>OX451741.1:604134394-604734394 GCA_948472305.1 Vicia faba | reverse complement strand
TAGAGAATCTGATGATGAATACGACTATGATGAGGAGTAGTATCCTTCTGCTGATGAAAAATATAAATAGCTGGAGGATCGTTTAAATGCAATGGAGGTCAGGAAGGTACCAGGTCTGGATTTTGAAGAGCTGAGTTTGGTCTTTGGGGTTATCATCCCGCAAATGTTCAAGGTGTCGGTGTTCGCTAAATATGATGTGGTCTCATGTCCCAAGATGCACGACCGATCTTATATGAGGAAGATCCAACCTCACACTGCTGACAAGGACTTATGGGTCCACTTCTTTCAGGATAGTCTGTTTGGAACTCAACTAGAATGGTTCTACCAGCAGGAAGGAGCCAACATCTGTAATTGGGAGGACCTGGCTGCTGCTTTCTACAAGTAATACCTGTACAACACAGACCTTGCTCCCACCCGTACACAACTCCAAAATATGTCTATGGGTTCGAGTGAAGGCTTTAAGCACTATGCTCAGAAGTGGAGGGACTTAGCAGGAAGAGTCCAACCTCCCCTGTCTTATAAGGAGCTGGTGGATATGTTTCTAGGGACCCTGTCTGGTCCATTTTTCAATCATCTAATTGGAAGTTCATCAACTGGTTTCACTGAGTTGATTCTGACAGGAGAACGGGTGAAAGCTGGAATCAGGAATGGGAAGATTTAAAAGGATGCATCCTCCAGTGCTGTAAGGAAGCCTTTCGTTGGGAAGAAGGAGGTTAATGGTGTGTAGCGTCAAAGGAATCAGGACAGAACTGAAAGCCTTCCAGCAGTAGGGGTTGTCATGATCTCTAAGTCATAACCTACCCAACAAAGGGACGATCAACCAAGGACTGAAAGGCCGGTAAGACAGTTTACTCTGATAAACATAACTTGTCTCAAATCTTTCAACAGTTATTGAAGACCAATCTGGTAACACTGCGGGAAGCTCCGAAGAATCCCAACATTACCTCTCCTCACTACAACCCTAAGGCTCGTTGTGCTTACCACTCTTAAAGTCAAGGCTATGATACCAACAACTGCAGGGCTTTGAAGAACAAGGTGCAGGATCTGATCGAGGCAAAGGAGATTGAATTCGATCCCCCTGAGACTCCCAACGTCATAACTGCACCCATGCCCAAGCATTGCTCGAGAATCAATGCTATTGAGGTTGTCTCCGCCATGGAGGATGCTGACAATGAGTATGACATGGATAAATGAATCTTCCTAACCATCAACGGTGGACTCAGTAACTGGACTGAAAGACACTTTGTACCGATTACTATTGTTCAGAAGTAATTGTCTTTTTGTTTTTCGGATATGTAATAAACAGTAAAAACTTTACAACCTTGTGTCTTACCCGGGGCACAATGGTTTATTTGTGAGGGCTATCATAATTCAACTTCATATGGCATTGATAAAGCATTGGACGTTTATGCATACAAATTTTGCGCTCTCTACTTTTCTTTTCTTTTTACTTTGTCTATACAACTATGCTCTTACACACACTCATATATAAAAACAGCAGATCCATATCCACTCTGGATCCCATTGATAACAATTCTGCTATTGTCGATTATGACTTTGAAAATCCGATCAACCAAGCCGAAGACGAAGGTGAGGAAGATTTTGAGGTACTAGTAGAACTTTCTACACTGTTATAGCAGGAAGAAAGGGCCATACAGCCCCATGAAGAGCCAGTTGAGACAGTGAACTTGGGCACAAAGGAAGATAGAAAAGAAGTCAAGATCAATCCAAATCTGAGACTTAATGTCAAACAGCAGTTGATACAGATGTTGCATGATTATGTCGAGATCTTCGCTTGGTCGTACAAAGACATGCCCGGACTGGACACCTATATTGTGGTTCATCGCCTTCTAACTAAAGAGGGTTGCCCTCCGGTAAAGCAGAAGGTCAGTCGCATGCGCCCTGAAATGTCAGAAAATATCAAAGTATAGGTTATGAAACAGTTCAACACCAGATTCTTGGTTGTCACCTCTTACCCCCAATGGGTTGCAACGGGGTCCCGGTGCCTAAAAAGGACAGCAAGGTACAAATGTGTGTAGATTACCGCGATTTGAACAGAGCGAGCCCTAAGGATGACTTTCCGCTCCCCTACATTGACATTCTGGTTGACAACACCACACAACACAAGGTCTTTTCTTTCATGGAAGGTTTATCTGGTTACAATCAGATCAAGATGGCACTTGAAGACATGGAGAAGACAACCTTCGTCACACAATGGGGCACTTTCTGCTACAAAGTAATGTCGTTTGGGTTGAAAAATGCTAGGGAAACCTATCAGAGAGCCATGGTAGCATTGTTCCATGACACGATTCACCATGAAATAGAAGTTTATGTTGATGACATGATAGCCAGGACTCAAATAGAGGAAGAACACCTTGATCATCTACAAAAGATGTTTGACAGGATGAAGACGTACTAGCTGAGATTGAATCTGAACAAGTGCACCTTCGGGGTAAGGTCTGGTAAACTCCTAGGTTTCATTGTCAATGACAAGGGAATTCAGGTAGACCTTGCAAAGGTGAAGGCTATACAAGAGATGCCGGCTCCTCGCACCGATAAGGAGGTCAGAGGCTTCTTGGGACGCTTAAATTACATTTCCAGGTTCATTTCCCATTTAACTGCAACTTTTGAGCCAAACTTCAAACTCCTGAAGAAAGATTAAGTGGTAAAGTCGAATGACGAATTCCAGACTGCTTTCGATATAATCAACTAATACCTTCAAGAGCCTACAATTTACATGCCTCCGATTGAAGGAAGACCTTTGATAATGTACTTAACACTGTTAGATAATTCAATGGGGTGTGTGTTGGGGCAGCATGACGAGTCTGGTCGAAAAGAGCATGCGATATACTACCTTAGAAATTTTTTTACCAACTTTGAAATAAGATACTCACTGCTCGAGAAAACTTGTTAAATTTTGGCATGGGTTGCTCGCCGACTGAGACAGTATATGTTGACCCACACTACTTTATTGATATTTAAAATGGATCTGATCAAGTACATCTTCGAGAATCCCACTCTCTCCAGAAGAATAGCAAGATGGAAAATGATCTTAACTGAATACGATATCCAATACACAACTCAGAAGGCAATCAAGGGAAGTGTACTAGCTGATCATTTGCTCACCAGGCTGTGGATGATTACCAATCCATGAACTTTGAATTCCCGGATGAGAACATTATGTTAGTGAGTGACTGTGAAGAACCTGGACCGGATGAAGGACCTGAAGAGGGATCCCGATGGACTATGGTTTTTGATGGAGCCTCCAATGCACTCGACAATGGCATTGGTGCTGTAATCATATCTTCCGAGAGTTGTCATACTCCTTTCACTGCCTGATTATGTTTTAATTGTAGCAACAATATGGCGGAGTATGAAGCATGCATTATGGGTCTCAAAGCTGCTATTGACCTGAGGATCAAGTTCTTGAGCGTTTTCAGAGATTCAGCCTTGGTAATAAGCCAAATCAAAGGTGAGTGGGATACGAAGCACCCGAATATCATCCCCTACAAAGAACATGTGTTAACACTACTCCCACACTTTGAAGAGGTCACCTTTGAACACTTCCCACAAGAAGAAAATCAGTTAGCGAACGCGCTAGCCACCGTGTCATCTATGTTCAAGGTCAGGTGGGATAACAAGGCCCCTCAGATCACTATTGAAAGGTTGGATGAACCGGAATATTGCTACGAGATTGACACTGAAGAGGTAGCAGGCAAACCTTGGTTCCATGAAGTGAAAAGGTATCTCGAGGCTCAAGAGTATCCCGAGGGGGCATCTGTCAATGATAAGAAATTCCTGAGGAGGTTCGCCGCAAAGTTCTTCCTCAATAATGGAATCCTCTATAAGCACAATCATAACTCTACTTTACTCTGGTGCGTAGATAAAAATGAGACAAAGAGGACTATGACATATTTACATGAAGGTACCTTCAGCACCCACTCTAGTGGACACACCATGGCTAAAAAGATCCTATGGGAAGGATATTGTTGGTCCACTATGGAAGAAGACTGCTACCGGTATTCCCGAACATGTCACAAATGCCAGATCTATGCTGATAAGGTGCATGTACCTCCCGTTCCTTTAAACGTCTTGACGACTCCCTGGCCCTTTGCAATGTGGGGTATTGACATGATCAGAGAGATTAGGCATACCGCTTCCAATGGGCATCGCTTCATCCTAGTGGTTATTGATTACTTTATGAAGTGGGTTGAGGTTGCCTCTTTTGCATCTATTACCAAGAATGTTGTGGCACGATTTATCAAGCACAACCTGATTTTTCAGTATGGTGTGCGAGAGAGAATCATCACAGACAATGGTACAAATCTAAACAATACAATGATCACCGAACTCTGTAAGAAATTCAAGATCCAACATCATAATTCTTCCCCTTACTGGACGAAGATGAATGGCGCTGTGGAGGCTGCTAACAAGAATATAAAGAAAAGTGTACAGAAAATGACAGTGACATATAAAGACTGGCATGAGATGTTACAATTTTCTCTTCATGGTTACCGTACCTCAGCACGTACGTCAACATGTGCAACACTTTATTCTCTGGTATATGGTATGGAGGTTGTCCTACCTATTGAGGTATAAATCCCTTCTTTCAGGATCATAAAGGATGCAGGCTTGAACGAAAATGATTGGATCTAGACTCGACTTGATCAACTAAATATGATTGATTAGAAAAGGCTTACTGCTGTCTGTCATGGTCAAATGTATCAAAAATGGATGATCAAAGCTTTTCAACAAAAAGGTCAGACATCAAGTGTCTCAAGTTGGTGATCTAGTAATCAAGCGCATCATACTGCCACAAGGTGATCCCAGGGGAAAATGGACTCCCACATATGAAGGGCCATTTGTGATCAAAAGCATATTTTTAGGTGGAGCTATGATTTTGACCACCATGGATGGTGATGACCTTCCTCACCCTGTTAATGCGGACATAGTGAAAAGATACTACGCATGAATAAAGACCCGCTAGGTTGACTGGCCTAGGAAAAAATAAGGGAATCCCGACGAACCAAAAGGGTTCAAGCACTAGTTAGGGATAAAAAACAAAAAAATCTATACACCCGGCAAGTCGAAAACCTGAAAAGGCGGCTTGGGCAAAAAAAGGCATCCCGGTGGAATGAAAATTTGAAAGGGAGGTCCAGGAAAAAATTAGGGATTTAAAGCGTATCAATATGTCCCATTGGATCACCTTGTGATCAGACTCCAGTATCGACTATCAAGCTCAAACAGTACCGACCAATCTAGTCAGCTTCAGACAAGCAACAAAGTGATGAGACACTCGAAGACATATGGGCAATAACAGAATTGAAACCTAATGGGATTGTTTCACATAGATGTTTTCTTCTCTTTGTATGCTATTTTGTATAGTTTTCACTTCTTACGGCGACTTTCTCCTACTAGAACGTCAATCCCTTTGTACAAAACACCTATTATAGGAAAAACTTCAGAAATCAATACAAATCATTACTCTGAAAGTAGGAAACTGTTTGTTTTTCCTTTTTCTATTTTGTTTTGCAAAAACGTCCAATGACTTATTCTTGACATATGCATTTGAATAAGATTATTCTTCACAAATATTTTCATAAAAACAGAAAGACAGTTACTAATGACTTTAAGAAACAAGGGAAAAGTCTAAAAAACCAATTTACAGTCCCAACAGTTACTCCTTCCAACAGGTACAAGGACAAAGACAGTTTATGATGGAGTCATTATCGCATACGACCCCATGACATCCATGTTCCCCATAGAGTAGAAGCAATCATGTTTTGACTCCTTCATCCCCAAGCAGGATTTATCTCCTCCAACAAACTTCCTCCCGTAGAGAGCTGAAGTCATTGTTCCCCAGCCGAGCTTCATTATTTTAAATAGTTATAAAACCTCCTCCCAGGTAGGGTTTATTTCTCAGACTACGGAAGTTCATCCCCCAACAGAGTTTATTTCTCTACATCGGCAAAATCTTCCAACAAGCATCTCTCTCCATAGACTTACTCTCAAGAAGATTTAATTCTCAAGCAGAGTCAATCCCTAGAAGGTTATCCTCAAACAGAAAGAAGAAATCCCCAGCGAATCATCTCTATTCATCATCCCCAACGGAAATGAAGGATTAACCTTCCCAATACTCTCCAGTAGTGGTCCGGGATTTATTTTCCCAGACTAAGATCGCGATAACATCCCATATTTCATACATGATGGCATGTACATACACATTGCATACAACATAATCTCATTTATTTTGAGAACACGTCACAATGCATTTCATACATCATGACATTGCATATGACTAACTCTTTTCCTTTTTCAGGGAAAGATCAAATAAACGAACACAGCTAGTTATGTGACCGGGTAGTCTTCTCAAAAGTTACGTCTGATGGAGGGTTATTTTCAGCAATTTCCTCAGAAAGATGTCCTCCCAATATTTTCTCTGGTTCAGTCAGATCGACACTAAGATCTCTCTGATTTCCATTCCAATTGAAGAAACTGTAAAACCTGGATTTCAACCAGATAACAGTATAAGGTGCTATGAAGCCTGGAATCTGACCAGATAGTAGTTCTTTTCTTCAAAAACACAATGAAGCCTAGATTTCGACCAGATAACTGTATAAAGCACTACAAAACCTGGAGTCTGACCAGATAATAGTTTACCTTGTTAGTTACTATGAAGTCTGGATCCAACCAGATAGTAGTTCACTTCTTCAAAAAAAACATTGTGAAGCCTGGATTTCAACCAGATAACAGTAGAAAGCGCTGCAAAGCCTGGAACCTGACCAAATAGCAGTTTACCCTGTCAGTTACTATAAAGCCTAGATTCGATCGGATAATAGTCAACTAACAATTTAAAATGCTATGAAGCCTAGATTTCGACCAGATAATAGTATAAGGTGCTGCGAAGCCTAGAATACAACCAGGTAGCAGTTTACTCTGTCAAATTAATATGAAGCCTAGATTCGACCAGATAGTAGTATGCCTCAGATTCAAGTTGAAACATGGACCCGACCAGATAACAACTTAATTTCTTCAAATTACTGAAGCCTGGATATGACCAGATAACGATACGCCTCAGATTCAAGTGGAAGCCTTGATCCGACCAGATAATAGCTTAATCTCTTCAAATCACTGAAGCCTGGACACGAACAGATAATAGTTTAATCTCATTTCCTTAGTAAGTCACTATGAAGCCTGGAGCACGACCAGATAGCAGTCTACCTTATCATCCTTAGCAAGTCACCGTGAAGCCTGGATCCTGACCAGATAGCAGTTCACTTTCGTCTCTTAAGTCAAGAGATTACTCCCCACTAGAGTAACAGACAATTGGAGCTCCTAAAACTCTATGTTCCAAAACAGAGACCAACATTCCTCAGCGGAGTTCTCCCTAACAGCAAAAGCAGGAATTCCCACAAGGGGGATATCTCATGAAGTCATCATTGTTT
Source organism: Vicia faba (assembly GCA_948472305.1). NCBI lineage: Eukaryota > Viridiplantae > Streptophyta > Magnoliopsida > Fabales > Fabaceae > Vicia > Vicia faba. The sequence continues at coordinate 604,726,949 of OX451741.1, read as the reverse complement.
TGGATGGCATCTTTAAGCCCATCTCTGACGAATCTCTGTCATGTTCCGTGGATAGCATCTTTAAGCCAATCTCCAACAGTCTCCTGTCACCTTTTCCAAATGGCATCTGTAAGCCTATTCCCGATATTATTCACCAACAGTATCATTTCGGACGAGTACAAATTTCTGGGCACTCTAGTGTTCAATCATCTTCAACCTTCAGATCACGAAATGAAGACAAGCCAATCTACACCTTCAGGTTTAAGAAGATTGAACAGGGGCAACTGTTGTACCCTAAAATTTTCCCTCTCATGTTTTCCAAGATCTTCCCCTACATGGTTGGTCACAAACCCTTTCCTAAGGAAAAGGAAAATTTGTGAGTAGTGTTTTCAAGGATGCTTCGATTGGCATGTCAGCAAAGCCTTTCGATTGGCCTTGCAACAGGATCCTTTGATTGGCATTCCTAAAAGTTCCTTCGATTGAAGTATCATAGGTTCCTTCGATTGGAGCATCAGAGCTTCCTTTGATTGGAGCATTAGAGCTTCCTTTGATTGGAGCATCCGAGCTTCCTTTTATTGGAGCATCAGAGCTTCCTTCGATTGGAGTATCATAGATTCTTTCGATTGGAGCATTAGAGCTTCCTTCAATTAGAGCATCAGAGCTTCCTTTGATTGGAGCATCAAAGCTTCCTTCGATTGGAGCATCAGAGCTTCCTTCGATTGGGGAATTAGAATAAAGGCCCTTCAATTGACATCCAAAAAGATACATTCGAAGGAGCTTCAGGAGAGCCGTTCGAAGGAGCTGCAGAAGATTCATTCAAAGGACAATTACATATCATTCATAATTTAAAAATGGAGACAAGATCCCATGTGTTTGGCCAATGTTACAAGTTCCCATTCATGGCTTTCAAACACAATCAAGGTTGTTTAAATCTTTTCCTTCTTGTCCCCCCTACCCCCTCTATATAAAGAGGTCACAAGCGTTGCAAAGGAAGGACGGAAAAAAAATTGGAGAGAGGCTGCCCATAAGATCCATCAAGATTTGCCAAAATTTTCCAAGCAGCAGCCACGTCCAGAAGCCCCAGATCAAAGGTGCTCACCTCTAGTAAGCACCCCAAATCGAAGAATCAATTTGCTGGTAAGAAAGGGTAAATTTTTCTACCTTGCACTTGCATAACGCATCATTACTTGTTGTTACTTTCGATTTGCCATCCTAGACAGGATCAAAAGTCTTGGGTTTGGCACCCAGGTCACGTTTTTCGTTTGCTAATATTTGGTGCAGACATAGTCTGAAGGAACCCAGCAAGCGTAAGATCGAAGGGCCTGGGGTTCGATACCCAGGCCCTGTGTTTTATTTCACTAAACATATTTTTGCAGGTATAGTATCCCAGATTGAAGGAGACACCTTCTCTGGATCGAAGCTACCCGGCAATCTGCTGAATCGAAGGAGGCACTTCTTTCCTGAATCGAAAAAAGGCATCTTTCCTAGGATCGAAGGGAAATCCCCTTCCCTGGATCGAAGGTTGTTCATATCCACTTCCTGGCCCAATCGAAAGGACCATGACCCTCTCTGGATCGAATCCTTCATTTCCTCCCTAGGTAGAAGCTCCTCTTTTTCGTTGGATCGAAGGATCCCTCTTGCATTTTACTTTTGTTTTCATTGACTTCTTTTTATCTTTTTAATCAACATTATAATTAAAATCACAAAAATATTAGGCTAGTTGTTTTCTCCAATTAAATTAAATTTTTTTGTAAATAAATTAGTTATTTATTTTAACATCCTTTTTTTTTAATTAAAATTAAAGTTAAATAGACTTAGGTATTATTTTATTTTATACAAAAAAAAAAGAAAAATATTTTTTTTACTTTGCGCACGTTTATTTGATTTTTGTATTTTTACTATTATTGTATCTGCCTACCGGATGTAATAGATAAATTAGGATGTTTACTGCTTTATCCCCTTTATCCTTGTATAATGTAAATCCCATCCCCAAAGCCTTGTAATAAGTGTAGGACCTCTATTTTCTGCATTTTACTGCTTTTCTTATTAATTGCTAGTAATTAGGATTGTATGATAAGATTAATAATAAAACGCTAGCAAACTTAACAAAAAGACAAAAAATAACTGAAACACAACACAATTGCACACATACACCTATGAGGTACGCCCACTTTGGTTGCCTTTAAAAAACAGTCGTGAGGCAAAAATGCTTTAGCAAAGACCCGCAAAAGTCAAAAAGTTCACAGTCCCTCGATGACTCTATGGTGTTGCCTTTCTGTAAATGATCTAGTCCCTAAAACAGAATTGCTAATGCATCTCCATAAGTTCCTTTATGACTGTAACGTCCCTTCCATTATCCCTCAACATCCAAAGACAAGGCTACCTACTCACTAATAGTAGGATAGCACTGTCTAAAGGAAAAGAGGAAAAGAACACCCTTTTTGAGTATAACAAAGTAGATAGCTGTTAGAAGTTTGCTCAAAAATACTTTTTTGCACTTACACACAAAAACTACTTTTTAAAAAGATATTTCAAAACATTTGCTTTGTTAACATTCTTGAGGACCGATACAAGAGTTAAACACAAAGAAAATCGCCGCACTAAAGCATCTTTCAAAAAAATTTCAACACACAAAGCACAAAAGCATTTTAAAAATGAGCGAACCTTTAAGAGCCTGTGGAAAACCAATGATGGAAAGGGTGCTAACACCTTCCCATTCCATAATCTACCCCACCTAACTCAAAAAACATCTCGAAAAGGTCTTTTTCGGTTCTTTTCACTCTTCCTTAATTTGGATAAAAGAAAAGACGGTGGCGACTCTTGCTTACCGCACATTTGCAAATACAAATGCAAAACCAACATATTAAACAGTCAGTTCTTCCACCGTGCAACACCAAGGTCCACGTTTAATGGTACAAGATCAATCCAATAAACTTCTTTCAATGGCAGGGGATGATGTTCAAAGACGTAGGCGCAATAGCGGAGTTGGAACACAATGAGATCACTTCCACATGGCTATTATTTTTGTTTTCACTTTGTACTCTTTTCATTTCTTTCGACAATTTCCTCTTACTAGGATCTCTGTCCCCTTATAAAAAAACGCTTGTTTATAGGCAAACATCAATAGAAGTATACTTTGAAGTGCAAACTTTTTTTTCTCTTCTGTTTTAAGTGCAAAAGCGTCCAATGGATAAAATTGAATAAACATATGCATATGAACATGATTAACTATTAACAATTGTATACATAAAAACATGAACAAGCATCTCCTTAAGGATTTAGGATATCCCCACAGAGATACTTTATTAAAATTATCCCCACAGAGACGGATCCCTGCAATCCCCAGCCAAAGTTTCAATCTCCGGAAAACCCTCTCCCCAGTTATGTTGGTATAAAAAAGGGCCTTATGGATTTCTCCCTAAAGGAAACACCTCTCCAACAGGTCGTCAAATTTTCTCTTCAATAGGGTTTATTTCCCTAACAAACTGCAAATTCCCCAGCTTGAGTTTGCCTCTCGGACTATTACAAATCAACAGACGAAACCCCTTAACCACTGGCAGAGTCATTGCAATCCTTAACAGAGTCGTTATTATCCCCGAAAGTGGCTGTGAAGCCTAGAACCCGACCAGATAACAATTGACCCCATTCCTCCAAAGCAAGTTACTGCGAAGCCTGGAATCTGACCAAATAACAGTTTAACTTCATCCTTTATAGAAATCTATTGTGAAGCCTGGAATCCGACAAGATAACAGTTAGTTTCATCTAAGTTGTTTGTGAAGCCCGGAATTCGACAAAATAATAGTTTAACTTCTATAATCACTGCGAAGCCTGGAATCCGACCGCATAACAACAACTTACTGCAAAGCCTGGACCCAACCAGATAAAAATTCAACTTTATCCTCTCAAGAAAATTACTATGAAGGCTGGACCCGACCAGATAACAGTTTGATTTCACCTAAGTTACTGCAAAGCCTAGAATTCGACCAGATGACAGTTCAACTTCATCTCTCTAAACAAATTACCGCGAAGCCTGGAGTCCGACCAGATAACAGTTTAACTTCTTCAATTATTGCGAAGCCTGGAGTCAGACCAGATAATAGTTTGAGTTACTGTGAAGCCTGGAATCCGACCAGATAATAGCTAATTTCATCTGCCCAAATATGTTACTGCGAAGCCTGGGATCCGAACAGATAACCATTAACTTTATTATCCCCAATAAGTTTTTATGAAGCATGGATCCGATCAGATAACAACTAACTTCCATTCTCTCCAATCAAGAGATAACTCCCCAATAGAGCAACAGATAACTAAAACTCCTAAACTTTTTCCCCCAAGCAGAAATCAACGCTCCATACTCAGCTTTCTCAAGAAAAATCAATGGTCCCCAACAGATTTCTCCTCAAATAACAAAATAGGAATCCCCAGCGGAGACATTCTAAACAAAGTTTGAAGATACACATACTCTTCAACAGCAGTCCGGGATATAACTTCCCAAAGCTCCCTAGCATTTTTCAAGGATTTATTTTCCAAAAAAAATATACATTTCAATAATATTTCATATTCATATATCATATACATGATAAATTCATACTGCATAATCTCATTTATTTTGAAAACATCATCAAGCCATGCATACATCTGCATGCAACTAACCTTGTTCCTTGCAGGAAAAGTCAATCAACAAAACAAAAGTCCTCTTTTGGACAATTCACATCTTCCAGTTAATGATAGGCGATAAATCAAGTCCTCTTATGGATAGATTCACATCTTCCAGTTAATGATAGGCGATCAATCAAGTCCTCTTCTGGATAGATTCACATCTTCCAATTAATGATATATGATCAATCCAGTCCTCTTCTGGATAGATTCACATCTTCCAGTTAATGATAGGAGATCAATCAAGTCCTCTTCTGGATAGATTCACATCTTCCAGTTAATTATGGGCGGTCAATCAAGTCCTCTTCTGTATACATTCACATCTTCCAATTAATGATGGGCGATCAATCAAGACCTCTTTTGGTTGGATTTATTTCTTCCAGTTAATGATGGGAGATTAATCAACACCTCTTTTAGTTGGATTTATTTCTTCCAATTAACAATAGGCGATCAATCAAGACCTCTTCTAGTTGGATTTACTTCTTCCTGTTAATGATAGGTGATCAATCAAGTCCTCTTCTAGATAGATTCACATCTTCCGGTTAATGATAGCTAGTCAATCAATATCTCTTCTAGATAAATTCACTTCCTCCAGTTAATAATAGGCAACCAACAAGCCTTTTCTGTTTAGAATTTTTTCCCTAGTGAAGTCAGCAAATAAAGACCTCTTCTGGATAAATTCACTTCTTCCAGTTAAATACATGCGAAGGACATATGTGGTCTCAGAATAAATCGACCAAAGATTAATTCTGATACTTCTCCTAGCTGAAGTCAAGCATTAGACATAGTGTAATTTCTCTATCAATAGTCACTTCTAGATGGCATTTATAAGCCCATCTCCAACGATTCTTGACTACTTCTAATGGCATATATAAGCCCATCTCCGACAATATTCTGCCACCCTCCAAATAGAATCTATAAGCCCGTTCTCTATACAATAAATCCAAAGCGTTACTTCTTGCACAAGTGAGTGCAAATTTCTGGGCACTCTAGTGTTCAATCATCTTCCACCTTCAAGCTACGAACGGCGAACACGTCAATCTAACATTTCAAGTTTAACAAGATTGAACAGGGGAATCTGTTGTACCCCAAAATTTTCCCTCCCTTTCCTTTAAAAATTATTCTAGGGTATTTCAAATGTTCAAAGCTTCTTAGACCTCCAAACATGTCAATTAATTCGTCAAGGGTTCAAGTTTGCAAATGCTCAAAGTTTCTCCTGTCCTTTAGTTTTGAGCTAGGGTTTTGATTCATGACTTGACGAATTGGGGTCGTGATGATTCAAACTCTGGTTTTCATTCAACACTCACTAAGGAAGCTTCAATCGGAATTTAATTGCATGGTCTAACAACTTTGTTTTGTTCTGAGAAATGTGAGCCTTATTCAAGTTTCTATGACTTAGATTCCAAGTTTGTTTATCGTGGGCAGAGCAAGGATACTGAGTCTCTCATTTAACCAGATATAATTCTTGGTTTCTTCTTTCACAATTTTCTTTCCAAAGCATTATATTTTATTTTTCAAAAAGTCACATTTCCTACTTACATTTTTCCCAATATTACAAACTCCATCACATTCATTTTTCAAAACATCATTTTTTTTACATTTTTCTTCTTCTTTCAATATTATGAATCATATTTATTTTTCTTTTTTAAAACATTAGCTTTTACATCTATAATTCTTTTTATAAACTATATCGCATTTATTTTTTTTCACACATCATAATTGCATCACGTTATTCTACTATTTTGTTTCTTTCTTTTTCAACATATTGCATTTTGTTTATTCTCTTCAACACTACAAATTCTTTCACATTCTCTTTCAACATTACATTATTTATCTTTTATTTCAAACATTCATTTCCAAAATATTCACACTGTTCAATTGCCAAATCTCCAAATATTCATTATTATTCAAATTTCAAATTTAATTACAAGTCCAAAAAAATTTCAAAGAAAATACAAATATTTACAAATTCAATTACATAAGCATACTAATTTTTTTTCCTATTTTCTATTACTAAACAAAGAAAAAGATGTATTCATCTTCAAGCATCCTCAAGCTTCATCTTTGATCGTGCCATTTCCATTTTGTACATGAAACAAAGACAAAATAAGAGTCAATAAGGAAACTTTCAAAGTGAACAAAATTATAAAATAGTTTAAATGATCATTAGGGTTGGTTTATGGAATCAGAAAAAGGTGTTTTTCAACCATGTTTTTGTGCCATAATAGCCTCATACAAAATGGATTTAATCATGGGCCTAAAACTATTGCAAATCACAGTTGGCTTGGTGCACAATAGACAAATGCAAAATTCAACACATCAACATCACAAATCAAGAATTCTAGCCCAACAAAGGCCTAAAAACATTGTCCTATCATTGGCCACAAGGTGTCCTCATTGCAAATCACAAAGTATATATAGGTTCACAAATAAGACAGTCCAAACAACAATATCATTATCAAAAAAACTCAGCCTACATTACTATAAGAAACAAACACAAGAGGCCAAAATGCTGTCAAAACAAAGGGCTATTCTACCACATGAGGAACTGTTAGAGACAATCAACTTGGGGATGATCGACCCAGCTGCTTCTGATCAGCTCTGGTCACAGTTCTTTGAAGCAATTTTGAAACAGGTATGCTGTAATGGATTGCTTCTTTGAAGCAAGTCTGTCCGGGGATGATCGACCCAGCTGCTTCTGATCAGCTCTGGTCACAGTTCAGACTATGGGTACGTGCTGAAGCCCTCAAGCTGCAGGACGTCAACTATGAGCAGGCTCAACAGAACTTTAGCAAGCTGCTGAAGGAAGTTGAAAGTCAGCTGCCTCAAGAAGTTGTGCTCCCTCTGGACAGTGAATCTTGGTCTGAGAAAGAGCAAGCTGCACAGGTGCAACCATCAGAAGACAAGACCATTCAGGCTGAAGAAAATCCAGCAGAAGATGTAGCTGAAAGTTCTGAGAAGCTTCCTCCCTCTGACACTTCTCAAGCTGCCTTGGACAGGCAGGCTCTGGAAGAATTAAGGCTGAATGACCTGCGTCTACAGCAGCGGATGGAAGAGAATGATCAGAAGATGAAAGCAAGAATGGATGTACAGGACAACAAGATTGACACTGTTGTCAACATGGTTCAGAAGCAGAATGAAACTTCTGAAAAGATTCAAGCAATGTTGGAAAGCCTGTTCTCACGCATGCCCCCACAACCTTAAAATTTTTTTCATGCATGACATTCTCTATGTTTTCTTCATTTTCTGATGTACTGTTTTGACTATGTTTTGTAATGTTCTTTTGCTCTGATTATGAACTATTTTAATATAATTTGTTTTTTTGATCTAAATTGTTTTAGCACATCACCAACACTTTTTGATTGCTGACAAAAAGGGGGAGAACAAGAATGATATTTAAAATCAATAACGGCTAACTAGACAGAAATTCTCAAACATTCTAACTCTATTACTTGAAATGTTTTTCTGTTTTTGTTTAAAGTCTACAGGCACAAGGAAGCTCCTGAACATTATGAAGACTAGAAGCTCTGATCAAAATGTAGAAGCTCTGATCAATGTTGCTCTGATCTAATATGAAGATTCTGATCGACCAAATACTCTGATCCAAAGCAAAGCTCTGATAGGAAAAGCTCTGAAGCTCTGCTCTCTGATAAGTCAAAGACTCTTAATCTGATGTTCAAAGAAAGACAAAGATCTGATCCTGAAGAACACGTATCATCAAAGGGAAGTAATCAACTCAGGGGGAGTATCTCTTAACTCTGATTTTTCCGTACTTCTTATTCTGATACATTTCCCAGACACCTTTTCACGTTATTTTTCATTTAAAATATCTAGTTTTTGTCATCATCAAAAAGGGGGAGATTGTTAGAACAATGTTTGAATCTACTACCCTATATTTAAGTTTTGATGATAACAAAGTGAAAAGATATAGTATTTATATGTTTCATGTTTGAACTATATGCTGCCTAAAATTACTATGCTCTGACTTGCAGATACGCTGATTAAAATAAGCAAGATCACTTCTTCAGCATCAGAATTTGATTTCATACACCAGCATCAGAAGTTGCTGAATCAGAACGTCAAGATCAGATGATCAACTCACGTACATGCTGAAGCTTGATGAACAGAACTGCGCGTAAACACTCTGATACAAAATCAAATAGTTCATCAGCAGCGAAGCAGAATCAGAATGAGCCAAGCCAGAACGTGCATTGAAGAAGCAACGGTACTGTGCATTGAACGCTAATTAATTCCAACGGCATCATTCTAGACAAGATCTGCTCAAAAAGGAAAGCTTGTTATTAGCATTGAATCAAGAATATTTGCATTCAACGTTCATCTTCTCAAGTGCTATATAAACAAAGCTTCGAAGATTATAATGGCTAATGCTCTCCAATTCTCTACACGCACAAAGCTGAACAATAATCTTCATCTACCAGTTTTGCTAAACCACAAACTCTGATACTCCATTACAGTTTAGCAATCTAGTTTCTAAGCTTCATTTGTGTATACATCACAGTTGTGATAAAGTTTTGTAGAAAACATTCACACACATTGTTTTATACCTTTGTAAGAAAGTGTTGCCTTGACAAACCGGATTGTGGTTTGAATCAAGAAGGCTTTAGCAGTTGTTAAAGCAGATTTGTATTCAGTTGAATATAGTGAATTAAGACCTCGTTGGAGAGAGGCGAAATCACCTTGACGGGTGGACTGGAGTAGTTTGAGATCAAACGAACCAGGATAAAAATATCTTGTCAATTGCTTTAAGATTCCAGTTTTACAATTCAACCCCCCCTTCTTGTGTTTTTCACCCCTTCAATTGGCATCAGAGCGCCTGGTTCTGAGCTAAAACACTTAACCGTGTCAGTACAAGATCCAGCGTCAGAAAAACACAATGGCAGGAAACAACTCTCATTTCAGCAATGACAACAATGAGGACAGAGACAGATTCAGCGGCAAACCTCCAGTTTTTGATGGAGAAAACTTTGATTACTGGAAAGACAGAATTGAAAGCTTCTTTCTAGCACATGATGCTGATCTGTGGGATATGGTGACAGATGGATACACGCACCCTGTGAATGCAACTGGTCAGAAGATTGATAGAAAATCAATGACTGATCAACAAAAGCGTGATTTCAAGAATCACCATAAGGCCAGAACCATCCTCCTCAGTGCCATCTCCTATACTGAGTATGAAAAGATCTCCAACAGAGACACAGCTAAGAACATCTTTGATTCTCTCAGAATGACGCATGAGGGCAACGTTCAAGTCAAAGAAACAAAAGCTCTGGCGCTCATTCAGAAGTATGAGGCGTTCAAAATGGAAGAATCTGAATCCATTGAAACTATGTTCTCTAGATTCCAGATTCTGGTAGCTGGTCTCAAAGTTCTGGACAAAGGATACTCTACTGCTGACCATGTCAAGAAGATAATCAGAAGTTTACCCAAGCAGTGGAGGCCTATGGTTACTGCTCTGAAGCTAGCGAAGGATCTCAACAAAATCACTCTGGAGGAACTTATAAGCTCCCTCAGAAGTCATGAGATAGAGCTAGAAGCTGATGAGCCTCAGAAGCAAGGTAAGCCTTTAGCTTTAAAATCTAACAGAAAATCTGAATCTAAAGTTTTGCAGGCAGTTGAAGAAACATCTGATGGATCCTCATCAGAAGAAGACAAACTTTCCCTTCTCTCCAGAAGAGTAAATCAAATGTGGAAGCAAAGACAAAGGAAGTTCAGGAATCCCAGAAGATCTGATCAGAACGAGTCTTCTTCCAGATACAGAAGGACAGATTCTTCCTCTGGATACAGAAGATCTGAAGGCTCCTCCAGTAGCAAGAAGCCAAACACAAAAGACATCATCTGCTACGAGTGCAATGAGCAAGGACACTACAAGAGTGACTGCCCAAAGCTTCAGAGGGAAAAGCCCAAAAAGAAGTTTGGAAGAGAGAAGAAGAAAAGTCTCATGGCCACATGGGATGACTCTGACTCGTCTGAAGCTGACTCAGAATCAGATGATGAAAGGGCAAACATAGCGCTCATGGCTAACATTCCAGATGATAGTGAAGCTTCTGAATCAGACTCAGAATCAGACACAGAAGAGGTATTCCCTAACTTCGCTGTTAATTTTACAAAGGCTGAACTTGCTGAAAGCCTCAATGAAATTCTGGAACGTTATCAGCAGATTAGAGCTAAATTCAGAGACCTGAAAAGGAATCTTGAATCTGACTCTAATAAGTCTGAGAGTCTCAAATTGGAAAACTCTGAGCTGAGAGATAAAATTTTAAAATTAGAAAACTCTTTACAAAACTCTCAGAAGGAACCAATTTCTGAAACTCCCAGCAACGCTGATGAGATCATCAAGGAGTATGATCACAGTTTCCAGAAGTTCCTTGCTAAAAGCATAGATAGAAGAAGAATGGCTTCAATGATCTATGGAGTTAGCAGAAACGGCAGGAAAGGAATAGGATACCTAGGTAAGGTTCCTACACCTAAAAATGTCATGGATTTAACCATTAAACACACTCCTCTAAATTCACACTTTGTGTATGGTCACACACATGACATCAAATATACTAGTAGTAAGCACTCTGTGAAACCAAAATTCAACCAGAGTTTTGGTAAAACTAACAAATCAGGACCCAAGAAGATCTGGGTACCTAAGGATAAAATAATACATGTTGCAGATATCTTTAGCAGCAAGTCAGAAACACCAGTCATGGTACCTGGACTCTGGCTGCTCACGACACATGACGGGAAGAAGGCATATGTTCCAAAGCCTGGAACTTAAGCCTGGAGGCCACGTTGGCTTTGGAGGCAATCAGAGGGGAAAGATAATTGGCTCTGGAACTGTAGGTAATGGAAATCTTCCCTCTATTAATAATGTTCTGCTTGTAGATGGATTGATGCATAATCTGTTATCCATAAGTCAATTAAGTGATAACGGTTATGATATAATCTTTAATCAAAAATCATGTAAAGTTGTTAGTCAGAAAGATGGGACTATCCTGTTTAATGGAAAGAGGAAAAACAACATTTACAAAATCAAACTTTCTGAACTAAAGAGTCAGAACGTAAAATGTCTTCTGTCTGTTAACAACGAGCAGTGGATCTGGCACAGAAGATTGGGGCATGTTAGTATGAGAAGAATATCTCAGATTAACAAACTCAATCTGGTCATAGGGCTTCCAAATTTGAAGTTCAATTCAGATGCTCTGTGTGAAGCATGTCAGAAAGATAAATTTGCAAAACCTTCTTTTAAATCCAAAAATGTTGTTTCTACCTCTAAGCCATTAGAACTTCTGCACATTGACTTATTTGGACCAGTTAAAACTGCTTCAGTCAGTGGCAAGAAGTATGGGTTAGTAATCGTAGATGACTATAGCAGATGGACATGGGTAAAGTTCTTAAGACACAAGGACGAGTCACACTCTGTGTTTGTTACCTTCTGTAACCAAGTTCAGAATGAAAAAGATCTTAGAATCGTTAAAGTCAGAAGTGATCATGGTGGAGAATTTGAAAATAAAGATTTTGAGTCATTCTTTAATGACAAAGGCATTCTGCATGATTTCTCTTGTCCTAGAACTCCCCAACAAAATGGAGTTGTAGAACGAAAGAACAGAACATTGCAAGAAATGGCCAGAACCATGATCAATGAGACAAACGTTGCTAAGACTTTCTGGGCAGAGGCAATAAATACAGCGTGCTACATTCAGAATAGAATCTCAATAAGACCTATTCTGGAAAAGACTCCATATGAATTGTGGAAGAACAGAAAGCCCAACATTTCGTATTTTCATCCATTTGGATGTACTTGCTTTATGTTAAATACAAAGAATTATTTGAACAAGTTTGATTCTAAGGCACAGAAGTGTATTATGTTAGGATACTCTGAACGCTCAAGAGGGTACAGAGTATACAATACAGAAACACAGATTGTGGAAGAATCAATCAGTGTTCGTTTTGATGACAAGCTTGACTCTGAAAAGTCAAAGCAGAATGAAAATCTTGCAGGTATAGAAATTGAATTTGCAGGTTCTGAAGACAAGTCATCAGAAGCTCTCAACACAGACATTCCTTCAACGTCTGAAAGGAGCAACGCTAGAAATCCTACAACTGCTGCTGATCAACCTCAGAAGAGATTACCCAGAAGCAGTTTGGATCACCCAGAAGAGACTATTCTAGGAAGAAAGGAAGATCCAATCAGAACAAGAGCAAGCTTCAGAAACTCTGAAGAAACTCTTATGGGACTTGTGTCTCTGATTGAACCTTCTTCTATTGATGAAGCACTTCTGGATAATGACTGGATTCTGGCAATGCAAGAAGAGCTGAATCAATTCACCAGAAACGACGTATGGGATCTCGTTCCCAGACCAAAAGGATTCAACGTCATTGGAACAAGATGGGTGTTCAGAAACAAGCTAAATGAACAAGGTGAAGTCATCAGAAACAAGGCACGACTGGTTGCACAAGGTTATAGTCAGCAAGAGGGGATAGACTATACAGAAACCTTTGCCCCAGTCGCCAGGTTAGAATCTATCAGACTTTTAATTTCATTTGTTGTTAATAGAGGCATCACTCTGTATCAGATGGATGTCAAAAGTGCATTCTTAAATGGTTATATAGAAGAAGAAGTTTATGTTCACCAACCCCCAGGTTTTGAAAATACAAAACATCCAGAACATGTTTTCAAACTGAAAAAGTCACTGTATGGTCCGAAACAAGCTCCCAAAGCTTGGTATGAAAGGCTAAGTAACTTTCTGCTTGAAAATGAATTCACCAGAGGGAAAGTGGACACTACTCTATTCTGTAAAACAGTTAAGAGTGACATTTTAGTCTGTCAAATTTATGTTGATGATATTATTTTCGGTTCTACTAATCCTTCTCTTGGAAGAAAATTTGCTAAGTGTATGCAGGCAGAATTTGAGATGAGCCTCATGGGGGAACTGAAATTCTTTCTAGGAATTCAGATCAATCAAACTCCAGAGGGAACTTACATTCATCAGAGCAAATACATCAGAGATCTTCTGAAGAAATTTGACCTCTCAGAATGTAAGCCATCAAAGATTCCAATGCATCCCACGTGCATTCTGGAAAGAGAAGAGGTAAGCAAAAGTGTAGAACAGAAGGTCTACAGAGGTATGATTGGTTCTCTCCTTTATCTGACAGCTTCAAGACCTGATATCTTATTCAGCGTATGTATTTGTGCTAGATTCCAATCAGATCCTAGAGAATCTCACTTAACAGCTGTTAAGCGAATTTTCAAGTATCTGAAAGGTACTACTAATCTGGGTTTGTTTTATAGAAAATCTAGTGATTACAGCTTAGTAGGCTACTGTGATGCTGATTTTGCTGGAGACAGAGTGGAACGTAAAAGTACTTCTGGAAGCTGCCAGTTTCTGGGAGAAAATCTGATCTCGTGGTCCAGCAAAAGGCAATCAACAATTGCTCTGTCAACAGCAGAAGCTGAGTACATAGCAGCAGCAGGATGTAGCACACAAATGCTCTGGATGAAAAGTCAGCTTGAAGACTTCCAGATTTTTGAGAGTAACATTCCTATTCTTTGTGATAATACTTCTGCTATTTGCTTAAGTAAGAATCCTATTTTACATTCTAGAGCTAAGCATATAGAAATAAAACATCATTTCATTAGGGACTATATTCAGAAAGGTATTTTAAACTTAAAATTTATAGATACAGACCATCAATGGGCTGATATCTTTACTAAACCCCTTTCAGAAGATAGGTTCAATTTCATTCTGAAACATCTCAGCATGAAAGTATGCCCAGAATGAAAATGTTTTAATTCCATGTATTTATCTTCAGAATGTAATTATATTACTGTGAACCTCTGATCAATCTTCTTTCAGAAAGATAGAACATGCAGATTGTATCAGATGCAAGTCTAAAGATCTGAGAGTCTAATCTCAAAGACAGACGTGCTGATCACTACATCAAACAAGTGTCATCCAATCATCAGCAAATCTCTGAAGCAGAACGCGTGCACGCTTCTGAGAAGGCAAAGCGCTGATTGGGTGCATTGAGACACATGTCTGGTAACCGTTTTTAAGTATCTTTCTCAAATCCCCCAAAATCAGCAAGCATTTAATGAAAAGTAATCACGCTTGTTAAATGGCAATCATTATTTTTCTCTCTCTTAAAAACGTTTAATTTTTCAAAATAATTTTTGAAAACTCTATTTAAGCACATTAATCCTTCACTCTTATTCTTTACGCTTTCTCATAATCATTCAAATATTTTCTGCATATTTCTGAGTTTATCTCCTACAAACCTTTTTCTCTCAAATCATTCTCAAAGCTTTCTGTAGTGAGAACAATGGCATCCTCCAGCATTTCTGCAGGCAATCAGAAGAAAGAAACCTCTGAACAATATCAGGTGCCCCTCAGAACTCTTCTCACACCGGTAAAGAATCTTGAGGTTCTCTCTGAGTTAATCATCGACTTTGAAAGTTTGAAGGAAAATGGATTTGACCTAACTGAAGAAATTAGGGCTCAAAAGTGGGAGAGGTATTTCGATAGGTTGGTTGGACCAACATTCCCAGAGCTTGTCAAGGAATTTTGGATTCACGCCAAGATTCATAAACATCTAGTCATCTCTTCTGTCATGGGAAAGAAGATAGTAATTTCTGAAGACCTCATTGCTAGGTTAATCGGTCAAAGTGGTGGTGGAGTCCGTTGTGTGGACATGGCTGATAGATGCCCTGATATAGGTGTGGTAGCCAACAACATTTTCACTCTTGGATTTCCCAGCAGCAAAATTAAGGATCTTAAGGATCACTGCAGAGTATGGGCCAAGATTGTTCTTGGATGCTTCAATCACAGGAAACCAACAAGTTCTCCTGATTATATAAACGTGGATCAGCAATTTCTGATCTACTTTATTGATCAGAGGGTAAAGATCAATCTGGCACACTTCCTGTTCAACCATCTCAAGACCAGTGTCAAAGAAACAAGAGAAGAAGAAAGGACCAAAAGGGACTGGATACCGTTTGGAAGGCTCATATCAGATATTCTGACAGAGAATAAGCTGATAGAGTATCTGAGCGAAGCTCAAGTGCTGAGCACTATTGAACCAACTGTTGGAAAACCGCTGAACGCTAAGAACCTGAAAAAGATGAAGCTGATAGAAAATATTAAGAAGGAACCCAGAGCTGCTTCAACTGTTGACATCTCCAGCAGAAGAGTGCCTCTGAGTGATTTCCCAAAATTTTCTGAAATGGAATCTAAACCTGATATGTTTCTCAAGTATCCAGATTCATACAAGGAAGAAGATACAGTTTCAAAGCTGAAGATCAAAGATCTGAGTCAACCCCAACCTGAAGTGACTCAGAAGAAGACAAAGAAGAGGAAAGCGCCAACAGCAGGATCATCTCATCAGACTCCAAAGAAAAGAGGTATTTCATCTGCTGCCCCTATTTCAATTTCATCTACTATTCCAACATCTGCTGCCCCTCCTCAAACCTCTCACAGAATATCCATTCCAATCCCTACCATTGATGAAACCATACCAGAAGACCCTTCTGAGGCCTTACTACTCAGAAGACCCAGAACTAAGATTCCCAAACAACCAACTGTTTCAACAACACCAGCACTTGATAGAGTGCTAGCTGATATTGAGCGTGAACATACTTCTGCTCAACCAAATTCTGAACCACCAAATATTCCTCCTCCACAACCAGAACCACAACCTGAACCAGAAATACAACATCAACCAGAACCAGAACCACAATCACAACAACCGCTCACAGAAGAACCTCTGATCCCTGAGCAATCAGAGATTCCACCTCCTCAACCAGAAAATAATCCACCTTCACCACAACCAGAGTTTCACCACTATGAAACCCCTTCTCCTCATCATTCTGACCCTCACTCACCTCAACCTTCACCGCTGGCAATCCAGTTGCCATGTGGAACCACTATTGTCAGGCCCCAGTTGCCATCTTCAGAGGAATCAACACCTCCAAAAACTCCAACCACTCCAATAGAAATATCTGACTCTGATTCTGATAACCCTCCTCCAAAACAAACAACCTCTCAGAAAACCGCTGAAAACCCCAGCAGAACTTTCATTGACTTAATAAGTCTTGAACGTCTTGCTGATCTAAGACACAAAATTGCCATACCCAAACCAAAGCAACCAGATGTTGGCTCTGGTATTTTGAATTTTGAAACAGGTATGCTGCAATGGATTGCTTCTTTGAAGCAAGTCTGTCCGGGGATGATCGACCCAGCTGCTTCTGATCAGCTCTGGTCACAGTTCAGACTATGGGTACGTGCTGAAGCCCTCAAGCTGCAGGACGTCAACTATGAGCAGGCTCAACAGAACTTTAGCAAGCTGCTGAAGGAAGTTGAAAGTCAGCTGCCTCAAGAAGTTGTGCTCCCTCTGGACAGTGAATCTTGGTCTGAGAAAGAGCAAGCTGCACAGGTGCAACCATCAGAAGACAAGACCATTCAGGCTGAAGAAAATCCAGCAGAAGATGTAGCTGAAAGTTCTGAGAAGCTTCCTCCCTCTGACACTTCTCAAGCTGCCTTGGACAGGCAGGCTCTGGAAGAATTAAGGCTGAATGACCTGCGTCTACAGCAGCGGATGGAAGAGAATGATCAGAAGATGAAAGCAAGAATGGATGTACAGGACAGCAAGATTGACACTGTTGTCAACATGGTTCAGAAGCAGAATGAAACTTCTGAAAAGATTCAAGCAATGTTGGAAAGCCTGTTCTCACGCATGCCCCCACAACCTTAAAATTTTTTTCATGCATGACATTCTCTATGTTTTCTTCATTTTCTGATGTACTGTTTTGACTATGTTTTGTAATGTTCTTTTGCTCTGATTATGAACTATTTTAATATAATTTGTTTTTCTGATCTAAATTGTTTTAGCACATCACCAACACTTTTTGATTGCTGACAAAAAGGGGGAGAACAAGAATGATATTTAAAATCAATAACGGCTAACTAGACAGAAATTCTCAAACATTCTAACTCTATTACTTGAAATGTTTTTCTATTTTTGTTTAAAGTCTACAGGCACAAGGAAGCTCCTGAACACTATGAAGACTAGAAGCTCTGATCAAAATGTAGAAGCTCTGATCAATGTTGCTCTGATCTAATATGAAGATTCTGATCGACCAAATACTCTGATCCAAAGCAAAGCTCTGACAGGAAAAGCTCTGAAGCTCTGCTCTCTGATAAGTCAAAGACTCTTAATCTGATGTTCAAAGAAAGACAAAGATCTGATCCTGAAGAACACGTATCATCAAAGGGAAGTAATCAACTCAGGGGGAGTATCTCTTAACTCTGATTTTTCCGTACTTCTTATTCTGATACATTTCCCAGACACCTTTTCACGTTATTTTTCATTTAAAATATCTAGTTTTTGTCATCATCAAAAAGGGGGAGATTGTTAGAACAATGTTTGAATCTACTACCCTATATTTAAGTTTTGATGATAACAAAGTGAAAAGATATAGTATTTATATGTTTCATGTTTGAACTATATGCTGCCTAAAATTACTATGCTCTGACTTGCAGATACGCTGATTAAAATAAGCAAGATCACTTCTTCAGCATCAGAATTTGATTTCATACACCAGCATCAGAAGTTGCTGAATCAGAACGTCAAGATCAGATGATCAACTCACGTACATGCTGAAGCTTGATGAACAGAACTGCGCGTAAACACTCTGATACAAAATCAAATAGTTCATCAGCAGCGAAGCAGAATCAGAATGAGCCAAGCCAGAACGTGCATTGAAGAAGCAACGGTACTGTGCATTGAACGCTAATTAATTCCAACGGCATCATTCTAGACAAGATCTGCTCAAAAAGGAAAGCTTGTTATTAGCATTGAATCAAGAATATTTGCATTCAACGTTCATCTTCTCAAGTGCTATATAAACAAAGCTTCGAAGATTATAATGGCTAATGCTCTCCAATTCTCTACACGCACAAAGCTGAACAATAATCTTCATCTACCAGTTTTGCTAAACCACAAACTCTGATACTCCATTACAGTTTAGCAATCTAGTTTCTAAGCTTCATTTGTGTATACATCACAGTTGTGATAAAGTTTTGTAGAAAACATTCACACACATTGTTTTATACCTTTGTAAGAAAGTGTTGCCTTGACAAACCGGATTGTGGTTTGAATCAAGAAGGCTTTAGCAGTTGTTAAAGCAGATTTGTATTCAGTTGAATATAGTGAATTAAGACCTCGTTGGAGAGAGGCGAAATCACCTTGACGGGTGGACTGGAGTAGTTTGAGATCAAACGAACCAGGATAAAAATATCTTGTCAATTGCTTTAAGATTCCAGTTTTACAATTCAACCCCCCCTTCTTGTGTTTTTCACCCCTTCAATTGGCATCAGAGCGCCTGGTTCTGAGCTAAAACACTTAACCGTGTCAGTACAAGATCCAGCGTCAGAAAAACACAATGGCAGGAAACAACTCTCATTTCAGCAATGACAACAATGAGGACAGAGACAGATTCAGCGGCAAACCTCCAGTTTTTGATGGAGAAAACTTTGATTACTGGAAAGACAGAATTGAAAGCTTCTTTCTAGCACATGATGCTGATCTGTGGGATATGGTGACAGATGGATACACGCACCCTGTGAATGCAACTGGTCAGAAGATTGATAGAAAATCAATGACTGATCAACAAAAGCGTGATTTCAAGAATCACCATAAGGCCAGAACCATCCTCCTCAGTGCCATCTCCTATACTGAGTATGAAAAGATCTCCAACAGAGACACAGCTAAGAACATCTTTGATTCTCTCAGAATGACGCATGAGGGCAACGTTCAAGTCAAAGAAACAAAAGCTCTGGCGTTCATTCAGAAGTATGAGGCGTTCAAAATGGAAGAATCTGAATCCATTGAAACTATGTTCTCTAGATTCCAGATTCTGGTAGCTGGTCTCAAAGTTCTGGACAAAGGATACTCTACTGCTGACCATGTCAAGAAGATAATCAGAAGTTTACCCAAGCAGTGGAGGCCTATGGTTACTGCTCTGAAGCTAGCGAAGGATCTCAACAAAATCACTCTGGAGGAACTTATAAGCTCCCTCAGAAGTCATGAGATAGAGCTAGAAGCTGGTGAGCCTCAGAAGCAAGGTAAGCCTTTAGCTTTAAAATCTAACAGAAAATCTGAATCTAAAGTTTTGCAGGCAGTTGAAGAAACATCTGATGGATCCTCATCAGAAGAAGACGAACTTTCCCTTCTCTCCAGAAGAGTAAATCAACTGTGGAAGCAAAGACAAAGGAAGTTCAGGAATCCCAGAAGATCTGATCAGAACGAGTCTTCTTCCAGATACAGAAGGACAGATTCTTCCTCTGGATACAGAAGATCTGAAGGCTCCTCCAGTAGCAAGAAGCCAAACACAAAAGACATCATCTGCTACGAGTGCAATGAGCAAGGACACTACAAGAGTGACTGCCCAAAGCTTCAGAGGGAAAAGCCCAAAAAGAAGTTTGGAAGAGAGAAGAAGAAAAGTCTCATGGCCACATGGGATGACTCTGACTCGTCTGAAGCTGACTCAGAATCAGATGATGAAAGGGCAAACATAGCGCTCATGGCTAACATTCCAGATGATAGTGAAGCTTCTGAATCAGACTCAGAATCAGACACAGAAGAGGTATTCCCTAACTTCGCTGTTAATTTTACAAAGGCTGAACTTGCTGAAAGCCTCAATGAAATTCTGGAACGTTATCAGCAGATTAGAGCTAAATTCAGAGACCTGAAAAGGAATCTTGAATCTGACTCTAATAAGTCTGAGAGTCTCAAATTGGAAAACTCTGAGCTGAGAGATAAAATTTTAAAATTAGAAAACTCTTTACAAAACTCTCAGAAGGAACCAATTTCTGAAACTCCCAGCAACGCTGATGAGATCATCAAGGAGTATGATCACAGTTTCCAGAAGTTCCTTGCTAAAAGCATAGATAGAAGAAGAATGGCTTCAATGATCTATGGAGTTAGCAGAAACGGCAGGAAAGGAATAGGATACCTAGGTAAGGTTCCTACACCTAAAAATGTCATGGATTTAACCATTAAACACACTCCTCTAAATTCACACTTTGTGTATGGTCACACACATGACATCAAATATACTAGTAGTAAGCACTCTGTGAAACCAAAATTCAACCAGAGTTTTGGTAAAACTAACAAATCAGGACCCAAGAAGATCTGGGTACCTAAGGATAAAATAATACATGTTGCAGATATCTTTAGCAGCAAGTCAGAAACACCAGTCATGGTACCTGGACTCTGGCTGCTCACGACACATGACGGGAAGAAGGCATATGTTCCAAAGCCTGGAACTTAAGCCTGGAGGCCACGTTGGCTTTGGAGGCAATCAGAGGGGAAAGATAATTGGCTCTGGAACTGTAGGTAATGGAAATCTTCCCTCTATTAATAATGTTCTGCTTGTAGATGGATTGATGCATAATCTGTTATCCATAAGTCAATTAAGTGATAACGGTTATGATATAATCTTTAATCAAAAATCATGTAAAGCTGTTAGTCAGAAAGATGGGACTATCCTGTTTAATGGAAAGAGG
Source organism: Vicia faba (assembly GCA_948472305.1). NCBI lineage: Eukaryota > Viridiplantae > Streptophyta > Magnoliopsida > Fabales > Fabaceae > Vicia > Vicia faba. The sequence continues at coordinate 604,705,743 of OX451741.1, read as the reverse complement.
AAAAACAACATTTACAAAATCAAACTTTCTGAACTAAAGAGTCAGAACGTAAAATGTCTTCTGTCTGTTAACAACGAGCAGTGGATCTGGCACAGAAGATTGGGGCATGTTAGTATGAGAAGAATATCTCAGATTAACAAACTCAATCTGGTCATAGGGCTTCCAAATTTGAAGTTCAATTCAGATGCTCTGTGTGAAGCATGTCAGAAAGGCAAATTTGCAAAACCTTCTTTTAAATCCAAAAATGTTGTTTCTACCTCTAAGCCATTAGAACTTCTGCACATTGACTTATTTGGACCAGTTAAAACTGCTTCAGTCAGTGGCAAGAAGTATGGGTTAGTAATCGTAGATGACTATAGCAGATGGACATGGGTAAAGTTCTTAAGACACAAGGACGAGTCACACTCTGTGTTTGTTACCTTCTGTAACCAAGTTCAGAATGAAAAAGATCTTAGAATCGTTAAAGTCAGAAGTGATCATGGTGGAGAATTTGAAAATAAAGATTTTGAGTCATTCTTTAATGACAAAGGCATTCTGCATGATTTCTCTTGTCCTAGAACTCCCCAACAAAATGGAGTTGTAGAACGAAAGAACAGAACATTGCAAGAAATGGCCAGAACCATGATCAATGAGACAAACGTTGCTAAGACTTTCTGGGCAGAGGCAATAAATACAGCGTGCTACATTCAGAATAGAATCTCAATAAGACCTATTCTGGAAAAGACTCCATATGAATTGTGGAAGAACAGAAAGCCCAACATTTCGTATTTTCATCCATTTGGATGTACTTGCTTTATGTTAAATACAAAGAATTATTTGAACAAGTTTGATTCTAAGGCACAGAAGTGTATTATGTTAGGATACTCTGAACGCTCAAGAGGGTACAGAGTATACAATACAGAAACACAGATTGTGGAAGAATCAATCAGTGTTCGTTTTGATGACAAGCTTGACTCTGAAAAGTCAAAGCAGAATGAAAATCTTGCAGGTATAGAAATTGAATTTGCAGGTTCTGAAGACAAGTCATCAGAAGCTCTCAACACAGACATTCCTTCAACGTCTGAAAGGAGCAACGCTAGAAATCCTACAACTGCTGCTGATCAACCTCAGAAGAGATTACCCAGAAGCAGTTTGGATCACCCAGAAGAGACTATTCTAGGAAGAAAGGAAGATCCAATCAGAACAAGAGCAAGCTTCAGAAACTCTGAAGAAACTCTTATGGGACTTGTGTCTCTGATTGAACCTTCTTCTGTTGATGAAGCACTTCTGGATAATGACTGGATTCTGGCAATGCAAGAAGAGCTGAATCAATTCACCAGAAACGACGTATGGGATCTCGTTCCCAGACCAAAAGGATTCAACGTCATTGGAACAAGATGGGTGTTCAGAAACAAGCTAAATGAACAAGGTGAAGTCATCAGAAACAAGGCACGACTGGTTGCACAAGGTTATAGTCAGCAAGAGGGGATAGACTATACAGAAACCTTTGCCCCAGTCGCCAGGTTAGAATCTATCAGACTTTTAATTTCATTTGTTGTTAATAGAGGCATCACTCTGTATCAGATGGATGTCAAAAGTGCATTCTTAAATGGTTATATAGAAGAAGAAGTTTATGTTCACCAACCCCCAGGTTTTGAAAATACAAAACATCCAGAACATGTTTTCAAACTGAAAAAGTCACTGTATGGTCTGAAACAAGCTCCCAGAGCTTGGTATGAAAGGCTAAGTAACTTTCTGCTTGAAAATGAATTCACCAGAGGGAAAGTGGACACTACTCTATTCTGTAAAACAGTTAAGAGTGACATTTTAGTCTGTCAAATTTATGTTGATGATATTATTTTCGGTTCTACTAATCCTTCTCTTGGAAGAAAATTTGCTAAGTGTATGCAGGCAGAATTTGAGATGAGCCTCATGGGGGAACTGAAATTCTTTCTAGGAATTCAGATCAATCAAACTCCAGAGGGAACTTACATTCATCAGAGCAAATACATCAGAGATCTTCTGAAGAAATTTGACCTCTCAGAATGTAAGCCATCAAAGATTCCAATGCATCCCACGTGCATTCTGGAAAGAGAAGAGGTAAGCAAAAGTGTAGAACAGAAGGTCTACAGAGGTATGATTGGTTCTCTCCTTTATCTGACAGCTTCAAGACCTGATATCTTATTCAGCGTATGTATTTGTGCTAGATTCCAATCAGATCCTAGAGAATCTCACTTAACAGCTGTTAAGCGAATTTTCAAGTATCTGAAAGGTACTACTAATCTGGGTTTGTTTTATAGAAAATCTAGTGATTACAGCTTAGTAGGCTACTGTGATGCTGATTTTGCTGGAGACAGAGTGGAACGTAAAAGTACTTCTGGAAGCTGCCAGTTTCTGGGAGAAAATCTGATCTCGTGGTCCAGCAAAAGGCAATCAACAATTGCTCTGTCAACAGCAGAAGCTGAGTACATAGCAGCAGCAGGATGTAGCACACAAATGCTCTGGATGAAAAGTCAGCTTGAAGACTTCCAGATTTTTGAGAGTAACATTCCTATTCTTTGTGATAATACTTCTGCTATTTGCTTAAGTAAGAATCCTATTTTACATTCTAGAGCTAAGCATATAGAAATAAAACATCATTTCATTAGGGACTATATTCAGAAAGGTATTTTAAACTTAAAATTTATAGATACAGACCATCAATGGGCTGATATCTTTACTAAACCCCTTTCAGAAGATAGGTTCAATTTCATTCTGAAACATCTCAGCATGAAAGTATGCCCAGAATGAAAATGTTTTAATTCCATGTATTTATCTTCAGAATGTAATTATATTACTGTGAACCTCTGATCAATCTTCTTTCAGAAAGATAGAACATGCAGATTGTATCAGATGCAAGTCTAAAGATCTGAGAGTCTAATCTCAAAGACAGACGTGCTGATCACTACATCAAACAAGTGTCATCCAATCATCAGCAAATCTCTGAAGCAGAACGCGTGCACGCTTCTGAGAAGGCAAAGCGCTGATTGGGTGCATTGAGACACATGTCTGGTAACCGTTTTTAAGTATCTTTCTCAAATCCCCCAAAATCAGCAAGCATTTAATGAAAAGTAATCACGCTTGTTAAATGGCAATCATTATTTTTCTCTCTCTTAAAAACGTTTAATTTTTCAAAATAATTTTTGAAAACTCTATTTAAGCACATTAATCCTTCACTCTTATTCTTTACGCTTTCTCATAATCATTCAAATATTTTCTGCATATTTCTGAGTTTATCTCCTACAAACCTTTTTCTCTCAAATCATTCTCAAAGCTTTCTGTAGTGAGAACAATGGCATCCTCCAGCATTTCTGCAGGCAATCAGAAGAAAGAAACCTCTGAACAATATCAGGTGCCCCTCAGAACTCTTCTCACACCGGTAAAGAATCTTGAGGTTCTCTCTGAGTTAATCATCGACTTTGAAAGTTTGAAGGAAAATGGATTTGACCTAACTGAAGAAATTAGGGCTCAAAAGTGGGAGAGGTATTTCGATAGGTTGGTTGGACCAACATTCCCAGAGCTTGTCAAGGAATTTTGGATTCACGCCAAGATTCATAAACATCTAGTCATCTCTTCTGTCATGGGAAAGAAGATAGTAATTTCTGAAGACCTCATTGCTAGGTTAATCGGTCAAAGTGGTGGTGGAGTCTGTTGTGTGGACATGGCTGATAGATGCCCTGATATAGGTGTGGTAGCCAACAACATTTTCACTCTTGGATTTCCCAGCAGCAAAATTAAGGATCTGAAGGATCACTGCAGAGTATGGGCCAAGATTGTTCTTGGATGCTTCAATCACAGGAAACCAACAAGTTCTCCTGATTATATAAACGTGGATCAGCAATTTCTGATCTACTTTATTGATCAGAGGGTAAAGATCAATCTGGCACACTTCCTGTTCAACCATCTCAAGACCAGTGTCAAAGAAACAAGAGAAGAAGAAAGGACCAAAAGGGACTGGATACCGTTTGGAAGGCTCATATCAGATATTCTGACAGAGAATAAGCTGATAGAGTATCTGAGCGAAGCTCAAGTGCTGAGCACTATTGAACCAACTGTTGGAAAACCGCTGAACGCTAAGAACCTGAAAAAGATGAAGCTGATAGAAAATATTAAGAAGGAACCCAGAGCTGCTTCAACTGCTGACATCTCCAGCAGAAGAGTGCCTCTGAGTGATTTCCCAAAATTTTCTGAAATGGAATCCAAACCTGATATGTTTCTCAAGTATCCAGATTCATACAAGGAAGAAGATACAGTTTCAAAGCTGAAGATCAAAGATCTGAGTCAACCCCAACCTGAAGTGACTCAGAAGAAGACAAAGAAGAGGAAAGCGCCAACAGCAGGATCATCTCATCAGACTCCAAAGAAAAGAGGTATTTCATCTGCTGCCCCTATTTCAATTTCATCTACTATTCCAACATCTGCTGCCCCTCCTCAAACCTCTCACAGAATATCCATTCCAATCCCTACCATTGATGAAACCATACCAGAAGACCCTTCTGAGGCCTTACTACTCAGAAGACCCAGAACTAAGATTCCCAAACAACCAACTGTTTCAACAACACCAGCACTTGATAGAGTGCTAGCTGATATTGAGCGTGAACATACTTCTGCTCAACCAAATTCTGAACCACCAAATATTCCTCCTCCACAACCAGAACCACAACCTGAACCAGAAATACAACATCAACCAGAACCAGAACCACAATCACAACAACCGCTCACAGAAGAACCTCTGATCCCTGAGCAATCAGAGATTCCACCTCCTCAACCAGAAAATAATCCACCTTCACCACAACCAGAGTTTCACCACTATGAAACCCCTTCTCCTCATCATTCTGACCCTCACTCACCTCAACCTTCACCGCTGGCAATCCAGTTGCCATGTGGAACCACTATTGTCAGGCCCCAGTTGCCATCTTCAGAGGAATCAACACCTCCAAAAACTCCAACCACTCCAATAGAAATATCTGACTCTGATTCTGATAACCCTCCTCCAAAACAAACAACCTCTCAGAAAACCGCTGAAAACCCCAGCAGAACTTTCATTGACTTAATAAGTCTTGAACGTCTTGCTGATCTAAGACACAAAATTGCCATACCCAAACCAAAGCAACCAGATGTTGGCTCTGGTATTTTTAATTTTGAAACAGGTATGCTGCAATGGATTGCTTCTTTGAAGCAAGTCTGTCCGGGGATGATCGACCCAGCTGCTTCTGATCAGCTCTGGTCACAGTTCAGACTATGGGTACGTGCTGAAGCCCTCAAGCTGCAGGACGTCAACTATGAGCAGGCTCAACAGAACTTTAGCAAGCTGCTGAAGGAAGTTGAAAGTCAGCTGCCTCAAGAAGTTGTGCTCCCTCTGGACAGTGAATCTTGGTCTGAGAAAGAGCAAGCTGCACAGGTGCAACCATCAGAAGACAAGACCATTCAGGCTGAAGAAAATCCAGCAGAAGATGTAGCTGAAAGTTCTGAGAAGCTTCCTCCCTCTGACACTTCTCAAGCTGCCTTGGACAGGCAGGCTCTGGAAGAATTAAGGCTGAATGACCTGCGTCTACAGCAGCGGATGGAAGAGAATGATCAGAAGATGAAAGCAAGAATGGATGTACAGGACAGCAAGATTGACACTGTTGTCAACATGGTTCAGAAGCAGAATGAAACTTCTGAAAAGATTCAAGCAATGTTGGAAAGCCTGTTCTCACGCATGCCCCCACAACCTTAAAATTTTTTTCATGCATGACATTCTCTATGTTTTCTTCATTTTCTGATGTACTGTTTTGACTATGTTTTGTAATGTTCTTTTGCTCTGATTATGAACTATTTTAATATAATTTGTTTTTCTGATCTAAATTGTTTTAGCACATCACCAACACTTTTTGATTGCTGACAAAAAGGGGGAGAACAAGAATGATATTTAAAATCAATAACGGCTAACTAGACAGAAATTCTCAAACATTCTAACTCTATTACTTGAAATGTTTTTCTGTTTTTGTTTAAAGTCTACAGGCACAAGGAAGCTCCTGAACACTATGAAGACTAGAAGCTCTGATCAAAATGTAGAAGCTCTGATCAATGTTGCTCTGATCTAATATGAAGATTCTGATCGACCAAATACTCTGATCCAAAGCAAAGCTCTGACGGGAAAAGCTCTGAAGCTCTGCTCTCTGATAAGTCAAAGACTCTTAATCTGATGTTCAAAGAAAGACAAAGATCTGATCCTGAAGAACACGTATCATCAAAGGGAAGTAATCAACTCAGGGGGAGTATCTCTTAACTCTGATTTTTCCGTACTTCTTATTCTGATACATTTCCCAGACACCTTTTCACGTTATTTTTCATTTAAAATATCTAGTTTTTGTCATCATCAAAAAGGGGGAGATTGTTAGAACAATGTTTGAATCTACTACCCTATATTTAAGTTTTGATGATAACAAAGTGAAAAGATATAGTATTTATATGTTTCATGTTTGAACTATATGCTGCCTAAAATTACTATGCTCTGACTTGCAGATACGCTGATTAAAATAAGCAAGATCACTTCTTCAGCATCAGAATTTGATTTCATACACCAGCATCAGAAGTTGCTGAATCAGAACGTCAAGATCAGATGATCAACTCACGTACATGCTGAAGCTTGATGAACAGAACTGCGCGTAAACACTCTGATACAAAATCAAATAGTTCATCAGCAGCGAAGCAGAATCAGAATGAGCCAAGCCAGAACGTGCATTGAAGAAGCAACGGTACTGTGCATTGAACGCTAATTAATTCCAACGGCATCATTCTAGACAAGATCTGCTCAAAAAGGAAAGCTTGTTATTAGCATTGAATCAAGAATATTTGCATTCAACGTTCATCTTCTCAAGTGCTATATAAACAAAGCTTCGAAGATTATAATGGCTAATGCTCTCCAATTCTCTACACGCACAAAGCTGAACAATAATCTTCATCTACCAGTTTTGCTAAACCACAAACTCTGATACTCCATTACAGTTTAGCAATCTAGTTTCTAAGCTTCATTTGTGTATACATCACAGTTGTGATAAAGTTTTGTAGAAAACATTCACACACATTGTTTTATACCTTTGTAAGAAAGTGTTGCCTTGACAAACCGGATTGTGGTTTGAATCAAGAAGGCTTTAGCAGTTGTTAAAGCAGATTTGTATTCAGTTGAATATAGTGAATTAAGACCTCGTTGGAGAGAGGCGAAATCACCTTGACGGGTGGACTGGAGTAGTTTGAGATCAAACGAACCAGGATAAAAATATCTTGTCAATTGCTTTAAGATTCCAGTTTTACAATTCAACCCCCCCTTCTTGTGTTTTTCACCCCTTCAATTGGCATCAGAGCGCCTGGTTCTGAGCTAAAACACTTAACCGTGTCAGTACAAGATCCAGCGTCAGAAAAACACAATGGCAGGAAACAACTCTCATTTCAGCAATGACAACAATGAGGACAGAGACAGATTCAGCGGCAAACCTCCAGTTTTTGATGGAGAAAACTTTGATTACTGGAAAGACAGAATTGAAAGCTTCTTTCTAGCACATGATGCTGATCTGTGGGATATGGTGACAGATGGATACACGCACCCTGTGAATGCAACTGGTCAGAAGATTGATAGAAAATCAATGACTGATCAACAAAAGCGTGATTTCAAGAATCACCATAAGGCCAGAACCATCCTCCTCAGTGCCATCTCCTATACTGAGTATGAAAAGATCTCCAACAGAGACACAGCTAAGAACATCTTTGATTCTCTCAGAATGACACATGAGGGCAACGTTCAAGTCAAAGAAACAAAAGCTCTGGCGCTCATTCAGAAGTATGAGGCGTTCAAAATGGAAGAATCTGAATCCATTGAAACTATGTTCTCTAGATTCCAGATTCTGGTAGCTGGTCTCAAAGTTCTGGACAAAGGATACTCTACTGCTGACCATGTCAAGAAGATAATCAGAAGTTTACCCAAGCAGTGGAGGCCTATGGTTACTGCTCTGAAGCTAGCGAAGGATCTCAACAAAATCACTCTGGAGGAACTTATAAGCTCCCTCAGAAGTCATGAGATAGAGCTAGAAGCTGATGAGCCTCAGAAGCAAGGTAAGCCTTTAGCTTTAAAATCTAACAGAAAATCTGAATCTAAAGTTTTGCAGGCAGTTGAAGAAACATCTGATGGATCCTCATCAGAAGAAGACGAACTTTCCCTTCTCTCCAGAAGAGTAAATCAACTGTGGAAGCAAAGACAAAGGAAGTTCAGGAATCCTAGAAGATCTGATCAGAATGAGTCTTCTTCCAGATACAGAAGGACAGATTCTTCCTCTGGATACAGAAGATCTGAAGGCTCCTCCAGTAGCAAGAAGCCAAACACAAAAGACATCATCTGCTACGAGTGCAATGAGCAAGGACACTACAAGAGTGACTGCCCAAAGCTTCAGAGGGAAAAGCCCAAAAAGAAGTTTGGAAGAGAGAAGAAGAAAAGTCTCATGGCCACATGGGATGACTCTGACTCGTCTGAAGCTGACTCAGAATCAGATGATGAAAGGGCAAACATAGCGCTCATGGCTAACATTCCAGATGATAGTGAAGCTTCTGAATCAGACTCAGAATCAGACACAGAAGAGGTATTCCCTAACTTCGCTGTTAATTTTACAAAGGCTGAACTTGCTGAAAGCCTCAATGAAATTCTGGAACGTTATCAGCAGATTAGAGCTAAATTCAGAGACCTGAAAAGGAATCTTGAATCTGACTCTAATAAGTCTGAGAGTCTCAAATTGGAAAACTCTGAGCTGAGAGATAAAATTTTAAAATTAGAAAACTCTTTACAAAACTCTCAGAAGGAACCAATTTCTGAAACTCCCAGCAACGCTGATGAGATCATCAAGGAGTATGATCACAGTTTCCAGAAGTTCCTTGCTAAAAGCATAGATAGAAGAAGAATGGCTTCAATGATCTATGGAGTTAGCAGAAACGGCAGGAAAGGAATAGGATACCTAGGTAAGGTTCCTACACCTAAAAATGTCATGGATTTAACCATTAAACACACTCCTCTAAATTCACACTTTGTGTATGGTCACACACATGACATCAAATATACTAGTAGTAAGCACTCTGTGAAACCAAAATTCAACCAGAGTTTTGGTAAAACTAACAAATCAGGACCCAAGAAGATCTGGGTACCTAAGGATAAAATAATACATGTTGCAGATATCTTTAGCAGCAAGTCAGAAACACCAGTCATGGTACCTGGACTCTGGCTGCTCACGACACATGACGGGAAGAAGGCATATGTTCCAAAGCCTGGAACTTAAGCCTGGAGGCCACGTTGGCTTTGGAGGCAATCAGAGGGGAAAGATAATTGGCTCTGGAACTGTAGGTAATGGAAATCTTCCCTCTATTAATAATGTTCTGCTTGTAGATGGATTGATGCATAATCTGTTATCCATAAGTCAATTAAGTGATAACGGTTATGATATAATCTTTAATCAAAAATCATGTAAAGCTGTTAGTCAGAAAGATGGGACTATCCTGTTTAATGGAAAGAGGAAAAACAACATTTACAAAATCAAACTTTCTGAACTAAAGAGTCAGAACGTAAAATGTCTTCTGTCTGTTAACAACGAGCAGTGGATCTGGCACAGAAGATTGGGGCATGTTAGTATGAGAAGAATATCTCAGATTAACAAACTCAATCTGGTCATAGGGCTTCCAAATTTGAAGTTCAATTCAGATGCTCTGTGTGAAGCATGTCAGAAAGGCAAATTTGCAAAACCTTCTTTTAAATCCAAAAATGTTGTTTCTACCTCTAAGCCATTAGAACTTCTGCACATTGACTTATTTGGACCAGTTAAAACTGCTTCAGTCAGTGGCAAGAAGTATGGGTTAGTAATCGTAGATGACTATAGCAGATGGACATGGGTAAAGTTCTTAAGACACAAGGACGAGTCACACTCTGTGTTTGTTACCTTCTGTAACCAAGTTCAGAATGAAAAAGATCTTAGAATCGTTAAAGTCAGAAGTGATCATGGTGGAGAATTTGAAAATAAAGATTTTGAGTCATTCTTTAATGACAAAGGCATTCTGCATGATTTCTCTTGTCCTAGAACTCCCCAACAAAATGGAGTTGTAGAACGAAAGAACAGAACATTGCAAGAAATGGCCAGAACCATGATCAATGAGACAAACGTTGCTAAGACTTTCTGGGCAGAGGCAATAAATACAGCGTGCTACATTCAGAATAGAATCTCAATAAGACCTATTCTGGAAAAGACTCCATATGAATTGTGGAAGAACAGAAAGCCCAACATTTCGTATTTTCATCCATTTGGATGTACTTGCTTTATGTTAAATACAAAGAATTATTTGAACAAGTTTGATTCTAAGGCACAGAAGTGTATTATGTTAGGATACTCTGAACGCTCAAGAGGGTACAGAGTATACAATACAGAAACACAGATTGTGGAAGAATCAATCAGTGTTCGTTTTGATGACAAGCTTGACTCTGAAAAGTCAAAGCAGAATGAAAATCTTGCAGGTATAGAAATTGAATTTGCAGGTTCTGAAGACAAGTCATCAGAAGCTCTCAACACAGACATTCCTTCAACGTCTGAAAGGAGCAACGCTAGAAATCCTACAACTGCTGCTGATCAACCTCAGAAGAGATTACCCAGAAGCAGTTTGGATCACCCAGAAGAGACTATTCTAGGAAGAAAGGAAGATCCAATCAGAACAAGAGCAAGCTTCAGAAACTCTGAAGAAACTCTTATGGGACTTGTGTCTCTGATTGAACCTTCTTCTATTGATGAAGCACTTCTGGATAATGACTGGATTCTGGCAATGCAAGAAGAGCTGAATCAATTCACCAGAAACGACGTATGGGATCTCGTTCCCAGACCAAAAGGATTCAACGTCATTGGAACAAGATGGGTGTTCAGAAACAAGCTAAATGAACAAGGTGAAGTCATCAGAAACAAGGCACGACTGGTTGCACAAGGTTATAGTCAGCAAGAGGGGATAGACTATACAGAAACCTTTGCCCCAGTCGCCAGGTTAGAATCTATCAGACTTTTAATTTCATTTGTTGTTAATAGAGGCATCACTCTGTATCAGATGGATGTCAAAAGTGCATTCTTAAATGGTTATATAGAAGAAGAAGTTTATGTTCACCAACCCCCAGGTTTTGAAAATACAAAACATCCAGAACATGTTTTCAAACTGAAAAAGTCACTGTATGGTCTGAAACAAGCTCCCAGAGCTTGGTATGAAAGGCTAAGTAACTTTCTGCTTGAAAATGAATTCACCAGAGGGAAAGTGGACACTACTCTATTCTGTAAAACAGTTAAGAGTGACATTTTAGTCTGTCAAATTTATGTTGATGATATTATTTTCGGTTCTACTAATCCTTCTCTTGGAAGAAAATTTGCTAAGTGTATGCAGGCAGAATTTGAGATGAGCCTCATGGGGGAACTGAAATTCTTTCTAGGAATTCAGATCAATCAAACTCCAGAGGGAACTTACATTCATCAGAGCAAATACATCAGAGATCTTCTGAAGAAATTTGACCTCTCAGAATGTAAGCCATCAAAGATTCCAATGCATCCCACGTGCATTCTGGAAAGAGAAGAGGTAAGCAAAAGTGTAGAATAGAAGGTCTACAGAGGTATGATTGGTTCTCTCCTTTATCTGACAGCTTCAAGACCTGATATCTTATTCAGCGTATGTATTTGTGCTAGATTCCAATCAGATCCTAGAGAATCTCACTTAACAGCTGTTAAGCGAATTTTCAAGTATCTGAAAGGTACTACTAATCTGGGTTTGTTTTATAGAAAATCTAGTGATTACAGCTTAGTAGGCTACTGTGATGCTGATTTTGCTGGAGACAGAGTGGAACGTAAAAGTACTTCTGGAAGCTGCCAGTTTCTGGGAGAAAATCTGATCTCGTGGTCCAGCAAAAGGCAATCAACAATTGCTCTGTCAACAGCAGAAGCTGAGTACATAGCAGCAGCAGGATGTAGCACACAAATGCTCTGGATGAAAAGTCAGCTTGAAGACTTCCAGATTTTTGAGAGTAACATTCCTATTCTTTGTGATAATACTTCTGCTATTTGCTTAAGTAAGAATCCTATTTTACATTCTAGAGCTAAGCATATAGAAATAAAACATCATTTCATTAGGGACTATATTCAGAAAGGTATTTTAAACTTAAAATTTATAGATACAGACCATCAATGGGCTGATATCTTTACTAAACCCCTTTCAGAAGATAGGTTCAATTTCATTCTGAAACATCTCAGCATGAAAGTATGCCCAGAATGAAAATGTTTTAATTCCATGTATTTATCTTCAGAATGTAATTATATTACTGTGAACCTCTGATCAATCTTCTTTCAGAAAGATAGAACATGCAGATTGTATCAGATGCAAGTCTAAAGATCTGAGAGTCTAATCTCAAAGACAGACGTGCTGATCACTACATCAAACAAGTGTCATCCAATCATCAGCAAATCTCTGAAGCAGAACGCATGCACGCTTCTGAGAAGGCAAAGCGCTGATTGGGTGCATTGAGACACATGTCTGGTAACCGTTTTTAAGTATCTTTCTCAAATCCCCCAAAATCAGCAAGCATTTAATGAAAAGTAATCACGCTTGTTAAATGGCAATCATTATTTTTCTCTCTCTTAAAAACGTTTAATTTTTCAAAATAATTTTTGAAAACTCTATTTAAGCACATTAATCCTTCACTCTTATTCTTTACGCTTTCTCATAATCATTCAAATATTTTCTGCATATTTCTGAGTTTATCTCCTACAAAACTTTTTCTCTCAAATCATTCTCAAAGCTTTCTGTAGTGAGAACAATGGCATCCTCCAGCATTTCTGCAGGCAATCAGAAGAAAGAAACCTCTGAACAATATCAGGTGCCCCTCAGAACTCTTCTCACACCGGTAAAGAATCTTGAGGTTCTCTCTGAGTTAATCATCGACTTTGAAAGTTTGAAGGAAATTGGATTTGACCTAACTGAAGAAATTAGGGCTCAAAAGTGGGAGAGGTATTTCGATAGGTTGGTTGGACCAACATTCCCAGAGCTGGTCAAGGAATTTTGGATTCACGCCAAGATTCATAAACATCTAGTCATCTCTTCTGTCATGGGAAAGAAGATAGTAATTTCTGAAGACCTCATTGCTAGGTTAATCGGTCAAAGTGGTGGTGGAGTCTGTTGTGTGGACATGGCTGATAGATGCCCTGATATAGGTGTGGTAGCCAACAACATTTTCACTCTTGGATTTCCCAGCAGCAAAATTAAGGATCTGAAGGATCACTGCAGAGTATGGGCCAAGATTGTTCTTGGATGCTTCAATCACAGGAAACCAACAAGTTCTCCTGATTATATAAACGTGGATCAGCAATTTCTGATCTACTTTATTGATCAGAGGGTAAAGATCAATCTGGCACACTTCCTGTTCAACCATCTCAAGACCAGTGTCAAAGAAACAAGAGAAGAAGAAAGGACCAAAAGGGACTGGATACCGTTTGGAAGGCTCATATCAGATATTCTGACAGAGAATAAGCTGATAGAGTATCTGAGCGAAGCTCAAGTGCTGAGCACTATTGAACCAACTGTTGGAAAACCGCTGAACGCTAAGAACCTGAAAAAGATGAAGCTGATAGAAAATATTAAGAAGGAACCCAGAGCTGCTTCAACTGCTGACATCTCCAGCAGAAGAGTGCCTCTGAGTGATTTCCCAAAATTTTCTGAAATGGAATCCAAACCTGATATGTTTCTCAAGTATCCAGATTCATACAAGGAAGAAGATACAGTTTCAAAGCTGAAGATCAAAGATCTGAGTCAACCCCAACCTGAAGTGACTCAGAAGAAGACAAAGAAGAGGAAAGCGCCAACAGTAGGATCATCTCATCAGACTCCAAAGAAAAGAGGTATTTCATCTGCTGCCCCTATTTCAATTTCATCTACTATTCCAACATCTGCTGCCCCTCCTCAAACCTCTCACAGAATATCCATTCCAATCCCTACCATTGATGAAACCATACCAGAAGACCCTTCTGAGGCCTTACTACTCAGAAGACCCAGAACTAAGATTCCCAAACAACCAACTGTTTCAACAACACCAGCACTTGATAGAGTGCTAGCTGATATTGAGCGTGAACATACTTCTGCTCAACCAAATTCTGAACCACCAAATATTCCTCCTCCACAACCAGAACCACAACCTGAACCAGAAATACAACATCAACCAGAACCAGAACCACAATCACAACAACCGCTCACAGAAGAACCTCTGATCCCTGAGCAATCAGAGATTCCACCTCCTCAACCAGAAAATAATCCACCTTCACCACAACCAGAGTTTCACCACTATGAAACCCCTTCTCCTCATCATTCTGACCCTCACTCACCTCAACCTTCACCGCTGGCAATCCAGTTGCCATGTGGAACCACTATTGTCAGGCCCCAGTTGCCATCTTCATAGGAATCAACACCTCCAAAAACTCCAACCACTCCAATAGAAATATCTGACTCTGATTCTGATAACCCTCCTCCAAAACAAACAACCTCTCAGAAAACCGCTGAAAACCCCAGCAGAACTTTCATTGACTTAATAAGTCTTGAACGTCTTGCTGATCTAAGACACAAAATTGCCATACCCAAACCAAAGCAACCAGATGTTGGCTCTGGTATTTTGAATTTTGAAACAGGTATGCTGCAATGGATTGCTTCTTTGAAGCAAGTCTGTCCGGGGATGATCGACCCAGCTGCTTCTGATCAGCTCTGGTCACAGTTCAGACTATGGGTACGTGCTGAAGCCCTCAAGCTGCAGGACGTCAACTATGAGCAGGCTCAACAGAACTTTAGCAAGCTGCTGAAGGAAGTTGAAAGTCAGCTGCCTCAAGAAGTTGTGCTCCCTCTGGACAGTGAATCTTGGTCTGAGAAAGAGCAAGCTGCACAGGTGCAACCATCAGAAGACAAGACCATTCAGGCTGAAGAAAATCCAGCAGAAGATGTAGCTGAAAGTTCTGAGAAGCTTCCTCCCTCTGACACTTCTCAAGCTGCCTTGGACAGGCAGGCTCTGGAAGAATTAAGGCTGAATGACCTGCGTCTACAGCAGCGGATGGAAGAGAATGATCAGAAGATGAAAGCAAGAATGGATGTACAGGACAGCAAGATTGACACTGTTGTCAACATGGTTCAGAAGCAGAATGAAACTTCTGAAAAGATTCAAGCAATGTTGGAAAGCCTGTTCTCACGCATGCCCCCACAACCTTAAAATTTTTTTCATGCATGACATTCTCTATGTTTTCTTCATTTTCTGATGTACTGTTTTGACTATGTTTTGTAATGTTCTTTTGCTCTGATTATGAACTATTTTAATATAATTTGTTTTTCTGATCTAAATTGTTTTAGCACATCACCAACACTTTTTGATTGCTGACAAAAAGGGGGAGAACAAGAATGATATTTAAAATCAATAACGGCTAACTAGACAGAAATTCTCAAACATTCTAACTCTATTACTTGAAATGTTTTTCTGTTTTTGTTTAAAGTCTACAGGCACAAGGAAGCTCCTGAACACTATGAAGACTAGAAGCTCTGATCAAAATGTAGAAGCTCTGATCAATGTTGCTCTGATCTAATATGAAGATTCTGATCGACCAAATACTCTGATCCAAAGCAAAGCTCTGACAGGAAAAGCTCTGAAGCTCTGCTCTCTGATAAGTCAAAGACTCTTAATCTGATGTTCAAAGAAAGACAAAGATCTGATCCTGAAGAACACGTATCATCAAAGGGAAGTAATCAACTCAGGGGGAGTATCTCTTAACTCTGATTTTTCCGTACTTCTTATTCTGATACATTTCCCAGACACCTTTTCACGTTATTTTTCATTTAAAATATCTAGTTTTTGTCATCATCAAAAAGGGGGAGATTGTTAGAACAATGTTTGAATCTACTACCCTATATTTAAGTTTTGATGATAACAAAGTGAAAAGATATAGTATTTATATGTTTCATGTTTGAACTATATGCTGCCTAAAATTACTATGCTCTGACTTGCAGATACGCTGATTAAAATAAGCAAGATCACTTCTTCAGCATCAGAATTTGATTTCATACACCAGCATCAGAAGTTGCTGAATCAGAACGTCAAGATCAGATGATCAACTCACGTACATGCTGAAGCTTGATGAACAGAACTGCGCGTAAACACTCTGATACAAAATCAAATAGTTCATCAGCAGCGAAGCAGAATCAGAATGAGCCAAGCCAGAACGTGCATTGAAGAAGCAACGGTACTGTGCATTGAACGCTAATTAATTCCAACGGCATCATTCTAGACAAGATCTGCTCAAAAAGGAAAGCTTGTTATTAGCATTGAATCAAGAATATTTGCATTCAACGTTCATCTTCTCAAGTGCTATATAAACAAAGCTTCGAAGATTATAATGGCTAATGCTCTCCAATTCTCTACACGCACAAAGCTGAACAATAATCTTCATCTACCAGTTTTGCTAAACCACAAACTCTGATACTCCATTACAGTTTAGCAATCTAGTTTCTAAGCTTCATTTGTGTATACATCACAGTTGTGATAAAGTTTTGTAGAAAACATTCACACACATTGTTTTATACCTTTGTAAGAAAGTGTTGCCTTGACAAACCGGATTGTGGTTTGAATCAAGAAGGCTTTAGCAGTTGTTAAAGCAGATTTGTATTCAGTTGAATATAGTGAATTAAGACCTCGTTGGAGAGAGGCGAAATCACCTTGACGGGTGGACTGGAGTAGTTTGAGATCAAACGAACCAGGATAAAAATATCTTGTCAATTGCTTTAAGATTCCAGTTTTACAATTCAACCCCCCCTTCTTGTGTTTTTCACCCCTTCAATTGGCATCAGAGCGCCTGGTTCTGAGCTAAAACACTTAACCGTGTCAGTACAAGATCCAGCGTCAGAAAAACACAATGGCAGGAAACAACTCTCATTTCAGCAATGACAACAATGAGGACAGAGACAGATTCAGCGGAAAACCTCCAGTTTTTGATGGAGAAAACTTTGATTACTGGAAAGACAGAATTGAAAGCTTCTTTCTAGCACATGATGCTGATCTGTGGGATATGGTGACAGATGGATACACGCACCCTGTGAATGCAACTGGTCAGAAGATTGATAGAAAATCAATGACTGATCAACAAAAGCGTGATTTCAAGAATCACCATAAGGCCAGAACCATCCTCCTCAGTGCCATCTCCTATACTGAGTATGAAAAGATCTCCAACAGAGACACAGCTAAGAACATCTTTGATTCTCTCAGAATGACGCATGAGGGCAACGTTCAAGTCAAAGAAACAAAAGCTCTGGCGCTCATTCAGAAGTATGAGGCGTTCAAAATGGAAGAATCTGAATCCATTGAAACTATGTTCTCTAGATTCCAGATTCTGGTAGCTGGTCTCAAAGTTCTGGACAAAGGATACTCTACTGCTGACCATGTCAAGAAGATAATCAGAAGTTTACCCAAGCAGTGGAGGCCTATGGTTACTGCTCTGAAGCTAGCGAAGGATCTCAACAAAATCACTCTGGAGGAACTTATAAGCTCCCTCAGAAGTCATGAGATAGAGCTAGAAGCTGATGAGCCTCAGAAGCAAGGTAAGCCTTTAGCTTTAAAATCTAACAGAAAATCTGAATCTAAAGTTTTGCAGGCAGTTGAAGAAACATCTGATGGATCCTCATCAGAAGAAGACGAACTTTCCCTTCTCTCCAGAAGAGTAAATCAACTGTGGAAGCAAAGACAAAGGAAGTTCAGGAATCCCAGAAGATCTGATCAGAACGAGTCTTCTTCCAGATACAGAAGGACAGATTCTTCCTCTGGATACAGAAGATCTGAAGGCTCCTCCAGTAGCAAGAAGCCAAACACAAAAGACATCATCTGCTACGAGTGCAATGAGCAAGGACACTACAAGAGTGACTGCCCAAAGCTTCAGAGGGAAAAGCCCAAAAAGAAGTTTGGAAGAGAGAAGAAGAAAAGTCTCATGGCCACATGGGATGACTCTGACTCGTCTGAAGCTGACTCAGAATCAGATGATGAAAGGGCAAACATAGCGCACATGGCTAACATTCCAGATGATAGTGAAGCTTCTGAATCAGACTCAGAATCAGACACAGAAGAGGTATTCCCTAACTTCGCTGTTAATTTTACAAAGGCTGAACTTGCTGAAAGCCTCAATGAAATTCTGGAACGTTATCAGCAGATTAGAGCTAAATTCAGAGACCTGAAAAGGAATCTTGAATCTGACTCTAATAAGTTTGAGAGTCTCAAATTGGAAAACTCTGAGCTGAGAGATAAAATTTTAAAATTAGAAAACTCTTTACAAAACTCTCAGAAGGAACCAATTTCTGAAACTCCCAGCAACGCTGATGAGATCATCAAGGAGTATGATCACAGTTTCCAGAAGTTCCTTGCTAAAAGCATAGATAGAAGAAGAATGGCTTCAATGATCTATGGAGTTAGCAGAAACGGCAGGAAAGGAATAGGATACCTAGGTAAGGTTCCTACACCTAAAAATGTCATGGATTTAACCATTAAACACACTCCTCTAAATTCACACTTTGTGTATGGTCACACACATGACATCAAATATACTAGTAGTAAGCACTCTGTGAAACCAAAATTCAACCAGAGTTTTGGTAAAACTAACAAATCAGGACCCAAGAAGATCTGGGTACCTAAGGATAAAATAATACATGTTGCAGATATCTTTAGCAGCAAGTCAGAAACACCAGTCATGGTACTTGGACTCTGGCTGCTCACGACACATGACGGGAAGAAGGCATATGTTCCAAAGCCTGGAACTTAAGCCTGGAGGCCACGTTGGCTTTGGAGGCAATCAGAGGGGAAAGATAATTGGCTCTGGAACTGTAGGTAATGGAAATCTTCCCTCTATTAATAATGTTCTGCTTGTAGATGGATTGATGCATAATCTGTTATCCATAAGTCAATTAAGTGATAACGGTTATGATATAATCTTTAATCAAAAATCATGTAAAGCTGTTAGTCAGAAAGATGGGACTATCCTGTTTAATGGAAAGAGGAAAAACAACATTTACAAAATCAAACTTTCTGAACTAAAGAGTCAGAACGTAAAATGTCTTCTGTCTGTTAACAACGAGCAGTGGATCTGGCACAGAAGATTGGGGCATGTTAGTATGAGAAGAATATCTCAGATTAACAAACTCAATCTGGTCAGAGGGCTTCCAAATTTGAAGTTCAATTCAGATGCTCTGTGTGAAGCATGTCAGAAAGGCAAATTTGCAAAACCTTCTTTTAAATCCAAAAATGTTGTTTCTACCTCTAAGCCATTAGAACTTCTGCACATTGACTTATTTGGACCAGTTAAAACTGCTTCAGTCAGTGGCAAGAAGTATGGGTTAGTAATCGTAGATGACTATAGCAGATGGACATGGGTAAAGTTCTTAAGACACAAGGACGAGTCACACTCTGTGTTTGTTACCTTCTGTAACCAAGTTCAGAATGAAAAAGATCTTAGAATCGTTAAAGTCAGAAGTGATCATGGTGGAGAATTTGAAAATAAAGATTTTGAGTCATTCTTTAATGACAAAGGCATTCTGCATGATTTCTCTTGTCCTAGAACTCCCCAACAAAATGGAGTTGTAGAACGAAAGAACAGAACATTGCAAGAAATGGCCAGAACCATGATCAATGAGACAAACGTTGCTAAGACTTTCTGGGCAGAGGCAATAAATACAGCGTGCTACATTCAGAATAGAATCTCAATAAGACCTATTCTGGAAAAGACTCCATATGAATTGTGGAAGAACAGAAAGCCCAACATTTCGTATTTTCATCCATTTGGATGTACTTGCTTTATGTTAAATACAAAGAATTATTTGAACAAGTTTGATTCTAAGGCACATAAGTGTATTATGTTAGGATACTCTGAACGCTCAAGAGGGTACAGAGTATACAATACAGAAACACAGATTGTGGAAGAATCAATCAGTGTTCGTTTTGATGACAAGCTTGACTCTGAAAAGTCAAAGCAGAATGAAAATCTTGCAGGTATAGAAATTGAATTTGCAGGTTCTGAAGACAAGTCATCAGAAGCTCTCAACACAGACATTCCTTCAACGTCTGAAAGGAGCAACGCTAGAAATCCTACAACTGCTGCTGATCAACCTCAGAAGAGATTACCCAGAAGCAGTTTGGATCACCCAGAAGAGACTATTCTAGGAAGAAAGGAAGATCCAATCAGAACAAGAGCAAGCTTCAGAAACTCTGAAGAAACTCTTATGGGACTTGTGTCTCTGATTGAACCTTCTTCTATTGATGAAGCACTTCTGGATAATGACTGGATTCTGGCAATGCAAGAAGAGCTGAATCAATTCACCAGAAACGACGTATGGGATCTCGTTCCCAGACCAAAAGGATTCAACGTCATTGGAACAAGATGGGTGTTCAGAAACAAGCTAAATGAACAAGGTGAAGTCATCAGAAACAAGGCACGACTGGTTGCACAAGGTTATAGTCAGCAAGAGGGGATAGACTATACAGAAACCTTTGCCCCAGTCGCCAGGTTAGAATCTATCATACTTTTAATTTCATTTGTTGTTAATAGAGGCATCACTCTGTATCAGATGGATGTCAAAAGTGCATTCTTAAATGGTTATATAGAAGAAGAAGTTTATGTTCACCAACCCCCAGGTTTTGAAAATACAAAACATCCAGAACATGTTTTCAAACTGAAAAAGTCACTGTATGGTCTGAAACAAGCTCCCAGAGCTTGGTATGAAAGGCTAAGTAACTTTCTGCTTGAAAATGAATTCACCAGAGGGAAAGTGGACACTACTCTATTCTGTAAAACAGTTAAGAGTGACATTTTAGTCTGTCAAATTTATGTTGATGATATTATTTTCGGTTCTACTAATCCTTCTCTTGGAAGAAAATTTGCTAAGTGTATGCAGGCAGAATTTGAGATGAGCCTCATGGGGGAACTGAAATTCTTTCTAGGAATTCAGATCAATCAAACTCCAGAGGGAACTTACATTCATCAGAGCAAATACATCAGAGATCTTCTGAAGAAATTTGACCTCTCAGAATGTAAGCCATCAAAGATTCCAATGCATCCCACGTGCATTCTGGAAAGAGAAGAGGTAAGCAAAAGTGTAGAATAGAAGGTCTACAGAGGTATGATTGGTTCTCTCCTTTATCTGACAGCTTCAAGACCTGATATCTTATTCAGCGTATGTATTTGTGCTAGATTCCAATCAGATCCTAGAGAATCTCACTTAACAGCTGTTAAGCGAATTTTCAAGTATCTGAAAGGTACTACTAATCTGGGTTTGTTTTATAGAAAATCTAGTGATTACAGCTTAGTAGGCTACTGTGATGCTGATTTTGCTGGAGACAGAGTGGAACGTAAAAGTACTTCTGGAAGCTGCCAGTTTCTGGGAGAAAATCTGATCTCGTGGTCCAGCAAAAGGCAATCAACAATTGCTCTGTCAACAGCAGAAGCTGAGTACATAGCAGCAGCAGGATGTAGCACACAAATGCTCTGGATGAAAAGTCAGCTTGAAGACTTCCAGATTTTTGAGAGTAACATTCCTATTCTTTGTGATAATACTTCTGCTATTTGCTTAAGTAAGAATCCTATTTTACATTCTAGAGCTAAGCATATAGAAATAAAACATCATTTCATTAGGGACTATATTCAGAAAGGTATTTTAAACTTAAAATTTATAGATACAGACCATCAATGGGCTGATATCTTTACTAAACCCCTTTCAGAAGATAGGTTCAATTTCATTCTGAAACATCTCAGCATGAAAGTATGCCCAGAATGAAAATGTTTTAATTCCATGTATTTATCTTCAGAATGTAATTATATTACTGTGAACCTCTGATCAATCTTCTTTCAGAAAGATAGAACATGCAGATTGTATCAGATGCAAGTCTAAAGATCTGAGAGTCTAATCTCAAAGACAGACGTGCTGATCACTACATCAAACAAGTGTCATCCAATCATCAGCAAATCTCTGAAGCAGAACGCGTGCACGCTTCTGAGAAGGCAAAGCGCTGATTGGGTGCATTGAGACACATGTCTGGTAACCGTTTTTAAGTATCTTTCTCAAATCCCCCAAAATCAGCAAGCATTTAATGAAAAGTAATCACGCTTGTTAAATGGCAATCATTATTTTTCTCTCTCTTAAAAACGTTTAATTTTTCAAAATAATTTTTGAAAACTCTATTTAAGCACATTAATCCTTCACTCTTATTCTTTACGCTTTCTCATAATCATTCAAATATTTTCTGCATATTTCTGAGTTTATCTCCTACAAACCTTTTTCTCTCAAATCATTCTCAAAGCTTTCTGTAGTGAGAACAATGGCATCCTCCAGCATTTCTGCAGGCAATCAGAAGAAAGAAACCTCTGAACAATATCAGGTGCCCCTCAGAACTCTTCTCACACCGGTAAAGAATCTTGAGGTTCTCTCTGAGTTAATCATCGACTTTGAAAGTTTGAAGGAAAATGGATTTGACCTAACTGAAGAAATTAGGGCTCAAAAGTGGGAGAGGTATTTCGATAGGTTGGTTGGACCAACATTCCCAGAGCTTGTCAAGGAATTTTGGATTCACGCCAAGATTCATAAACATCTAGTCATCTCTTCTGTCATGGGAAAGAAGATAGTAATTTCTGAAGACCTCATTGCTAGGTTAATCGGTCAAAGTGGTGGTGGAGTCCGTTGTGTGGACATGGCTGATAGATGCCCTGATATAGGTGTGGTAGCCAACAACATTTTCACTCTTGGATTTCCCAGCAGCAAAATTAAGGATCTGAAGGATCACTGCAGAGTATGGGCCAAGATTGTTCTTGGATGCTTCAATCACAGGAAACCAACAAGTTCTCCTGATTATATAAACGTGGATCAGCAATTTCTGATCTACTTTATTGATCAGAGGGTAAAGATCAATCTGGCACACTTCCTGTTCAACCATCTCAAGACCAGTGTCAAAGAAACAAGAGAAGAAGAAAGGACCAAAAGGGACTGGATACCGTTTGGAAGGCTCATATCAGATATTCTGACAGAGAATAAGCTGATAGAGTATCTGAGCGAAGCTCAAGTGCTGAGCACTATTGAACCAACTGTTGGAAAACCGCTGAACGCTAAGAACCTGAAAAAGATGAAGCTGATAGAAAATATTAAGAAGGAACCCAGAGCTGCTTCAACTGCTGACATCTCCAGCAGAAGAGTGCCTCTGAGTGATTTCCCAAAATTTTCTGAAATGGAATCCAAACCTGATATGTTTCTCAAGTATCCAGATTCATACAAGGAAGAAGATACAGTTTCAAAGCTGAAGATCAAAGATCTGAGTCAACCCCAACCTGAAGTGACTCAGAAGAAGACAAAGAAGAGGAAAGCGCCAACAGCAGGATCATCTCATCAGACTCCAAAGAAAAGAGGTATTTCATCTGCTGCCCCTATTTCAATTTCATCTACTATTCCAACATCTGCTGCCCCTCCTCAAACCTCTCACAGAATATCCATTCCAATCCCTACCATTGATGAAACCATACCAGAAGACCCTTCTGAGGCCTTACTACTCAGAAGACCCAGAACTAATATTCCCAAACAACCAACTGTTTCAACAACACCAGCACTTGATAGAGTGCTAGCTGATATTGAGCGTGAACATACTTCTGCTCAACCAAATTCTGAACCACCAAATATTCCTCCTCCACAACCAGAACCACAACCTGAACCAGAAATACAACATCAACCAGAACCAGAACCACAATCACAACAACCGCTCACAGAAGAACCTCTGATCCCTGAGCAATCAGAGATTCCACCTCCTCAACCAGAAAATAATCCACCTTCACCACAACCAGAGTTTCACCACTATGAAACCCCTTCTCCTCATCATTCTGACCCTCACTCACCTCAACCTTCACCGCTGGCAATCCAGTTGCCATGTGGAACCACTATTGTCAGGCCCCAGTTGCCATCTTCAGAGGAATCAACACCTCCAAAAACTCCAACCACTCCAATAGAAATATCTGACTCTGATTCTGATAACCCTCCTCCAAAACAAACAACCTCTCAGAAAACCGCTGAAAACCCCAGCAGAACTTTCATTGACTTAATAAGTCTTGAACGTCTTGCTGATCTAAGACACAAAATTGCCATACCCAAACCAAAGCAACCAGATGTTGGCTCTGGTATTTTGAATTTTGAAACAGGTATGCTGCAATGGATTGCTTCTTTGAAGCAAGTCTGTCCGGGGATGATCGACCCAGCTGCTTCTGATCAGCTCTGGTCACAGTTCAGACTATGGGTACGTGCTGAAGCCCTTAAGCTGCAGGACGTCAACTATGAGCAGGCTCAACAGAACTTTAGCAAGCTGCTGAAGGAAGTTGAAAGTCAGCTGCCTCAAGAAGTTGTGCTCCCTCTGGACAGTGAATCTTGGTCTGAGAAAGAGCAAGCTGCACAGGTGCAACCATCAGAAGACAAGACCATTCAGGCTGAAGAAAATCCAGCAGAAGATGTAGCTGAAAGTTCTGAGAAGCTTCCTCCCTCTGACACTTCTCAAGCTGCCTTGGACAGGCAGGCTCTGGAAGAATTAAGGCTGAATGACCTGCGTCTACAGCAGCGGATGGAAGAGAATGATCAGAAGATGAAAGCAAGAATGGATGTACAGGACAGCAAGATTGACACTGTTGTCAACATGGTTCAGAAGCAGAATGAAACTTCTGAAAAGATTCAAGCAATGTTGGAAAGCCTGTTCTCACGCATGCCCCCACAACCTTAAAATTTTTTTCATGCATGACATTCTCTATGTTTTCTTCATTTTCTGATGTACTGTTTTGACTATGTTTTGTAATGTTCTTTTGCTCTGATTATGAACTATTTTAATATAATTTGTTTTTCTGATCTAAATTGTTTTAGCACATCACCAACACTTTTTGATTGCTGACAAAAAGGGGGAGAACAAGAATGATATTTAAAATCAATAACGGCTAACTAGACAGAAATTCTCAAACATTCTAACTCTATTACTTGAAATGTTTTTCTGTTTTTGTTTAAAGTCTACAGGCACAAGGAAGCTCCTGAACACTATGAAGACTAGAAGCTCTGATCAAAATGTAGAAGCTCTGATCAATGTTGCTCTGATCTAATATGAAGATTCTGATCGACCAAATACTCTGATCCAAAGCAAAGCTCTGACAGGAAAAGCTCTGAAGCTCTGCTCTCTGATAAGTCAAAGACTCTTAATCTGATGTTCAAAGAAAGACAAAGATCTGATCCTGAAGAACACGTATCATCAAAGGGAAGTAATCAACTCAGGGGGAGTATCTCTTAACTCTGATTTTTCCGTACTTCTTATTCTGATACATTTCCCAGACACCTTTTCACGTTATTTTTCATTTAAAATATCTAGTTTTTGTCATCATCAAAAAGGGGGAGATTGTTAGAACAATGTTTGAATCTACTACCCTATATTTAAGTTTTGATGATAACAAAGTGAAAAGATATAGTATTTATATGTTTCATGTTTGAACTATATGCTGCCTAAAATTACTATGCTCTGACTTGCAGATACGCTGATTAAAATAAGCAAGATCACTTCTTCAGCATCAGAATTTGATTTCATACACCAGCATCAGAAGTTGCTGAATCAGAACGTCAAGATCAGATGATCAACTCACGTACATGCTGAAGCTTGATGAACAGAACTGCGCGTAAACACTCTGATACAAAATCAAATAGTTCATCAGCAGCGAAGCAGAATCAGAATGAGCCAAGCCAGAACGTGCATTGAAGAAGCAACGGTACTGTGCATTGAACGCTAATTAATTCCAACGGCATCATTCTAGACAAGATCTGCTCAAAAAGGAAAGCTTGTTATTAGCATTGAATCAAGAATATTTGCATTCAACGTTCATCTTCTCAAGTGCTATATAAACAAAGCTTCGAAGATTATAATGGCTAATGCTCTCCAATTCTCTACACGCACAAAGCTGAACAATAATCTTCATCTACCAGTTTTGCTAAACCACAAACTCTGATACTCCATTACAGTTTAGCAATCTAGTTTCTAAGCTTCATTTGTGTATACATCACAGTTGTGATAAAGTTTTGTAGAAAACATTCACACACATTGTTTTATACCTTTGTAAGAAAGTGTTGCCTTGACAAACCGGATTGTGGTTTGAATCAAGAAGGCTTTAGCAGTTGTTAAAGCAGATTTGTATTCAGTTGAATATAGTGAATTAAGACCTCGTTGGAGAGAGGCGAAATCACCTTGACGGGTGGACTGGAGTAGTTTGAGATCAAACGAACCAGGATAAAAATATCTTGTCAATTGCTTTAAGATTCCAGTTTTACAATTCAACCCCCCCTTCTTGTGTTTTTCACCCCTTCAATTGGCATCAGAGCGCCTGGTTCTGAGCTAAAACACTTAACCGTGTCAGTACAAGATCCAGCGTCAGAAAAACACAATGGCAGGAAACAACTCTCATTTCAGCAATGACAACAATGAGGACAGAGACAGATTCAGCGGAAAACCTCCAGTTTTTGATGGAGAAAACTTTGATTACTGGAAAGACAGAATTGAAAGCTTCTTTCTAGCACATGATGCTGATCTGTGGGATATGGTGACAGATGGATACACGCACCCTGTGAATGCAACTGGTCAGAAGATTGATAGAAAATCAATGACTGATCAACAAAAGCGTGATTTCAAGAATCACCATAAGGCCAGAACCATCCTCCTCAGTGCCATCTCCTATACTGAGTATGAAAAGATCTCCAACAGAGACACAGCTAAGAACATCTTTGATTCTCTCAGAATGACGCATGAGGGCAACGTTCAAGTCAAAGAAACAAAAGCTCTGGCGCTCATTCAGAAGTATGAGGCGTTCAAAATGGAAGAATCTGAATCCATTGAAACTATGTTCTCTAGATTCCAGATTCTGGTAGCTGGTCTCAAAGTTCTGGACAAAGGATACTCTACTGCTGACCATGTCAAGAAGATAATCAGAAGTTTACCCAAGCAGTGGAGGCCTATGGTTACTGCTCTGAAGCTAGCGAAGGATCTCAACAAAATCACTCTGGAGGAACTTATAAGCTCCCTCAGAAGTCATGAGATAGAGCTAGAAGCTGATGAGCCTCAGAAGCAAGGTAAGCCTTTAGCTTTAAAATCTAACAGAAAATCTGAATCTAAAGTTTTGCAGGCAGTTGAAGAAACATCTGATGGATCCTCATCAGAAGAAGACGAACTTTCCCTTCTCTCCAGAAGAGTAAATCAACTGTGGAAGCAAAGACAAAGGAAGTTCAGGAATCCCAGAAGATCTGATCAGAACGAGTCTTCTTCCAGATACAGAAGGACAGATTCTTCCTCTGGATACAGAAGATCTGAAGGCTCCTCCAGTAGCAAGAAGCCAAACACAAAAGACATCATCTGCTACGAGTGCAATGAGCAAGGACACTACAAGAGTGACTGCCCAAAGCTTCAGAGGGAAAAGCCCAAAAAGAAGTTTGGAAGAGAGAAGAAGAAAAGTCTCATGGCCACATGGGATGACTCTGACTCGTCTGAAGCTGACTCAGAATCAGATGATGAAAGGGCAAACATAGCGCACATGGCTAACATTCCAGATGATAGTGAAGCTTCTGAATCAGACTCAAAATCAGACACAGAAGAGGTATTCCCTAACTTCGCTGTTAATTTTACAAAGGCTGAACTTGCTGAAAGCCTCAATGAAATTCTGGAACGTTATCAGCAGATTAGAGCTAAATTCAGAGACCTGAAAAGGAATCTTGAATCTGACTCTAATAAGTTTGAGAGTCTCAAATTGGAAAACTCTGAGCTGAGAGATAAAATTTTAAAATTAGAAAACTCTTTACAAAACTCTCAGAAGGAACCAATTTCTGAAACTCCCAGCAACGCTGATGAGATCATCAAGGAGTATGATCACAGTTTCCAGAAGTTCCTTGCTAAAAGCATAGATAGAAGAAGAATGGCTTCAATGATCTATGGAGTTAGCAGAAACGGCAGGAAAGGAATAGGATACCTAGGTAAGGTTCCTACACCTAAAAATGTCATGGATTTAACCATTAAACACACTCCTCTAAATTCACACTTTGTGTATGGTCACACACATGACATCAAATATACTAGTAGTAAGCACTCTGTGAAACCAAAATTCAACCAGAGTTTTGGTAAAACTAACAAATCAGGACCCAAGAAGATCTGGGTACCTAAGGATAAAATAATACATGTTGCAGATATCTTTAGCAGCAAGTCAGAAACACCAGTCATGGTACTTGGACTCTGGCTGCTCACGACACATGACGGGAAGAAGGCATATGTTCCAAAGCCTGGAACTTAAGCCTGGAGGCCACGTTGGCTTTGGAGGCAATCAGAGGGGAAAGATAATTGGCTCTGGAACTGTAGGTAATGGAAATCTTCCCTCTATTAATAATGTTCTGCTTGTAGATGGATTGATGCATAATCTGTTATCCATAAGTCAATTAAGTGATAACGGTTATGATATAATCTTTAATCAAAAATCATGTAAAGCTGTTAGTCAGAAAGATGGGACTATCCTGTTTAATGGAAAGAGGAAAAACAACATTTACAAAATCAAACTTTCTGAACTAAAGAGTCAGAACGTAAAATGTCTTCTGTCTGTTAACAACGAGCAGTGGATCTGGCACAGAAGATTGGGGCATGTTAGTATGAGAAGAATATCTCAGATTAACAAACTCAATCTGGTCAGAGGGCTTCCAAATTTGAAGTTCAATTCAGATGCTCTGTGTGAAGCATGTCAGAAAGGCAAATTTGCAAAACCTTCTTTTAAATCCAAAAATGTTGTTTCTACCTCTAAGCCATTAGAACTTCTGCACATTGACTTATTTGGACCAGTTAAAACTGCTTCAGTCAGTGGCAAGAAGTATGGGTTAGTAATCGTAGATGACTATAGCAGATGGACATGGGTAAAGTTCTTAAGACACAAGGACGA
This sequence comes from Vicia faba, assembly GCA_948472305.1. Classification (NCBI taxonomy): domain Eukaryota; kingdom Viridiplantae; phylum Streptophyta; class Magnoliopsida; order Fabales; family Fabaceae; genus Vicia; species Vicia faba. The sequence goes on along the minus strand of OX451741.1, from coordinate 604,676,689 downwards.
GTCACACTCTGTGTTTGTTACCTTCTGTAACCAAGTTCAGAATGAAAAAGATCTTAGAATCGTTAAAGTCAGAAGTGATCATGGTGGAGAATTTGAAAATAAAGATTTTGAGTCATTCTTTAATGACAAAGGCATTCTGCATGATTTCTCTTGTCCTAGAACTCCCCAACAAAATGGAGTTGTAGAACGAAAGAACAGAACATTGCAAGAAATGGCCAGAACCATGATCAATGAGACAAACGTTGCTAAGACTTTCTGGGCAGAGGCAATAAATACAGCGTGCTACATTCAGAATAGAATCTCAATAAGACCTATTCTGGAAAAGACTCCATATGAATTGTGGAAGAACAGAAAGCCCAACATTTCGTATTTTCATCCATTTGGATGTACTTGCTTTATGTTAAATACAAAGAATTATTTGAACAAGTTTGATTCTAAGGCACAGAAGTGTATTATGTTAGGATACTCTGAACGCTCAAGAGGGTACAGAGTATACAATACAGAAACACAGATTGTGGAAGAATCAATCAGTGTTCGTTTTGATGACAAGCTTGACTCTGAAAAGTCAAAGCAGAATGAAAATCTTGCAGGTATAGAAATTGAATTTGCAGGTTCTGAAGACAAGTCATCAGAAGCTCTCAACACAGACATTCCTTCAACGTCTGAAAGGAGCAACGCTAGAAATCCTACAACTGCTGCTGATCAACCTCAGAAGAGATTACCCAGAAGCAGTTTGGATCACCCAGAAGAGACTATTCTAGGAAGAAAGGAAGATCCAATCAGAACAAGAGCAAGCTTCAGAAACTCTGAAGAAACTCTTATGGGACTTGTGTCTCTGATTGAACCTTCTTCTATTGATGAAGCACTTCTGGATAATGACTGGATTCTGGCAATGCAAGAAGAGCTGAATCAATTCACCAGAAACGACGTATGGGATCTCGTTCCCAGACCAAAAGGATTCAACGTCATTGGAACAAGATGGGTGTTCAGAAACAAGCTAAATGAACAAGGTGAAGTCATCAGAAACAAGGCACGACTGGTTGCACAAGGTTATAGTCAGCAAGAGGGGATAGACTATACAGAAACCTTTGCCCCAGTCGCCAGGTTAGAATCTATCAGACTTTTAATTTCATTTGTTGTTAATAGAGGCATCACTCTGTATCAGATGGATGTCAAAAGTGCATTCTTAAATGGTTATATAGAAGAAGAAGTTTATGTTCACCAACCCCCAGGTTTTGAAAATACAAAACATCCAGAACATGTTTTCAAACTGAAAAAGTCACTGTATGGTCTGAAACAAGCTCCCAGAGCTTGGTATGAAAGGCTAAGTAACTTTCTGCTTGAAAATGAATTCACCAGAGGGAAAGTGGACACTACTCTATTCTGTAAAACAGTTAAGAGTGACATTTTAGTCTGTCAAATTTATGTTGATGATATTATTTTCGGTTCTACTAATCCTTCTCTTGGAAGAAAATTTGCTAAGTGTATGCAGGCAGAATTTGAGATGAGCCTCATGGGGGAACTGAAATTCTTTCTAGGAATTCAGATCAATCAAACTCCAGAGGGAACTTACATTCATCAGAGCAAATACATCAGAGATCTTCTGAAGAAATTTGACCTCTCAGAATGTAAGCCATCAAAGATTCCAATGCATCCCACGTGCATTCTGGAAAGAGAAGAGGTAAGCAAAAGTGTAGAACAGAAGGTCTACAGAGGTATGATTGGTTCTCTCCTTTATCTGACAGCTTCAAGACCTGATATCTTATTCAGCGTATGTATTTGTGCTAGATTCCAATCAGATCCTAGAGAATCTCACTTAACAGCTGTTAAGCGAATTTTCAAGTATCTGAAAGGTACTACTAATCTGGGTTTGTTTTATAGAAAATCTAGTGATTACAGCTTAGTAGGCTACTGTGATGCTGATTTTGCTGGAGACAGAGTGGAACGTAAAAGTACTTCTGGAAGCTGCCAGTTTCTGGGAGAAAATCTGATCTCGTGGTCCAGCAAAAGGCAATCAACAATTGCTCTGTCAACAGCAGAAGCTGAGTACATAGCAGCAGCAGGATGTAGCACACAAATGCTCTGGATGAAAAGTCAGCTTGAAGACTTCCAGATTTTTGAGAGTAACATTCCTATTCTTTGTGATAATACTTCTGCTATTTGCTTAAGTAAGAATCCTATTTTACATTCTAGAGCTAAGCATATAGAAATAAAACATCATTTCATTAGGGACTATATTCAGAAAGGTATTTTAAACTTAAAATTTATAGATACAGACCATCAATGGGCTGATATCTTTACTAAACCCCTTTCAGAAGATAGGTTCAATTTCATTCTGAAACATCTCAGCATGAAAGTATGCCCAGAATGAAAATGTTTTAATTCCATGTATTTATCTTCAGAATGTAATTATATTACTGTGAACCTCTGATCAATCTTCTTTCAGAAAGATAGAACATGCAGATTGTATCAGATGCAAGTCTAAAGATCTGAGAGTCTAATCTCAAAGACAGACGTGCTGATCACTACATCAAACAAGTGTCATCCAATCATCAGCAAATCTCTGAAGCAGAACGCGTGCACGCTTCTGAGAAGGCAAAGCGCTGATTGGGTGCATTGAGACACATGTCTGGTAACCGTTTTTAAGTATCTTTCTCAAATCCCCCAAAATCAGCAAGCATTTAATGAAAAGTAATCACGCTTGTTAAATGGCAATCATTATTTTTCTCTCTCTTAAAAACGTTTAATTTTTCAAAATAATTTTTGAAAACTCTATTTAAGCACATTAATCCTTCACTCTTATTCTTTACGCTTTCTCATAATCATTCAAATATTTTCTGCATATTTCTGAGTTTATCTCCTACAAACCTTTTTCTCTCAAATCATTCTCAAAGCTTTCTGTAGTGAGAACAATGGCATCCTCCAGCATTTCTGCAGGCAATCAGAAGAAAGAAACCTCTGAACAATATCAGGTGCCCCTCAGAACTCTTCTCACACCGGTAAAGAATCTTGAGGTTCTCTCTGAGTTAATCATCGACTTTGAAAGTTTGAAGGAAAATGGATTTGACCTAACTGAAGAAATTAGGGCTCAAAAGTGGGAGAGGTATTTCGATAGGTTGGTTGGACCAACATTCCCAGAGCTTGTCAAGGAATTTTGGATTCACGCCAAGATTCATAAACATCTAGTCATCTCTTCTGTCATGGGAAAGAAGATAGTAATTTCTGAAGACCTCATTGCTAGGTTAATCGGTCAAAGTGGTGGTGGAGTCCGTTGTGTGGACATGGCTGATAGATGCCCTGATATAGGTGTGGTAGCCAACAACATTTTCACTCTTGGATTTCCCAGCAGCAAAATTAAGGATCTGAAGGATCACTGCAGAGTATGGGCCAAGATTGTTCTTGGATGCTTCAATCACAGGAAACCAACAAGTTCTCCTGATTATATAAACGTGGATCAGCAATTTCTGATCTACTTTATTGATCAGAGGGTAAAGATCAATCTGGCACACTTCCTGTTCAACCATCTCAAGACCAGTGTCAAAGAAACAAGAGAAGAAGAAAGGACCAAAAGGGACTGGATACCGTTTGGAAGGCTCATATCAGATATTCTGACAGAGAATAAGCTGATAGAGTATCTGAGCGAAGCTCAAGTGCTGAGCACTATTGAACCAACTGTTGGAAAACCGCTGAACGCTAAGAACCTGAAAAAGATGAAGCTGATAGAAAATATTAAGAAGGAACCCAGAGCTGCTTCAACTGCTGACATCTCCAGCAGAAGAGTGCCTCTGAGTGATTTCCCAAAATTTTCTGAAATGGAATCCAAACCTGATATGTTTCTCAAGTATCCAGATTCATACAAGGAAGAAGATACAGTTTCAAAGCTGAAGATCAAAGATCTGAGTCAACCCCAACCTGAAGTGACTCAGAAGAAGACAAAGAAGAGGAAAGCGCCAACAGCAGGATCATCTCATCAGACTCCAAAGAAAAGAGGTATTTCATCTGCTGCCCCTATTTCAATTTCATCTACTATTCCAACATCTGCTGCCCCTCCTCAAACCTCTCACAGAATATCCATTCCAATCCCTACCATTGATGAAACCATACCAGAAGACCCTTCTGAGGCCTTACTACTCAGAAGACCCAGAACTAATATTCCCAAACAACCAACTGTTTCAACAACACCAGCACTTGATAGAGTGCTAGCTGATATTGAGCGTGAACATACTTCTGCTCAACCAAATTCTGAACCACCAAATATTCCTCCTCCACAACCAGAACCACAACCTGAACCAGAAATACAACATCAACCAGAACCAGAACCACAATCACAACAACCGCTCACAGAAGAACCTCTGATCCCTGAGCAATCAGAGATTCCACCTCCTCAACCAGAAAATAATCCACCTTCACCACAACCAGAGTTTCACCACTATGAAACCCCTTCTCCTCATCATTCTGACCCTCACTCACCTCAACCTTCACCGCTGGCAATCCAGTTGCCATGTGGAACCACTATTGTCAGGCCCCAGTTGCCATCTTCAGAGGAATCAACACCTCCAAAAACTCCAACCACTCCAATAGAAATATCTGACTCTGATTCTGATAACCCTCCTCCAAAACAAACAACCTCTCAGAAAACCGCTGAAAACCCCAGCAGAACTTTCATTGACTTAATAAGTCTTGAACGTCTTGCTGATCTAAGACACAAAATTGCCATACCCAAACCAAAGCAACCAGATGTTGGCTCTGGTATTTTGAATTTTGAAACAGGTATGCTGCAATGGATTGCTTCTTTGAAGCAAGTCTGTCCGGGGATGATCGACCCAGCTGCTTCTGATCAGCTCTGGTCACAGTTCAGACTATGGGTACGTGCTGAAGCCCTTAAGCTGCAGGACGTCAACTATGAGCAGGCTCAACAGAACTTTAGCAAGCTGCTGAAGGAAGTTGAAAGTCAGCTGCCTCAAGAAGTTGTGCTCCCTCTGGACAGTGAATCTTGGTCTGAGAAAGAGCAAGCTGCACAGGTGCAACCATCAGAAGACAAGACCATTCAGGCTGAAGAAAATCCAGCAGAAGATGTAGCTGAAAGTTCTGAGAAGCTTCCTCCCTCTGACACTTCTCAAGCTGCCTTGGACAGGCAGGCTCTGGAAGAATTAAGGCTGAATGACCTGCGTCTACAGCAGCGGATGGAAGAGAATGATCAGAAGATGAAAGCAAGAATGGATGTACAGGACAGCAAGATTGACACTGTTGTCAACATGGTTCAGAAGCAGAATGAAACTTCTGAAAAGATTCAAGCAATGTTGGAAAGCCTGTTCTCACGCATGCCCCCACAACCTTAAAATTTTTTTCATGCATGACATTCTCTATGTTTTCTTCATTTTCTGATGTACTGTTTTGACTATGTTTTGTAATGTTCTTTTGCTCTGATTATGAACTATTTTAATATAATTTGTTTTTCTGATCTAAATTGTTTTAGCACATCACCAACACTTTTTGATTGCTGACAAAAAGGGGGAGAACAAGAATGATATTTAAAATCAATAACGGCTAACTAGACAGAAATTCTCAAACATTCTAACTCTATTACTTGAAATGTTTTTCTGTTTTTGTTTAAAGTCTACAGGCACAAGGAAGCTCCTGAACACTATGAAGACTAGAAGCTCTGATCAAAATGTAGAAGCTCTGATCAATGTTGCTCTGATCTAATATGAAGATTCTGATCGACCAAATACTCTGATCCAAAGCAAAGCTCTGACAGGAAAAGCTCTGAAGCTCTGCTCTCTGATAAGTCAAAGACTCTTAATCTGATGTTCAAAGAAAGACAAAGATCTGATCCTGAAGAACACGTATCATCAAAGGGAAGTAATCAACTCAGGGGGAGTATCTCTTAACTCTGATTTTTCCGTACTTCTTATTCTGATACATTTCCCAGACACCTTTTCACGTTATTTTTCATTTAAAATATCTAGTTTTTGTCATCATCAAAAAGGGGGAGATTGTTAGAACAATGTTTGAATCTACTACCCTATATTTAAGTTTTGATGATAACAAAGTGAAAAGATATAGTATTTATATGTTTCATGTTTGAACTATATGCTGCCTAAAATTACTATGCTCTGACTTGCAGATACGCTGATTAAAATAAGCAAGATCACTTCTTCAGCATCAGAATTTGATTTCATACACCAGCATCAGAAGTTGCTGAATCAGAACGTCAAGATCAGATGATCAACTCACGTACATGCTGAAGCTTGATGAACAGAACTGCGCGTAAACACTCTGATACAAAATCAAATAGTTCATCAGCAGCGAAGCAGAATCAGAATGAGCCAAGCCAGAACGTGCATTGAAGAAGCAACGGTACTGTGCATTGAACGCTAATTAATTCCAACGGCATCATTCTAGACAAGATCTGCTCAAAAAGGAAAGCTTGTTATTAGCATTGAATCAAGAATATTTGCATTCAACGTTCATCTTCTCAAGTGCTATATAAACAAAGCTTCGAAGATTATAATGGCTAATGCTCTCCAATTCTCTACACGCACAAAGCTGAACAATAATCTTCATCTACCAGTTTTGCTAAACCACAAACTCTGATACTCCATTACAGTTTAGCAATCTAGTTTCTAAGCTTCATTTGTGTATACATCACAGTTGTGATAAAGTTTTGTAGAAAACATTCACACACATTGTTTTATACCTTTGTAAGAAAGTGTTGCCTTGACAAACCGGATTGTGGTTTGAATCAAGAAGGCTTTAGTAGTTGTTAAAGCAGATTTGTATTCAGTTGAATATAGTGAATTAAGACCTCGTTGGAGAGAGGCGAAATCACCTTGACGGGTGGACTGGAGTAGTTTGAGATCAAACGAACCAGGATAAAAATATCTTGTCAATTGCTTTAAGATTCCAGTTTTACAATTCAACCCCCCCTTCTTGTGTTTTTCACCCCTTCAGTCGGGACTCGATACACATATTGTGGTTCACCGTCTCCCTACAAGAGAAGACTATCCACCAATTAAACAAAAAGTCCGCCGAATGAGGCCTAACATGTGTGAAAAGATCAATGCTGAAGTGATGAAACAGTTCAATGATGGGTTTCTTGCTGTTACTTCCTATCCATAATGGGTTGCTAACATTGTACCCGTACCTAAGAAGGACGACAAAGTTAGAATGTGCGTGGATTACAGAGACTTAAACAGGGCTAGCCCTAAAGATGACTTTCGACTACCGCACATTAACATCTTGGTTACAATACAGCTCAGCACAAGGTATTTTCTTTCATGGATGGATTTTCAGGTTACAACCAGATTAATATGGCACCTGAAGACATGGAGAAAACTACTTTTGTTACACAGTGGGGTACCTTCTGCTAAAAAGTGATGCCATTCGGACTGAAGAATGCTGGGGCAACCTCTCAGCGTGCCATGGTAGCTTTGTTTCATGATATGATACATCATGAGATTGAAGTCTACGTAGAAGACATGATAGCCCGTTCACAGACAGAAGAAGAACACCTCGACCATTTGCAAAAGTTGTTTGTCAGGTTGAAGGAGTACAAGCTCAGACTGAACCCTAACAAGTGCACTTTCGGAGTCAGATCCGGTAAACTCTTGGGTTTCATAGTCAGCAACAAAGGCATCGAGTTTGATCCTGCCAAAGTCAAAGATATATAAGAAATGCCTGCCCCTCGCACTGAGAAGGAGGTTAGAGGTTTCTTGGGACGCCTAAACTACATTGCAAGGTTCATTTCTCACCTAACATCTACTTGTGAGCCAATCTTCAAGCTGTTGAAGAAAGATCAGGTGGTTAAATGGAATGATGACTGTCAAGTTGCTTTGGATAAAATCAAGGAGTATTTGCTAGAACCTCCTATCTTGATGCCTCCCGTTGAAGGAAGACCGTTAATAATGTATCTGAATGTCCTAGAGAATTCAATGGGGTGTGTACTGGGCCAACATGACGAGTCTGGCCAAAAAGAGCATGCCATTTATTACCTTAGCAAAAAGTTTACCGACTGTGAGACCCGCTACTCACTGCTCGAGAAAACTTGTTGCGCTTTGGTATGGGCTGGATTATCTGGAAGGATAACCAGATGGCAGATGATCCTGACTGAATATGATATCCAGTACACGACCCAAAAAGCTATAAAGGGGAGTATACTAGCTGACCATCTGGCTCATCAAGCTGTCGAAGATTACCAATCCATGAAGTTTGACTTACCCGACGAAGACATTATGACCTTGGACAACATTGAAGATAACGGACTATACGACGAACCTGAACAAGGATCCCGATGGAACCTGTACTTTGATGGTGCTTCTAATGCACTTGGTAACGGTATCGGTGTTGTGCTAATCTTACGATAAGGATTCCGTACACCTTTCACCGCCAAACTCTGCTGCAACTTCACCAACAACATGGCCGAGTATGAAGCTTGTATCTTTGGTCTCAAAGCTGCAATAAACCTAGGAATCAAATCTTTGGTTGTTTTTGGAGACTCAGCTTTGGCCATCAGTCAGATCAAAGGAGAGTGGGACACTAAACATCCCAACCTCATCCCTTACAAAGAACATGTCTTGACATTGTTGCCTCATTTCGAGCAGATTACCTTAGAGCACTTCCCTCGAGAGGATAATCAGCAAGCAAATGCTCTAGCTACAATGTCTTCCATGTTTAAACTTAACTGGGATAATGAGGCTCCCCAAATCACCATTGAGCGAATGGACGAACCTGCACATTGTCACGAGATTAATACCGAAGAAGTAGTGGACCGAACTTGGTTTCACGAAGTCAAAAGGTATCTCGAGGCGCAAGAATACCCTAAAGGAGCTTTAGTCAACGACAGAAAGTTCTTGAGGAGATTCTCTGACAAGTTCTTCCTGAGCAATGGTATCTGTTGTACCCCAAAATTTGCCCTCCCATATTCATCAAGAATTGCCAAAGTCAAGGTCACAAAACTCCCCAAGGGTTGTGCAGCTCAACTGTCTCCTATACAGTCAAAACTAGGGTTTGAGTTCTGGTCAAGCAAATGAACTTTTCAAAGGCCCAATCAAGTCCCACATGCCTACAAAGATGGTCAAGTGTCCTCATGTCAAGTTTCAAGGCATTCAGCTCAAAATTGCACAGTCAAAACCCTAGATTGCACTACAGTCAACTGTAGGGGCAAAATGGTCATTTGACAGTCAAAAGTTCAAATTTTTGGTCAACATATCATTTTGAAGCCACAAACATCATTTGATCAATGCTTGATCATGATTCTCAAAATTTGGCTTAGAAATCATCAAAGATGCAAAAGTTGCTATATTTGGACAGCTGAAAAAGTCAACTGAAATTGACCAGGGCATAACTTCCACATGGATTATCAGAAAAATTCCATCCAAAGCTCATTTTGAAGAGAAAGACATTTCCTACAATTCATCTTCATGTTCCAAGTCCAAGAAATGCTCTCACAAAAAGTTATCAATTTCAACATTATAGGTCATTTTCAAAAGTCAACAAAAAGTGACTTTAAGTCAAAGGCCATAACTTGAGATTGGTAAATCAAAATGACATGGGACCAAAGGCATTGGTTAAAGGACTCAAAGACCTTTCCAAAATGTCCAAGAACATGTGAAAAGCTTAAAAATTGACCAAGTTATGCCTTGTGGAAGTTGGGAAATTTTTTGGAATTTTGAAAAGTCAACAATGGTTCAAAAGGCCTAAAAATGCAAATGGGCCCATTTTCCTTCCAAATTTCTTCATGCCAAGCCTATGCACGACCACTAGGCCCAAAGGGAAGTATTCTCATATTTTTTAATTATTTATTTGAATTAATATTAATTTATATTCATTTAAATGATTTTAATTCATGAAAAATATAAACCTTAACCTAAAAAATCTTTTTATACATGTTTGGATCCAATATTTCGTGCATATCCCATTTAGGAAAGTTTTGGATTGATTTGGACCTAATTGACACAAAGAACATGAAAAAAGATATGAAGAAGATTTGCCAAAATCAAATATATGAAATCATCAATGCATAAGATTTTATACAATTTTTCTTGACCTAACATGCTCCATATATGATCAGAACATAACCCTAATCATCGAAGACAAAAAAAGCTGCGCATAACACACCTTTGGTATATTGAAATTTTTGACAAAAAAGTCAATACTGAATTCAAGGATATAGGACGATTCAAGCTTGGATTTTTGTTTCAATAGCATTCTGAGGCATCACTGAGTGTTTCTCAATCAATAACCACGACAAAAACACCTTGAATTGGTATGAAGAACCTTGACTGAACCAAGAAAATTCCAAACTCGTGCATCATGATTTACATGTTTTTACAGCATTTTGTCCATTAATTCATGTTTCTATTGATGTTTCTGAACTAACTGCAGCGTTTGATTGTATTTTTGAGTCACATACACGATTATGCCATTGTCGAATATTAGGGTTTGCAGGTTCTTGATTTAGGGCTTTTGCATATAAGGAAAATTATGACTCATGGGTGCCATGACTGAACTCAGCACCTCAAGACGAAGAGACCTATACCCTCGCGAACAATTTATGATGCCTAGAAAGCTATTCGCTATTTTCTCAAATCCACCTTAAGACCACGCTGAAAAAACCGTCGCCTATTCCTTTTGTTTTACAGGGTGGGGAAGAAGACAAGCGCGTGTCAATCAGTGATACGTCCATTCAAAACTTCGCGCGTTTTCATCATTATGCATTGTTTTTGCTTTATATTGTTTAATTGATGTTATATATTAAATGAAGCGCAAGTGGCACAGATGGCAGGGACTAAGGCGTGTGACCTCAAAGACCTGGGTTCAAGTCCCAGGTCTTGCATATTTGCCATATTATTTTTCATAAAAGATTCGTATGCAGCGCTAACATGAAAGACCATGATATACCATCACCATCCAACCACACACGCGTCCAACATGATCAGATCAAAGGCTTAAATTAGGAGAACATGCTAGCCCCAGCCAACGCGTTGCATATGACCCAGAAAGTCAAGGAAATTCCAGCTTATTGGGCCAGGCCTCTCCAGTTTACACCTCCTTATTTGGGGCAACACCCCACTCTGGTTCATTTTTCTTTTCTTTTATTATTTAAATTATTTAAATTATTGTATTATTTATTTGTATTGCTTTAATTAATTAATTAACTATTTTAACAAAAATCTAAAAACATTACAAAAATCAGAAAATACACAAAAATATAATATTTATTTTACACTAATTATTTTTATGAATAAATTAGAATATAAAATGTTTAGTTTAATTAGGTTTTAATTTTAACTCTTTTTTTTAATAAAAAAATCCAAAACATGTAGAATTAGGTTAATTAATAGTTTTAATGTCTTTTTAATTTTGATTTCTCACAATACTATTTATTTATTATTTATTTTCCTATTTAAATTGTACATAAATTTTAGGTTAATTTAGATCTTATTTTAATTCTTTCTTAATAATTAAAAAATATTAGAATTAGGGTTTGCTTCTTAATTTAATTTTAATTAATTTCTTTTTTTCATTAAATCTAAAAAATACAAAATACCAAAAAAAAGCATTTAATCATTTAATTTTTAATTCTCATTAATCATTAATTATTTGCAAAAGGGTCCAACGCCCTAATTTTGTTAATTTCATTATTTCTCGCATTTATTTTATTATCGCTCATTATAATTTTGTAAATATCCCAAAGCCATGTAATTTAATTTTCTCGCACTTTTATTTATTCGCTTTATTTATTTTCCGCTAAATCGGGTCCGGTTTAATTTTGGCGATGTGGACCCGCGCCTTTGTAATAGTCGTAGATTTATTTCCTCGCAAAATATTTAACTGTTAACCAAGCATGAAAGAATGAATGTCTAATTAAAATCAAACGCTAGATCACCAATGACATGACAAGACAAATAACTGAAACATGACACACAATTCGCACACACCACCCCTAGGGTACGCCTCACTGTTGCCTTTCGAAAGGTGGTCGTCGAGTAGAAAACGTCTTAGTAAGTCCTCATGATCCGGGAACCTGGCATGAGGGTAGCTTCTAAGGTGTCTTCCCATTGCTCTGGTGATCACCACGTCCCGAATATCGAATTGACCCGAACACCTCCAACGGTGGTGCTACCTACCTCTCAATGGTGGGATGGCACTACTTTAAAGGACATTTACACAGACGAATTCCTTAGGGTAGGTAGGTTCTCAAGGATACTTGCTCTAATCTCAAAAACAAACTCAAAAGACTTTTTTCACACTGACACTTTTCAAAAGCTTTCAAACAAACTTTTCAAACACTCTGACGTATGAGTCGATCTGAAATTTTTCAAAAGAAACTTTTAAACCCACATTGAAAAGCACGCAAAACAATTTGAAAACATATGAGCAAGTATCTAAGAGCCCAGGGATAACCCTGGATAGAAAGGGTGCTAACACCTTCCCTTTCTATAACCTACCTCCCGAACCGAGAGAAATCTCTTTAAGGAATTTTTCTGTGCTTTTGTCCTTTCCATTTGGAGAAAATAAAAGACGGTGGCGACTCTTGCTTCCGCGACATTTCGCGAACCAGCGTTAAACAGTCAGTTCCAGATCCACCGATCACAGAACTGGCGACTCTGCTGGGGACTACCTTTATAAAGTGAGGTGTACCTTAGGGCTAGCTTATAACTATGTTTTCAATTGTATTGCTTTGTGTGCTTTAAATTGTGGGTTGCTTGGGAGTTCTATAGATCCTAACCCGGATCTGGGGAATACCTTTCTTAGAAAGTAGCAACAAGGCTGTGAGGGAACTGTGCGGGGTATACCGACACGGTTGAAACAGTCTGCTACGTTGATGTGGCACTTTGGTGTGTACCGGTAACCCTTGAGTTCAGTCAAGGAGAGTACGGGGCCTCCGCGTGGTGTCGTGAAGCATCAACAGACCTTAGGAACCTTAATTGAACTATCTTGGCCTCTTTAGGGTAGTGAGATAACTGACTTTGGTGCAGTCCGAGGTTGGTTGATACTCGATACTACGCTCAATTGAGGGTTGCTTTCCTGGAATATTTCGGTCGCCAGTTCAGTGGCTAAATCGAAACGATGAACAATGAAAGCAATCCCGTGATATTGGGAACCTTAGAACCCGGTTACTTTGATTAGGACAGGTTGAACCCACCAACTCAAGAGGGTACTACCCAGACCCCATGCTGGCCTTAAACCTTAAGGGCTTGTCTTGTGTGCCTTGTTTGCCCTACATGTTTGTCTTTGTAAATATCTGTGGTGTGTTTAATCATAGCATCATGACATCATCCAGCATCATATGCATTGACTAACCATTTCAGGGGTTCGAATTTTCATCTTTGTTCTTGTTTTGTAGGACATGGAAACTGCTCGTAGAAAGACAATTCAGGTCAATCTTGTAAGGATCCCTCCTCAGCTTAAGGAGCTTATATCCAGGATTCCCGAGAACTCTTCATTCAGTGACAGGCATGGAAGCCTCATCAGCTTGGTCAACACCAACCTTGAGGAAGATATGATAAAGGTCTTGTTCCAGTTCTTTGATCCCCTGCATCACTGTTTTACCTTCTTGGACTATCAGTTGGTACCTACATTGGAGGAGTTCTCCCGGCTCCTGAAGATCCCTATCCTTGATCAGCTACCTTTCAACGGTACAGAAAAGGAACCTAAGCTCGAAGAGATTGCTAAAGCCTTGCACCTACAGTCATCTGACCTCAAGGGACATTGGGAAGTTAGAAGTGGTGTCAAAGGGTTCTTAGCCAGGTTTCTGTTTGAGAAAGCCCTTGAATGTTGGAACTCCCTGGACCTACAAGCTTTTGAAGAAGTGGCAGCCCTCCTTGTTTATGGTTTGGTGTTGTTCCCTAATCCAGATCAGCTCATTGATATCAGTGCCGTTCAGATCTTTATGTCCAGGAACCCTATACCTACATTGCTGGGGGACATCCTTCACTCATGTTACACTCGAACCATGAGAAAAAGAGGTGTCCTTATGTGTTGCACTCCTCTCCTGGGAAGGTGGTTTATTTCGCATCTTCCACAATCAGTCCTGAAGAATGAGCGGGGTTTGAGATGGTCACAACGGTTGATGACTCTTACACATGCAGATATACATTGGTGTCCTAGATCCAGAGGAGATGTCACTATCATTGATCGTTGTGGGGAGTACCCTAATGTTCCTTTACTTGGAATCAGAGGAGGTATTACTTATAGCCCATGCCTGGCTTGGAGACAGTTTGGTTATGCTCGGAGGGACGGTCCTCATGACATGTTAATTCCCGACATAGTTTTTGACTTCGACAGTGATACTCAAGGACTTCGTCAGAGATTTATCAGAGCCTGGAAGATGCCCAGTAGGATAGACAGCAAGACACTGGGGCACAGGAACTCCATCCCTTTGGAGCCCTATCTCAAATGGGTACGCGCCCGTTCTCAGAAGTTAGTGATGCCTTATCCTCATATGCTTCCAGTAATCAAAGAGCCTGTCTTGGAAGGGGAAGTGTCTCATGTTGTTCAGCACCCCGATATGCCCACATCCTGGGAAGAGATGCAGAAGAGCTGGATCCAGCTTAAGGAGGAAAGGAATTCTCTTGAGACTAGTCTGCACGCCAGTGAAAAGAAGGTCTTGGAGCTCACCCGTCTGTTGCATGAGGAGAGGAACCTCAACACCTACATAGCTCCGAAGAGGATGCGCAGTGTATTTTGGGATTGACTTGATTCTTGTACTTTTGCCCATGAGGCCTTGATGTATTAAACAATGATTTCATTAATGATAACGTGTGTTCTTTTCTTGTCTACAACAAATTTGAACTTGCGAACCCTTGAATGCATTGCATACGCATTTCATACATCATGTGCATAGCAGGTTTTTCCCTTTTTTCAGGTTGCTTACAGTTCTTCGCTGTTTATTTCAGCATCATGAATTCCGGATCTGAATCAACTGAGGCTTCAATCAAGGCTCTCCAGGCGCAGAATGCGCAGTTTCAAGAAATGATCATGGGTCTAGCTAAAGGCCAAGAAGAATTGAAGACTATGCTCCTAAAAAAGAAGAAGAAGAGAAGAACTGTCCTGTTCAACTCGGGCCGAAGGTTGGGTAATACTCTGCATCAGGAAGAGGCTGGTTCTTCTGTTGGCAGGAGTCCTTCTCAGGCAGAAGTCAAGGTTCCTACTCCAGTAGTCTCCGACAACGAGACAGATTTTGATGAGGAACAGTATCCTCCTGAAGACAACAAGTACAAACAACTGGAGGACAGGTTGAAGGCTATGGAAGTGCAACAGACACCTGGGCTGGATTTCGGAGATCTGGGTTTGTCGACTGGTGTGGTTATCCCACATAAATTCAAAGCTCCCACCTTCTCCAAGTATGATGGGGCATCCTGTCCCAAGCTGCATTTGAGGTCCTATGTGCGAAAGATTCAGCCGTACTCTGCGGACAAAAATCTATGGATCCACTTCTTCCAGGAGAGTCTTTCAGGGACTCATCTCGAATGGTTCTATCAGCTGGATGGGACCAAAGTTCGTAACTGGGAGGAGCTGGCCACTGCTTTCTACAAGCAGTATCAGTATAATGCCGACCTTGCCCCCACGCGTACCCAACTCCAGGGTATGTCGTTGGGCGTAAGCGAAGGTTTTAAAGAGTACGCGCAGAAGTGGAGAGATCTGGCTGGCAGGGTGCAGCCACCTTTGACTGATCGAGAGTTAGTGGATATGTTCTTGGGGACCCTATCTGGGCCATTCTTTAACCATCTCATTGGGAATTCTTCCGCTGGTTTCACTGATTTGATCTTAACTGGAGAGAGAATTGAAGCTGGGTTGAAGTCTGGGAAGATTGCAAAGGTTGCATCATCATCTGGGTCAGACAAGAAACCATTCAAAAAGGAGTCTAGTGCCGTGTATGGCTCCAGGAAATCAGAAAGACCTGATCGCCGCCAATCTGTCAGTGCGGTCATGATTGCTACGCCTGCTGCCGCTCCCCGGCCAAATAATCCTCAAAGGGCTGATAGACCTCGGAGAGAGTTCACCCGGTTAAGCATGACCCTATCGCAAATCCTGCCACAGTTGCTAGCCACCAATTTGGTGACTGTCAAGGAGGCGCCAAAGTTCTCAAACACTACCTCTCCTAAGTACAACCCGAATGCCCGTTGTGCTTACCATTCAGATAGCCCGGGGCATGCCACTGATGACTGTTGGGCGTTAAAGAATAAGGTGCAAGACCTTATCGATGCTAAAGAGATACAATTCGAAGCGCCCGCAAAACCGAATGTAGTTACTGCCCCTATGCCTCAGCACGGGGTAAATGCTATTGATGAAGATGTTTATGCTGTTTCTGTGGAGGATCTAGCCACTCCTTTAAAGATCATTAAGAAGAACCTACTGCAGGCCGGTTTATTTCCGGGTTGCAGTGAGGGTTGCCTATTCTGTGTTGTGTCCCCATCCGGTTGTCCCTTGCTCAAGTTAGGTGTCCAAAGCTTAATGGATAGCAAGGAGATTTTATTCAAGAAGTCTGCTATTCGTATGGTTCCAATGGAAGAAGTCTCTGTGGTGACTATCTTCAACAATCCGATCCCGGCTCTCCAGAAGAAGCCTGTCCAAATTCTGACCGTTGCACCTGTTACTATCACTGTTCCTGGGCCCCTGCCCTATGTATCCAACAAAGCTGTCCCTTGGCACTATGGGGCAGATGTATATATAAACGGAGTGAAACAAGAGCTCAACGCTGGCGCCAGCATCTGTGACATCACTGGCCCGGCCAAAGTTACCCGCAGTGGCAGGCTCTTCTCGCCTGACATTGCGCCACCTGCTGCTAGAAGACCACTCCTGATAATTCCTGCAAGTACACCGACTCCCGTTGCTGATCAAGTTGTTATTCCTGCTGCTGATCCTATTGTTTCTCCTGCTGCCGAGTCATCCGATGCTCGGGGCAAGGGAATTGAAACTGAGCCTGCCCAGATGGAGGTACCCATACCCATAGCTGCTGAGGCTTCCCCACAAGAGATGGAGGAGATCTTGAAGATTATAAAGAAGAGTGACTTTAATGTTGTGGAACAGCTGGGGCATACGCCCTCCAAAATCTCCATGCTCTCTTTACTGCTGTGCTCCGAGGCCCATGCAAAGGCCCTTATCTCATTCCTTAAGAAGGCTCATGTGCCACATGAAACTTCTGCAGTCCAATTCACTGATTGCGTGGCAAGTCTAACGGCGGACAATGGCTTGGGTTTTTCAGACGCTGATTTGACCATGAAAGGGAAAGATCATAATGATGCTCTGCATGTCTCAATCGAATGCAGGGGCACCACCTTGGCACACGTGTTGGTTGATACTGGGTCATCTTTGAATGTGCTACCCAAGAAGGCTCTGGATCGTCTAGATTGTGAAGGCCTTGATTTAAAGCCCAGCAACATCATTGTCAGGGCCTTTGATGGTTCAAAGAGGATGGTCCATGGGGAGGTGGACATTCCGATTCGTGTGGGCTCTCAGGTGTTCGACTCCACTTTTTATGTGATGGATATCCGTCCATCTTACTCTTGTCTGCTGGGTCGACCCTGGATACATAAGGCTGGGGCAGTGACCTCTACCTTGCATCAAAAACTGAAGTACCCCGTCAGAGGGAAGATCGTCACCGTGCAAGGTGAGGAAGAATACATGGTGAGCCACCTAAACTCGTTCAGATACATTGAGATGGATGGGGAGTTCATTGAGACCCCCTTTCAACATTTCGAGGAGGTGTTTCCAATCGCAGCAGAAACAGCAGAAGCAGGTGGTCCTCTGAAGATGGCTTCCCTAAAGGATGCCAGGGCTGTAGTGCAAAAGGGTGAAGGTGCTAACTGGGGCAGACTGCCAGACTTCACCCAGAAGACTGATAAACTTGGGCTGGGCTTCACCTCAGAAGGGCAGAGAGCTATGAGGAAAGAGAAGATCGGAAGGCCTCCAGTATTTATCAAGGGTTCAGAAGTGAATGCTGTCGGGGAAGACTTTGAAGTGGACGAAGCCGAATTCAACAGCTGGATTTATCCGACGGCCGAAGAAGGATTGAACAATTGGAGTGCAAAGGATCACACCCCTGTTACCTTTGTGACACAGTAATGAATTCCCATGTTTTGTTATTTTGTAATAGACAATGATAAACTCTATGGCCCGGTGTCTTACCCGAGGCACCGCGGTTCTATTTGTGAGGGCATATGAACTGTCATTTTATACATCATAAATGAAAATCTTGGACTATTTTCGCATTGCAAATATTGTGTTCCCTTTTTTCTTCCTTTCATTTCCTTTACATAATTTTCAAAACAGCTGTATTTACACACACACTCACTCATACAGGTTCCAATCCACTCTGGATCTCACTGATAACAGCTCTGCTAATGCCAATTATGACTTCGAAAATCCGATCAACTTAGCCGAAGACGAAGGTGAAGATGATTGCGAAGTACCTGGCGAGCTTGCAAGACTGTTGCTTCAGGAAGAGAGGGCAATTCAACCCCATGAAGAGCCAGTGGAAACCATAAACTTGGGTACTGAGGCAGACAGAAAAGAGGTAAAGATTGGTGCTAACCTAGAGCTCAGCGTGAAGCAACGGTTAACCAAGATGCTGCATGACTATATGGAGATCTTTGCCTGGTCCTACGAAGACATGCCAGGGTTGGATACCGATATTGTTGTCCATCATTTGCCAACTAGGGAAGACTGCCCTCCAGTTAAACAAAAGGTTCGTCGGATGCGTCCAGAAATGTCCGAGAAGATTAAAGCCGAGGTCATGAAACAGTTTGACGCCGGTTTTCTTGCAGTGACTTCTTACCCTCAGTGGGTTGCTAATGTGGTGCCGGTACCAAAGAAGGACGGTAAGGTCAGAATGTGTGTCGATTACAGGGATCTGAACAGGGCCAGCCCCAAGGATGACTTCCCCTTACCTCACATTGATGTCCTTGTGGATAATACAGCTCAGCACAAAGTATTCTCTTTCATGGATGGCTTTTCAGGCTACAATCAGATCAAGATGGCACCTGAAGACATGGAGAAGACTACATTTGTTACTCAGTGGGGCACCTTCTGTTACAAGGTCATGCCGTTCGGGTTAAAGAATGCTGGGGCAACCTATCAGCGTGCCATGGTTGCCTTATTTCATGATATGATACATCACGAGATAGAAGTGTATGTGGACGACATGATCGCTAGGTCCCAGACTGAGGAAGAGCATCTAGATCACCTACAGAAGTTGTTTGACCGGTTGAAACTGTATAAGCTGAGATTGAACCCGAACAAGTGCACCTTCGGGGTAAGATCTGGGAAGTTGCTAGGCTTCGTGGTCAGTGATAAAGGTATTCAAGTGGACCCTGCTAAGGTCAAAGCTATTCAAGAGATGCCAGTTCCTAAGACAGAGAAGGAAGTCAGAGGCTTTTTAGGACGCCTGAATTACATCGCTCGATTCATATCTCATTTGACTGCTACCTGTGAACCAATCTTCAAGCTGCTGAAGAAAGATCAGGTAGTACGTTGGAACGATGAATGTCAGGCTGCCTTCGACAAAATCAAAGAGTATCTTCAAGAACCACCCATCCTAATGCCACCGGTTGAAGGGAGACCTCTGATACTATATCTGACAGTGCTAGACAACTCAATGGGGTGTGTGCTGGGGCAGCATGACGAGTCTGGCCGAAAAGAGCATGCCATTTATTACCTTAGCAAAAAGTTTACCGACTGTGAGACCCGATACTCACTGCTCGAGAAAACTTGCTGCGCTTTGGTATGGGCTGCTCGCCGGCTGAGACAGTATATGCTGACTCACACTACTTTGTTGATCTCAAAAATGGATCTGATAAAATACATTTTCGAAAAGCCTGCTCTGTCTGGAAGAATTGCAAGATGGCAAATGATCTTGACGGAATACGACATTCAGTACACAACCCAGAAAGCCATCAAGGGAAGTGTATTGGCAGACCACTTAGCTCATCAAGCTGTAGATGACTACCAATCAATGAACTTCGAGTTTCCAGACGAAAGCATTATGATAGTAACTGACTGTGAAGTACCTGGACCAGATGAAGGACCTGAACCAGGATCCCGTTGGTCTATGCACTTCGACGGAGCCTCCAATGCTTTGGGAAATGGTATCGGCGCCATAATCATATCTCCACAGGGTACTCATACTCCGCTCACTGCCCGGCTATGTTTCAACTGTACCAACAACATGGCGGAGTATGAGGCGTGTATCATGGGTCTTCAAGCTGCTATCGACCTACGGATCAAGTTCCTCAGTGTCTTCGGAGATTCCGCTCTAGTGATCAATCAGATCAATGGAGAGTGGGATACGAAACATCCAAACTTGATTCCTTACAGAGAATGTGTGTTGACCCTGATTCCCCACTTTACAGAGATAACTTTTGAGCATTTTCCAAGAGAAGAGAATCAGTTAGCGGACGCGTTAGCTACTATGTCTTCAATGTTCAAGGTTAAATGGGATAATGAAGCTCCCCAGATCACCATCTGGAAACTGGACGAACCGGCATACTGTTGTGATCTTGAAACTGAATTGGTAACTGAGAAGCCTTGGTACCACGAAGTGAAGAGATATCTGGAAGCTCAGGAATACCCTGAAGGTGCATCCATCAACGATAAGAAATTCCTGAGGAGGTTCGCAGCCAAGTTCTTCCTAAGCAACGGCATCTTATACAAGAGAAACCATGATTCAACCTTACTGCGTTGCGTGGATAAAATTGAAGCAGAAAGAATCATGGAAGAGCTACATGAAGGGACCTTTGGTACACATTCCAGTGGACATACTATGGCTAAGAAGATCCTACGGGCAGGATACTACTGGTCCACAATGGAAGCTGACTGTTACCAACACTCCAGGACATGCCACAAGTGCCAGATCTATGCAGATAAGGTGCATGTTCCTCCGGTTCCCCTGAATGTCCTGACTGCGCCTTGGCCATTTGCAATGTGGGGCATAGACATGATTGGCGAGATCAGACCTACGGCATCCAATGGACATCGCTTCATCCTAGTGGCGATCGACTATTTTACAAAGTGGGTTGAAGCAGCATCCTATGCTACGGTAACCAAGACTGTGGTGGCACGGTTTATTCGACACAACCTGATCTGTCGATACGGCGTCCCTGAGCGGATAATTACAGACAACGGTACTAATCTGAACAATAAGATGATTGCTGAGCTCTGCGAACAGTTCAAGATACAGCACCACAATTCTTCTCCTTACAGACCGAAGATGAATGGGGCTGTAGAAGCAGCTAACAAGAACATCAAGAAGATCGTGCAAAAAATGACAGTAACTTACAAAGATTGGCACGAGATGTTACCATTCGCTCTGCATGGGTACCGTACCTCAGCAAGGACGTCAACCGGGGCAACCCCGTTCTCTCTGGTTTATGGCATGGAGGCAGTCTTGCCAATCGAAGTGCAAATTCCCTCTCTCCGGATAATGAAGGATGCAAATCTGAACGAAGATGATTGGATCCAGACACGACTTGACCAACTCAACCTCATTGATGAAAAGAGACTTGCTGCTATCTGTCATGGTCAGACGTATCAGAAACGGATGATCAGGGCATTTAACAAAAAGGTCAGGCCACAAGAATATCAAGTTGGGGATCTGGTTATCAAGAGAATCATCCTTCCTCAGAGTGATCCAAGGGGCAAATGGACCCCTACGTACGAAGGGCCATTTGTGGTTAAACATGTGTTCTCAGGAGGAGCAATGATCTTAACCAACATGGATGGTGACGACCTTCCTCACCCCGCCAATGCAGACATAGTTAAAAAATACTACGCATGAAAAAGACCCGCTAGGCTGACATGCCTAGGCAAAAATTAGGGCTTCCCGTCGAACCAAAAGGGTTCGGGCAAAATGTAGGGATGAAAATGAAAAAATCTGTACACCCGGCAAGTCGAAAACCTGAAAGGGCGGCTTGGGCAAAAATGGGTATCCCGGTGGACTGAAAACCCGAAAGGGCGGTCCAGGCAAAAATTAGGGATAAAGCGTAAAACTATGTCTCATTGATCACTGTGCATCCAGAATCCGGTATCTGCATCAAGTTCAAAACGGCATCGATCAGTCAGCTTCACCTTCAACCAAGGTCATCAAGTGATGAGACGCTCGGAGTTATGAAGACAATAGCAGAGTTGAAACCCAGTGGATCATTCATCTTTCACACAGCTGTTTTATTTTCTTTTGTACAAAACATTGTATAAACTTTTTTGCTCGGCGATGTACCTCTTACTAGGACGTCAGCCTCTTGTATACAAAACGCCTATTTCAGGCCATTCAAAATCAATAAAAATATATTTTCAGTTAAACGTGCCCAAGTGTTTTTCTTTTCTGTTTTGTTTTGCGAAGAACGTCCAAGGTTCAATTTGTGATGTATGCATTGACAATAATTTGCTAACTCATAAATATTTGCATACGAAACAAAGGAATTCATTGCAGGTGACACTGGAAACAGGGGCAATAAAGAGTTGTTCGAGCAGCTAATTGTTCTATCCCCCAAGGTACTAAGGTAGGTTCAGCTAAAGAACACGGCCAAGTGTATCTTAATCCCCCAGAGAGTGGTTCAACAAGTCAATACATTCTTCTCCAAGCAAATCATCAAGTATCAAGGAAATTGAGTATCCCCCTGTAGATCTCAATACCTCCCCAGCAGCATGTATTCTTAACAAGCATCCCCGGCAGTCTTGGTCTAAAGATTGTTCCCCGGCGGTATCTCACTATTCAAAGGAATCACTTCCCTGCAATTCAAACCTCCCCCAGAAGAGTCCAATCCAGTTTCCCCAAGAAAGTTGGAATTCATATCTCCCCAAGCAGTAAGCTTATCCCCAGTAGATTCTGGAAGCTTATCCCTCGCAGAGCACGAACGCGTCGTCCCGGCTTGATTTAAAGAGTTATTTCCGTAACAGGATATAACTGGGTTATCCTCAGCCAAAAGCCACGGAAAGAGCGTTCTCGACAAAGTCTTCCTACCCCAGCGAAGTCTATCAATACTTCCAGCACAACAAGGGTATCCCCAGCATAACTCATCAACGGACATCCCCAGCGGAGTTATCTTCACCAACTCAGCAAAGCATCGCTATCCCCACAGAGTAGCACTCCCCAGCATGATCGCTAGAGTATCTTTTCTCCCGCAGAATTATTTCATTCGCCAAGTTCATTCCTCAACGGAGTTATCTTCTCCTACTGGTACTCTTGCAACAATCATCCACAGCGGAAGCAAAATCTCTTCCTCAACATCAGCCCAGGATATGACTTCCCGGCACCCGTCAAGGATTTATTTTCCTAGACAAAAACATACATGAATCATCACATACATCATTATAACATGCATGTACACATCATACCATATAAATCATATCCATCATTGCTTGATCCATATCATGCATTGCATATGACTGACCTTTACCTTTCAGGAAGAGTGCAGTTGAAATTCCCAAACATATTTCAAGGATGTCTCTAGTCCAGTTAAATCGACTCCAAACAGATTTTTCTGATAAAGACTCAGTAGAAGTTATGGTCCCCTCTCCGACGGTGAGCGTGAGGTGGTAAATCCTTCTTCAGATGTTCTCCTCTCCGGCATGAGCGTGAGGTGATATTCTCTTATGGTCCCCTCTCCAACGGCGTGTGAGGTGGTAATTCCTTCTTCAGATGTTCTCCTCTCCGGCATGAGCGTGAGGTGATATTCTCTTATGGTCCCCTCTCCAACGGCGTGTGAGGTGGTAATTCCTTCTTCAGATGTTCTCCTCTCCGGCATGAGCGTGAGGTGATATTCTCTTATGGTCCCCTCTCCAACGGCGTGTGAGGTGGTAATTCCTTCTTCAGATGTTCTCCTCTCCGGCATGAGCGTGAGGTGATATTCTCTTATGGTCCCCTCTCCAACGGCGTGTGAGGTGGTAATTCCTTCTTCAGATGTTCTCCTCTCCGGCATGAGCGTGAGGTGATATTCTCTTATGGTCCCCTCTCCAACGGCGTGTGAGGTGGTAATTCCTTCTTCAGATGTTTCCCTCTCCGGCATGAGCGTGAGGTGATATCTCCTTTTAGATTATAATTTCCTATAGTTCCCTCTCCAACGTGAGTGAGGTAACTCCCTTTGAGATTGTAATGTCCTTTGGTTCTCTTCCTGGCACTACGAAGATGGTAATCCTCACCAAGATTTTCTCAACGAGCGTTGTTGAGATCACTCAGGATTCTCTTACCCTTCATGCTAAGGCAGTAACCATCCCTGGTTCATTCATCAGCATTTGAAGCTCCAGACTCAGCTCCTGCAACCAGTCAGGACACATCTATATCAAGCATCTAAAATCAGCTCCTGTGACGTGTCAGGTACTCATTTTCTCTTTTGCAGGTATGCAGGTTCTAGCGAAGGAATCTCTTACGCAGTCAGCATCCAGATGGCATCTATAAGCCCATTCCCCATCATTGTCACTATGTGAGCGCAAATTTCTGGGCACTTTAGTGTTCAATCATCTTCTACCCTCGGATTACGAAAGGCACGTCAGCCAATCTGCATCCTCAGGTCTAAGAAGATTGAACAGGGGCAACTGTTGTACCCCAAAATTTGCCCTCCCATATTCATCAAGAATTGCCAAAGTCAAGGTCACAAAACTCCCCAAGGGTTGTGCAGCTCAACTGTCTCCTATACAGTCAAAACTAGGGTTTGAGTTCTGGTCAAGCAAATGAACTTTTCAAAGGCCCAATCAAGTCCCACATGCCTACAAAGATGGTCAAGTGTCCTCATGTCAAGTTTCAAGGCATTCAGCTCAAAATTGCACAGTCAAAACCCTAGATTGCACTACAGTCAACTGTAGGGGCAAAATGGTCATTTGACAGTCAAAAGTTCAAATTTTTGGTCAACATATCATTTTGAAGCCACAAACATCATTTGATCAATGCTTGATCATGATTCTCAAAATTTGGCTTAGAAATCATCAAAGATGCAAAAGTTGCTATATTTGGACAGCTGAAAAAGTCAACTGAAATTGACCAGGGCATAACTTCCACATGGATTATCAGAAAAATTCCATCCAAAGCTCATTTTGAAGAGAAAGACATTTCCTACAATTCATCTTCATGTTCCAAGTCCAAGAAATGCTCTCACAAAAAGTTATCAATTTCAACATTATAGGTCATTTTCAAAAGTCAACAAAAAGTGACTTTAAGTCAAAGGCCATAACTTGAGATTGGTAAATCAAAATGACATGGGACCAAAGGCATTGGTTAAAGGACTCAAAGACCTTTCCAAAATGTCCAAGAACATGTGAAAAGCTTAAAAATTGACCAAGTTATGCCTTGTGGAAGTTGGGAAATTTTTTGGAATTTTGAAAAGTCAACAATGGTTCAAAAGGCCTAAAAATGCAAATGGGCCCATTTTCCTTCCAAATTTCTTCATGCCAAGCCTATGCACGACCACTAGGCCCAAAGGGAAGTATTCTCATATTTTTTAATTATTTATTTGAATTAATATTAATTTATATTCATTTAAATGATTTTAATTCATGAAAAATATAAACCTTAACCTAAAAAATCTTTTTATACATGTTTGGATCCAATATTTCGTGCATATCCCATTTAGGAAAGTTTTGGATTGATTTGGACCTAATTGACACAAAGAACATGAAAAAAGATATGAAGAAGATTTGCCAAAATCAAATATATGAAATCATCAATGCATAAGATTTTATACAATTTTTCTTGACCTAACATGCTCCATATATGATCAGAACATAACCCTAATCATCGAAGACAAAAAAAGCTGCGCATAACACACCTTTGGTATATTGAAATTTTTGACAAAAAAGTCAATACTGAATTCAAGGATATAGGACGATTCAAGCTTGGATTTTTGTTTCAATAGCATTCTGAGGCATCACTGAGTGTTTCTCAATCAATAACCACGACAAAAACACCTTGAATTGGTATGAAGAACCTTGACTGAACCAAGAAAATTCCAAACTCGTGCATCATGATTTACATGTTTTTACAGCATTTTGTCCATTAATTCATGTTTCTATTGATGTTTCTGAACTAACTGCAGCGTTTGATTGTATTTTTGAGTCACATACACGATTATGCCATTGTCGAATATTAGGGTTTGCAGGTTCTTGATTTAGGGCTTTTGCATATAAGGAAAATTATGACTCATGGGTGCCATGACTGAACTCAGCACCTCAAGACGAAGAGACCTATACCCTCGCGAACAATTTATGATGCCTAGAAAGCTATTCGCTATTTTCTCAAATCCACCTTAAGACCACGCTGAAAAAACCGTCGCCTATTCCTTTTGTTTTACAGGGTGGGGAAGAAGACAAGCGCGTGTCAATCAGTGATACGTCCATTCAAAACTTCGCGCGTTTTCATCATTATGCATTGTTTTTGCTTTATATTGTTTAATTGATGTTATATATTAAATGAAGCGCAAGTGGCACAGATGGCAGGGACTAAGGCGTGTGACCTCAAAGACCTGGGTTCAAGTCCCAGGTCTTGCATATTTGCCATATTATTTTTCATAAAAGATTCGTATGCAGCGCTAACATGAAAGACCATGATATACCATCACCATCCAACCACACACGCGTCCAACATGATCAGATCAAAGGCTTAAATTAGGAGAACATGCTAGCCCCAGTCAACGCGTTGCATATGACCCAGAAAGTCAAGGAAATTCCAGCTTATTGGGCCAGGCCTCTCCAGTTTACACCTCCTTATTTGGGGCAACACCCCACTCTGGTTCATTTTTCTTTTCTTTTATTATTTAAATTATTTAAATTATTGTATTATTTATTTGTATTGCTTTAATTAATTAATTAACTATTTTAACAAAAATCTAAAAACATTACAAAAATCAGAAAATACACAAAAATATAATATTTATTTTACACTAATTATTTTTATGAATAAATTAGAATATAAAATGTTTAGTTTAATTAGGTTTTAATTTTAACTCTTTTTTTTAATAAAAAAATCCAAAACATGTAGAATTAGGTTAATTAATAGTTTTAATGTCTTTTTAATTTTGATTTCTCACAATACTATTTATTTATTATTTATTTTCCTATTTAAATTGTACATAAATTTTAGGTTAATTTAGATCTTATTTTAATTCTTTCTTAATAATTAAAAAATATTAGAATTAGGGTTTGCTTCTTAATTTAATTTTAATTAATTTCTTTTTTTCATTAAATCTAAAAAATACAAAATACCAAAAAAAAGCATTTAATCATTTAATTTTTAATTCTCATTAATCATTAATTATTTGCAAAAGGGTCCAACGCCCTAATTTTGTTAATTTCATTATTTCTCGCATTTATTTTATTATCGCTCATTATAATTTTGTAAATATCCCAAAGCCATGTAATTTAATTTTCTCGCACTTTTATTTATTCGCTTTATTTATTTTCCGCTAAATCGGGTCCGGTTTAATTTTGGCGATGTGGACCCGCGCCTTTGTAATAGTCGTAGATTTATTTCCTCGCAAAATATTTAACTGTTAACCAAGCATGAAAGAATGAATGTCTAATTAAAATCAAACGCTAGATCACCAATGACATGACAAGACAAATAACTGAAACATGACACACAATTCGCACACACCACCCCTAGGGTACGCCTCACTGTTGCCTTTCGAAAGGTGGTCGTCGAGTAGAAAACGTCTTAGTAAGTCCTCATGATCCGGGAACCTGGCATGAGGGTAGCTTCTAAGGTGTCTTCCCATTGCTCTGGTGATCACCACGTCCCGAATATCGAATTGACCCGAACACCTCCAACGGTGGTGCTACCTACCTCTCAATGGTGGGATGGCACTACTTTAAAGGACATTTACACAGACGAATTCCTTAGGGTAGGTAGGTTCTCAAGGATACTTGCTCTAATCTCAAAAACAAACTCAAAAGACTTTTTTCACACTGACACTTTTCAAAAGCTTTCAAACAAACTTTTCAAACACTCTGACGTATGAGTCGATCTGAAATTTTTCAAAAGAAACTTTTAAACCCACATTGAAAAGCACGCAAAACAATTTGAAAACATATGAGCAAGTATCTAAGAGCCCAGGGATAACCCTGGATAGAAAGGGTGCTAACACCTTCCCTTTCTATAACCTACCTCCCGAACCGAGAGAAATCTCTTTAAGGAATTTTTCTGTGCTTTTGTCCTTTCCATTTGGAGAAAATAAAAGACGGTGGCGACTCTTGCTTCCGCGACATTTCGCGAACCAGCGTTAAACAGTCAGTTCCAGATCCACCGATCACAGTATCCTATACAAGTGAAACCATGATTGCATTCTGCTCCGTTATGTGGACAAAGTTGAAGTGAGCAGATCATGGCTGAACTGCACAAGGGTACCTTTGGCACTCACTCAAGCGGACATACGATGGCTAAGGAGATTCTAAGGGCAGACTATTACTGGTCTACCATGGAAGCTGACTGTCATCAATATTCCAGAACTTGTCACAAATGTCAAATCTACGCGGACAAGGTACATATACCTCCAGTTCCTCTCAATGTCTTAATAGCTCCTTGGCCATTCGCTATGTGGGGAATCAACATGATTGGAGAGATTAAGCCTACATCATCCAATGGATACCGCTTCATTCTGGTGGCCACTGATTACTTCACCAAGTGGGTCGAAGAAGCTTCATTCCCCTCTGTTATAAAGAATGTTGTTGCCCGCTTCATCAAACAGAACCTCATTTGTCGGTACGGTATCCCCGACAGGATCATCACTGACAACGGTACAAACCTTAACAATACTATGATCACCGCCTTGTGTGAGCAGTTCCAGATTCAACATCACAATTCATCTCCCTATCGACCAAAGATGAACGGTGCTGTCGAATCTGCGAACAAAAATATCAAGAAGATCATACAAAAGATGACAGTCACCTACAAGGACTGGCATGAGATGTTACCGTTTGCTCTCCACGGGTACCATACTAAGGCGCATACGTCAACAGGGGCAACACCCTATTCTTTGGTATACAGCATGGAAGTTGTTTTACCTATTGAGGTTAAGATTCCCTCCTTGAGAATCATGAAGGATGCTGGTTTGAGTGAAGACGATTGGATTCAGACCCGGCTTGATCAACTTAACTTGATTGACGAAAATTGACTTACTGCTAATTGTCATGGTCAGACGTATCAAAAGCGGATGATTAAGGCATTCAACAAGAAAGTCATGCGCCAGATATATCAAGTCGGGGATCTTGTAATCAAGCGAATCATCTTGCCGCAAAGTGATCCCAGGGGCAAATGGACTCCTACCTACGAAGGACCATTTGTGATCAAAAACATCTTTTCTGGTGGGGCAATGATATTAACCACCATGGACGACGACGACCTGCTGCACCCTGCGAACACATACATAGTCAAAAGATACTACGCATAAACGACTCGGCAAGTTGAAAACCCGAAAGGGCAACTTGGGCAAAAATGGGCATCCCGGTGAATCGAAAACCCGAAAGGGCGGTTCGGGCAAAAATTAGGGATAAACAAAAAATTTGTACACCCGGCAAGTTGAAAACCCGAAAGGGAGACTTGGGCAAAAAAGGGTTTCCCGGTGGATCGAAAACCCGAAAGGAGGTCCAGGCAAAAGTTAGGGAATTAAAGCGTATGACTATGTCTCGTCGGATCACTTTAAGGACAATCTCTTCACAAACAAGATCCAGGCTTCTGATTAACTCAATCATCTTCAGACGAAGCAACAAATGGACAAGATACTCAGAGCTACGAAGGCTATAGCAGAATGGGAACCCCATGGAATTTTTTTTTTACACATAGCCATCTTTCTTTGTATAAATTTTTCTCATTTTTTATGACAACATTCTCTTACTAGGATGTCTGTCTCCTCTGTACAAAATACTTACGCAAAGTTAATACAAAGATACTTCAAAGTGCAGAAAACTATTTGCCTTTTCTTTCTTTTTACACATGTGTTTTATTTGAAAACGTCCAATGATTTATTAAATGAGCATATGCATGTGAATATAATCACTATTTACAAATAAACGAAATGGGAAAGAATAATTACTGACAGGTTGAAAGTATAGGAAAACGTCTTTAGGCTATTCCAAGAGAAATCCCCTGCAGTACATCATCAAGATCCCCAGTGGAGCTAAAACCTTGAAAAACATATCCCCAGCGGAGTTAAATTTCAAAATCATCATCAGAGTTAAAGCTTCAAACTCCCAGCGGAGCCAAAACTTTGGACTACAGACCCTCAGCAAAGATGAAACCTTCTTCCCCAACGGAGTCAAATTTCCAACTATCAATCAAACCATCATGTCATTAAGATCCCCAGCGGAGCTGAGACTATCAATCACCAGCATAAACCATTCAGTTTTCCCAGATTCCCCAGTAAGTTGTCTTAAAATATGAGAATCAACCAGATAACAATTAACTTTTTCTTTATTCCCAACAGAATGAAGATTCTCATTCTTGAAATCCCCAGTAGATTGGCATACAACCCAAGCTCCTGATATTCTCAACAAAATGAAGATTCTCATTCTTGATCCCCAGTAGATTGGCATATAACCCAGGCTCCTGATATCTCCAACAGAATGAAGATTCTCATTCTTAAAGTGACATACAACCCGAGCACCTGGACTTTTTCCAAACAAGAATAAGCTTTTCCCCAGAGTCTTGAGCTTACTCTCCAGCAGGATAACTACTCCTCAGCAGTATAGCTACTCCCAACAGAGTTCTACATCTTAAAACAGAGTGAAGATTCTCATTCTTGATCCCCCAGTGAAGTTGCTATAGCCTTCTTTACTCCCCAGCATGAATTTGTCATAATTTTTAATCCCCTGCAGATCGAAGATTCTCATTCTTGACTCCTCAGCATGAAGTCCCCAAGGATGCAAATTCCCCTAGCAGAATGAAGATTCTCATTCTCAGTTCCCCGCAGAAGCCATCAGAGCCTTTCTTATTCTCTAGTAGGTCAAGGTTTTCCTTTGTTTGATCTCCGGTAGAGATCTCAAGAATTTTCCTTATTCCCCAGCCGAGTAAGGATTCTCATAGTGAAATCCCCAGGAAGTCGTGAAAGATTCTCACATCCCCACAGAAGTTGTCAAAGTTGTTCATAATCCCCGCGAGTTGCCAAGGATTCTCTATCCCCAAGCAGTCAGCAAGGATTTCTTATCTTCAGCAATCAAAGATTTTGAATCTCTAACAGCGGTCAAGGATTTATTTTCCCCGACAACAGTCAAGGATTTTATTATCCCCAGCTATCAAGGATTTATTTTCCTCAGCAAGACAGCTATTCAACTTACATACGCATACATTACATTCATATATCATAAACATTGATCAAGCACATTTTATTGCATCATACATGTCATGCAACATGACTTTGTGTTTCAGCTAACATTTTAACCTTTTCAGGATAGGATTAAAAGCTATCTTTAACAAATATTCAATGATTTCAGATACAGTATGGATACACTCCAGACACGGAAGTGATTATGTTACTCATTCAGATTCTATTTCAGATACGCTCCAAACACGGATGCCATTTTGACCCTTACACCAGAAGTTTGATTCTCCCTAGTGCAGTCGCCACGGAAGTCATTCTGTCACCTATTCAGATCCCAGTTATAGTTTCAGATACACTCCAGACACGGAATTCATTTTGATACTCATACAGATCTCAACTTCAGATACAGTCCAGATACGCTCCAAACACGGTTGCCATTTTGTCACTCATTCAACTTTTTCCCCAGCTCAGAGGTGCTCCAGACACGGAAGCCCTTCTATCGCTTATTCAGATTTCAGATTCAGATACAATACATATACACTCTAGACGCGGAAGTCATTCTGTTATTCATTCATATTCTAATACAGTTATAGCTCGGATACGCTCCAGACATGGACGCCATTCCTTTGCTCATACAGACTTAGTCTCCAGATACAGATCAGATACGTACCAGACGCGAATACCATTCTGATACTTATTCTTTTGACCTACAACATACAATTCAGCAGATATTCTTGGATGGCATCTTTAATCCCATCTCCAACAAGATTCTCTCACCTCTCCAAATGGCATCTTTAAGCCCATTCCCTCAACTACAATTTGACGAGTGCAAATTTACGGGAACTCCAGTGTCCAATCATCTTTTACCTTCAAGTCACGAACGACAAACTCGCCAATCTAACTCTTCAGGTTTAAGAAGATTGAACAGGGGTATCTGTTGTACCCCAAAAATTTCCCTCTCATTTTATCAAGATTTTCCCTCACAAGACTCTTTGGACTCCAGACAGGATCAGGGTTTGCTCAGCTCAAGACATCTCCTTGCACTGTTGACCTGAAATTAGGGTTTGAGTTTGCACAGGGATTTTTGGACTTCAAATTCCCCATGTGACCGTGATAATTCATTTTGGACTTATAATATTTCCCATACCATGTTTCAAGCTTTGAATCAAATTTTTGCCCAGTCAATTGGACAGTTGACCTAGAAATCAACTATTTTGGGGAAAACGTCAACTGTGGCCAAAGTACAGTCAAACCTCATAATTTTTTATCCAAATCAACATTATAGACTCATATGAACCATTTGATCAAGTTTGGACCATAACTCCTCAAGAAATTTAATCAGATCATCAAAAGGGAAAAATGGTCATTTTTAGGGTTTTGACTGTATAAGGACTTTGGTGACTTGGGTTTGGTTTCTAGAGTAGTCATTCCGCACAAATTAAAGATCCCTATTTTTTCCAAATACCATGGTTTTTCATGCCCAAAGCTTCATCTAAGATCTTATGTTCGTAAGATTCAGCTGCATACCGCTGATAGGAAACTGTAAGTGAACTTTTTTCAAGAAAGTCTATCTGGGATGCGGTTGGAGTGGTTTTACCAATTGGAAGGGACTAACATCCATAGTTAGGAAGATTTGTCCACTGCCTTTTACTTCCAATATCAATATAACATTGAGCTTGTGCCAACTAGGGTGCAATTGCAACGAATGACCATGGGTTCAAATGAGGGCTTCAAAGAATAAGCCCAAAAATGGAGAGACCTAGCTGGCAGGGTGCAGCCACCTTTGACTGATAGAGAGTTGGTAGACATGTTTATAGGAACATTGATTGTACCATTTTTGAACTTACTGATAAGAAGTTCATCATCCGGATTTACTGAATTGATCTTAATTGGTGAGAGGGTTGAAAGCGGGATCAAAAGCGGGAAGATACTTATGGCCTCCACCTTAAATACCGTGAAAAATCCTTTTATTGGTAAAAAAGAGACTAATATTGTGTATGAGTCAAGAAGTCGTACTAAGAATGGCCGTCATCATTCAGTAGGGGTTGTATTAATTTCCAATCCAACTACAACTCAACGACCGTGTAAACTTAATAACCAACAAAGATCGGATGCCCAAAGAGGACAATTTACTAGAATCAATATGCAACTATCTCAAGCTCTGCAACACCTAATGAAAGCTGATTTGGTGACCTTTCGAGACCCCCCTTCAAACTCTAACACTGCTTCCCCAATGTTGTACCCAAAATTTTCCCCCTAACTTTTTCAATCGCAGTTTCATATCATATTTTATCATTTGGTCACAATCATTAATAAATAGCTTCATTCATCACATTTGCATCCTATCTTTAAGTTTTCTCTTGTGTTGTTGACTAACTTCTAATCAAAATACAAAAAAACATTTGTCTTTGTCTTTGTATATTTGTGTTTTGTAGGCACTGATTCAAGGCATCTAACAAATAGGGTTTTCCAGTATTATTTTCCTAAATTCTCTATTTGCAAAGAAAAAATAATTAAAAAAATTTCATTTTTTTCACTGTACAATTGATTTCTCTTAGAGTGCAATCGATTGCACTGAGTGTATTTTGCGCAATATTTGAAAAAAACACTGATGTAAATCGATTTCTCCTGGAGTTCAATCGGTTGCACAGAGTGAAATTTTGAAAAAAAAAACAACAATTTCAAGCTTGTCAATTTTGGCTCCAATTTTTCTTCAATTTTTTTATAGATATATCATTAATTCAAAATTTGGCTCCAATTTTTCTTTTTTTAAAAGATATATCATTAATTCAAATTTTGGCTCCAATTTTTCAGTTTTTGAAAGATATATCATTATTTTAAATTTTGGCTCCAAGAATTAATTACCAAACTACCACTAATACCAAGCCTAAACTCTATAAATAGAGCCGTTATTTCATTCAAATTTAAAGCTTTTGATATCCAAACTCATTTTGCTAAAAAATATCTCAATTCTCTCCATCTACCAAATTCACTCA
Source organism: Vicia faba (assembly GCA_948472305.1). Lineage (NCBI taxonomy): Eukaryota > Viridiplantae > Streptophyta > Magnoliopsida > Fabales > Fabaceae > Vicia > Vicia faba. The sequence goes on along the minus strand of OX451741.1, from coordinate 604,642,452 downwards.
AAGGTCCATTTTAAAAAAAAAGTTAGTAAGCTTTGCATTGAAACTTACTAATCTTTGAGCTAAACCTTCATCCAAACACTTTTCTTTGTCAATTCTCTACATCCAAGCTTGGGCAATTGATTCTTGGGGTTGAATTGAAGCAAATTCTTGAAGTTGTTTTCATAATTCTCTAGATCTACCTTTGGTAAGTTGGATCTTCATCTTTTACAATGTGATCTCTTGTTGATCATTGGATTTGATTCATTGAGTATTGTTTTGTGATTCCATTGGTGTTATTTTCTCATAATTTGAAGGAATTTTTGTGCTCAATTAAATCCATGATCATAAGGTGTTTGATGAAAAGTTTGAACAAGAATTTGGCCTTTTGAAATGCTAATTTTCAGTTTTTCACAGGGTCCAATAGATTGCACTCACATCGCACTCAATTGTCACAAAAGATTTTTACGTATTTTTTGAAAAAACACTGATCCAATCGATTTCATCAGTAGTGCAATCGATTGTAACAAAACAAAAATGCATTTTCTGCTTTGTTTTGGGTTTTTTTGATCCATCTCTCTTTTTCTACTCACTCCTTTTGATTGTTGATTTGGATTGCAATTTTAAATGGCCATTTTCTCTTTAAATTCAATGAACTTTGGGTGTAGATGAATTTGCATAAATGTTCATTAATTCAAATCTATTAAAGAGTGAATTATTTAATTCATTTTTGGTGCTTTGGATTAATTATATGTTTAGTACTTTAATCCATCAAGATAAGTGACTGAATTTAAAGATGAAAGGAATTTGAGATAGTGATCCAAATTAGCTTATCATTCCCCTCCCTCTTCATCTTATCCCTTTATTTTTTATTTTTGCTACATGTTATGGGATAATGATCTCTATATCATTTATCCAAACATAAAGTACATAGATCGCTATTGACCGGCCTCAAAATAGGTGCGAATTCTACATAAGTCCACTGATGATTGGTTAACATAGCGATAAATTTTGTCCCGATTTGAGAAAATGATCATTCGTGGCACAAATCGATGTTTACAAGCCCAAGTATGTTAATTTGAACCCTTTGATCCAATAACCTTGAGATTCATTATTAGGAGGATTGGGATCTACCAATCCTCCAATGGATCTTCATCAATTTTGGTCAACGTGGATTACTTAAACATTATTGATCATTAAATGTTACCTTGAAGATTCTTAAATGGATGATATACTTCACAAAAAAATGCAAGTTGTTGTTGAGAGGATTTGGTTCTACCAATCCTCTAACGAGTTCCAAATGCAAGTTTCAAGATGGTCATCTAACTAACCATTAACTTTTAACAATTGACTTTATTTTATGCTTTTATCTTATGCCCTTTAATTTATACACCATTTACTTTAGCATTTACATTTCATGCTATTTTCATCTTTGCTCACTTGAGCATTTATATTTATGCCATTTTTATTTTGCTCACTTGAGCTTTTCTTTTGCTTTTGAAGATACTTAATAATCAACATGTACATAAAAAACTTTAATGATACTTGGACTACTTGGTTACTATCCTTGGCATTATGGAGTATTAGACTTCTTGGACTTAAGAATAGAAACCTTGGCTTATGTTGGAGACCTTGTGACCTTAATTGATATTTTGTCTGGAGTTCTTGGCGTTTACCCCAAGACATTGGGTTGTTTGTTTGTTTTGTGTGCGGGTTATTGTGATTACATACTTTGTCTATAATCTGGAATTCATCTGTATACAGCCGTTACTCTGCCCAATTTTTGTGAAGATTAATACATTTGAAGTTTTGTCTTCTCAAGAGGTTTGGTATCCTTGCTTGGTTTCAATCCAAAGAATGGGAATTCTTTCTTGACTCATAATATCAAGTATTGGCATCTTGTTGGTTAGATGGTTCTCTTCCTTGGTTTTACATTATGCTTTAGGTTAGTCCCTTAATCTCCTCCCATCTTCTTTAATTTTCAAAATCTTCTCATCTTTTTTCAAAATATTCTTTGTTTATAAACTAAAACCGCTTTCATAATAAACCTCGACTTTGTTGAGTGCCTTTTCTTTTAAAACTTATTTTCTTTAAACAAAATTTAATTCATTTAATCATACTTTTACATCTTTCAAAATTAACAAAAACAATTCAACTCATTCAAACCTTTTTGTGGGCCTGAGCACCTTTACCTATTCAAAACTTTTTCCAAGATGAGACATGATTCATTGACAGTTGAGAAACATTCTCCTATCCCTATGGTTATAAAGGTTTAGACTTTTCCACTTGAGTGCTAGAGGCGTTCTCAAACCCTCACTCTTCCTGACACAAGGTCCATCTTTCCCACACCTTGTGGGCATTAGTCGATATTACTCTCCTAACAATGACGACATGTCTCTTCATTTAAAATCAATTAACAGACAAGTCTTCTAGCTGAACTACGATGCTCTTACTTTGCTATTATACGAGGGAGTACGTAGGCACTAAGTCTTACGATCCAAGGCGTGCAACAAAAATAATAAAAAACATTTTCTTTTGTTTGCAAATACTCATTTATTCTTTTCCTTTAGCAAGTAAACCTTTAGATAACACTCCTTTTAAAAGAAACCAAACAAAGTGGATCCTGCAGAGTAGCCTAGATGCTTATGGTTCTAACACCTTCCCTTTGCATAACCGACCCCCGTACCTCGATCTTTGATATTTTATTTCATTGTTGGTTTTGTTCGTTTTTTCCCTTTGGAAATAATAAAGTGCAGTGGCGACTTCATTGTGTTGAGATAAGTCAATTGATGGCTTAAATCTCGTCTTTGACAGCGACCGCATGCGATAGAAAAAGTGGCAACTTCACTGGGGACAGATTGACCAATTGCTCGTCCATTCCTAAGTGGGTCATCCTAGATTTGTTTGTTTCTTTTCCATGAGTGTTTATATATTGTTTTACTTGTTGTTTATTACTTCCCATTATGCTGTATATATGTTTGTCAGGATTTTCCTGATTTTCAAGGGCTTGGTGATTTCTTATAAGACTTCTACCCGGACTTTGGGAAAACTTAATATAGGACGGGCGGTATAGTCATGTTAACTCTGAGAGAGTAATCCCAAAAAATGAGAAGTGAGATCCCCCACTCAGTGGAGGCCCCTTTGACTGTAATGTCGTTTACCGAGTAATCGGGAAGACGTACTGCTTTCAATCTGGGAGCCTGCTGAAGCTAAGGACAGTAGAACCTTTAACCCAACCTGGCCTTTTAGGTGTAGTGCAGAAGCTATGACGGAGTAATCCAAAAATGTTTGTCATGCGATGCTACGCTCAGACATGTTTTCCCTGAGAATATTACTAATTACCGAGTTAATCGGGACATTGGTAATATCCAATGGAAGGATGTAGCCTCTGGGAACCTCTTAGAACCTTGTTCGACAGGTGATGACCGATAGTCCATACCTTATGGGTTGTACCTTTGACTCTAGGCTCGTGACTCAGAACCATGGGATCATGTTACTTTGAAGTGCATGGCATAACATTGCATATCCTATGCATCCTATGCATCATTCTGCATACATCCAGGTTGTTCAGGATCTTATTTCTAGTTTCTTCTTTGTTCTAGTTAGTCTTCTACCATCAAGTTGATTCATCAACATAACTACATGACTGGAGCTGCTGTCAAATTCATAATGGAAAACCAAGAACAACATAACATGAAAGTCATAATGGTGTAAGAACAAAGTTTGGTTCTAATCATATCTTAGAGTTTTGATGATAACAATGAAATAAATTTTGTGAAATATATTTTATACTCTGATGTGTACGTTCTCTATATTCAGATAGTGTTCTGACTTATGTGTTGTACCCCAAAATTTTCCCTCTCACTAATCAAGAATTTTCTCAGAAGATCCCTTTGTGCTCAAGACTGCACTAGGGTTTGATCAGCTCAAGACACCTCCTTAAGCACTGATGACCAAAATTAGGGTTTGAGTTTGCACAAGGATTTTTGGACTCCCAATTCCCCATATGATTTTCATGGATCATTATGGACCCCAAACATTACACATGTCAAGTTTCAAGCCTTGGATCACATTTTTTATCAGTCAATTGAGTAGTTGACCTAAAAATCAGTTGTATTGGGGAAAAAGTCAACCATGGACAATTTACAGTCAAACTTCATAATTTTTTATCCACATCAACATTTTAAACTCATATGTATCATTTGATAAAGTTTTGACCACAACTCCTCAAGAAATTTGATCAAATCTCCAAAAGGGCAAAATGCTCAAAATTAGGGTTTTGACTGAGAACGGGCCATTTCTGAATTTTGACCTAGCAAATGGTCAATTGGTTTAAGGCATGATCTCAAGAGTCCAATTGCATAATTTTTACCTAATGACATAGTTCAAAACATTGCAAGTCCATTGGATTGACAAATGAATTTTGTAGTCAACTGATCAAAAGTCAACTGTATACTGAAAAGTCAAACTTTGACTTTTTGGTCAAATTCAAGTGCCAAAGATCATAATTCATAAAAAAATGTCAAAATATGAAACTTATTAATCAAGAAATCAAAAAGTCAAGATTTCATTTTGAAAAGTCAAAATTTCTAAACTTAGAAATTTTTCTAAGTGTTGGAAATTTCATGTTTTTTCATAACTTTGAGCCAAATTTCACCATGATGCAAGATGATTCAAGAGAAAATTCCAACATGAAAGTTGTAGATATCCATGAAATCTACAACTTTTCTTTACACAACTCCTCCCAAAGGTGCTTGGATCTCATGTTATAATTTTATGAACATGTGGTCATGAAACTAAACACTTAGTGAAATTTTGCCCTAATTTGGTCAGGATTTTGACCCAACTTCATGGAACTTTTTCATATAGTTACAAGGGTAATATTCAAAATAAATTCAAATATGGGTTGTAGAACACATTGCAAGCATTCAAAAATGTCCAAGAACTTCTTGAGATCATTCTTGAGTAGGGAGAATCAATGAGATGAAGTTAGGATTTTATCACTTGAATTACAAGTCATTTTTTGATGAACACATGAACCAAATCCTTGCTAGGCTGCATAATATTTTCTTTGCAGGCCTCAAACTTTTTTGTCACTCCATAATTAAATGTTTACATAGCTTTTAGGGCTTTGATCCAAGCAATTGAGCTATTATCCAAGTTGCATTTCCATTAATGGCACAAAGTTAACATTTCCATTCTTGTAAAGCAAACTTTTTGCATAAAGTCCATTCTTGAGCCTCTAACTTGTTCCCTCTGATCACACTCCATCCAAAAAGTCATCAGCAAGCTTGTTTAAAGCATAACCATTCTATGAACAAAGTACAAGGCATGGAAACTTGTTTTGTCAAAAAAATCACATGTTGAACTTAAACATGTAAATTTGAATTATGATCAACTAGAGCACTCCAAACTTGTTGCTTATAAATAGAGTCACTATTTATGAGCTAAAGGACGAGCTTAAGCACCCTGAAATACAAAAAAACTCTCTCAAATCATAAATTTCCCAAAAACTCCATTGTTGCACAGTTTCTGACCTTGAACATCAAACTCACATTTCCCTCGTGTGTTTCTTGCCCTTTTAGTTTCTAAAGTTTCCTTACATCAAGTGTAACCTATCCCTATCCCTATTTCATTACTGTAACATCATTTACCATATCCTCCATGACCAAAAACAGAGCATTTCACATTGACTTCTCCAAGTCATTTCAACCACTCTCAACTCAAGCAAACCATTGCATTAGCTTCCTAGGACCTTGAGGAAGCTAACCTGATCATCACCATCACTTGAAATAAGCTCAAACTCAAAACACGATTTCCAATTTTGAGGTAAGTTTTCTCAACTTGGAACTCTTCATACATGCATCATCAATAGTTTATTTGTGAATAAAACATGTAGATATCATTGCCTTGAAGTTAACCATGTCCATAGTTTCCATTAATTTTGCTTGAGCTTAGAGAATTTGAAAACTGAAATTTTTGAGATTTTTAGGGTTCAAATTAGAGCCATTAAAATTTATTCTTATCTTTGATCTATATTTTTAATGCTTTACATTTCTGAAACCGTGAGAAAATTTGCTACAAGTTTCATGTTTACAGTTTTCATTTTTGATGAGAAATGAGCAAGTTACAGTTGGTCTGGCTGGAGGTTGAAGATGAAGTCTTCAGGGCGCGTTTTGCCTTGTATATTTATTGTTTTGCTTATTTTAACAGATGTATAGCCACCCCAGTGGTAGAAGTGCGCGCCTGTAACCTATGGGACCTGGGTTCGAGCTCCAATGTGGTACCCTTTTGCATTTTTTACATGTTTTACAATTCTGACTTTTTTGTTTGCAGGGCACAGGACCTCTCTGGACCTGGCTTTTTTTTTTTGTTTTTTCTAGCTAACCCCATGTTTCCTATTGGCACCCCTTACCCAAGTTTATTTATCTTTTTTATTTTCTTAAATATATTTTCTAAATACTAAAAAAATCATAAAATACAAAAAATGATAGATTTATATTTTGACTTAGTTTATTTTATTTTTTCTCACAAAATATTTTTATTAATTATACTTTATTTTACTTATTATCTTGTAAATATAATTAAAACTAGGTTATTGATTATTTTATTTCATGCTAATTAAAATACATTGTTTTTAGTATTAAAAAGGCCAAAAATATTTTATAATGCTATAAATAATTTCAAGACAAAAATACCAAAAAAAACATGTTTTTCTAAACTTATTTTCTTTTAATAAACTAAATAGAATTAGGGTTTTCTTCAAAAAATATTTTCTTAATAAATTTAAACTTAATTAATTATTTTCTTTAAATTAATTAGGTTAAAACAATTTCCCTCTTTCTCATGAAAACCAAACAAAAATCCATTTTCTTTACATTTTGCATTTTTTGTACATTTATTCATTTTGTACTTTGTACTTATTTATTTCCTTGTACATTGATATCAATTTAATATGGTTGTAATAGACTAATTAGGCTTTAAATTATTGCAATCCCCATTCGATTTGTACACCCCCTCCCACAAATGTTGTAATAGCGTAGTAACTTTAAAATTCTGCAATTTATCACTTTTATATACAAATGCTAGTAATTAGGGTTTGTATGGAAAGACTAAAATCAATAATTAGAAAATCCTAATTCAAGACAAAAACAAGCATGAAAATGATACATTTGCACACAAGCACCCCTAGGGTTATTCCACTTGGTTGCCTTATACAAAATGACCATATTACGCATGTAAGGTATCTTAGCAAAAACAAGCGAATACAAGATCATAGTCCCTCAATGATGCTATCTAAGTTTCCTTTCAAATGATCTTAGTCCCTAAAAGAGAATTCTAAGATGCCTTGCAACATTGCTAATCATGGTTATACGATGACCCACGCCCGTCCCATTTACATCCAAAGATAGGGTTACTTACCAAATCAATGGTAAGATAACAATGTCAAAGGAAAAGAAAAAATGAACAAGAAAGACTTTTTGAGTAGGTAGAATGCTCCTAATTACTTGATTAATTTCAAACAAACATCCTTGCTATTTTGCAAAACAATCACTTACACTTTCAAACATCTTACAAACTTGAAAACATTTTCAAAAGATCAAAATCTTTGTATACATTCTTACAAACAAGAATTATTACAAAGATTGCCTAAACAATGGCCTCTTTACAAAATACTTTCAAAAACCATACAAAGCACAATTTCAAACAAAAGCAAGTGATCTAGCAAGTAACTAAGAGCCCATGGAAAACCATGGATGAAAAGGGTGCTAATACCTTCCCTTTTCATAATCTACTCCCCGAACTCAAGAATTAATCTCAAAGGTCTTTCTTGTGATTTTTGACCTTTCCTTTTGGATAAAAGAAAAGTCGGTGGCGACTCTTGCTAACCGCAACATTTGCGATAAAATGCAAAACCTTCAAGTCAGTTCTCCCACCATATCACACGGTTTCTTCTTTCTTCTAGTTATTCGTTTACCATCAAGCTGATTCCTCAACATAACTACGGGACTAGAGCTGCTATCAGATTGAGAATGGAAAACCAAGAACAACATAACATGAAAGTCAGAATGGTGTAAGAACAAAGTTTGGTTCTAATCATATCTTACAGTTTTGATGATAACAGTGAAATAAACTTTGTGAAATATATTTTATACTCAGATGTGTACGTTCTCTATATTCAGATAATGTTATGACTTATGCATATCAAAAGTGAAGCACTCCAAGGCAAACTATGATGGAAAAGCAATCCTAAGCAACCTCTGATAACGATGGTTGAAGCAAAGATCTGAAAGAAGCACGCTGAAAGCAACATCTGATAATGCAAGATGAAGCAAACTCTGATGAACATAAAATGAAGAATACTCTAATAGAAGAATAGTTAAAGTAAACTTTGAAGTGGGAATGCTACAAGCAAACTCTTAAACTTCTAGAGACAAGCTCTGACAGTACTGTTGGTCATTAAATGCTAAGACGGCTAACACACTCAAGTTGTACTACGCACGAGAACATTGGAAACATAAAGACCAAGCCAACACGCTTCATTAATGCAGACACTCTCTTCAAGGCAGTAACTGTCAAGACTGAAAGCTATATATAGAAGATCATTTGTTTCAAAGAAAGGTTATTGATCCACGAGAAAAATACCAATTCTCGTTGTTTTCATTATTGTAAACTAATACTGTATAATGGGTAAATCTTAAGTATTGGGCAACAATCTTAGTGATAAATCACAGTTTTTGATAAAGCTTATTAGAAGCATTCTGTTTCACTACTATTAAGAGTTAATTTTTGTAAGTGTTCCTTGAGAGACCAGTTGGGTCAGATTTCTCAAGAGGGCTAGGACTATTTGAGTCTTAGAGGTGTTAGTCACTTGTAGTTGGCTTGTGCATTGTATTGCTAGTCACAACAGTTTTGTTGTGCATTTGTAATCAGTTTGATTATAGTGGATTAAGTCCTCGTTGAGAGAGGCGAAATCACCTTGGCGGGTGGACTGGAGTAGTTTGAGTTTCAAAAGAACTAGGATAAAAATATATGTGTCCTTCCATTAGTATTGCGCACGAAAAAGGAAAAACTTATTCAACCCCCCTTCTAAGTGTTTTCTCATCCTTCAATTGGTATTAGAGCTCTAGTTCTGGGTGCAAACACCTAATAGTGTCAGAAAAAGATCCAGAAGGAAAACACTATGGCAACTGAACAAAATAACAACAACTGCACCAAACCTCCTGTGTTTGATGGAGAAGACTTTGAATACTGGAATGATAGACTAGAAATTTTCTTTCTAAGTCATGATGTTGATCTATGGGATTTGGTCCTAGATGGTTACACACATATATAAGACAAAGACAAAAACAAGATTGACAAAAGGAACATCGATAAACAACAGAAGTTAGATTTCAAGAATCACCATAGATCCAGAAACATCTTTCTGAATGCTATCTCTAAAATGGAATATGAGAAAATCACCAACAGAGATACCACACATGACATGTTTGAGTCTCTAAAAATGAATCATGAAGGAAATGCTCAAGTAAAAGAGACAAAAGCTCTGGCTCTCATCCAAAAGTATGAAGCCTTCAAAATGGAAGAAAATGAGTCCATTGAAGCCATGTTCTCAAGATTCAAACTCTGACCGCTGGCTTGAGAGTTCTGAACAAAGGATACACCAAGGCAGACCATGTTAAGAAAATTATCAGAAGTTTACCCAGAAGATGGGCACCTATCGTTACTGTATTCAAAGTGTAAAAAGATTTGAATGATGTATCCCGTGAAGAACTTATCAGTGCTTTAAGAAGTCACGAGATAGAACTTGATGAACATGAGCCTCAGAAAAAAGGTAAGTATGTCGCCCTTAAATCTATTAAAAAATGTGAAACTAACGCTTTTCAGGCAGAAGAAGGAAACTCTGAAGATTTTGCATCAGAAGAAGTTGAGTTATCTTTGCTCTCCAGGAGGATCATCCAGATGTAGAAGCACAGACAAAAGAAGTTCAAAAACTACAAGAGGTCAGAATATAAACTAGAATCCTCTGGGCATAAGAAGTCAAGCAGGAGAGATATAGTCTGCTATGAATGTAAAGAACCAGGACATTACATAAGTGATTGTCCTAAGTTGCAAAGAGAAAGACCAAAGAAAAATTTTGGAAGAAAGAAAGGCATGATGGCCACCTGGGATGATTCAAAATCTTCTGAAGCTGAATCTGACTCAGAAGATGAACACGCTAACCTAGCGTTTATGGCTACCATATCAGATGACAATGACTCAGACTCTGATTCAGAACCGAAAGAGGTATTCTCTCAATTTTCTAGAAATGAACTTGTTGAAAGCTTATCTGAACCTCTTGAAAACTACAGTAAACTCAAAATCAAATACAAGAAACTCAAAAAGAATCTTGCATCTGATTTTGAGAAACATGAAACAGAAAATTTTGAACTGAAAGAAAACATTTTTAAACTCAAAGAGGAAGTTCAAAATTTTCAAAAGATTTTTATTTCAGATTCTGCTTCAAGTTCAAAAGATATTCTTAAAGAATATGACTCTAGTTTTCAAACGTTTCTTGCTAAAAGCATAGATAGAAGCAGAATGGCTTCAATGATCTAAGGTGTTAGTGGAAATAATAGAAGAGGTATTGGATATGAAACTCCCAAAGGGAAAGAAACATATAAACCTAAGCCTATTGAGGAAATGGTTATCACATATAAACCACTACACAAACAATTTAGTTTTGGGCGCACACATGATATCAAATACACTTCTCACTCTGAAAATTCTTTTGCAAAATCAAAGTTCAACCAGAACTTTAGAAACTCTAACCAAAAAGACCCAAAAAGGAATGGGTACCTAAGGAGATAATAATATATGTTCCAGATGTCCTTAACAGCTCAGTTGAAACACCAGTCATGGTACCTGGACTCTGGATGCTCACGACATATGATGGAAATAAAGTCTATGTTCCAAAGTCTGTAACTTAAATCTGGAGGATATGTCAATTTTGGAGGTAATAAAAAAGGAAAGATTATTGGTTCTGGAACCATTGTAAACGATAACCTTCCTTCTATAACTAATGTTCTATTGGTAGAAGGATTGGCATATAACTTGTTGTCCATAAGTCAATTAAGTGACAACGGTTATGACATAATCTTTAATCAAAAATCCTGTAGAGTTGTTAGTCAAAAAGATGGATCAATCCTTTTTATTGGCAAGAGAAAGAACAACATCTATAAAATTGGTCTTTCTGATCTTAAATCTCAGAATGTAAAATGCCTTATGTCTGTTAGCGATGAACAACGGGTCTGGAACAGAAGATTTGGGCATGTTAGCATGAGAAGAATATCTCAAATTAACAAACTCAATCTGGTCAGGGAACTTCCAAATCTGAAGTTCAACTCAGAAGCTCTGTGCGAAGCATGTCAGAAAGGAAAATTTTCAAATCCTTCTTTTAAGTCAAAAAATGTTGTTTCTTCCTCTAGGCCGTTGGAACTTCTTCACATTGATCTGTTTGGACCAGTTAAAACTGCATCCATCAGAGGAAAGAAGTATGGATTGGTCATTGTTGATGACTACAACATATGGACATGGGTTAAGTTTTTAAAACACAAGGATGAGTCACATTCTATGTTCCTCGACTTCTGCAACCAAGTGCAAAATGAAAAAGAATTTAGAATTATAAAAGTTATAAGTGATCAAGGAGGATAATTTGAAAATCATTATTTTGAAAAGTTTTTTAAAGAAAATGGCATTTCTCATGATTTCTCTTGTCCTAGAACTCCCCAACAAAATGGAGTTGTAGAACGGAAGAATAGAACTTTGCAAGAAATGGCCAGAACCATGATTAATGAAACTAATATGGCTAAACACTTCTGGGTAGAAGCCGTGAACACAACATGTTATATTCAAAATTGAGTCTCTATAAGACCTATTCTCGAAAAGACCTCTTATGAATTGTGGAAAAACAGAAAACCCAACATTTCATATTTCCATCCCTTTGGATGCACTTGCTATATTCTGAATACTAAAGATAATCTAAACAAGTTTGATTCTAAGGCACAAAAGTGCTTTCTGCTTGGATGCTCTGAATGCTCAAAAGGCTATAGGGTATACAACACAAACTCTGATTGTTGAAGAATCAATCAAAGTCAGATTTAATGATAAGCTTGGCCAGTAAAAGCCAAAGCAAAATGAAAATCCCGCATGTACAGAAAATCATCTTACATACTCTGAAGAGTAAGAAGAAAAGGACAACTCAGAATACCCTCCTATTGAAAACGCTCTGGAAAATCTAATAATATCTGAACAAACCTCACAGAATAAATTCCCCAGAATCACATCAACACATCCAAAAAATATGATTATTGGAAAGAAAGAAGATCCCATCAGAACAAGATCCTCTTTCAGAAAAATTGAAGAATCACTGTTTGGGTTGGTCTCTCTGATTGAACCAACCTCAATAGAGGAAGCTCTGCAAGACAATGATTGGATCCTTGCTATGCAAGAAGAACTAAATCAATTTTCAAGAAATAATGTATGGGATCTAATTCGAAAGCCCAAAGGATTCAATATCATAGGAACAAAATGGGTATTCAAAAACAAGTTGAATGAGCAAGGAGAGGTTGTCAGAAACAAGGCATGACTGGTTGCACAAGGTTATAGTCAACAAGAAGGAATTGATTATAATGAAACCTTTGCCCCAGTCACCAGGTTAGAATCAATTAGATTGTTAATTTCTTTTGTTGTTCAACATAATATCTCATTATATCAAATGGATGTTAAAAGTGCATTTTAAATGGTTACATAGAAGAAGAAGTTTATGTCCACCAACCATCGGGTTTGATGACCCAAAATTTCTAGAACATGTTTATAAACTGAAAAAGTCTCAGTACGGTCTGAAATAAGCTCCCAGAGCTTGGTATGAACGTCTGAGTAACTTTCTTTTAAAACAGAATTTTACCAGAGGGAAAATGGACACTACCTTATTCAGAAAAACATTTAAAAATAAAATTTTAATATGCCAAATATATGTAGATGATATTATTTTTGGAACCTCTATTTTCTCTCTTGGAAGAGAATTTGTTGAGTCTATGCAGGCTGAATTTGAGATGAGCATGATGGGAGAACTGAAATTCTTTATGGGAATTCAAATTAATCAAACTCCAGAAGGTAATTACATACATTAGACAAAGTATGTTAAAGAACTTTTGAAGAAATTCCAGCTATCAGAAAGTAAAGAAGCAAAGACACCAATGTATCCAACGTGCATTCTGGGAAAAGATGAGGTAAGTAAGAAAGTAGATCAGAAACTCTACAAAGGTATGATTGGATCTCTTCTCTATCTAACTTCATCTAGACTAGATATATTATTCAGTGTATGTTTATGTGCAAGGTTCCAATCAGATCATAGAGAATCTCACTTAACTGCTGTTAAGCGAATTCTGAGGTATCTGAAAGGTACTACTAACCTTGGACTGTGTTACAGAAGATCCAAAGATTTTAAACTAGTAGTTTATTGTAATGCTGACTTTACTGGAGATAGAATAGAAAGTAAAATCACCTTTGGAAGCTGTCAGTTTCTGGGTGATAATATTATCTCATGGTACAGCAAAAAGCAAGCAACTATTGCACTATCAACCACTGAGGCTGAATATATATCTGCTGTTGGATGTGGCACTCAGATGATCTAGATGAAGAGCCAGCTGGAAGATTATCATCTATATGAAAGTAAGATTCCCATCTTCTGTGATTATACCTCTGCTATTTGTCTTTCAAAAAATCCCATCTTACATTCTAAGGCAAAACATATAGAAATTAAACATCATTTCATAAGGGACTACATTCAGAAAGGCATCCTTAGTTTAAACTTCATAGACACAGACCATCAATGGGCTGATATTTTCACAAAACCCCTTTCTAAAGATAAATTTAAATTCATTCTGAAAAACATCAGCATGGAATTTTGTCCTAAATGAAAATATTTTTTCTCTATATGTGTTTCCAGAATGTTCTGAAATGAATGTTCTGATTAACTACTCTTTAGAAGTGACAAGAGGAGTTACATCAGAAGCCATTCATCATGTTCTAAAATGTGTCTAACGTTTCATTACACGAATGTTTCAGAAGTTCATTATATTAAACCAGCTGTCACACGCTACCCTCAGAAGTTGAACGCTTGTTTCAGCTCTGAAAGGTCACACATGCGTGCGCTGCTATTGAGACGTCGTTCCTAGGTAACTGTTCAGATTTGTTAAAATATTACGCCTCCTATCAATGTCATATTTCATTAATTGCTAGTAATGATTATTTTTTTTATTTAAATCATTCTAAATTCTTTAATGGTTTTATTACTCTAAAATTTTCTCAAGCTCTAAATACCTTGCAAAATTCCCCTCTTTTACTTTTTACTCTCTCTCCAAGTTTCAATCGCCTTTACTTTTTTGTGCAAACTCTCTCTATTTTTTCAAATCCTAAACCTAAACTTTCAAAATGGCTTCATCTTCATCCCCTTCCGAAAGCATTCCTATTTCATCAAGCAGCTCTCGACATGTAGAAAGATATGTCATTCCTGAGAGAACAACGCGCATACCTGTTGATAGCTTGGAAGTGGTTAGTGAACTTATGGTCGATTTTGATAATCTGAAAGTAAATGGGTATGACTTGTTTCCGGTTGTGGAGTTCCAAGGGTGGCAAAATTTCTTTGAACATCTAGTTGGACCAGTGTTCCCTCATCTAGTCAAGGAATTCTAGGTTCATGCCATTGCTTCTCCAAAAGTCATCCTTTCATTCGTCATGGGCAAAGAGATTTCCATCACTGAGAATCTCTTAAGGAGGATTATAGGCTTTGAAGGAAATGGTGTGCATGGAATCTCAAGTGGAAGAATGGATATGTCCAAAGTCTATGCTGAAATTTTTACTACTGGGAAAGCATCCAACAAATTCAGAGAGTTGAAGAACAAATATAAAATATGGGCTAGAATCATTCATGGATACATTCATCACAGGAAGGAAACCAGTTCTCTTGACTACATCAATGCTGACCAATAATATCTTTTGTTCTGTCTTGGCACAAATGTGAAGATTTGTCTACCCTATCTTTTGTTCAACCATCTCTGGACACATGTGAAGGAAAACAGGGAAGCTGAGGGGGTCAAAAACCCTAACTCAAAAAGAAATTGGATCCCTCTGGGAAGATTAATCTCAGACATTATGACAGAGAATGGTCTGATAGCTCATTTAGAGGATGCCAACTTTCTTGGAGAATTGGAGCCCACGTGTGGAAAAGATCTGACTGGGAAGAACCTTCTAAAAAGGAAGTTGATTGACAAAATTCAGGTGGAACCTACTCCCTATATGTCAGCAATTGTCACTAGAAGGAGAATCCCTGTAGAAGATTTTTCTCTCTTCAACTCTGATGATCATCCTGAAATCATTCTGCATTTCATTGAAGCTTGCAAGGAGAGTGGCATTCCCATTGACCCAGCATGGCTTCAAGGTAGGAATGTTCCTGCTCCAGAAGCAGAAGAAAGGGAAAGCTGGAGAAGGTCCCTCTGCTCGTCCTCAGAAGAAGAAGAAGAAATCTCCAGGTATGTTCACTGAAACAATTTCTATTTGTGATTTTGTACGTATATCACCATTTGTTAAACCCCAAACTCTAGGAGATATAGAAGTAGACATAGACCTCACCATTCCTTCTGAACCCCTCCAAAATAATCCTCAAATTGATCAAGTTCTATCTGACATAGACAATTTTGATACTGTAGTCCCTACACAATCTCAACCTCAACCACATATAACTCAACTTGACTCATCAACTTTTGCTCCCTATCAACAAAATCCAAACACTCCTGCTGAAAACCCTCTTCCAACATCCCCCATCAGACCTTTATCCCCAAGATCATTTGAGTGGTATGATGGTTCTTGGAGACTACCAGGAATAAATGTGCCTCTGGCCATATAACCTTCGTCCTTTATCATCCCATATGAAAACATTTTTGTAGTGAATGAATCCCCTGCACCTATTCCTTCTTCCTCAGCCCAAACCACCATCATCATCTCTTCTGACATCACCCCTCCTACGTCACCAACAATTCCCACACCTCTCTCACCTGAACCCTCACCACCTCACTATCTAGAACCAACCTTTAGTCCATCCTCATCAGAACCTCCTAAACCATCAGAACCTTCTGACATCCTTAGAACTGTAGTTGATCCTGAAGCTCTATGTTATCTACAAATAATATCCACCAAAAAGGTTATTCCCAAACCAACTCCAAAACCTGTTCAGCTAGATGTTACTGTATGTTATCAGAATTTTGCAACAGAAATGCAGACGTGGATAGACCTCCTAAAGTAAAATAGCGCTAGAAACCTGGACCCAGCTTCATGTGATTTTCAGTGGGAAGCATTCAGAATGAAATTCAATGATGAAACCTTCAAGTTGCAAGATCTGTGCAATTCTCAGGTTCTTGAGAATTTCACCCAGTATCTGAATGCCTTCAAGACAAAAGTGGTAAATATTTGGGATAAACAGTCTCCACTGCAGATTACCAATGCTCCATTACCACTTGCTGATCACATGGAAATTTCAGAAGATGAATCTAAAGATGGCTCTGAGTTAGATCCTAATCCATTGGCAATGACTCCATATTACCAACCTCCTGCTAAAGATGCCTCTGAGAAAGTTCATACTCTTTTGATTAATCTTGGCACCCTCCTCTCAACTGTTATAGGCTCAGGTTCTGCTGCTTCTTCTCCAACGGTTGCATCTTCTGAAGCTTCTTCAACATCTGCTCCTTCTTCGCTGGTGATGGATACTCTCAATGAACTGAATAAGGAAAATGAAGCCATCCATGAGCGTTTGGACAAACAGGATGAAACCAACAAGGAAATCAGAACTTGGATGATGAAACAAGAGGAATCCTCAAATGAAATCAAGAATCTTCTTCTTTCTCTTGTCTCTCGTCAATCCTAGTTTTAATTTTTTTAAGTTTCTTGTTGTTTTTGTTTTGTACCTTTTTTTTAAATCTTCAATATACAAACATTTTGAATCTCTTTATTTTATTTACTTTTTGATTATGACAAAAAGGAGGAGAAAATAAGATTTTGATCCGATCCATGATAACAGTTATGGGACTAAGTCTCAGGCATTACTAATAAAATACTAAGCTCTTTTCTGTTTAAGAGATATGTAGGTACCTCATGATTCTGAAAGACTAAGATCTGAACATCATCTGGAAAAGAACTTCCAAAGAAACTCTGAAGAAAAGATCAGGAGCGCTTAAAGAAACTCTGAAAGAAAAACGTCTTAAAGCTCTGAAGAACAAATATCAAGAAGTTTTCCTTATGCTTTTAAACTCTTTGATTATTTATTTTAAGAAGAAGAAATATCAATCTCAGGGGGAGATTATCAATCTTAGGGTGAGATTATCAATCTCAGGGGGAGATATTCACCCTTGCACAAAATTTTTTTTAAATCAAAATCTGAATTGTTTTGTCATCATCAAAAAGGGAGAGATTGTTAGAACAAAGTTTGGATCTAATCATATCTTAGAGTTTTGATGATAACAATGAAATAAATTTTGTGAAATATATTTTATACTCTGATGTGTACGTTCTCTATATTAAGATAATGTTCTGACTTATGCATATCAAAAGTGAAGCACTCCAAGGAAAACTCTTATGGAAAAGAAATTCTAAGTAACCTCTGATAATGCTAGCTGAAGCAAAGATCTGAAAGAAGCATGATGAAAGCAACATCTGATAATGCAAGCTGAAGCAAACTCTGATGAACATAAAGTGAAGAATACTCTGATAGAAGAATAGTTAAAGTAAACTCTAAAGTGGCAACGCTGCAAGCAAACTCTTAAACTTCCAGAGATAAGCTCTGACAGTACCGTTGTTTATTAAATGCTAAGATGGCTAACGCACTCAAGTGGTACTACGCACGAGAACATTGGAAACATAAAGACCAAGCCAACACGCTTCATTAATGCAAACATTCTCTTTAAGTTAGTAACGGTCAAGAAAGCTATATATAGAAGATCATTTATTTCAAAGAAAGGTTACCGATCCAAGAGAAACATACTAACGCTCACTGTTTTCATTCTTGTAAACTAATAATGTATAGTGGGTAAATCTTAAGTATTGGGAAACAATCTGAGTGATAAATCACAGTTTGTGATAAAGCTTATTAGAAGCATTTTGTTTCACTACTATTAAGAGTTAATTTTTGTAAGTGTTCCTTGAGAGACCAGTTGGGTAAGATTTCTCAAGAGGGCTAGGACTAGTTGAGTCTTAGAGGTGTTAGTCACTTGCAGTTGGCTTGTTCATTGTATTGTTAGTCACAACAGTTTGGTTGTCCATTTGTAATCAGTTTGATTATAGTGGATTAAGTCCTCGTTGAGAGAGGCGAAATCACTTTGGCGGGTGGACTGGAGTAGTTTGAGTTTCAAACGAACAAGGATAAAAATATTTGTATCCTTCCATTAGTATTGCGCGCGAAAAAGGAAAAACTTATTCAACCCCCCCCCCCCCCCCCTTCTAAGTGTTTTCTCATCCTTAAAATGGAAATTGACGAGTTAAAGTCAGGCATGGACAAACTTATTGAAATGATGTAAGTCCTGATTTCCAGAGGAGAGCCACCTCAAAGGATTGTGATATCTAAAATTCCAACTGCTGCTGTTGACACTCAACCTATCAAGCATACATCTACTACATAGCCAGAGTTTGGGTTACCTCAAAACTTCTCTTCGCCTGTTGAAATTACTTCAATTGTTGGCCAATCTTCCAAACCAGTATTTCAGGATCCAGTTTTCACTGAACCTCAGCCAATCGTTCATACTGCTTCTCGTTAACCTACTGCACAAGCTGCTTTTGGGAACCCTCTCTTTGAGTACCATGCTACCAGTCCTCGAAGTATGAGTCAGGGAGACTTTGGTGAGTTGGAAGAGTTCAAAGAACAATATCAGACTTTAGAGAAGAGACTTATAGCTATGGAATGAAATGAGTTCTTCAGTGTTGATGCTAACAACATGTTCCTAGTCTTTGATCTGGTTATTCCTGCAAAGTTTAAAACTCTCGAGTTTGAGAAATACCGGGGGCACACTTGTCCAAGAAGTCATTTGGTGATGTACTTTTGAAAGATGTCTGCTTACACAAAGAATGACAAGCTGGTTATCCATTGTTTCTAAGATAGTATGAGTGGAGCTTTATTGAAATGGTATATGGGACTTGAGAAAGGTTGTATACAATGCTTCCAAGATCTTGTTGATTCTTTCATAAAGCAATACAAATACAACCTTGACATTACACCTGATCTTCGCCAACTGCAAAATATGTCTTAGAGTGAGAAAGAGTCTTTCAAGGAATATGCTCAACGATGGAAAGAATTGGCATCTCAAGTTGAACCACCACTGGTAGAGAAAGAGCTAACTGGATTGTTCATGGATACTTTGTCCCCTTTCTATTTGGAAAAGATTATTGGTAGTGTGTATTCCAACTTCACAGACCTGGTGGCTATTGGCCAGAGATTAGAAGAAGGAATCAAGAATGGTAAAGTGTCTAAAGCTACTGAATCTTCTAATGGCGCGAAGAAAAACCTTGGGAACTTTCAGAAGAAGAAAGAGGTGGAAGCCAATGTTATCTCGATTGAGAGAAAAGGACCCTGCCATAGGCCTCAGTACAATGATCAACCACATGTAGCATTTGTTACTCCCGCGGTTAATGCTTAACCAGTTCAGGTTCCTCGACGACAGAATATTGCACAAAATCAAAATCGTTATGTAAGGAATAAGGCTCAATTCGATCCCATCCCTAAAACATACACTGAATTGTATCCTGCAATGTGTAGAAGGGCTTGACTATAACTAGGCCTCTGATTCCTTGAAATCCACTTCCAGGCGGGTTCAGATCTGACCTTTACTTTGAAGTTCATCAGGGAGCTTCTGGTCATGATTTAGAAAATTGTTATGCATTAAGAAATAGAGTGCAAGAATTGGTGAAAGCAAATATTCTCACTTTCAAGGAGGCAGGTCCTAATGTTATCGACAATCCTTTGCCAAAACAAAGTGGCTGAAGACTTAGTCGGGGTACCCTACAATCACTTCCTAAAGCCAGTGTTTCAGACAGGACAACTCATCCTTGTTATTGATTAGTCACTAGGCCATCTTTTTTTCTGTTTGTATTTTTCCTTGCTTATGTTAAAATTGTTGCTTTCAAATATTGTTTGTACTTTCATGTTAAGTTTAATGAAATAAGAATTGCAATATTTTAATTCAAATCATTTTCATTTACTGCTTTCAAATATATTTCTCTTGTTTACTCTCTTTATCAAGATTTTGTTTATGCAAAGATTTGAGGGAGGATGATGAAAACTAAATACCCATAATTTTTGCTGGTATGATTTCAAATAACCCGCAATCTTAACCCGAAAAAACCCGCAATCTTAACTTGGGTATGTATAGTTCTCAGTTAATTTGGTTGTGCATTAAATTACAAGAGAAATCGTGCAAGACATCTTTCAATAAAGGTTGTGATCTAGCTTTCCTTTGCACACAACAAGAAGTGTCAAAGATGCTCTCAAACAAAAAAAATGACAAAGATGGTTCCTCGTAATCATTGAGCAAGGAAGTCATTATCTTTCCAAAAATAAAAATGAATGAAAAGAAAAATCAAAAGAAAAATTCGGCTAAGTCAAAACCTATGAAAGAGACTCAGGCAAAAAACCGGGGCATCCCGCTGACTGTAATTCCAAATGAAACAGTTCAGGAAAAAGTTGTGAATAAATTTTTTAATAAGAATAGGTCTTCAAATCCTCAAAATTCTCCACCAGAGTCGACAAAAGTCCTCAAAACAACAAAAGGATGTAAGAAGAAGTGACTGTCGTCTCAAAAATTCATTAGATTTTGAATCATCGTCATTTCTACCATCAATGCAATTCCAAAATATATTGGAACCTGAATTCATAGTCTGAATTAACTGAACGTAGGACTGAAAAAAATCACGAAGATTGCGTTGGGTGCAAATAAACTTTGAGCCTTTATCCTTTATTTCTTAAACTATGAACCAGACCACGTTATAACCCTCAAAAGACCTAATTGAAGCCAGGTTTCTTTTGAAAGCATACTACAGCAAGGTTGCGTAAACTGACTCCTAATATTTTTTGCAAATCATTTTTCTTGGTATGTTCATGCGTTTGCTTTCTCTTTCACTTTAAAAGTATAAACCATTGTGTTTTAACCAGTGATGCATTTTCCATACACCAACAATATCATTTCAAAAATGATTTTGAATTCAAAAACTTTTGCAGGAACTTTGCATTAAAATTACCATGTTTGAATAAACAATTTTTCTTGCAAACAAGCTTTCCTCGTCAAGGAATTTAAAACAACTGAGAAACTTGGTCAGTGACCCTATCAGGGGAAAGTATCTTCCAGATCCATTTGCAAATCAGTTTAAGATTTATTGCTTAGTGCGAGTTTTCTCATAATTGGTTAGCCAGAAGATCATTTTCAAGACTCGTGCTGGGGAATTCCTTTCCAATAGTAATTTCAGAGCTGAAGCCATGATCAACTCATTTCCAGCAACTTTTGACTGAAGCCATGATGAGTTTATTTCTAATAGTCATTTCAAGAACTGAAGCCATGATCAGTTTATCTTAGATAATCATTTCAAGAACTGAAGCCATCATCAGTTTATTTCCAACAGTCATTTCAGAAATGAAGCCATGATCAGTTTATTCCCAACAAACATTTCAACAACTGAAACCATGATCAGTTTATTCCAACAAATATCTCAAGAACTGAAGCCATGATCAATTCATCTCCAACAGTCAATTCAGAGTTGAAGTCATGATCAGCTCATTTCAAGTAAATTTTGACTGAAGCCATGATCAGTTTATCCTCAACAGTCAGCTAATCTGGGACAAATCCCCAATCATCTTTCCATGTCTTTCCTCAGAAAATCACCAGTTCAATACAGTTTACAAGTGTGACAAATTTGGGTTCAATAAATTTTCTTCCCAAGCAAATTTGACAGAGTTCTCTATGTTGAGGAATCAAACTTCCAAACTTACCTCCACAAAAGAGTCAAACTCCATTGTCATAAACGCCTACATTACATGCATATATCATTCACATATCATTCATAACAAAATTCATGCATAATGCATAACAAGAGTGTTTCACCCTCATTTGCATTTCCTGAGGTCTTGTTGCGGTTGACATGTCATCTTTAGATCAAAGTCCAACTTACTTGGCACCTGCCAAAGCAGATGTCAGTTCAGTTATCTCTCTTTTGTCCAATGCTCTCTTGGATGAGCTTTATTTCTTTCAACCAATTCTAATCTTGTGTATCATGTTTCCCCATGCTATCCAAAGCCAATATTGGATATTGTTCCCTTTTCTTTCATCCAAACACAATATTGGATGCCATGATATTTTGTTTCCATCCAAAGCCAATATTGGATGTTGTTATTTTTTTGCTTCCATCCAAAGCCAAAAGTGGATGCCATGATCTTTTTCTTCCATCTAAAGCCAATATTGTATGTTGTTATCCTTTCTTTCATCCAAAGCCAATATTGGATGCCGTTACTTTTTCTTCCATCCAAAGCCAATATTGGATGTTGCTATCTTTTGTTTCCATCCAAAGCCAATATTGGATGTCGTAATCTTTTTTTCCGTCCAAAGCCAATATTGGGTTTCTTGATCTTCTTTGCTATCCAAATCCAATATTGGATACCATGATCTTTTGTTTCTATCCAAAGCCAATATTGGATGACACCATCTTTTGTTGCCATCCAAAGCCAATATTGGATGTTGTTATCTTTGTTGTTGTCCAAAGCCATTATTGGATGCCATGATTTGTCTCACCTTTATCAAAGCCAATATCTGATGTTGTGATCTTTTCTCTCGTCTAAAGCCATTATTAGACATTGAGTTTTCCTCTCATTCAAATCCCATATTGGATGTTGTGATCTTTTCTCTCGTCTAAAGCCATTATTAGACGTTGAGTTTTCCACTCATTCAAAGCCAATATTGGATGTTGTGATCTTTTCTCTCGTCTAAAGCCATTATTAGACGTTGAGTTTTCCACGCATTCAAAGCCAATATTGCATTTTGTGATCTTTTATCTGGTCTAAAGCCATTATTAGACGTTGAGTTTTCCATTCATTCAAAGCCAATATTGGATGTTGTGATCTTTTCTCTCGTCTAAAGCCATTATTAGACGTTGAGTTTTCCACTCATTCAAAGCCAATATTGGATGTTGTGATCTTTTCTCTCGTCTAAAGCCATTATTAGACGTTGAGCTTTCCATTCATCCAAAGTCAATACTGGATGTTGTGATCTTTTCCCTCGTCTAAAGCCATTATTAGACGTTGAGTTTTCCATTCATTCAAAGCCAATATTGGATGTTGTGATCTTTTCTCTCATCTAAAGACATTATTAGATGTTGAGTTTTCCACTCATTCAAAGCCAATATTGGATGTTGTGATCTTTTCTCTCGTCTAAAGCCATTATTGGACGTTGAGCTTTCCCTTCATCCAAAGCCAATATTAGATGTCATGTTTCTTTTTCGTCCAGCGTCTTTGCTGGATGACTCTGATGTATCTTCAGATTTTGTCTCATCCCACATCTAAGGTTCTTCTAGATGCTTCTGATTGTCTTTTCTAGAGAGTTGCTCGCCTCATTCAATGCCATTCTTGGATGTCGCTGCTTGCCTTCTCAAGTTTTATCTTTTTTCCAAGTATTGTTGGTTACTCTTTGTCACCCTGATAGATATCTATAAATATCTTGTTGTTTCCCTAGCGTGTCTTTCCATGTCATTTCATCTGAACTACCATAAGTTTCCAGTTTCAAGCTTTTCCACATTTCCAGAGTTTGTCTCATCTCATACATCATTCAAAAAAATATATGTCAAAAAAGAGTCCATGCATTCATTCATAACATATGATATCATCTCATTGCATCAGGGACAAAATTCAGGTCTGTTTGTATTTAATTACTTTCCGCATATCTGGTAAAAAGATAATTAAATAGGGGCAGCTGTTGTACCCTAAATTTCGCCCCTAACATTTTCAGTCGCACTTTCATATCATATTTTGTCATTTGGTCACAATCATTAATAAATAGCTTCATTCATCACATTTCCATCCTATCTTTAAGTTTGCTCTTGTGTTGTTGACTAACTTCTAATCAAAATACAAAAAAATATTTGTCTTTGTCTTTGTATATTTGTGTTTTGTAGGTACCGAGTCAAAGCATCTGACAAATAGGGTTTTCCGGTATTATTTTCCTAAAATCTCTATTTGCAAAGAAAAATAATTAAAAATTTTTCATTTTTTTCACTGTACAAACGATTGCTCTTAGAGTGCAATCGATTGTACACAGTGTATTTTATGCAATATTTGAAAAAAACCACTGAAGCAATCAATTTCTCCCAGAGTACAATCGATTGCACAGAGTGAAATTTTGAAAAAAAATCAGCAATTTCAAGCTTGTCAATTTTGGCTCCAATTTTTCTTCATTTTTTATAGATATATCATTAATTCAAATTTTGCCTCTAATTTTTCTTTTTTTGAAAGATATATCATTAATTCAAATTTTGGCTCCAATTTTTCATTTTTTGAAAGATATATCATTATTTCAAATTTTGGCTCTAAGAATTAATTACCAAACCGCCACTAATCCCAAGCCCTCTATAAATAGAGCCCTCGTTTCATTCAAATTTCAAGCTTTTGATAGCCAAACTAATTTTGCTAAAAAATCTCTCAATTCTCTCCATATACAAAATTCATTCAAAGCTCCATTTAAAAAAAAATACTTAGTAAGCTTTGCATTGAAGCTTACTAATCTTTGAGCTAAACCTTCATCCAGACACTTATCCTTTGTCAATTATCTACATCCAAGCTAAGGCAATTGATTCTTGGGGCTGAATTGAAGCAAATTCTTGAAGTTGTTTTGATAATTATCTAGATCTACCTTTGGTAAGTTGGATCTTCATCTTTCACAATGTGATCTCTTGTTTATCTTTGGATTTGATTCATTGAGCATTGTTTTGTGATTACATTGGTTCTATTTTCTCATAATTTAATGAAACTTTCATACTCTATTAAATCCATGATCATAATGTGTTTGATGAAAAGTGTGAACAAGAAATTGGCCTTTTGAAATGCTGATTTTCTGTTTTTCACAAGGTGCAATCGATTGCAATCACAGCGCAATCGATTATCACAGAAGTTTTTTACGTATTTTTTGAAAAATAAATACTGATGCAATCGATTGCATGAGTAGTGCAATGGATTGGAACAGAACAAAAATGAAATTTATGCTTTGTTTTGGAGTTGTTTGGATCTATCTCTCTTTTTCTACTGACTCCTTTTGATTGTTGATTTGGATTGCAATTTTAAATGGCCAATTTTTCTTTATAATCAATGAACTTTGGGTGTAGATGAAGTTGCATAAATGTTCATTAATTCAAATCTATCAAAGAGCGAATTATTTAATTCATTTTTTGTGCTTTGGATTATTAATATGTTTAGTACTTTAATCCATCAAGATGAGGGATTGAATTTAAAGATGAAAGGAATTTGAGATAGTGATCCAAATTAGCTTATCATTCCCCTCCCTCTTCATCTTATCTCTTTTTTTTTTATTTGTGCTACATGTTAAGGGATAATGATCTCTATATCATTTATTTAAACATGAAGTACATAGATTTCTATTTACCGGACTCAAAATAGGTGCGAGTTATACATAAGTCGACTTACGATTGCTTAACATAGCACTAAATTTTGTCCCGATTTGAGAAAATGATCATTCGTGGCCCAAACCTATGTTTGAAATCCCAAGTATGTTAATTTTAACCCTTTAATCGAATAACCTTGAGATTCATTGTTAGGAGGCTTTGGTTCTACCAAACCTCCAATGGATCTTCATCAATTTTGGTCAACGCGGAGGTTTGGTAGAACCAAAGCCTCCTAACAATGAATCTCAGGGTTATTGGATTAAAGGGTTAAAATTAACATACTTGGGATTTCAAACATTTACATTTTATGCCATTTACATTTCATGCTACTTTCATCTTTGCTTACTTGAGCATTTACTTTTATGCCTCCTAACATTTTATGCCATTTACATTTCATGCTACTTTCATCTTTGCTTACTTGAGCATTTACTTTTATGCCATTTTTATTTTGATCAATTGAGCTTTTCTTTTCCTTTTGAAGATACTTAATAATCAACACGAACTATAAAAAACTTTAATGATACTTGGACTACTTGGTTAATATCCTTGGCATTATGGAGTATTGGACTTCTTGGACTTTGGAATAGAAACTTTAGCTTATGTTAGAGACCTTGTAACCTTAATTGATATTTTTTATGGAGTTATTGGGGTTTACCCCCAAGTCATTGGGTTGTTTGTTTGTTTTGTGTGCAGTTTATTATGATTACCTACTTTGTCTGTAATCTGGAATTCATCTGTATACAACTGTTACTCTGCCCAATTTTTGTGAAGACTTAATACATTTAAAGTTTTGTCTTCTCAAGAGGTTTGGTATCCTTTCTTGGTTTCAATCCAAATAATGGGAATTCTATTTTGACTCATAATGTCAAGTATTGGCATCTTGTTGGTTAGATGGTTCTCTTCCTTAGCTTTTACCTTATGCTTTAGGATAGTCCCTTCATCTCCTCCGATCTTCTATAATTTTCAAAATCTTCTCATCTTTTTTCAAAATCTTCTTTGTTTATAAACTTGAACTACTTTCATAATAAACCTCGACTTTGTCGAGTTCCTTTTCTTTTAAAACTTCTTTTCTTTAAACAAACTTCAATTCATTTAATCATACTTTGACATCTTTCAAAATTAACAAAAATAATTCAACTCATTCAAACCTTTTTGTGTGCCCGAGCACCTTTACCCGTTCAAACCTTTTTCCAAGATGAAACATGATTCATTAATATTCGAGCAACATTCTCCTAACTCTATGGTTATAAAGGTGTCGACTTTTCCACTTGAGTGCTAGAGGCGTTCTCAAACAGTCACTCTTGCTGAAGCAGGGTCCATCTTTCCCACACCTTGTGGGCGTTAGTCAAGATTTCTCTTCTAACAATGACGACTTGTCTCATCATTTAAAATCAATCAACATACAAGTTTATTCTAGCCGAACTACAGTGCTCTGACTTTCCCATTGTAGGAGGGAGTACGTAGGTACTAAGTCTTACGAACCAATTCGAGAAACAAAAATAATAAAAAACATTTTATTTTGTTTGCATATACTCATTCATTCTTTTCCTTTAGCAAGTAAACCTTTACATAACACTCCTTTTAAAAGAAACCAAACAAAGTGAATCCTGCAGAGTACCATAGATGCTTAGGATTCTAAGACCTTCCCTTTGCATAACCGGCCCTCGTACCTCGATCTCTGATCTCTCATTTCATTGTGGGTTTTGTTCGCTTTTTTCCCATTTCCCTTTGGAAACAACAAAGTGTGGTGGCGACTTCATTGTGTTGAGATAAGTAAATTGATGGCTTAAATCTCAAATCTTTACCGCTACATTTCTTTTCCTATCATCACTGTCACAATCTCGTTCATCTCTTCTCGTCTTTGATGGTGACCGCATGTGACACCAAAAATACAACACCAATTATAAATGTGCTTACCATTCGAATAGCCCCAGACATGATACCAATGATTGTTGGGAACTAAAGAACAAAATTAAAGACCTAATTGATAATAAGAGGATTGAATTCTACCCTCAGCCAACTCCCAACGTGAGCATCGCACCCATGTCAAATCTTTGTAAGGGTGTCAATGCTATTGAAGATGCCTCTTTTGTTTCCTCCGTCAATGACTTGACTACTCCTTTGAAGACTGTTAAAGAGAATTTGTTGAAAGTCGGGGTATTCCCTGGCTGCCTTGAAGACTGTTGCTGATGTGTTGTACAAGTTAATGGTTGTGAATGGGTGAATAAAGGTGTCCAACACACGATGAATAACTATGAGATTTTATTTGAGAAAACTCCATCTGTGAAAAGTCTGACCAAAAGTGTATCTTAAAAGTTTTAAGACGTTTCCATCATTACTATATCAAATAAACCTATTAGGATCACCTCCAAAGGTCCTATTAGGATTCTCGTTGAACCAAGAATAGCTCCACTAATTATCACAACATTGAGGCCAGTCCCCTACTCTTCTGATAAGGTTGTGCCCTGGAATTATGGGGCGGAAGTGTATTACCATGGTATCAAACAAGATTCATGGATTGCCGAAGATGAAATTGTTGACATTATAAACATTTATGGATCAAGTAAAGTTACTAGGATGGGGAGGATCTTCTCTCCAGATATTTCACCTCTGACAACCACAACTACACCCATTTGTATTACTGTTGTTAAACCTGTTACTGATACTCGGGGAAAGGAAAAAATGACTGAGCGTTCCAGGACGGAAGTGCCCATAAAATATATTACCATTGAGGACCCATATACCCAATAGATAGATGAGATTCTAAAAATTATCAAAAAAAGTGATTACAAGATAGTGGAACAGTTTGGGAAAACACCCTCGAAGATTTCCATGTTTTCTTTGTTACTATGCTCTGAGGCGCATGCTCAAGCACTGATAAAATTCTTGAAAATTAACATGTCCCTCAAGAAAATACGACCGATAAATTTGAAAATTGTGTAGCCAGTTTGACTGCTGACAATGGTTTGGAATTTTCGGATGCAGATTTGACTCGGGCGGGGAAGAATCACAACAAAGCTCTGCATGTTTCCATCGAGTGTAAAGGAACCACTTTAGCCCATTTGTTGTTTGATATTGGGTCCTACCTGAATGTCTTAACCAAATGTGCTCTAGATAGGTTAACCTGTGAAGGTTTGGTGCTGAAACCTAATGACATCATGGTGAGAGCTTTTGACGGATCAAAGAGAATGGTTCGTGGAGAAATTGATCTGCCTATCAAAGTTGGTTTTCAAGTCTTCAACTCAACATTCTATGTGATGGATATTCGTTCTGCTTATTCTTGCCTGTTAGGACGTCCATGGATCCATGGGGTAGATGTGGTAACTTCCACACTACATCAAAAGCTGAAGTACTTGGTCAAGGGAAAAATTGTCACTGTATGCGGAGAAGAAGAGTTTATGATTAATCATCTAAATTAATTCAAATATGTTGAAATGGATGGGGAGTTCATAGATACTCCTTGTCAAGCCTTTGAAGTGGTCTCTCCAATTGTTGTTGTTTCCAAAGCCACTCTCGGCACTCCCAAAGCTGCTAAAGATACCCCAAGGATGACACCTCTCAAAGACGCATGTGTTGTTGTTGAAGACGGAGGTTGCACCATCTAGGGAAAACTTCCTGATTTCCCATTCAAGTCAGACAAATTTGGGTTGGGCTTCACTTCCAAATCTCAAAAGGAGGTTCTATGTGCTAGTGTAGGGAAACCACCTCTCCGCATTAGTAACCATGAGGTTAATGCTCTTGAAGACTTTGATGCTGATTGTGACTTTGATGATTGGATCTACCCGACTGCTGGTAGAGGACTCAATAACTGGTAGACCAAGGACTTCATCCCAGTCTCCTTCATCCATGAGTATTTTCCATTTCCTGTTTTTATTTACTTTGAAATTTTTCTGTAATTTTCATTAAAACAATGACTTTAAACCATGTGCCTTGCCTGGGGAAAAATGGTCTATTTGTTAAGGGTTTGTCATTTTCATATGCCATATGCTCATTTTAATGAAAAAATATTGGACTATTTTGCATTTAAATTTTGCGCTTATTATCTTTCTTTACTTTATTACATTTTGAAAATAGCCATGTGACCTTACATGCACACACACACATTTCCATATCCACATCCACTCCGGATCTCATTAACAACAATTCAGCTATTGCCATCTATCATTTTGAACATCCAATCTATCAAGCCAAAGACGAAGGTGAAGAAGATTGTGAAATACCTGGGGAACTTGCCAGATTTCTCATACAAGAGGAAAAGGTCATCCAACCACACGAGGAATCAATTGAAGTTATAAACTTGGGTACTGGGGAGGACAATAAAAAAGTCAAGACCGGCGTCAAAAGCAAATT
Organism: Vicia faba; assembly: GCA_948472305.1. Lineage (NCBI taxonomy): Eukaryota > Viridiplantae > Streptophyta > Magnoliopsida > Fabales > Fabaceae > Vicia > Vicia faba. The sequence goes on along the minus strand of OX451741.1, from coordinate 604,612,395 downwards.
GGTCCAGATGTTTCACGATTATGTTTAAGTGTTCTCTTGGTCATATGAAGATATGTCGGGGCTTGATACTGATATCGTAGTTCATTTTCTACCAATGAAAGAAGGTTGTCATTTGGCCAAACAAAAGGTTTGTCGCATGCGGCCAAATATGTATGAGAAGATCAAAGCTGAGGTAATTAAACAGTTCGATGCAGGTTTCCGGGTAGTGACCTCATGTCCCCAATGGGTGGAAAATTTTGTTCTAGTGCCAAAGAAGGATGGAAAAGTCCGTATGAGCGTAGACTACAGGGATTTGAATAGGGAAAGCCCCAAAGATGATTTCCCACTACCACATATTGACGTTTTGGTTGACAACAATGCTCAACACAAAGTTTTCTCCTTCATGGATGGCATCTCCGGTTACAATCAAATCAAAATGGCACCCGAAGACATGGAGAAAACCACTTTTGTCACACAGTGGGGCACCTTTTGTTATAAGGTCATGCCTTTTGGTTTGAAGAATGCAGGCACAACCTATCAACGGGCTATGGTAGCTCTATTTCATGACATGATCCGTCATGAGATAGAAGTGTATGTTGATGATATGATTTCAAGGTCGCAAACTGAGGAAGAAAACCTTGATCATTTACACAAGCTATTTGAAAGGTTGAAGAAATACAAGTGGAGGCTAAATCCCAACATATGCACCTTCGAGGTAAGGTCTGGAAAACTCCTAGGGTTTGTCGTCAGTGGAAAAGCTATTAAAGTCTATCCCACAACAGTCAAAGCCATACAAGAAAATCCATCTCCCTGTACTGAGAAGGAGGTTAGGGGTTTCTTAGGGTTGACTCAACTATATTTCCCAATTCATATCTCACTTAACTGCTACTTGTGATCCAATCTTTAAACTATTGAAGAAAGATCAAGTAGTCAGATGGAACGATGATTGCCAAGAAGCTTTTGACAAGATTAAAGAGTACTTACAAGAACCTCCAATCCCGATGCCTCCAGTTAAAGGAAGACCTCTGGTTATGTAATTGAATATATTAGATAATTAAATGGGGTGTGTCTTGGGCCAACATGATGAGTTTGGCCAAAAAGAGCATGCAATATACTACCTTAGCAAAAAGTTTACCGAATGTGAAACCAGATATTCACTACTCGAGAAAACTTGTTGCATTTTGGCATGAACTGCTCGTCGGCTAAGATAGTATATGTTGACTCACACCACTCTATTGATTTCTAAGATGGATCCCTTCAATTATATCTTCGAGAAGCCAGCTCTCTCCGAACGAATAGCTAGATAGAAAATGATATTGACTGAACACGATATCCAGTACACTACACAAAAAGCAATAAAGGGAAGTGTACTGGCGTATCATTTGGCCCATCAAGCTATTGAGGACTACCAATCCATGAACTTTGAATTCCCGGACGAGAAAATCATGCTGATAACCGACTATGAAAAGCCTGGACTGTATGACAGACCTGAACAAGGATCCCGATGGACTATGGTTTTTGGTGGAGCTTCCAATGAATCGGGTAACAGAATTGGTGTTGTGATTATTTCATCTGAAGGTGGCCATACACCTTTCACTGCCAAACTTTACTTCGATTTTACAAACAACATAGCCGAATATGAAGCGTGCATTTTGGGTCTAAAGGCAGCTATTGACCTAAGAATCAAATTCTTAAGCGTATACGGAGATTCGGCCCTAGTAATCAGTCAAGTTAAAGGAGAATGGATACCAAACATCCAAATTTGATCCCCTACAAAGAGCTTGTGCTAACTTCGATCCCATACTTTAAGGAGGTTACTTTTGAGCATATCCCTAGGGAATAAAATCAGTTGGCAGATGCCTTAGAAACTATGTTGTATATGTTCAAGGTTAATTGGGACAACGAAGCTCCAAGAAATACTATCAAAGTATTTAACGAACATGCGCACTATTATGAGATCAACACTGCTGAGGAGAAGCCTTGGTACCATGAGGTGAAAAGGTACACTAAAGCACAAGAGTATCTTGAGGGAGACTCAATCAATGACAAGATATTCCTGTGGAGGTTCTCAGCCAAGTTCTTCCTAAGCAATGGGATTTTGTACAAACGCAACCATGGATCAACTCTGCTCCGTTGTTTGGACAAGAAGGAGGCAGAAAAGATCATGGAAGACATGCATGAGGGTATCTTCAGAACTCAGTCTAGTGGACACACTATGTCCAAGAAGATTCTGAGGGCTAGTTACTATTGGTTGACTATGGAAATTGATTGTCACCACCACTCGAGGACTTTCCATAAGTGTCAGATTTATGCCAACAAACTTCATGTATCTCCAACAACTTAAAACGTCTGACCGCTCCGTGGGCATTTGCAATGTGAGGCATTGACATGATTGGAGAAATCAAGCCCACTTCCTCCAATGGACATCGTTTCATCCTCGTCGCCATTGACTACTTCACAAAATGGTTTGAAGCTTCTTCATTTTCCTTAGTTACCAAGAACGTTGTAGCCCGGTTTATCAAGCATAACCTCATCTTCCAGTACAGAATCCCTGAAAGGATCATAACTGACAATGGAACCAACCTCAACAATGCCATGATTACTGATCTCTGCATACATATCAAAATCAAGCATCACAACTCTTCTCCATACAGACCTAAGATGAATGGCGCGGTGGAAGCTACTAATAAGAACATAAATAAGATTATGCAAAAGATGGTGGTGACCTATAAAGACTGGCATGAGATGCTACTATTCGCTCTTAATGGTTATCGTACCTCAACATGAACATCAACTAGGGAAACCTCATTCTCTTTAGTTTATGCCATGGAAGTCATTCTACCTGTCGAAGTTCAAATTCCTTCTCTGAGGATTATGAAAGAAGCAAACTTAGGTGAAGATGAATGGATTCCGACAAGATTGGATTAGTTGAATTTGATTGACGAGGAGAGAGTGGCTGCTGTTTGTCATGGTCAAATGTATTAAAAGCGTATGGTCAAGGCATTCAATAAGAAGATCAAACCTCGAGTATACCAGGTTGGAGACTTGGTAATAAAGCGCATCATTTTACCACAAGGTGTTCCTAGGGGAAAATGGACTCCCACTTACGAAGGGCCATTTGTTGTCAAGAAAGTATTCTTTGGCGGTGCTATGATGTTAACCACTATGGACGGTGAAGATTTCCCATATCCTGTGAACGCAGACATAGTCAAAAAATACTACGCATAAGAATGACCCGCTAGGTTGACATACCTAGGAAAAAATAAGGGCATCTCGGCAAATCATAAAGGTTTGGGGAAAAAATTAAGGATATATTCAAAAGATTGTACACCCGGCAAGTCGAAAACCTGAAAGGGCGGCTTGGGAAAAAAGAGTATTCTGGTGGAATGAAAACCCAAAAGGGCGGTCCAGGAAAAAGTTAAGGATTAAAGCGTACGACTATGTCCTGTTGTATCACTACAACCAATTTTGTTACCAAGGTTAAAGTTCAAATGGTACAAGATCAATTCAATCAACTTATTTCAACAGTAAGGGATGATGTTCAAAGACATAGGGGCAATAACAGAGTTGGAACCTAATGAGATCACTTCCACATGGCTATACTTTTTTTTCACCTTGTATTCTTTTCATTCTTTCGACGACTTCCTCTTACTAGGATTTACGTCTCCCTGTACAAAAACGCCTGTTAATAGGAAAAAAATAAATACAAATATACTTTGAAGTGCATACTTTTTGTTTTTCTGTTTTGATTGCAAAAATGTCCAATGACTAAAATTGAATGAACATATGGATATGAACATTGATTAACTGTTAACAAATATACGCACAAGAACAGTAATAAGCGTTTACTTAAGGATTTGGGATATCCCCACAGAGTCACTTTAATGGGATTATCCGCACAGAGTGAATTAATACATTCTCCCAGCATATCTCCTGGAAATTCTCTTCCCCAGCCGAGATTGGTCTTCCAAAATTGAGAAAGAAACCTTGCAAAAGTTCTTCCCCATAAGAATTCACTTCCCTAGTAAGGTCGCCAGAATACTTTCCTCAATAGAGTTTATTTCCCCAACGGACCACAATCTCCCCATCTTGACTTTTCTCCTCAGACTTCTACAAATCAACGAACAAATCTCCTCTTCTCCAATAGAGTTGATATTATCCCCAAAACATTGCTACAAAGCCTAGAATCTAACCAGATACCAGTTAACTTTATCCTCCCCAGACGAATTGGAAGTTTAGTAATCTCTTTTATCCCCAATTAGGGTATATAAGAATTAAATTCCCCGGTAGAGCAATGGACAACCAAGGTTCCTGAACTCTAATCCCAAGTAGAAATCAACATTCCCTAAAAAGTTTCCTCAAAACAGCAACAGGAATTCCCAGCAGAAGCACTCAAAACAAGGTTGAAGATAGAAATACTCTTCATCTCCAGCAGTAGTCCGGAGTTTAGCTTCCTAAAACTTCTTAGCAGTAGTCCTGGATTTAATTTCCAAGACAAAGATATACTTTAATAACATTTCATATTCATGCATCATTAATAATCTTATTTATTTTGAGAACATCATTAAGAAATGCATTTCATACATCATGGCATTGCATACAACTTACTCTTTACCTTTTCAGGAAAAGATCAGTCCACAGATGAATACCATCAACAACAAACATTTCCTTCACATGATATATGTTGGTTCAGTTTAAATCGACCAATGATTTATCCTGATTCTGTTCTAATAGACGCTTTCTCTGGTTTAGTTAAATCACTCCTAAGATTTATGTTGATTCATTATCTAGTTAAAGATTATTTAAGACCTCTGTTGGTTCAGTTAAAATCTACCAATGATTTATCTTGATTCCATTCCAGTAGACGCTTTCTCTGGTATAGTTAAATTGCTCCTAAGATTTATGCTGATTCGTTATCCAGTTAAAGATTATTCAATACCTCTGTTTATTCAGTTTAAATCAACCAATGATTTATCCTCATTCCGTTCCGGTAGAGGCTTTCTCTCGTTCAGTTAAATCGCTCAGAATATTTATGTTGATTCATTATCCAGTTAAAGATTATTCAAGACCTTTGTTGGTTCAGTTTAAATCGACCAATGATTTATCCCGATTCTATTCTGGTAGACGCTTTCTTTGGTTTTGTTAAATCACTTCTAAGATTTATGCTAATTCACTATCCAGTTAAAGATTATTCAAGACCTTTGCTGGTTCAGTTTAAATTGACCAATGATTTATCCTGATTCCATTCTGGTAGACGCTTTCACTGGTTCAGTTAAATCGCTCCTAAGATTTATGCTGATTCGTTATCCAGTTAAAGATTATTCAAGACCTATGCTGGTTTAGTTTAAATAAAAAATTGATTTATCCTGATTCCGTTCTGGTAGACCTTTTCCCTGGTTCAGTTAAATCGACCCTAAGATTTATGCTAATTCATACCCAGTCAAAGATAAATCCAGACATATGTTGTTTCAGTATAAATCAACCAAAGGTTTATTCTGGTACTTCTTCTAATCTCTATTAACAGTCACCTTGGATTGCATCTATAAGCCCATCTCCGGTAAATCTTTATTACCTCTCTAAACGGCATCTTTAAGACCATTATCGATACGATCAACTACCAACATTACCTCATGCATCAGTGAGTTCAAATTTCTGGGCACCTTCAAGTCACGAATGGAGGACACGCCAATCTAACTCTTCAAGTTTAAGAAGATTGAACAGGGGCAGCTGTTGTACCCCACAATTTTCCATCTCTTTTATCAAGACATTTCTCACATGATCTTTAATAGCTCAACCTTTCACAATAATTGGCTAAGGCAAATCACCTCCTAAACACTGAGGCCTCAAATTAGAGTTTTGATTTTCACAAGGACAATTGAACTTTTAATGCCCCAAATGATTTTCACGGTTCATTATATACCTCCAAGAATATGTTAGAACATACTTTGATTCTACAACCCTTAATTAGAGTTTTGATGATAACAAACACAAAGAACAAATATGCACTCTAAATTTGTGTTGTTTTGTATGCAGAAGTTCTAACTGAAATAGCATCAGAAGTTGAGCTACAGAAGATTTCAAGCTGAGGTAATCAGAATGTTCTGAAGAATGATGATCAGAATCTGCGCTAAAGTAAAAGATACTCTGACTCTGAACAGAAGTATAATATGCCAACAGATCCTCACATCTCTGAGTCATCATGGTTCTGAAGTAAAAGCAGCATGCAAGATCCTAGATCTGAAGCGTTACTTTTCAATTAAGATATTATCATATGCAACGGATTCAGTCAGAAAAGAATCTTCTCAGTATGGAAAGTGCATTGAGTGTCCATTATCACGCTTTATTTTGGACAAGATTTCCACGCTATATAAACAAGCTTAAAGGACAAATCGTTTACAATTTTAACCCACGACTTCTCATACATCTTAAACGCTGCAAATATTCATATTATCTTATACTCTTAAATTGTGTAATACATCACAGTAGCGATGCAGTTTTTGTAACGAAAAACAACAGTACACAGTAAATTATTTTCTTTTGATTAAGCTAATTTTCCTTGAGATAAATCGGGTTGTGGTTGTACTCAAGAAGACTTTGGTAGTTGTCAAAGTAGTATTGTAATCAGCTTTGATTAGTGAATTAAGTCCTCGTTGGAGAGAGGCTAAATCACCTTGGCGGGTGGACTGGAGTAGTTTGAGATAAAACGAACCAGGATAAAAATATCGTGTCTACTGATTTTGATTTTAAGTTTCAATTCACCCCCCCCCCCCCCTTTCTTGTGTTTTTCACTTCTTCAATTGGTATCAGAGAACCTGGTTCTGATTTCATACACTTAACCGTGTCAGTACAAGATCCAAGCTTTAGAAAAACACTATGGTGGGACCAAGCCAAAACATCAGCAATGACTATCATGAGGAAAAGGATAGAATCAGCGGCAAACCTCTAGTCTTTGATGGAGAAAATTTTGACTACTCGAAAGACATAATTGAGAGCTTCTTCCTGGCTCATGATGTTGATCTATGGGACATGGTAATTGATGGATACACACATCCTGTGGATGAAAGTGGTCAGAAGATAGATAGAAAAAGGATGTCTGACCAGCAAAAGCGTGATTTTAGAAACCATCATAAATCCAGAACAATACTTCTCAGTGCCATCTCATACTCAGAATATGAGAAGATCTAAAACAGAGATACAAACCAAAACATGTTTGACTCTCTGAGAATGATGCATGAAGGTAACATACAAGTTAAAGAAACCAAGGCCCTTGCACTCATTCAGAAATACAAAGCATTCAAGATGGAAGACATTGAATCCATAGAAGCAATGTTCTCAAGATTCCAGATTCTTGTTATTGGGCTGAAAGTTCTTGACAAAGGATATTCTACTGCTGATCACATAAAGAAGATCATCAGAAGTGTACCAAAGCAATGGAGGCCAATGGTCACTGCACTTAAGTTGGCTAAAGATCTCAACAAGATATCTCTGGAGGAACTTGTTAGTTCCCTTAGAAGTCCTGAGATAGAGCTAGAAGAAGACGAGCCTCAGAGACAAGGTAAGCCTTTAGAATTAAAATCTAACAAGAAACATGACTCTAAGGTTTTGCAGGCTATGGAAGAAACTTTTGATGGATCCTCATCAGAAGAAGACAAATTGTCTCTTCTCTCCAGAAGGGTCAATCAGTTGTGGAAGCAGAGACAAATAAAATTCAGAAACCCGAGAAGATCAGAGAATCAGAATGAATCCTCCTCCAGATACAGAAAGTCTGAGTCCTCTTATGGACATAGGAGATCTGAAACATCCTCCAATCACATAAAGTTAAACAACAAATACATCATCTGCTATGAGTGCAATGAACAAGGGAACTATAAAAGTGATTGTCCAAGGCTTCAGAAGGGGAAGCCCAAAAAGAAGTTCTTCAAGGAGAAGAATAAAAGCCTCATGGTAACATGGGATGATTCAGACACTTTTGATGCTGACTCAGAGTCAGATGATGAAAGAGCCAACATCGCTCATATGGAAAATGTGAAAGAAGACAGCGAAGCTTCTGGTTCAGACTCAGAATCAGACACAGAATAGGTATTCCCTCATTTCACTGTTAATTTTACTAAAGCTGAACTTGTAGAAAGTCTGAATGAAATTCTGGAAAGGTATCAGCAAATCAGAGTCAAATTCAAGAACCTGAAAAAGGATCTTGTCTCTGACTCTGAAAGAACTGAGAGTCTTAGATTAGAAAATTCTAAGTTAAAAGAAAAGATTTTAAAATTAGAAAATTATTTACAAAACTCTCAGAAGGAAATAATCTCAGAGACTCCCAATAATGCTGATAAGATCATCAAAGAGTATGATCACAGCTTTCAGAAGTTTCTGGCTAAAAACATAGATAGAAGCAAGATGGCTTCAATGGTCTATGGAGTTAGCAGGAATGGCAGAAAAGGAATAAGATACCAAGGTAAGGTATCTACACCTAATAAAGTCATGGACCTAGTTTTAAAACGCACACCACTAAAATCAAACTTCACATACGGGCACACGCATGACCTAAAATACACTAGTAATGATTATTCTGCCAAACCAAAATTCAAATAGAATTTTGGTAAAACCAACAAACCATGACCCAAAAATATATGGGTACCTAAGGACAAAATTATATATGTAGCATATATCTTTAGCAGCAAGGCTAAAACACCAGTCACGGTACCTGGACTATGGATGCTCTCGACACATGACAGGAAGAAAGCTTATATTCCAAAGCCTATAACTTAAACCTGGAGGCTACGTGGGCTTTGGAGGCAACCAAAGAGGGAAGATCATTGGCTCTGGAATAGTAGGTAATGGTAATCTTCCTTCTATTAATAATGTGCTTTTAGTTGATGGATTGATGCATAACCTGTTATCCATAAGTCAATTAAGTAATAACGGTTATGATATAATCTTTAATCAAAATCCATGCAAAGCTGTTAGTCAGAAAGATGGAACTATCCTATTTAATGGAAAGTGGAAAAATAACATTTATAAGAAAAAAATTTCTGAACTAAAAAGTCGGAATGTAACAAGCCTTCTTTCTGTTAACAACGAGTAATGGGTCTGGCACAGAAGATTGGGGCATGTTAGTATGAGAAGAATATCTCAGATTAACAAACTCAATTTGGTCAGAGGACTTCCTAATCTGAAGTTCAGCTCAGATGCTCTGTGTGAAGCATGTCAGAAAGGCAAATTTGCAAAACCTGCTTTTAAAGCTAAAAATGTTGTTTCCACCTCTAGGCCATTATAACTTTTGCGCATAGACTTATTTGGACCAGTGAAAACTGCGTCTGTCAGTGAAAACAAGTATGGGTTAGTGATCATAGATGACTATAGCAGATGGACATGGGTAAAGTTCTTAAGACACAAGGAAGAGTCACATTATGTGTTCGTTGCCTTCTGTAACCAAGTTCAGAATGAAAAGGATCTTAGAATTGTCAAAGTCAGAAGTGATCATGGTGGAGAATTTGAAAATAAAAAATTTGAAACATTTTTTAATGAAAAAGGCATTTCGCATGACTTCTCTTGTTCTAGAACTCCCCAACAAAATGGAGTTGTAGAACGAAAGAACAGAACATTGGAAGAAATGGCCAGAACCATGATCAATGAGACTAACATTTCTAAGATATTCTGGGCAGAAGCAATTAACAGAGTGTTATATTTAGAATAGAATCTCTATAAGACCTATTCTAGAAAAGACTCGATATGAATTATGGAAGAACAGAAAGCCCAACATTTCCTATTTCCATCCGTTTGGATGCACATGTTTTATTCTGAATACTAAACATCATCTGAACAAGTTTGACTCTAAAGCACAGAAGTGTATTATGTTAGGATACTCTGAACGCTCAAAAGGGTACAGAGTATACAATACAGAAACACAGATTGTTAAAGATTCAATAAGTGTTAGATTTGATGATAAGCTTGACCCTCAAAAGTCAAAGCAGAATGAATCCTTTGCAGATATAGAAATTGAATTCAAAGGTGCTGAAGACAACTAATCAGCAGTTTCTATAAAAGACGCTGCAACATCTTCAGAAGAAAATGACACAAGTATTCCAGTACCCTTTATTGATCAACTCCATAAAAGGTTATCCATAAGCAGCATAGCTCACCAAGAAGATAAGATCCTAGGAAAGAAGGATGATCCAATCAGAACAAGATCAACATTCAGAAACTCTGAAGAATCCCTCATGGGACTGGTCTCACTGGTTGAACCAACAAAACTTGATGAAGCTCTTATGGACAATGACTAGATCCTGGAAATGCAAGAGGAATTAAACCAGTTCACCATAAATGACGTATGGGATCTGGTTCCAAAACCAAAAGGATTCAACGTCATTGGGACAAAGTGGGTGTTCAGAAACAAACTGAATGACCAAGGAGAAGTCATCAGAAATAAGGCACGACTGGTGACACAAGCTTATAGTCAGCAAGAGGGGATAAACTATATAGAAACCTTTGCTCCAGTCGCCAGGTTAGAATCTATTAGACTCTTAATCTCTTTTGCTATAAATAATGGCATCACTCTGTATCAGATGGATGTCAAAAGTGCATTCTTAAATGGTTACATAGATAAAGAGGTATATGTGCACCAACCCCCTGGGTTTGAAAATTCCAAACACCCAGAATATGTTTTCAAACTAAAGAAGTCACTCTATGGTCTGAAATAAGCTCCCAGAGCTTGGTATGAAAGGCTAAGTAACTTCCTGTTAGAAAAGGAATTCACCAGAGGGAAAGTGGACTCAACCTTATTCTGTAAGACATTTAAGAATGACATTTTAGTTTGTCAGATTTACGTAGATGATATCATTTTTGGATCCACTAAACCTTCTCTGGGAAGAGAATATGCTAAGTGCATGCATGCAGAGTTTGGGATGAGCTTAATGAGGGAACTTAAATTCTTTCTGGGAATTCAGATAAACCAAACTCCAGAAGGAACTTACATTCATTAGAGAAAATATGTCAGAGAAATTCTGAAGAAATTTGACCTCTTAGAATGTAAGCCCTCAAAGACTCCAATGCATCCCACGTGCATTCTGGAAAAGGAAGAGGTAAGTAAAAAGGTAGAACAAAAAATATACAGAGGTATGATTGGATCTCTCCTTTATCTGACAGCTTCAAGTCCTAATATTTTATTTAGTGTTTGCTTATGTGCTAGATTCCAATCAGATCCTAGAGAATCTCACTTAACAACAGTTAAGAGAATTTTCAAGTATCTGAAAGGTACTACTAATCTGGGTTTGTTTTATAGAAAATCCAATGAATATATCTTAATAGGATACTGTGATGCTGACTTTGCTGGAGACAGAGGAGAGCGTAAAAGTGCTTCTAGAAGCTTCCAGTTTCTGGGAGACAACCTGATCTCATGGACCAGCAAGAGACAGTCCACAATAACGTTGTCAACAATAGAAGCTGAATACATTGCAGCTGCTGGATGTAGCACTCAAATGCTCTGGATGAAAAGTCAACTTGAAGACTTCAACATATTTGAGAGTAACATCCCTATCTTCTGTGATAACACTTCTGCCATATGTCTATCCTGAAATCCCATTTTGCATTGTAGGGCTAAGCATATAGAAATAAAACATCATTTTACGAGGGATTATATTCAGAAAGGAATTCTCATTTTAAAATTTATTGACACAGACCATCAATGGGCTGATGTGTTTACAAAACCCCTCTCTGAAGATAGATTCAATTTCATTCTGAAACATCTCAACATGAAATTGTGTCCAGAATAAAATGTTTTATTTACATATTCTAACCCTCGGAATTTTGTTTTTTTCTGTGAATAACTGATCAACTTGTCTTCAGAAGTTAGGAGTACAGTTGCCTCAGAATCTATCTATGAAGATCTGAACCTTTCATATCAAGGATAGAGGCATGCAGTTCACACCATCAAACATCTGTCATCCTTTCACAAGCTACCTTCTGAGGCTGAACACACGTTCAAAATATGAAGGATCTAAGGCTCTGATTAGATGCATTGAGACACTTGTTATTGGTAACTGTTCAATAACTCTCTAAATCCCCTAATTGCAGGTTTCATTAGTTCAGTATAATCATTACTTATTTTATCTTTCTTACTGATTACGTTTTCTAAAGTACTTATATAAACTCAATTTACTATTTCATTCATTCACGTTTTACCACCTTCAATATTCTCTCTCGCTCTAGTTTTTCAAAAACCCTTTCTATCATTTTTCTTCAAAGAATATGTGTGAATAATGGCATCCTCATCATGTCTCAAGAATCTCAATAGTGCTTCTGGTTCTTCGTCAACTGTAAAATATGAGGAACCCATCAGAACACTGCTCACTCCGGTCGACAACCTTGAAGTTCTCTGTGAATTGATCGTCGATTTTGAAAGTTTACAAGAAAATGGGTTTAATCTGTATGAAGATGTAACTGCACAGGGATGGGACATATACTTTGATCATTTGTTGGGTCCAACTTTTCCCATTCTTGTTAAAAAGTTTTGGATTCATGCTACTTCATCCAACCACCAGGTCACGTCATATGTTATGGGGAAGAAGATAGTGATTACAGAAGATTTGATTGGGAAACTCATTGGATACAATGGAGGAGGAGTCAGATGCATTGATATGGCTGATAAGTGTTCAGACCTAAAATACATTGTTAGGTTCATCTTCACCTCTGGACAGCCATCCATCAAGATCAGAGACTTGAAAGATCATTACAGAATCTGGGCTAGAATAATTATGGGATATATCAATCACAGGAAGCCTACCAGCTTTCCTGTCTACATCAACATTGATCAACAGTTTCTGATATAATTCATTGCAAAGAAGACCAAAATAAAGCTTCCACATTTGCTCTTCAACCATCTTAGAACAAGTGTGAAAGAGACAAGAGAAGAAGAAAGAACTAAGAGGGATTGGATTCCTCTAGGAAGATTGATTTCAGATATTCTAACAGAAAATAGGTTGATAGAACATCTGACAGAGGCTCAGGAAATCAGCACTCTGGAAGAAACTGCTGGGAAACCATTGAATGCCAAGAATCTGAAGAAAATCAAGATTATCGAAAGAATTAAGAAGGAACCAACAATTTCTTCTCATGAGGTTATCACCTCTAGGATAATCCCTCTGAATGATTTTCCACTATTCTCTGAGATAGATGCCTCTCCAGAGATTATAGTCAGATACCTTGAAGCTTGCAAGGAAGATGGGACTATTCTAGAAATCAACGTATATGACCTGCACAAGCCAGCTTGAGAGGTCGTGCTAAATAAATCCAGAAAGAGGAAGGTAATAGGAGAAGGATCCTCTCAGAAGACACCCAAAGCTACGAAAAAGAAAGGTAACACGTCTTTTGTTTCTATTGTAGAATCAATAGTTGTTCCAACATCTGAAACCATTCTCCCTCAACAAACAAAATATCCTTCACCTCAAACATTTGAGGATTTTGACATAGAGTTTGACCCATATGTAACTCTTGGCAATTTCTTAAATGAACCTCACTCCCCCAATCCAAATCCAGAAAAAAAATCAACCAGAACTTGCAAAGGTTCTCTCTGATATTGAACTATTTGATCAATACTTTTCGTCACTAATCCTAGAAAATCCAAATACTCAGTTTCAACAACCAGAATATCCATAACCACACTCTCCTCAAACAGAACATCACAACCTTAACTCACCCCAACCAGAAAATGAAAACCCTCTCACTCCTCAATCTGAAAATCCATCTTCTGAAACACCTGAACCAGAAATTCAGCATGCTACCGCAAACCAATCAGAAGACTCCCTTTCAGACTCTGATACCACTACCCCAATTCCTGGGATAACACAACCTCTTAAGGTTTGTTTACCTCTCTCCATTCATGATATTCTAGAAATACCTTCACCATATGAATCCACACCACCAAAGACTTCTCACTCACCAATCCCGATTTCTGATTCTTCAACTCCCTCACCAATCAACCGTCTAGCTGATCACCTCAGAACTGTCATTGATCTAGAAGCGTTGGACCATCTATCTTCCACCTCAAACAAAATTTCCATCCCCAAACCCAAACCAACCTTAACCAAATCAGATGTTGGTAAGAACCTATTGATTTTTGAAACAGAAGTACAGGAATGCGTTACTTCTTTGAAGAAAGCAAGTCAAGAGAATTCTAATCCTGCTGCTTCTGATTCTTTGTGGGATAGATTCAGAAAATGGTTCAACTCTGAATCCTAGAAGCTGAAAGAATTGAGCTATGAGATGGCTCAGCAGAACTTCAATGATCATCTAAAAGCCTTCAAAGATCAAGTTCTAAGCCACTAGGACAAGAAAGAAATTCTTCTGCTGGAAAATGCTCCCTGGAAAGAGCACCAACCTTCAGAAACCACTGAACCAGATTCTGCTAGTCACCCTCTGACTACTGCTCCAAAAAAGGAAATTGCAACAAAAGAAGTTGTTCAATCAGAAGAGGCTGCAGAGTGTTTTGAACGACATGCAACCCTTGAAGATATACCAGCTTCGTCTCTAGTCATGAAAACTCTGGAAGAGTTGAAGAAGGAGATTGCTCTAATCCAAGGCAGGATGGATAAGCAAGAAGGCATAAACAAATAGATCAGTGATATATTGGATAAACAAGAAGATACAACAAAAGAAATCAAATAAATTCTAGGAAAGCAGGAAGAATCAAGCACTCAGATTAAGAGCTTGCTGGAAGCGTTGTTCACACGCCTTCCCCCTCCTTCTTAGATTTTCTTTAACTTGTTTTCTGCATTCTTCATCTTATCCTCTTTGTTTCTGAAAAATGTCATTGCATTCTGTTTTCAATACAAATCATCTTTTTGACTCTGATTATATTTCTTTTTGATACCTGACAAAAAGGGGGAGAATGTAAGATATTTTCAATAACAGTATACCGGGACAGAGTCTCAAACATTCTGAATTTCTTAACTTCTATGTTTTCTGAAAGCTTGAACAGGAACATATTCTGATAAGGACAGAAGGAGATGAATCAAAAGCTCTGACGAGAAGGAACTTCAGGGAAGTAACTCATCTCTATCTAAGTAATCAACTCAGGGGGAGACTCTCTTAAGCTTTTTGTTCTATATTTTTTATTGAAAATCCTAGTTTTTGTCATCATCAAAAAGGGGGAGATTTTTAGAACATAGTTTGATTCTACAACCCTTAATTAGAGTTTTGATGATAACAAACACAAAGAACAAATATGCACTCTAAATTTGTTTTGTTTTGTATGCAGAAGTTCTGACTGAAACAACATCAGAAATTAAGCTACAGAAGCTTTCAAGCTAAGGTAATCAAAATGTTCTGAAGAATGATGATCAGAATTTGCGCTAAAGTAAAAGATACTCTAACTCTGAACATAAGTCTAATATGCCAACAGATCCTCACATCTCTAAGTCATCATATTTCTGAAGTAAAAGCAACATGCAAGATCCTACTTCTGAAATATTACTTTTCAATTAAGACGATATCATATGCAATGACTTCAGTCAGACAAGAATCTTCTCAGTATGGAAAGTGCATTGAGTGTCCATTATCACACTTTATTTTGGACAAGATTTCCACGCTATATAAACAAGCTTAAAGGACAAATCATTTACGATTTTGACCCATGACTTCTCATACATCTTAAACGCTATAAATATTCATATTCTCTTATACTCTCAAATTGTGTAATACATCACACTAGTGATACAGTTTTTGTAACGAAAAACAATAGTACACATTAAATTATTTTCTTTTGATTAAGCTAGTTTTCCTTGAGATAAACCGGGTTGTGGTTGTACTCAATAAGACTTTGGAAATTGTCAAAGTAGTATTGTAATCAGTTTTGATTAGTGAATTAAGTCCTCGTTGGAGAGAGGCGAAATCACCTTGGCGGGTGGACTGGAGTAGTTTGAGATCAAACGAACCAGGATAAAAATATCGTGTCTACTGCTTTTGATTTTAAGTTTCAATTCACCCCCCCCCCCCCCCCCCCCACCATTCTTGTGTTTTTCACTTCTTCAAAATACTCATGTCATGTTTCAAGTCTTAGATCACAATTTTTCTCAGTTAATTGATCAAATGACTAAAAATCAGCTGTATTGGGTAAAAAGTCAATTGTGGTCAACCTATAGTCAAACTTCAATATTTTTGTCCAATATCAACATTTTAAAGTCATATTCATCAATTGATCAAGTTTGGATCATAATTTCTCAAGAAAAGTATTCAAATCATCAAAAGGGAAAAATAATCATTGACTTTTGATCAAAATTGAGTTTCAAAAGTCAAGATTCATCAAGACATTAAAAAATATGAAGCTTGATCATCTATAAATCAATAAAGTTAAAAGTCAATTTTAAAAGTCGAAATTCTCAAGACTTAGAAATTTTTCTAAGTCTTTTTGTACATGATAATTTCACTACTTCATGCCAATTTTTCACAAAGATGAAAGATAATTCAAAGAAAACTTGAAGAATGGTAAAACACAAGAAATGGGGGGTTTGAATTGGGATTTTTAAAACTTAAAGAAAATAACATGTTGGTTATCCTGGTTCGTTTGAACTCAAACTACTCCAGTCCACCCGCCAAGGTGATTTCGCCTCTCTCAGTGAAGTCTTAATCCACTAATCAATCTTGATTACAAATCTACTTTGACAACCATCAAAGACTTTTTGAGTATAAACCACAACCCGATTTTTCTCAAGGAATTTGTCTAAACAATATATGAATAAATGTGTACAAGAGTGTTTTCTAATAAAGCGGTATCACAAGGATGTTTTACACAATTGAATTTTGTACATTTGAGGAAGATAAGATAGAAACATTATTGTGTGTGAGAAATCGTCAATGATTTATCCTCAAAGCTCTTTTTAAATAGGCGAAGCATGAAGGAGTATTTGGAATGTTGATAAATGACAATTAAGGTGCTTTTCAAAAATAAAGATCCTTGTTCCCTTCTAGTCGTTACTCTTGAAATAGAAATATTTGATTTGTAACGCTTCAGAACATGCTTGCTTCAGAATGTTGAAGTATCCATTGCTGCTTGCTTTAGAACTTTGGAGATCAGGGCCACGGAATCCTGTTTGCAGCGTTAGAACTTCATTCAGAGATGTTTATAATCAGATTTGAAACAATGTTTTAGCGCATGTTCTGATCTTCTTCCATCAAAACTTTTCGAGAGATGTTTACAATCACAGTAGAAACAACTTTGTAACTTATCTTTTGATCTTCTTCCATCAGAACATCTTTGCAAAACAGAATATAAATTTAGGGAGCATAATTGTTCTTTGCTTTTGTTATCATCAAAACTCTTACAAGGGTTGTAGAATCAAACTATGTTCTAACAATCTCCCCCTTCATGATAATAACAAAAACTAGGATATTTCACTAGAAACAGAAAGAACATAAAGCATTTTAAGATCTCTCCCTGAGTTAAATACTCAGATAGACAAAAAATACTTCCCTAAAGTTTGTTCTGGTCAGAGTTTTTGATGTATCTGCTTCTGTCTTCAAAAGATTTTTGTTCCTTTTTTTTATTCAGAAAAAAAGAGAAGTTATGATATTCAAAATATTTGAGACCGTGTCTCGATATTGTTATTAGAAATATCTTACGTTCTCCCCCTTTTTGTCAAGAATCAAAAATAAATATAAACATGTTTAAGCAATAAATGAAGAGTTGTATTAGTAAAGGATTACAATAACACATTCAGAAGAAAAGATCACACCAAAAAGATTGAACAAAATAAAGAAAAAAATTTTCAAAACTAAAATTAAGGTGGAGGAAGTTGTGTGAATAGGGCTTCCAACAAATTCTTAATCTGAGTTTTTGACTCTTCTTGTTTTCCCAACATTGCTTTGATTTCCTTGCATGTGTCATCTTGCTTGTCTAGTCTCTCCTTGATTACTGCATTTTCTTTCTTCAACTCCTCCAGAGTTTTCATATTCCAGAGATGATGAAGGTATATCAGCAGAAGGTGCCACTTTTTCAGAGCATGCTGCGGCAGATTCTGACTCATTAGCTTCTTCTATTTCTTTGCCTTTGTCTTAAACTATAACCAGAGGAAGAGTATCATAACATGGTTCATCAAATTCCAAAGGATGGTGATCTTCCTAGGGGGCATTGTCTAGTAGAAGAAGAGGTTTCTTTTCCCAGTGGCATAGAACTTGATCCTCGAAAACATTCAGCTGATCACAAAAGTTCTGTTGATCCATTTCATAACTTAACTCCTTGAGTTTCTGGGATTCAGAATTGAACCATTTTCTGAACTAGTTCCAGTGTGAATCATAATCAGTAGGATTCAGATTCTCTAAGCAGGCTAACTTCAGAGAGTTAACCAATTCAAGTATCTTTGTTTCAAAAATCAGCAAGTTTTTTACCAACATCTGCCTTGGTGATTTTTGGTTTTGGTTTTCGTTTTGGGATGGCAATTTTGTGAGAGCTAGAGGCAAGGTTGTCCAGCGCTTCTAAGTCTATTACAATACAAAGGTGATCTTCTGGAGGATTGAATAGAGAGGGAGAATCAGAAATGATAATGGGTGAATAAGGTGTATTTGGTGGATTGGAATGATAGGGATATGGAATTTCTAGAATGTCGTGGATTGTGAGTGGTTGTCGAACCATGAGAGGTTCTATTATTCCAAGAATAGATGAAGTGGTATCAGAGTCAAGATTTGGATTTTCTGGTTGGGGAGCGTGAAAGTTTGGATTTTCAAAGTGGGGAGCTTGAGAGTTTGGATTTTTTTATTAGGAATCTTGGAACACAGGATCAAATTGATCAATATCAAAAAGAACTTGAGCAAGTTCTGGCTGGTTTTGGTCAAAATAGGTAGAAGAAGGTTGTTCATCCAGAATGTTTTCTAGAGTGAGTGAAGGGTCAAACACAATATCAAAATCATCAAAGTTTTATGGTGAAGGGTGTTATGTGGCTTTTGGAGAGGATGGGGTTTCATATGTTGATAAAAGTATTGATTCCACAACATAAATAAAAGAAGAAATACCTTTCTTCTTAGCAGCCCTGGGAACCTTCTGAGAAGATCATTCTCCTGCAGCTTTCCTTTTCCTTGATTTCTTGAGGGCAACTTCTGGAGCTTGTTGTTGCAGATCACGAATGTTCACTTCTGGAATAGTCCCATCCATTTTGCAAGCTTCTAAATATCTGACAACAATTTCTGAAGAAGCATCTGTTTGAGAGAACAGAGGGAAATCCTTCAGAGGAACTCTTCTTGTTGTGATCATTTCCTTTGTTGCAACAGTTAGATCCTTCTTGATGGTATCAATGATTTTCATTTTCTTTAAATTCTTTGCATTTAGAGGTTTTCCAGCACATGCTTCCAGAGTGCTAACCTGTTGTGCTTCAGTCAGATATTCTACCAGTTTGTTTTCCGTCAGAATATCTTATATAAGCCTACCCAGAGGTATTCAATCCCTCTTAGTCCTTTCTTCTTCTCTAGTCTCTTTGACGCTTGTCTTCAGATGATTAAACAACAGGTGAGGAAGATTTACCTTTTCCTTGGTTGTAATGAAGTACATAAGAAATTACTGGTAAATATTGATATAATCAGGAGAACTTGTGGGATTTCTGTGGTTGATGCAACCCAAGATGATTTTTGACCAAATTCTGAAGTAATCTTTCAGATCTTTAATTTTGTTTAATGGTTGGCCAGAGGAAAAGATATCTTTTGATATTGTTGTTAGGTCAGAACATTTTTCTGCCTTGTCGGTGCAACGAATTCCTCCGTCATTATGACCTTCAAGCGTGCAATAAGGTCTTCAAAAAATAACTATTTTATTTCACATCACAAATGAAGTAACTTGATGGTTTGAAGCAGTAGCAGGAATCTAGAATTCTTTAACTAATCTTGGAAAGACTGGACCCAGAAGACGATGAAAATACTTGGTCCACCCTTGAAGTTCAACATCAGGTGTAAGGTCGTAGCCGTTTTCCTTCATACTTTCAAAGTCCACAATGAGTTCACAGAGAACTTCTAGCGAATCAATGGGAGTCAGTAGTGTTCTTGAAGGTTCTTCATACCTTTCTTGTATTGAAGAAGAAGATCTAGGAACACTTTGAGATATTTGAGTGCTTTGAGAAGAAGCCATTGTTCACACAGACTATTTGAAGGTTTTTGAAAGAAAATTGCACACAAAAGGTATAGAGAAAATAGTAGCGAGAAGAAGTGAGAGTGAAAAAGTGAAAGTGAAAGTGAACGGTGTATTTATAAACAAATAGAAAACTTAATTAGCAAGAAAAGAGTGAAAAATAATTATTACATAACATTAACGATTCTTGGAAATAGGGAGATGGAGTGGAGATATAGAACACTTACCAATACAAAACGAGTCTCAATGCATCCAAACACGCTTTAGTCTCTTCAGAGTTTGAACCTGTGTTCAGCCTTAGATGAAACTCTTGTGAGAGGATGACATATTTTAATGTTGTGAATTGCATGCTTATATCTTTGAAATGAACCATTTAGGAACTGTTTAGATCTTCTTAGACAGATCTGGATGCAACTATCCTTCTAACTTCTGAAGAATTATTGATCAGATGTTCAGCAAAAAAATATAAACTTCTGAGGGTTAAAAGAATACATAAATAAAACTCTTATTCTGGACATAATTTCATTCTGATATGTTTCAGAATGAAATTAAACCTATCTTGAGAAAGGGGTTTAGTGAAGACATCAGCCCATTGATGGTTTCTGTGAATAAATTTTAAAGAGAGAATTCCTTTCTGAATATAGTCCCAAATAAAGTGATGTTTTATTTCTATATGCTTAGCACTAGAATGTAAAACAAGATTTCTAGATAAACAAATGGCAGAAATATTTTCAGAGTATAGGAATGTTACTCTCAAATATATTGAAGTCTTCAAGCTGACTTTTCATCCAGAGCATCTATCTGCTGCATCCAACTGCTACTATATATTCAACTTCAGCGGTTGATAGTACAATTGTGGATTGCCTCTTGCTGGACCACGAGATCACATTTTCTCCAAGAAACTTATAGCTTCCAGAAGTGATTTTTCTTTCTACTTTGTCTCCTGAGAAGTCAGCATCACAGTACCCTACTACTTTGTATTATTTGGTTTTTCTATAAAATAGACCAAGATTAGTAGTACCTTTCAGATACTTTAAAATTTGCTTAACAACTATTAAGTGAGATTCTCTAGGATCTGATTGGAATCTGGCACATAGACATACACTATACAGAATATCAGGTCTTGAAGCTGTAATATATAAGAGATAACCAATCATACCTCTGTAGATCTTCTGTTCTACCTTTTTACTTACCTCTTTCTTTTCTAGAATGCATGTAGGATGCATTGGAGTTTTGTCTGGCTTACATTCTGATACGTCGAATTTCTTTAGAAGTTCTTTGACGTATTTGCTTTGGTGTATGTATGTTCCTTCTTGAGTTTTATTGATCTGAATGCCCAAAAAGAACTTGAACTCTCCCATCAAGCTTATTTCAAACTCTGCCTACATAGACTTAGCAAATTCTCTTCCCATAGAGGCTTTGGTAGATCCAAAAATAATATCATCTACATAAATTTGACAAACTAGAATGTCATTTTTAAATGGCTTACAGAATAAGGTTGTGTCCACCTTCCCTCTGGTAAAATCATTTTCTAACAAAAAGCTACTTAGTCTTTTATACCAAGCTTTGGGAGCTTGTTTCAGACCATATAGTGATTTCTTTAGTTTAAAGACATATTGTGGATGTTTTTAATTTTCAAAACCAGGAGGTTGGTGCACAAAAACTTCTTCATCAATGTATCCATTTAAGAATGCACTCTTGACATCCATTTGATAGACAGTGATGTCATTATTTACAACAAAAGAGATTAATATTCTGATAGATTCTAACTCGACGACTGGAGCAAAGGTTTTTGTATAGTCTATCCCATCTTGCTGACTATAACCTTGTGTCACCAACCGTGCTTTGTTTCTGATGACTTCTCCTTGTTCATTCAACTTGTTTCTGAATACACATTTGGTTCCAATTATGTTGAACTCTTTTAGTTTGGGAACCAGATCCCACACATTGTTTCTTGTGCATTGGTTTAATTCCTCCTGTATTGCAAGTATCAAATCATTGTCCAGAAGAGCGTCATCAATGGAAGTTGGCTCAATCATATACACTAATCCCATGAGAGATTCTTCAGAGTTTCTGAATGTGGTTCTTATTCTGATTGGGTCTTCTTTCTTTCCCAGAATTTTGTCTTCCGGATGAGCTAAGCTTCTTTTCGATTGTCTTTTCTAGAGAGGTTCTTCAGATGTTGCTGTAATATTTGTGACATCTTCTTTTGGTGTTGTCTGTGATTCTTTGTGAGAAACTTATGATGGAATGTCTTCAGTGCATGTAATTTGGACATCTATACCTGCAAAAGATTCATCTTTCTTTGACTTTTGAGATCCAAGCTTATCATCAAATCTAACACTGATTGACTCTTCTATAATTTGTGTTTCTATGTTGTATACTTTTTAGCCTCTTGAGTGTTCAGAGTATCCTAACATAATACACTTTTGTGCTTTAGAGTCAAACTTGTTTAGATGTTCTTTAGTGTTAAGAATGAAACAAATACATCCAAATGGATGGAAATATGAGATGTTGGGCTTTCTGTTCTTCCACAGTTCATATGGAGTCTTATCCATAATAGGTCTTATAGAGATTCTATTATGAATGTAACACGTTGTGTTAATTTCTTCTTCCCATAAGTTCTTAGCAATTTTAGTCTTGTTTGTCATGGTTATGGCCATTTCATGTAAAGTTATGTTCTTTCATTCTACAACTTCATTTTGTTGGGGAGTTCTAGGACAAGATAAATCATGAGAGATGCCATTCTCATTAAAAAATAGTTCAATTTTTTTGTTTTCAAATTCTCCACCATGATCACTTCTGACTTTAATAATTCTAAGATCTTTTTCGTTTTAGACTTGGTTACAGAAGGCAAAGAACACAGAGTGTGACTCGTACTTGTGTCTTAAGAACTTTACCCATGTCAATTTTCTATAGTCATCTACTATCACTAATCCATACTTCTTGCCACTAATGGATGCAGTTTTCACTGGTCCAAATAGATCTATATGCAGATGTTCTAATGGTCTAGAGGTAGAAACAACATTTTTTGCATTTAAAGAGGCTTTTGAAAACACGCCTTTTTGACATGCTTCACACAGAGCATTTGATCTGAACTTCAGGTTAGGAAGTCCTCTGACCATATTGAGTTTGTTAATCTGAGATATTCTTCTTATACTAATATGCCCCAATATTATGTGCCAGACCCGTTGCTCATCATTTACAGACAATAGGCATTTTACATTCAGACTTTTCAGTTCAGAAAGTTTTATTTTGTAAATGTTGTTCTTTCTCTTTCCATTAAAGAGGATAAATCCATATTTCTGACTAACTGCTTTACATGAATTTAGATTGAAGATTATATCATAACCATTATCACTTAATTGACTTATGGATAATAAGTTATGCATTAATCCATCTACTAACAGAACATTAGTTATAGAGGGAAGATTATAATTACCAATAGTTCTAGAGCCAATTATCTTCCCCTTTTGATTGCCTCAGAAACCTGCATAGACTCCAGAATTAAGCTCCAGGCTTTGGAACATATGCTTTCTTCCTGTCATGTGTTGAGAGAATCCAGAGTCCAGGTACTAATATTGGTGTTTCAGTCTTGATTTCAAAGATATCTACAACATATACAATTTTATCCTTAGGTACCCATATCTTTTTGGGTCCTTATTTGTTAGACTTACCAAAATTCTGTTTGAATTTTGGTTTAGCAGAAAAATCATTACTAGTATACTTTAAGTTATGTGTATGCCCATAGGTAAAGTGAGAATTCAGAGGCGTGCGTTTAATAACCAAATCCTTAACTTTCTTAGGTTGGGGTACTTTACCTTTGTATCATATTCCTTTTCTATCATTTCTGCTAACTGCATAGATCATTGAAGCCATCTTACTTCTATCTATGTTTTTAGCGAGGAATTTTTGAATGCTATGATCATATTCCTTTATGATCTTATCAAGGTTACTAGGAACTTATGAGATAGTTTCCTTCTGAATATTTTGTAATTCATTTTTAAGTTTTGAAATTTTTTCTTTCAGCTCAAAGATTTCCAATCTCAGTTTCTTAGTTTCTTCAGAGTCAGAAACTAGATCCTTATTCAGGTTCTTTCTTATGACTCGAAGTTTCTGATACCTTTCTAGAATTTCTGACAGACTCTCTTCTAATTGTGATCTAGAAAAATTAGAAAATACCTTTTCTGCCTGTGAGTCTGATTCTGATCTAGATGATTCAGTATCTTCTGACACGTTGGCCATAAGGGCAATGTTGTCTCTTTCATCTTCTGATTCTGTGTTTGCTTCATAAGAATCTGAGTCATCCCATGTTGCCATGAGACTTTTCTTCTTCTCCTTAAAGAACTTCTTTTTAGGTTTCTCCTTCTGAAGCGTTGGAGAGTCACTTTTGTAGTGCCCTTGCTCATTGCACTCGTAACAGACAATGTCTCTGTTGCTTGACTTTTTGTATCCAGAAGATGATTCAGACTTTCTATCTCCAGAAGATGGTTCATACTTTTTGTATCCAGATGATGGTTCAGACTGATTCCCTGTTCTTCTGGAATTTTTGAACTTCCTTTGCCTATGCTTCCACAACTGATTGATTCTTCTGGAGAGAAGAGACAGTTCATCTTCTTCCTATGAGGATCCACTAGAGTTTTCTTCTATTGCCTGCAAAACTTTAGAATCATATTTATTGTTAGATTTGAGGACTAAAGACTTACCTTTCTTTTGGGGCTCATCATCTTCTAACTCTATCTCATGACTTATGAAAGAGCTGACAAGTTCTTCTAGAGAGATTTTGTTTAGATCTTTTGCTTGTTTGAGAGCAGTGACCATGAGACTCCATTTCTTTGGTAAACTTCTGATGATCTTCTTTACATGATCAATAGTTGAGTACCCTTTATCCATAACTTTTAGCCCAACAACTAGAATTTGAAATCTTGAGAACATTGTTTCAATGGTGTCATCTTCTTCCATTTTTAAGGCTTCATACTTCTGAATGAGCGTAAGGGCTTTGGTTGCTTTGACTTGCGTGTTGCCTTCATGCGTCATTATCAAGAAATCAAACATGTGCTTTGCTGACTCTCTGTTTGTGATCTTCTCATACTCTGTGTATGAGATGGAACTCAAAAGAATAGTTCTGGCCTTCTGATTATTTCTGAAGTCTCTCTTTTGATGATCTGACATTCTTTTTCCTGTCAATCTTCTTACCGCTTTCATCAACATGATATGAGTACCCATCAATCACCATATCCCACAAATCAGCGTCATGATCCAGAAAGAAACTTTCGATTCTGTCTTTCAAGTAATCAAAGTTCTCTCCATCAAACATTGGAGGTGTGCCGCTGATTCTGTCTTTCTCATCATACTATTCATTGTTGATGTTCTAACTTCGCCCCACCAGAGTGTTTTTCTTAGCTTGGATCTTTTACTGACACGGTTAAGTGCTTGAACTTAGAAGCAGGCACTCTGATTCCAATTGAAGAATGGAAAAACACAAGAAAAGGGGGTTTGAATTGGGATTTTTAAAACTTAAAGAAAATAACATGTTGGTTATCTTGGTTCGTTTGAACTCAAACTACTCCAGTCCACCGGCCAAGGTGATTTAGCCTCTCTCAACAAGGTCTTAATCCACTAATCAATCTTGATTACAAATCTACTTTGACAACCGTCAAAGTTATCTTGAGTATAAACCAGAACCCGGTTTTTCTCAAGGAATTTCTCTAAACAATATATGAATAAATTTGTACAAGAGTGTTTTCTAATAAAACAGTATCACAAGAATTTTTTACATAATTGAATTTTTTACATTTGAGGAAGATAGGATAGCCGTGTTACTGTGCGTGAGAAATCGTCAACGATTTATCCTTAAAGGTTTGTTTAAATAGGCGAAGCATAAAGGAGTATTTGGAATGTTGATCAATGACAATTAAGGTGATTTCCAAAAATAAAGATCCTTGTTCCCTTCCATTCGTTACTCTTGAAATGGAAATATTTGATTTGTAATGCTTTAGAACATTCTTTCTTCAGAATGTTGAAGTATTTGTTGCTGCTTGATTTAGAAATTTGGAGATCAGAGCTACGGACTCCTGATTGCAGCGTTAGAACTTCTTTCAGATATGTTTATAATCAGAGTTGAAACAACATTTTAGCGCATCTTTTGATCTTTTTCCATTAGAACATACTGAGAGGTGTTTACAATCATAGTAGAAACAACTTTGTAACTTATCTTCTGATCTTCTTCCATCAGAACTTCTCTGCAAAAAATAATATGAATTTAGGGAGCATAATTGTTCTTTGTGTTTGTTATTATTAAAACTCTTACAAGGGTTGTAGAATCAAACTATGTTCTAACAAAACTTTCAACATGAAAGTTGTAGATCTTAATGAAATCTACAACTTTGTGTTTGAGGGCTCATGTCCAAAAAATGCTTAGATTTTGAGTTATAGGTCCATGAAGTCATGCACTTTTTCTAAAACACTTAGTGAAATTTTGACCTAGTTTAGACAGATTTTTGTCCCAAATTCTTAGCCATTTTCACACAGCTCCAATTTGATTTAGCGAAATTGGAAAACATGAAAGCTGTATAGGATGTTTCAAGCTTTCAAAAATGTCCAAGAACTTCAAGAGATCATTTTTGAGCTAAGAGAATCAAAGAGAAGAAGTTGGGAATCCATTTTTATGATGAACACTTGATCAAAACCCTAGCCTATGTTGTATAACTCCACTTTGCAGGCTTCTAACTTATGTTTCACTTCATAATTAATTTATTACATAACTGTTAGAACCATTGTCCAAGCATTTGAATCATTATCCAAGTTGCATTTCTATTTATGGCACAAAGGCACAATTGCCATTCTTGAAAAATTGCTTTAATCACAAAGTCAATTTGTCTTGAGCATTGCACTTGTTCTTTCTGCACAAGCATCCTCTACAAACTCAGAACAAACATGTTTAAAGTTGCTAGCCACTCTACAAGCCATGTACCTTGCACTGAAACCATGTTTTTCAAGATTACTTCAAAACAAGCAAAAGATCCATAACTTGTGATCTTGTGTTTCTAATCCCTCCAAGCTTCCAAACCTTTACCTATAAATTGAACCTTCATTCACAAGCCTAAGGGACCAAATTACAAGCCTGAGAACTCCCTCAAACTCCCTCAAACTCAGAAATGCTCTCAAGCCTCACTTTTCTGCAATTTATTATTTTTGGTAGCCATCTCACAAACCATTCCTGCATTTCCATTATTTTCATTAACCAAGTTTCTATAACACATATAGAAGTCATCCCATTAAACTTCTGTAACTCCATCCTCATCATCCTCCAATTTCAAAAATAGAAGCTTGCACCTTGACTTCTCTAGAACATTTCAGACACTCTCAGCTCAAAGTAACTATTGAAATAACTTTCTGGAAGTTTAAGGAAGCTAACCAAATCATTGCAACACCTTGAAGTGAGATCTAACTCAAAACACGATCTCCATCTGCAAGGTGAGTTCTCTGAAATTCTAACTCTTCATACAAGCATCATTTGACTTCTATTTTAAAAGATAAAATGTAGACATCATAGCCCTAAAACTAACCATGTCCTTAGAATTCATTTATGTTGCCTGAGTAGTGAGAATTTTGAGCCATAACTTTCTAAAAAAATTAGCTTAAATTTGGTACCATTTAAAATTCGTGCTCATCTTTGATCCATTGCTTAAGTTATTTACATATTTGAAATTGAATGTGAAATTTTTAACAAGTTTGATGTTTATAATTTCTGAAATGGTTGAGAGTTGAGAAAGTTAGAGTTATGGCTGGCGCGAGGAAGAAGATGAAGTTGACATCATGAACTTAGTTTATTTTAAGTTTGTTGCAATATGTTTTATAACCGGATTAAACAACCACCCCTGTGGCAGGAAGCGTGCGTGTAAGGCATACCTCTATAAGGTCCTGGGTTCAAGCCCTAGCGAGACCTTTTGTATTTTTCATATTTTCCTTGTTCTTTTTTTTGTTTGGGCAGCGCATTGGGCTCTTCAGCACTGGGCTTGCTTTATTATCTTCAACATCACCCCTCATTTCCTAAATAACACATAGGCCCACCCTATTGTTTTTTTTAATTTCTTTTCTGATTACAAAAACACCTTGGGCCTAAGCAATAATCTTTTTACTTTCAAACTTCCCACATTTCTTTTCAAACCCCCTCTGACTTATAAATTATATTTTTATTTTCTTTTATTTTATTTATTTTTTTAAAATCATTATTTCTTGCTCAAAAATACCAAAAGATATTTTATTAAATAATTAGACCAAAAATCTTTATTTTTACTTTATCTCTACTTTATTTCATAAATAATAAAACCCCTAAAAGCATTTTTCTTTCTTAAATTAATTAAATTAATTTAGACTTAGTTTTTATTTTAATTTTCTTTGTCTAATTAAATTAACTTAGAATTTAGGAATTTAACTAATCAACTTCTTTTTTTTAAATTTAATTAATTAGGTTAAACCGTTTCATACAAACAATCATAAAAAACAATTCTCTTTTCAATTTCTTTTCATTTTACATTTCTTTGCATTTTATTACTTCATATTATAATGTAATTGTCAAAGTCTTGTAATAGTTAAGGTTTATTTTACTTGTCATCCCAATTTGTAATTTGTACCCCCACTCTCTAAAGTATTGTAATAGCGTAGGACTTTAAATTTCCGTAATTTATCACTTTCCATATTATTGCTAGTAACTAGGGTTTGCATGCCAAGACTTAAAATCAACAAGTAGACAACCCTAAATTCAAGACAAATGCATGAAAGAAATACACTTTGCACACTTGCACCTATAGGGTTAACCCGCACTTGTTGCTTTAGAAATAAAACAGTCATGTCCCTCGAACGTGGGATACTTTAGAAAAGACCCTCAATTACAAGATCGTAGTCCCTCGACGAGCCTTTGATGTTGCCTTCGGTAAAAGATCTTAGTCCCTTATGAGAAATTGCTAAGGTATCCTACAATGTTGTCTTCTATGACTGTTGGATGACCCACGTTTGTCCCTTCACATCCAATGATATGGTTGCTAAGTAACTAATGGTAAGATAACCTTATCTAAAGGAGGAGGAAAAGAACAAAGACTTTTTGAGTAGGTAGAACGTTCGTAGTTGCTTGCTCACAAAACATCATATTTCAAAACATCTTTTCAAACACAATAACACTTTCAATGAAATATTTTCAATATTTAACACTTTGTATATATTCTTATAGTGACGAGAATCATTACAAAGTTTGCCTAAATAAAGGCACTTTTCAAAAATACTTTAAAAAAAAAATCCCAAGCACATTTACAAAGCATTTCAAAATGAGCTAGCAACTAAGAGTCCGTAGATAACTACGGATGAAAAGGTTACTAACACCTTCCCTTTTCATAACCTACCCCCCGAACTCAAGAAAATTCTCAAAAGGTCTTTCTTGTTCTTTTCACCCTTTCCTTTATTGGATAAAAGAAAAGTCGGTGGCGACTCTTGCTATCTACAACAATTGTGATAAAATGAAAACACCTAAGCCAGTTCTCCCACCTTATTACAATGACACTTGAACAGTAGATAAATAATCTTAATCCTGCTTTAGATTGTCTTAAATACATGCATACATCTCTAGCTTATGAGCATTATAATGTTTCTTGCTAGACGAAGGAAAATCATCTAGAGTGGGTGAATAGATCCTCAAAGAAATTTTTCACTTAAAAACTTGTTTTAAAAATTAAGCTAAAATTATGGCAAGCGAAAGTCGTATCCTAGATCACAAGCCGTCCAAGCAGAATCGATTATTGGAGGCTCATATATGCATAAAATATCAAACTCAATTAAATGATGATAATAATATCTTAATACAATAAAATCTCAAATAATTGTTTTAAAATTACAAGGCCAACCAATACCAATGAAACAGTTGCTAAAACTAAGTGTAGCGGTAAAAAGTTGAGAATAAGCCATTAATTGACTTAACTGACAAAGTGAAATTCACCACCACACTTTATTTTATCCAAAATTAATTGGAAAAGAGTGAATAAAACCCATAGTAAAATAGATATCAAGGTAAGGGGGTTGGTTATGCAAAGGGAAGGTATTATCACCCTAAATATCTACGGTAGTCCGCATTAAGCTCTTTGAAAATCGGTGTACTTGGATAAAAAAGAAATATTTATAAAATAAGATTGTGGAGATGAGAAAAGAAGTGGTTTTTACAATTTTTGATTTGACAAAACTTCCAATGAGCTATGGGCCTACATACTAATAATGTATAATGTAGAAATCAAAACCCATGTAGTTTGGATAAAAAAGACCAAAATTGGTTTGTTATGATTGGTTTTAATGTAAAAGACATTTCGTCTTATCTGAGTGGAAAACCAATAAACTATGACAATCATGGTAAAAAGAGAAATTGCTTCATATTTAATATAGAGAACTTATAGTCTCGACCAAGTCAACAATCCAAGTATCAACATATAAGTGGAAATTTACTTGAATATTACTATGTTTGTTAAAGTGGTGAGATTTGCAAGATCTCAAAGAAAAAACTTATATCTTAAAATTTTTGAAAAGGTTAAAAGAAAAAGTGTACTAAGGCACACAAAGTTTGAATGAGGTTCATGACTTTTAGTCTTTTGAAAAGATGTCAAAGTATGATTAAATGGATTAAGGTTTTGATTGAAAAATGAATTTATGAAAGAGGTTAAAGTTTGAAAACAAGAAGAGTAAAAGTTGAGGTAGGAAAGGTCTAACCAAACAAGAAGCCAACACTTGACATAATAAAGTCAAAATAGGATTCCCATCCTTTGGATTAAAGCCACAAGCAAGTGTAATACTCAGATGAATACCAAATATGAGATGAATTAATAATCTCAAACCAAAGAACCAAAACAAAAGAAAGCTCTTCATTATTATCCCATATATCAGAGGAGGTCTCTTAAGATCAAAATAATAATACCTGGACACAGAAAAATTTCCTAATACACAAACAAAATAATAATGAAAAAACACAAGGTCCAAAGGTCATAAGGTCTCAAAGCATCAATGCTTCTAATCCTAAGTCCAAGATGTCCAACACTCCAATAAGCCAGAGATAGTAACCAATAGTTCAAAGAGAGACTTAAGTATTTTATTGTTCAAGTTGATTATTAAGTGTCTTCAAAAGAAAAAGAAAGCTCAAGTGAGAAAAGATAAAAATGACATAAAAATAAATGCTCAAGTGAGCAAAAGGCAAATAGCATGAAATGTAAATGCTAAAGATAAAAATGCATAAAAGTAAAGGCATAAAAATAAAAGCATAAAGCTAAAGGCATACAATAAAGTTAATTGTTAATGGTTAGTAAATTAATTGTTAATAGTCACAAATTATTATCAACGTTGATTGAATGATGATCTTAGACCAAGAATAATGAGAATTCATTAGAAGATTGATAAAATCAAAGCCTCGTAACAATAAGCTTCATAGGTATTGGACTAAATATAATCAATCAACCATACTTTGGTATTCAAACATATAGTTTGAGTCACGAATGATCATTTTCTGATTCGGGACAAATTTAGCGCTATGTTAAGCAGTTGTAAGTGGACTTATATAGAAGTCGCACATGTTTGAGGCCGGTCAATAGTTATATATGTACCATACATGCTAGAGACATGGTAGAAACAATGCTCCTAAAACATGTAGCACAAGTAAAACAAAAGGTGATCAAGACCTAGGTCATGGAATATAGTTTTCAACTATCCATAAGCTTAGATGAACTTAATGTTCACGTGCCTTATCTAAATTGATCAAAAAGAAAATAAAATAAAGGGGATAAAGTAGAGATAGACAAGTAATTAAATCCCACTTTTGAATCAAAGGATTAATCAAGCTATCATTAAAACCATTCATCCATTTTGATGGAGTTTAAACTCAACACCCAAGATCAATTGATGTTAATGAAGCTTATGACTAAAATCCATATGAATAAATATCATCTAGAATATACACAAACATAAAATTGCAATTAATAAGCAAAATATAATGAGAAAATGGTTTTTAAAAGTTTTTAAAAGGAAAATAAAAGGCAAAAATATAAAACTACATTCAAACCTTCAAATAAATTGTAACCAGAGGCATAGAAAAATCATAAATACCTCAAAGAATGTTCACAAATTTTTTCATGTTTTTCAAAAGTCAGAAACTAATTTTAAAATACCAAAAATCAAGTTGAAAGATCTAAAATATGTGAAAAATAGAAAAATCAAAAGTAAAATTCCAATAAAATTATCATAGGTGTAAAACTATTATTGGATCATATCGTATTTTTTCTGGAATTTTAAAAGAGCCAACAATATTTTTAAACAATTAAGAACAACTAAAACAAAAATAAAATTATAAAAAATATCAAAACATAAGATAAATTTTTGAAAAAATATGAATCATAAAGAGAAAAAAAAAACAAAATTTTAGAAATTGGTTTGATATTTTTTGGATAAAAAATAAATTTTGTATGAATTTTTACAGGTGAAAATAATTTAAAATCAAAATAGTAAAAAAATAAGTGAAAAAAAATGAGATTCGTTGGATACAGGCCAAGTCAGCAAAGTAATTAGATCTGATGGACATCATTGCAAGTGCATAGTGGTATTTAGTGCAAATAATGCACAAAATCAAATTCAAATGGATCAATCATAAATAAACAAGTGGTGCATCATCATTGGTTGAAGATGACACATCCTCATCTTCAACCTCTATCCACTGTAAATCAAACGGAAATTAAAGGTCACAGAAATGGCTCAGACATACATCATTGTACTCGTCTTCTCATCGCCATCATCATATAATTTTCATGAATTAACAATCAAAGATTAAAGAGAACTTTGAGAAAAAAGAGAAGATCATGAAACTTCAAATCAAGATTAGACGCTCAAATCACCATGAAAATCAAAAGTAGAAGAAGCATGAGCTTTAGAGACGAAAGAACTACATGATGATGAATTGTTTGAAGCAAATGGTTGAGTGAATCTACCTGTTGAAGTTCACTTAAAAACTTCTGAAAACTAAAATGAAGAGCTTCAATGGAGACACTATTTGGCTTGCTTGTGACTTACAGAGCTTCACAGAAGTTCACTAAAGGAGAATGGATGAAGAATTTCGATATAAAATCAAAAAAGAGAGGATTCGAAGACTCTAAATTGTGAGCTTTGGAGGAAATGTGGCAGGGTGATTTGGGATCTCTAAATCTTGAGAAATGAGAGCAATAAAATCCTCTATTTATAGGGAAATGAATGAAGTCCTTAAGCATGTGAGATGATGAGGTATTGAGCAAAATCGTGCCAACCTGATACCATTTCAAAAGTGTGATCTATAGCTCATCAAAACTCACTCAAACCATGTGTTTTGATGCTTAAGTTGATCCATGCAATTTGGTTAATCATGTTTAAGTGGAATTCATGCATCAAATTGGTGATCATTGTGCACATTAAGAAAATGCTCTTCTGACTATATGAAAAACTTCATATTCAAGGTGCCAACTTCAAACACACAGAACAAGCAATGTATGAGGCTTTATGATATGATTCCTTTTGCATATGAAAGACAATATCACAAACTTTACAATGTGATAATAAAGATCCAATTTGGACAATTGAGATGAGAATTGTGCTTCTTTAAAATCATTAAAAACTCACTGAAATTTATACTTAAAAAAATTATAAGTATAAAACCTCAAAGTGACCTATAATCTTTTGCAAAGTTACATGGCCTTCCACACAAAATTAGCTCTTAGCCCTTGAAGATGAAATTAAGTACACTCCTTAAAGAGAAATGTGGCATTAAGATCATCCACAAATGTAAAAAATTGAATAAGTTATGGCCGTTGGAATTTGATGAAGATCACTTGAAAATCCCATGGATGACCTATAATATTTTGCAAACTTTCATAACCTTCCACTCAAAATTGGTCTTAGGTCCTTGAAGAGAAGTTGTAAAATACTCTTTGAATAGAAATATGGTTTTGGGATCATCTAAAAATCACAAAAATTGAGAAAGTTATGATCTTGAGAAGTCAAGTAAAAAATTCCATTGGTTTCTCAAAGGACATATAATATTTTCAATCTTTTGATGATTCTCCCAGCATAATTAGCTCTTGTAATGTAAAGATAAGTTGTTGTAGATGATGAGAAGAGTCTAATTAAAAAAGAAACACTCCAAAATATTGATAGTTGAGAGAGTTATGCACTTGCGACTATAGAATCAAGGACTTGCTAAATTAGGTCAACCAATCTTGAATCAACTTTGAGTCTTTTGATCTTTGCTTGCAAACTAAGACATAATTAATCTCATGGGACCTTGAAATGATGTTGTCCTTAAGCACACTTTATAATGAGGCTCATGGCTTGATGAAACCTTATAGAAGAAGAATGAGAATTCAACACATGGATCAAGAATCAATCTTCAAACCTTAACTTAGAAGATGGGATGAATACCCTTGTAGCAATACCTACAAAATATATAAAAAAACATGAAATATATTTTTGGATTTTAGTTAAAGGTTAGTAAACATGAAACACACATATACAAGATACATAATATAAGGTGCTTGGTGATCCCTTAAGGACAAACTTCAAGAGAGGAGAAAGTAGAAACAATAACCAACCCAAATGTGTGATCTTAATGTATTGTGAGGATATGGAATGATAGAGGATCTTAGGGGAATAAATTGGGGGTATAACACGAACTGAATTAGTTTATCGAACACTTAGTGTGCAATTGGTAAAACTAAGTGAAACAATTTATCGAACACTTGGTGTGCCCTTAATTTTTCAGACTTTCATATGAGCTTTTTTGGTATGAAATACCTCTTACAATCTAATAGATTGTAAGGTAGTTCACAAAGAAATTCAACAATCAAAGGATTTATCCATACGAATTAATTGCACAATCAAAGAGAGAGAAACAAAACGAGGATTTGTTTAGGAAGTTCACCAATCATCCTCGCTATGGCTACGTATCTCCCCAATTCTGTTTGGTTTGAAATAAATTTCTTACTATGCAAAAAGTTGTTTACAAGAGAAATGTTGAAATTCAATGCTACAAACCCTGTGTTTGATGTTGATCTTATTAATTTCTCTTCCCTTGATCTAAGTTTGATCAAGTCACCCAAGAATACCAATTTGATCGATCATCTCACATTATTCCTTTGCAAGAAACCATTGTTCTTCAAAGCTTTTCACTCGTCCAAATCCAAGTTTAGAATTTTTGTCATCCAAGATTCCAAATGATTCACCATATCACGTTACTCCTTTGCAAGAACCTCTCATTCTTCAAAGCCTTTCACATGTTCGAATGTAATATTTACGAAACCTTATGTTACAACCAACCTAAATTGAACGTTATCAACCAAGTCTTGATGGAACCCGAAGAATGAATGATTATGTGTATGTTGTTTGTGTATATGCATAGATGCACGTTTGAATATGATGTACAATCTTAATATGTGTTTATAGTTTCATCAATTTAAAAATAATGCATGTATGAAGCATTTATATGTGTGCAAGTTGGAGGAAAAAGGAAAACTTTAAAATTAAAATATAAAAAAAGCAATTTTGAAAAAATACATCAACATGTGTCGAAACATATAACTTATGTGTCGACAAATGTAATGATATGCGTCGACCTTTTCAAGGTAATATGTAAAAGCAAAGAAACAAAAGTTACAGGCTTTAAAAATGCAGTACATGTGTCAACACATGGAATAAATGTGTCGGTGCATAAACTGCAGGATTTAAGCATAAATGTTGTATGTGTTGACACAGAAACAGAGGCTACATGCTTTAATATTGACCCACATGTGTCGACACATAACTCGTATGTGTCGACTCATATGGGTGATTTTTATGCAAAAAATGATTTTTAATGAATGAAACCTTTTTCAAACCTTTTTATAAATGAATGCTAAGATCTCTAATGCAGGGGTGCATACAATGACCCAGAGATACTGTTAAATATACATAAAATCTAAATCTATCCTAGTTTTGACATTGAAAGTTTTGTAGTTTTAAGGATTGGCATCAATTTTTGTAAAACAAATAATATATGAATATGTTAGATAGGATGAATTAACTTGCTAACAGAAACATGTTGAGAAAGAAGTCCTATATTATGTTAGAACATGTTGAGTTGAAGAGTTTCAACATCTGGAACAACATGTCGGATAAGATGTCATATGAAGGAGCATATGACATCATGCCTGAGCTGAAGTGGATAGTTAGATTCTGTTATGATTTAACTGATGCAGAATATTTTGGGAAATATTATGCAACATTATAGGGTGCTGATTTAAAGGTCAAGAAGAATCAATCAAAATACTTGAAGATTATACAATTTCTAAATTTGGAGATAATTTAGGATGATTTGATTGAAGACCTTGTTTGTAGAAGAAGTTATTGTTGTTTGTAATAGCCAAAAAGTTGTTATTTGAAGGCCCAAATCCAGTTGGATATAGATTATAAATAGAAGTGTCTGTAACCTAGGAAAGACATGGGTTCAAGATGCATAAATATAGGGCTTTGTCTTTTTTCCACTCTCTTTGAGAGCTGGTGTAAGTGAACCACTCATGTTGTGAGATGGTCGTTGTTGTTCTCACTCAGAAGAGTGAAGTAATGAGTTTAGCATTATTCTTGGAGGGAGCTTTGAAGCAACTCCAAGTTGTGGTCTTAGTAAAGAGTCTTGGCTAGTGATTATCATAGAAGTATGTCTTCCTGTTTGTTCAGAATTATTGTTGATCCAATCGCTGTCTGTAATTGAAGAGGGATTGAGAAGGGCCTCATATCTAGGTGATTCTTAGATAGAAATATAGCAAGGGTATTGATTAAGTGATTAGGCCGTAAACTGCGGGCTTGCTGTAGGGTCTATGAATTGATACTATTGAGTGGATTTGTCCCAGGCTTGGTATGCCCATATAGTATGAAGGTTGTTACAAAAAGGGTTAACAATTTTGTGTATTGTTTATGCTTTTCAGTACTGTTTATATTGTTAATACCTTACTTGTTTGTTTATGTCGAATCAGATGTCCCAACATGTCATAGGACATCTGAGTTTTTTCATAGGACATTTGAGATATCAAGAATCTCCAATTCCCTTCAAATATTGAAAAATGGTTCGGTTGCAAGAGGTTTTTTAAAGATATCCACAAGTTGATTTTTACTATCAACATGCTCAAATACAACATCCCCTTTTTCGACATGGTCACGTAAGAATTGTGACGAATCTCAATGTTCTTAGTTGGAGAATGTAACAACGGATTTTTGGTTAGGTTAATCGCACTAGTGTTGTCGCACATGATAGGAATACGAGAAAGTTTAACATAAAAGTCAAGTAATTGTTGTTTGAGCCATAAAATTTCGGCACAACAAGTACTGACTGCGACGTATTTCGCCTTGGCCATTTATAAATCCACATAACTTTTTTCTTGATATGCCAACTAATTAAGTAATTCTAAAACATGTTACAAGTTCCAGTGGTACTTTTCCTATCTGACATGCAACCGCCAAAGTCAGAATCGAAATAAATAACCAAACTACAACTGCTTCCTTTGAAATACCAAAGCCCATACTTAGATGCACCATGAAGGTATCTAACGATGCATTTAACCGCTTTTAAATGTGATTCCTTAGGAGCCGATTGATATCACGCGCACACACAAAAGCTAAACATGATGTTTGGCCTATATGCAGTAAGATATAGAAGAAATCCAATCACAACTCTATATTTCTTCACATCTACATCCTTACCATGTACATCTTTATCCAAGTTACCATTTGTTGGCATTGGAGTGTAAATTGATTTAGACTCATCCATAGTGAATCATTTTACGAATTCGTGACAATACTTCATTTGGCATACGAACACTCCTTTATTGAGTTGGTTGATTTGAAGTTGGAGGAAATAATTGAACTCTCCCATTAAACTCATTTCAAATTCCCCCTGCATAAGCTTAGAAAATTCCTTGACCAAATGCATGTTAGTAGAACCAAATATGATATCTTCAACATAAACTTTAACTTGAAGTATTTATTTTCCTTGACTTTTAATGAAACTTAACATGCTTGGGCACACATAAGTGATCATAAAGAAAGAAAAATACATGATAATATAGTAAGATGAGGCCATTATAGGCTTATAAATTTAGAACATGCCATGGTTATCAATTGAGATATTTTGGAATGAGAACTCATAACATAGTTCATATACCAAGTATACCATGTACCCTTGAAATATAAATAGGTAAAAGAAAGTACTTACTTACAAATAAAAAATTGAAACAGTACTACACCCCCGTTCAATATGACGGAGGATGCACTTTGCATTTCACAAGTAACTTTCAAATGAAAGTTGAAACAAATGCAACAACGAGCCATACAAACTTTTGAAACCAACGATCCTACAACTTTTCACTTTGATAAAGTATCCAAAAGTATGACTTGTAATGAATCCAAGAAGGCCATTTATTTGACGATTTTGATTGAAATTTAATCTTTGTCCATTTTATGATAGTTATATTGTTCCTCCTCATGTTTCACTGATTTGGGTTTATCAATTCCTTATTTGACATGATTGAGTATGTCTTATTGATGATACACCTACAACATGAAACGAAATACCTTTTTCAATATTTCTCGGGTAATATTCATTAAAAATAACTTACATAGCTTTTACCAATTTAGGGATACTTGTTCATGCTTTCTAGGTCACAAACTCCTTCTTCACTTCCACAAAGTCAATGGAATTTATAGATATCATCTATCTATGCCCTGAGCTATCATAAATGAGAACCCATATTCTCTTCATAGGGTTAAAATATTTTTTCTACAAAATCAACAAGATAAACTAGGTACTCAATATTCATTGGGTCCTTGAGAGTGAGTGAAAAAATGGTTGCATTTGGAAAACCATTATAAAATCCTTTAGGAACCAACAAACTCCTAAATTTGCACTTTTCAATAGTACGACCTTTCTTTCAACAATTGAGATAAGTCAAATTATGAAGAGATTTAATTTTTCTATTTTGATCTTTTTTAACAAAGTTATACTTTTCATAAGGATTATTCAAAGACTTTATAAAACTTTGAGGAATTGACAACAAGTTTTAGACTCTTTTTGTCAAATGTGAAAAGTTTTACAATTGAACCATGAAATTTCTCCATCCTCTTTCTTAACTTTTAGACTATCTACCAAGATTAGTTTAGAGCTTCCATTTTATTTTCAGATTCTAAAAATTTAGCTTTTAAGTTTGAAAAAGTGCTTTTCTGTGAAGCTAACTTTTTAAAAGCATATATTTCTTCTCTATGTATATTTTCAAAAGCTAATTGTAACTCGGAATAAGAAAATTTATCAACATATTCACATTTAGAATGATTTACATTCTTTTTCTTATTTTGACGTTGATGAGTCGAGAGACAAACATTTTCCTCTACTTCACTATAATTTTAGCTTTCATTACTTGAGGAATAAATATCACTTTCCCAAGGAACATAAGTTATTATATACTTGCTAGATTTCTCGTGTTAACCCTTCCCTTTATCTTTTTCAAGGAATGGACAATTCGGCTTGTAATGGTCATCTTTGCCATAATTGTAACATGAATGTCTTGATTTTACTTTCTTGTTATCATCTTCCTTTGATGATGTAGATTGTCTTCTAAACTTGATGATGTATTTTTCGGAGTTCTTTACACCATTTCTTTTGATTTACCTATTATATCTTTTCACAAAAAGCCTAATTTCTTCATCATTTAAATTCTCGTCGTCACTAGTTTCACAATCACTTTTCTCATTTGTTGAGAATTTTGAACTATAATAATTTAGATAAATAGACTTCCATTATACTTCATTTCCTTGCCTTTCTCTTTCTTTAGCTTCTTCTCATGTTTTTTCTCATATTTCTCTAAGCATGTAAGTTCTTTCTCATACTTCTCTCTTATGAAGTGATGACGAATATCAATATGTTTGGTCCTGCTGTGTTGAATTAGATTTTTTGATATATTTATGGAACTTATATTGTCACATAATAATGTCATGACATCTTGTTTGACATCATATTCTGTTAACATTTGTTTCATCCAAACCAACTGAGAACAACTTCTTTCTGCAGCAATATACTCAGCCTCAACAATG
Organism: Vicia faba; assembly: GCA_948472305.1. Taxonomy (NCBI): domain Eukaryota; kingdom Viridiplantae; phylum Streptophyta; class Magnoliopsida; order Fabales; family Fabaceae; genus Vicia; species Vicia faba. The sequence goes on along the minus strand of OX451741.1, from coordinate 604,572,167 downwards.
GACAGAGACACGCAATTTTGCTTCTTACTGAACCAAGATATGATATTATTTCCCAAAAAGAAACATCCTCCTGATGTACTTTTTCTATCATCAGTACTTCCTGCCCAATCAACATCACAATAACCAATTAAGGCAGAGCTAGATCCATGAGAATATTGCATACCATAGTCACTTGTCCCATGCACATATTTAAGAATTCTCTTCACATGGTTTGCATGACTAACTTTAGGATCGTCTTGATATCTAGCGCACACTCCTAGAGCAAAGGCAATGTCAGGTCTGCTAGCTGTGAGATATAAAAGACTGCCTATCATACTTCTGTAAAGACTTTGATCCACACTTACTCCTTTTTCATCTTTAGACAACTTCAGATGTGTGGGAGCAGGAGTTATTTTTTTATTGGAAATTTCCATCCCAAATTTATTTGCTATATTCTTAGCATACTTGCTTTGAGATAAATATATGGAATCTTCCATTTGTTTAACTTGCAGACCAAGAAAGTAGGTTAATTCACCAACAAGGCTCATCTCAAATTCTGACTGCATTTACTTGACAAAATGTTGAACCATCTCATTTGACATCCCACCAAACATAATATCATTAACATAAATTTGTGCAATCATGATCATTCGTTCTTCTTCCTTGACAAAAAGACTTTTGTCTATGCCACCTTTCCTATATCCATTCTCACTAAGAAATTCTGTCAATCTCTCATACCAAGCTCTCGGAGCCTGCTTTAATCCATATAGAGCTTTTTTTAGTTTGTACACATGTTTAGGAAAACTTGGATCAACAAAACCCTTAGGTTGTTCTACATAAAATTCTTCATTAAGATATCCATTTAAGAAGGCACTCTTTACATCCATTTGAAAAAATTTAAATTTTAGTATGCAAGCAACTCCTGAGAGTAGTCTGATTGATTCAAGTCAGGCCACAGGGGCAAACGTTTCATCAAATTCAACTCCTTCAATTTGAGTGTATCCTTGTGCAATTAACCTTGCCTTATTTCTAGTAACCACCCCATTTTAATTAGATTTATTCTTGTACACCCATTTAGTGACAATCACATTTGTCCCTTCAGGCCTTGGAACCAGATCCCAAACTTTATTTCTACTAAATTGTTCTAGCTCTTCTTGCATAACATTAATCCAGAACTCATCATTTATAGCTTCTTTGACATTCTTAGGCTCAATTTTTGAAACAAAGCAAGAGTTTGATATCCCTTCTCTTGATCTAGTAGTAAATCATTTATTTAGATATCCTATGATAAGCTCCTTAGGATGACCTCTCTGAGTTCTAATTGACATCCCTTTATTAAGATGTCTGGGCTCAGGATCTTCTTAAGGTGGATTAGAATCAATACTTCTGTCATTTGATTTTGTTGGACTATCAGACAAAGATGTTCCAACATCTTCTAAGACATCTTCTTCATTATTCCATCCTCTATCATCAATAATTACATTTATGGATTCCACCATAACCTTGGTTCTGGAGTTAAAGACTCTATAAGCTCTGCTATTTGTAGAGTAACCCAGGAATATTCCTTCATCACTCTTGGGATCAATCTTCCTTCTCTATTTACGGTCTACTAAGATGTAACATTTACTTCCAAAAACATGAAAGTATTTGACAATAGGTTTTCTTCCCTTCCATATTTTATACAATGTGGCTGAGGTGATCCATGTGTACCTAGAGAAGTCATCTACAACAACATAGGAATATTCATTCCACCAAGACTTTCAACCTATATAGGTCTCATCAAGTGCATGTGAAGGAGTGCCAAAACTTTTTATGTAGTGAGATGTTGGATCTTCTGATGTGACATCTTAGTTTGCTTTCTAATCTGGAAGTCACCATATATTGTTCCTTATTTTATCTTGAGCTCAGGAATCCCTCTCACGGCTTCTTTAGATATAATTCTTTTCATTCCCTGAGCTTAGGAATCCCTCTCAACTCTTGGGAAACCCATAAATAACAATTGTCTTTAGATCTTCTTCCTTTCATAATAACTTCATTCTTTTCATTGTAAACAAGACATTCTTCCTTGGTGAAGTTAACTTTGAATCCTTGATCACACAATTGGCTTATACTTATCAGGTTAGTTGTTAACCCTTTAACAAGTAACACATCATCAATCTTACAGACTCCTAAACATTCCAGCTTGCAAACTCCTTTGATTTCACCTTTGGCTCCATCACCAAAAGTCACATAACTGGTGGAATAAGATTTGATATCTATCAACAGATTCTTGACACCAGTCATGTGTCTAGAACAACCAATGTCAAAGTACCAGTCATCTTTGGTTGATATTCTGAGAGAGGTATGAGCTATGAAACTAGCAACATTAGACTTGGGAACCTGTTCTTTCTTCTTTTTGCTATTTTTTGGAATCTGATCAGTTTTGGGAAGAGGAGTAGCTTTAGGATTCCCATACAACTTGAAACATAATGGCCTTATATGACCAAGCCTTCCACAGTGATGACACCTTTAGGACTGGTATTTCTTTCTGGTCTGAGTAAGTTTTTTCTTACCATGATGTTTGCCATGATGTTCGTACATTTGATTCGACATCTTTGGTTTATACTTGGCATGAGTGAAATTTGATGAAGGTTCTTATGAAAAATCTTTCTTTTTCTCATTAAACCATATACCACTCTTGTCTCCTATCACTCTCCCCACTTGAAGAATTTCATCTAATGTGTCAAATCCATTATTCATCATCTTGAGAGATTTGACCAGTCTATCAAGATTTGAATTCAGATAAGTCACTTCACTTTCCAGATTAGAAATAGTTTTCAAATGCTCCTTCCTTTCTTCCTTACCCGGGTTATGAGTGCTTTCTATTTATCCCCTTCTAGGCACACTTCTGCACTTTTGAGACATAATTCTTTGTATGATGCAGCTAACTCATCAAAGGTTAGTTCCCCATCACTAGAGTCTTCATCATATACATGTTTTCCTGTTAATGATTTAACATACTTGGCATATTCTTCAAGATCACTCTCTGAGTCCTCTTCAGACCAAGTAACAAATAGATTCTTCTTCTATTTCTTAAGATATGTAGGAAATTCAGCTCTAATCTGACCAAAGCCTTCACATTCATGACATTGTATTCCCTTCCCTTTAGTGCATTTTTATTTAGACCTTTTTCTTCCAAACTCATTTGATTTATGGATATCAGATGAGATGTTCTTGACATTTGATCTTGGGTTCCTATCCATTCTTTATATCACTTTGTTAAATTGTATTTCAAGCATAACTAAGGCATTTGATATTCCTCCATCTATATCCAGATCACAGTCCTCCTCTTCATCTTCAGTATTTGATATAAAGGCTATACTTTTGCTCCTCTTTTCAGATCTTTCATTGACGCTTAATTCAAATGTCAAAAGGGATCCAACAAGTTCATCAACTTTAATTTTGTCAATGTCTTAAGCTTCTTCTATAGAATTCACTTTCATATCAAATCTATTGGAAAGAGACTTGGGCATATTTCTCACCAATTTGTCTTCAGGTATTTTCTCTCCTAAGGCACTGGATGCATTAGCAATTTCAAGAATGTTCATATGGAAGTCATTAATACTTTCATCATCCTTCATTCTCAGATTCTCAAAATTTTTGTTGAGCAACTGAAGTCTTGACATCTTAACTTTGGATGTGCCTTCATGCGTAGATTGAAGAATTCCCCATGTATCATTAGCTACTTCACATGTGTTCACTAATATGAAAATGTTCTTTTCAATTCCATTGAATATAGCATTCAAGGCTTTAGAATTTCCACGAGAAATTTCATCTTCTAATTTAGACCAATCTTCTTCTAGTTTTAACTCAGAAGTAGGTTCTCCATTTTCTTCTAATTTGACAGGGTGTTTCCATCCTTTTAAGATAGCTTTCCAAGCTCTGCTGTCCAGAGACTTTAGAAAGGCCACCATACGTGGTTTCCAATAGTCATAATTACTTCCACCCAGAATGGGTGATCTGTTCACAAATCCTTGTTCCTTGTCCATAGTACCAGAAAGTATCTTCCCTAGATCTCACCCAGATATAGAGCAGGATGCCTGCTCTGATACCAATTGAAATTATGGAATCAGATATGTGATGTCGAAGGAGATGTCACGACACAAATATCTGAGGACAATGTAAAGTGCAAAAATAATAAAAGCAGTAAAACCACAAAGGATTGTTAACCCTGTTCAGTGTACAACAACACCTACTCTGGGGGCTACCAAGCCAGGGACAAGACCACTAAATAGTATCAATTCATAGACCCTCCGTAAACAACCAGTTTATGATCTAATCACTTAATCACTACCCGTTCTATACTTCTACCTAAGACACACCTAGGTATGATGCCCTCCTCAATTCCCTTCAATCACTAACAGTGAAGAACAATAGAATTATTAAGTTATAAAGACTTAAATCGTTCAATACTTAAAAGCTTATAAATGATCCATAATTAACAAATCAAATAACAACTCAAGTATTAAACCAATCATAGAGTGTATTACAATTAAAAGACTTACACATCTAAAACAGAAGGAATGTATTCTTCTTCAAAAGTTGAAGTGATACGAATAAGAATGCAAGTCCTTATAAAGGCGCAGCTGTGGGTTTGGGATGAAAAACAAATATTCCAATATTTTGAATATTTCCATGAGAACAGACCAATATATAATCCATAAGGATAATGCAAATAGAAAAATATTCCTCCATATTTTTCACAACCTATGAGTCACAAATCGTGAATAATGGCGCGCATATAAACAGGAAATAAAAAACTTAAACTAGATATGAAGCTCGTTCAGCTCAGGAGGCAGATGTCAAGACATCTTCTTTGACATCATTCAAAACATTTTGCTTCAAATGTCAAGACATTTATCAAAACATTATCAAGTCATTGTTTTACCAAAATTGCTGCCAACAAACACTTACATAATGTACTCTCATGACACAAGCTCTCTGCTAATGGGATATTGTGATGTTGATTGGGCTGGTAGTGCGGATGATAAAAAGAGTACCTCAGGTGGATGTTTCTTCTTAGGAAATAACTTGATTTCATGGTTTAGCAAGAAACAAAACTTTGTATCTCTGTCTACTGTCGAAGCTGAATACATAGCAGCAGGTAAAGTTGTTCGAAATTGGTATGGATGAAGCAGATGTTTACTGAATACAATGTCACACAAGATGTCATGACACTATTATGTGAAAATCTGAGTGCTATTAATATTTCCAAAAACCCTCTTCAGCATAGTAGGAATAAACACATTGACATCGTGCATCACTTCATAAGGGATTTTGTTGAAGACAAAGTCATAACTCTTGAGCATATTAGTACTGAAAATCAGCTTGCTAATATTTTCACTAAAGCTTTAGATGTTGTTCATTTTGGAAAATTGAGAAGGAGACTAGGAATCAGGGTATATGAGGACTTATAGCTCTTTTGACTTCATTGGTTCCCTTATAGGAAACTTGCAATGTGCCCCATATAGCTGTATCGATTTCACAATTGGAAACATGAAAAAATTCATCAACACCAAGAGAGGATATGAGAATGTTTCGTGTTTTCCAATTGCAATCCCATATTTCTTATCATCGTTATTTTATCGTGCTTCCGAATTGGGTGGGGTTACACCATCTACAATCACGGTAATTTTTGTTTTACCATTGACAATAACATCCCACGCATCCTTATCATATGAATTGATATTAATACGCATACAAGTTTTCCAATCACCATAGTTTGCACTGGTGAATATGAGCACCCTATTGCACGCCCATTTAGGTTCAGTAGCCATTATCTAATAAGCGTTTTTTAAGCACATGGAATTAACCATGCTCTTGATTCCACTTTTTAGACGACGACAAATTATATAGAAGGGGTGAATAGATCTCCAAATAAAATTTTCACTTAAAAACTTGTTTTAAAAATTAAGCAAAAACTATGGCAAGCGGAAGTCGTATCCTAGACCACAAGTCGACCAAACCAAACCAGTTATTGGAGGCTTAGGTATGCGTAAAATATCAAACTCAATTAAACTATGATAATAATATCTTAATACAATAAATTCTTAAATAATTATTTTACAATTACAAGGACAACCAAATTTCCACTTAAACAATTGATAAAACTAAGTGAAATAATTTAACGAATACTTAGTGTGCAATTGGCAAAACTAAGTGAAACAATTTATCGAACATTTGGTGTGCACTTAATTTATCATATTTTACTTTTAGATTTATTGGTATGAAATACGTCTTACAATGTAATAGATTTTAATGTAGTTAACAAAGCAATTCAACAATCAAAGAATTTGTCTATACAAATTAATTACACAATCAAAGAGTTTAACAAATTTCTAATAAAACGTAAATGATATAGTGGACTTACTTAGATAGATAGATAGATAGAGAGAGAGAGAGATAAAAACACGAGGATTTGATTAGGAAGTTCACCAATCATCCTCGCTATGACTACGTCTCCCCCCAATTCTGTTTGGAATTGAGATGAATTTCTTACCATGTAAAAAGTTATATATAAGATAAATGTATCAATCCAACCCTACAACCCCCATGTTTGATTTTGATCATAGAAATTTCTCTTCCCTTGATCTGAGTTTGATCAAGTCACGCAACAATACCAATTTGATTCACCGTCCTGTGCTCCTCCTTTGCAAGAAACCATTGTTCTTCAAAGTTCTTCACTCAGTCGAATCCGAATTGTGAATTATTGTCACCCAAGATTCCCAAATGATCCAATGTCTTACGCTACTCCTTTGCAAGAACCACCCCTTCTTCAAAAAATCCTTTCACTCGGCCGAATCCAATATTTGTGAAACCTTGTAAAAAAACCCTAAATCCACACTTCTATATTGAAGTAAAAACTCTCACCATTTTTCTGATGAACCTCCATATGATTCTCAACGAAACTTTAGGTTATAAACCTAAATTGAATGTTACCAACCAAGTTTAGATGGATCTCAAACAATGAATGATTATGTGTATGTTGTTTGTGTGTGTGCGTAGATGCAAGGTTGAAGATGATGAGAAATCTTAGCATGTATTTATAGTTTAATAAAGTTGAAAATGATGCATGTATGAAGCATTTATATGTGTGCAGTTGGAGGCAAAAGGGAAACTTAAAAATTGAAGGAAAAAAAGTAGTTTTTCAAAACAATATCAGCATGTGTCGACACATATAAGTCATGCATCGACATTTGTAATAACATGCGTAGACCTTTTCAAGGTCATGTGTCGATGCAAAGAAACAGAAGCTGCAGGCTTTAAAAATGCAGTACATATGTCGGCATACGGGATACATGTGTCGGCACATAAACTGCAGGATTTAAGCATAAATGTTGTATGTGTTGACACGTAGAAATAAAGGCTGTAGGCTTTAATATTGACCCACATTTGTTGACACGTAACTTGTATGTGTCGACATATAGATGTGATTTTTATGCAAAAACTAATTTTTTTAATACATGAAACATTTTTCAAACCTGTTCTAAATGCATTATAAGATCCCTAATGCCAAAGTGCACACAATGACTCAAAGATACCATACTGAAAAGTTAAATCTATCCTAGTTTTGACATCATACAAAACATCTATCTAAGAGGTAAATTCATTCACATATACTTTAGTTGAAAAGATGGAAAAAGTAAAATATGTTGAATGTCCAATTTTAAAACTTGAAATTGAAAATCTCAAAGGACAATTAACTTATAATACTTCACCATCATGTTCTTGTTCTAGTTCTTCAAGTGATAGAGGGAAGGGTTTCATTAAAAAAAATCCTCATGTCATCTAAAGTCATTTGTCATTATTGTGGTGATAAGGGACTCATTAGACCTTAATGTTACATTAGGAACTTCTAAGTTCCAAATGGTAAGATGCCATGCATTCCACTATTTGGGGACCTAAAATTTCCTAATTTATTGTCTGCAAGAGTGTCTTGTTTCCGCAAAAATATTATGGTTTCTAGATAGTGGATGTTCAAGACACATGATAGGAGATGCTTTTATGTTCATCAAGTTTGATGAGAAAGAAAGTGGCCATATCACTTATGGAGACAACACAAGAGGTAACATACTAGGAGAAGGTATTGTGGGAAATCCCTCCATAATTACCATTGAAAAGGTTCTTTTAGTTAAAGGGCTTAAACATAACCTTCTTACTATTACCCAATTATGCGAAAAAGGGTACATCGTTACTTTTGGTTCTCTTAATTGTTTAATTGAGCATAATGCAAATATGGACCTTGTGTTTATGGGTTCTAGGATTCATACATCTATATGCTTGATCTAGAAGACGTGTTGATGCATGGAACTAGGTGTTTAATATCCAAGGGTTAAGATTCTTTGTTATGGCATATACGCTTGATTCACATGCATTTTGACTTGTTAAATAAAATAGCATCCAAGAATCTAGTAATTGGTCTTCCTAAAATGAAATTTCTAAAAGAAAATGAAAGCGTCATTTAAATCAAAAAAGGTTGTTTCGACATCAAAGCCTATCGATCTTGTTCATCTAGACTTATTTGGCCCTTCAAGGACAAGAAGTTTAAGAGGAAACTTTGCAGATTTGTGATTGTTCATGACTATTCTAGATTCACTTGGACGTTATTTTTAGCCCACAAGGATGAAACTTTTGTAACTTTCATTAATTTTGATAAGCTTGTCCAAAATGTTTTTGGTTTGAAAATAATCACTCTCCGTAGTGATCATGATGGTGAATTTGTTAACCATCAATTTCAAAACTTTTACACCAAAAATGGGATTTCTCATAACTTTTCATGTCCAAGGAATCCAAAATAAAATGGTGTTGTTGAGCATAAAAATCTTGTTTTGGAAGAATTGGCAAAGACTATGATAAGTGAAATTATCCTACCTAAGTACTTTTCTTGATCTTCCGTAATTTTCTTGAACATTTATTTGATGCTTTGATCTTCATTTGAATTTTCCTTTATTTTCCTTTTAAAATCCTTTTAAATATCTTTTTAATGAATTTTCTTTGATTATTTTTTCCATTTAATTTTGGTTTGACTTCTGTTGACTTGAGTCATGACTTAATTGATCAAATGATTCGTCAATAATAATGGAATTTGGGGTGATACTTTGATTGCACGAATCTTCATCAATTCAAACATGTCATTATATGATAATTTGGATCATTTTTTGTACTTTGGATTGATGACAGGTTTATCACATTGGTGCATCAAGAGAGGTGGTTGACATTGATGATAACTTAACTTATTGTTGTGATTCAATTTGGTCGCTCATCTCTCTTCATCTCTTTCTCCTTTTGTTTTGATCAAATGGATGATCATGGATTCATCTTGTTCAAGTGGTTTAGATTGATGCTTGGTGAAATTTCATCATTTGAAATCTACCATCAAATGATCATTTGATCACTTGTGATACTTTGTATTAATGATAAGTTTGTCTCAAGGTATCATGAAGAAACTAATTGAAGTTATGACCTAATATCCTTGCCCTTGTGCTTGATCCCTTTGTTTTTGGTTTTGACTTGTGGTGCATTGTTTTGGAAGGATGATCTCTATCATTTCTCTAACATACATGACACATAAATTGCTATTGACTAACCACTAAAAGGTGTGACTTTTATATAAGTCCACTTACGATTACTTAACATAGCGCTAAATTTGTACCGAATTGGTGAATCTAACTTTAACACTAACATTAATGTTATTAAATTATACTAACTCATAACATTTACTTTCCACACTTTACTTTATTGCACTTTATTTTTATGCCATTTATATTTCAAGCATTTAGATGTCATGTCATTTTACTTTATGTCATTTATCTTTATGTTTTTTTTTCTCTTTTCTCCTTTGGAATTTCTTTTTCTTTTCATCAAAACACATTAATAAATTCAAAACCTTATAATACTTAATGTGGACTTGGACTTCATGTTATTAACCTTGGCTTGGAATTGGACGTGTGGATTTAGATTTAGGTTCTTGATCATATGATTTGGAGATTTGACTTGAGACTTTAAATTTCATCTGATACATTTTGGTACTTGAGACCTGGAGTTCTTCTAAGACTTGTTTCATCTGATACTTGGCGATGTTCTGAGACTTTGGGGTTTTCATTTGGTTTTTATGCCTTTAATCTGATAATTATGCTTATCTTATGGTATACTCCAAAGGAAAGGGAATGCTCTCTTTGACCAATATCAAAAGACTTGCTTCATGTTGGTTAGTTCATTTGCACACACTAAGGCTTCCGCTTGGGCTACCTTACAATGATACCATTTATTTCTTGCAATTAATTTTATGCTTAGGAATAGTCTCTTCATCTCTCCCCTTTATTTAATTATCAAAATACTCTCTCTATTTCAAAAATTTCTTGATTTCAAACTTGAAACCTCTTTCTTAATAAACCTTAACTTTTTCAAATGATTTTCAAAACCTTTTTCCTAATAAATGCTAAGACATCTTAAGAATATCAAAACTATTTTCCAGAAGACTAAAAAAAATCAAACTCATTCAAACCTTTGTGTTCTTTGTTCAGTTTTCCTTTTAAAATCTTTTCTTAAAGATTAGGCATTAGTTGATTCTTGATAATTGCATTTTTTATTACCTCCAAAAAAAAATCATCATATCAAGATGATACAAATGCTCCTTCCTCACAATTGTGGGTGTTAAGTAAGTTTTCTACTCAAATACGACAACATGTGTTTTCATTAAAATCGAAATTCTGGTATTCAGATCTCAGATATCCTAAAAGATGTCGAGATACCTTTCACTGAACAAACACACGATAACAAGGTATATAATTAACAAAGTGCATAAAAGTAAAGAACACATAGGATTGTTAATGCAGTTCAGTGTACACCAACACCCACTATGGGGGCTACCAAGTCAGGGATCATGTTAACTAAAATAGTATCAACTCGAAGTTAAACTCCCCCATTTACAACTTCTCACTTAATGACTACCATTGCTTAACTTCTACCTAAGACTCGCCAAAGTATGAGACCGTTCTCAAATCCCTTTCCGTCACAAACCAGTGACTGACCAATTTTAAACACTTAGAAAAACACATAAGTCACACTTCAAAGACACACAATTATTCACTACTTAAAAGCTTTGAAATGACTGACATAAATTATAACTCAAAAACAAAGTCCTACTCTTTCATCAATATGATAATCGAGAGGTTCACAATAAACACACAAACCCTGAAACAATTCAATGTAAGTTCTACACATGCACTAGGATTGAAGCCTTCTATTTATATTCTTCAATGAACTAGATTTGGGCTTCACATAAGCAGCAGGATATGACAAAGGAGCTACAAAATTATTTCCTCAAAGATAGGACATATATCATTAGTTTCCTCAATTATATCCATAATTAGAAACTAATAATTCTCCTTGATATCAGCTTGAATATTTTTAAATCTTCAAACAGTGTGCCATATAGGATAGTTAATATTTAACAGAATATTCTACACATGTAACAAACTAAAATATCCAACAATCCAGTTGTACAAAATCAGATGTCAAAAAAACTAACATAGGTCATCACATTTGACATGTTACTCCAATTGAAAGAACATTTTCATTCAACATGTCTAAGCTAAGTTAGTTTTACCAAATATAATTCCAATCACAATAAACATAGAAATAACAATCTCCCCTTTTGGCTTATTTTGGCTAAAACAAATTATCACATCTTAACATCTTCCACACATAAACAAAAGTAGCTCAGGTTTGAGAAGCACTTCAAACACACACACGCACACACACATAATAAGAGACACAACAACAACAAAAGTTAGTACATCAAATATCATATTAATAGCTATTGGAAGCTACACAACAAGTGAATATTAAATTCTCAACATATTAGAACATCATGTCTGACAAGTCTTCATAGCAGTCCAATCCAGAACACAAAACCTACTAAGTACCACTCCAGAGAATACAACTTCCATTGTTGCATAGTACACTGAGGATGAAGACATTTGGTGTACTCGAGGAAGAAGATAAAGTACATATTCAAGAACAACACACTTACTCCCCCTCAAACTTAGAACCAATTCTTGTCACAAAGCCCTAGGATATTTTCCTGTATCCTAAAGAAACCAAAAAGAATTCTAACCTGAATTACCCAAGTTAGAATACCATGTGACAAAAGCATCCTATATTAGAAGATCATGTGACAGATGCAAAGAGACACACCAGACCAGACAAGATGTTAGAAGATCTTGAATGACATATGTATATACCCAAAACATAAGACTCATCAGATGAAGGAATAGAAGACCCTTATCCCAGAAAGTCATACTCCCCCTTAATTGTTTCATGCCATAAATAATAGCCAACAACTACAGCTCAAGACTCAATGACACTACTCTCCCCCTTTTTAGCCAAAATTTGACAAAAACTGCACTTGATTATGAAATAACACACAAATGCACAAAACAGAGGGGAACAAAAAAATAATACACAACTTGAAAAACCAGTAAGGAACATTAAACACCCAATAAGTTATTATAGATTACAATGATGCCTTGATGTAAAGTAAAAACTTATCAGTGCAAGCAATTTCCAAGGAAGATCATATAATTCTTGTTATTGATGCACCACTCAATTCAGGAGAGAGACAAAGGACTAGTATACCTTTCTCTTGGACCATTGAATAGTTCTAACATTGTTATCTCACATGCCAGTAGATGAAGGAAAAATGTGGTCACGTTATTCATAACAGCCTGCACACCTTCCCTTCACATCCCTTGTCATACTAATCAAAAACTAGAAGTTCTTCAAAATAGTTATTAAACCCCTCTGACTTCATCAAACTAGTTATCTTAAACACCCAACAAAGTAATAGTTATTTGACAATAAACAAGAGAACTAGAGATTTTTCAGATATAACTCCTTCTGATTCCTAGAGACATAAAATGTTGAGATGATGTCCCAACACCAGCTTGAACAATGGTATGCTCACACCACTGGACATAATTCAGAGCGTTCCATCTATGAAACAACCAAAACTCATGGATAACCAAAGTGATTCATGATGAATCCACATATAGTAGATGTCTTATTCACATTAGTGATATACCATTCTCCATTGTTCTTTTAGATGATTATTTCTTCCCCTCAACAGAAAATCCAAAAGTAATACACCAATATGAACATTTCATATTTACACATCAAGACGTATGTCGTATCATTTGGTAGAACATAATTCACACACACAAGCTACCATCATCAGTAGTAGCCGAGACATACTATAGCATTGGGAATAAAACAACGTTGATCATCTTCAGGTGATCAACCACCACTTGCCTCTATCAAATAACATCCTGCACTCCTTGACTTTATCACCAGTTTTAGGAGTTTTACCATTGACCTTACCTACCATTACATTCTTCTTCAAGTCAACCCTTTGCAGAGAGTCTTTGTCCCATCCTTTGATAGTTGTAGCCATAACAACATGGAAGAAAGATAAAGAATGTGTAGCATTTCTCCCCATCAGTAATTGCTATAATTCCTCAAGATCATTTTGGTTTCCTTTGATAGTGTTCATCTAGACAAGTTTTGAAATTTCATCAGCAATTAAACCAACATATTTCTCTCTACCAAGCCTGTCAACCTGCTTAGGTTCCATTAGTGCCATATGAAGATTTTATGACCTCTTGGAAGTAACTTGATGATGCAACTTTGCGAGTGACATCTTAGTTTGCTTCATTACTGCATATATACCATAGATTTTGCCTTTCTCCTTGTTAAACTTTGGATTACCTAAGGATACTTCCTTTTATTGGACTTTCTTCATATCTTTTAGCAGTAACTGGTCAAGTTTTTTATGCATTAACTTAACATCATCTTCTTCTGGCATCAAGCATGTGGAGGAGCAATTTGTTTCTTGAGGAATCCACATGTAACAATTATCTTTTGATCTTTCTCCCTTCATGATAAATTCATTCTTCTCATTAGTTACCATACATTCAGACACAGTAAAGTTGACTTCGAGACCTTGGTCGAATAGATGATTAATGCTTATCAAATTTGCAGTTAACCCTTAACAAACAACACTTTGTTGAGATTTGGCAGACCAATGAAACTCATCTTTCCAGCACCCATTATTTAACCTTTTGACCCATCTCAAAAGGTTACATAACTATAGGAAAGTGGTTTAATGTCCACAAAAATTTCTTGACAACAGTCATGTGTCTAGAACATCCACTATCAAAAAACCAATCCTCTCTTATAGAAGTTCTTAGTGCGGTGTGAACTATGAGTCCATGAGTGTCGTTCTAGGAAAGCCTTTTAGACTTGGTTTTAACATTATCATGTATTCTACTATGTTGTGTAACAGAATTAGGATACCCATACAATCTATAGCAAAAGAATTTTAAGTGCCCAAATCTTCCATAATAATTACATCTCCATTGCTGATTCCTGCCTTCATTGTACTTCTTATTATGTCTCTGTTGATGTTGATACATGTGGTTCAACATCTTCTTCTTTTATTTCTTCTTTGGAGGTAAAGTCTTCACTTTAGACCTTTCTTCTTTGTCCTTTATAGCTTAACTATCATAACCAAGATTCTTAATCTTGGCAGCATTCTTCCTAATTAGGATAATTATTTCATCCAAAACAATTTAGTCACTATTTTTTGAGTGATTTTTATGTTGTCCATTCTGAAGTTGGATCATTTTTTTGGACATTCTTTGTTCCAATTCTTTCTCTGAATGAAAAAACTTTACTCTGGCCCTCTTGCTTTTGTTCTTCAGCGATTGATTAACATAGACAACCCCTTGAATATTACTAGCAATCTTTCCAGACTTAATAATCTTATTAAGCATATCACAACTGTTGTTTAGTATTCTAAAAAACTTGGTCATATTATCAAGTTTCAAATTGAGTAAAATAACTTCACCATTCAAATCAGTGATGGTGGATAGGAGCATTATTTTTTCATCCTCCAGACCAGAAATGGTAGACAAGTGCTCCACTATTTGACTCCAGCTGAGAAATAATTTCCTTTTTCTCTTCTACTAGTTGACTCACCTCTTGATTTTTGATACACAATTCCTTGTTTAAAACAACAAGTTCTTCAAAGGATAACTCTTCACAGTCTTATTCTCTATCAAAGATATAGATTTCACTCTGGGTTGTGACTTGTTTGGCACCTTCATCTTCACAATCACTTTCAGAATCTTCTTCTGACCATGATACATACAATCCATTATTCTGCTTCTTAATATAGGTGGTATATTCACCTCTTATGTGATCAAATCCTTCACATTCAAAACACTGAACTCCTCTTCCTTAGCTAGACTTCTCATTAGTTCCGTCTCTTCCACCAGAATCCTGATTCTTGTTGTTGTTGAATGACTTGTCAAATGACTTGTTCTTGACATTTGATCTTGACTTCCAGAAAGTATTCTTTAACACTTTGTTGAATTTTTTTTCAAGAAACAAAATAGCATTAAAAATCTCTTCTTCAGTATCCACGTCACACTCATCTTCTAGATCCTTAGTGTTAGAGACAAAGGCTATGCTCTTCTTCTTTTATAATTTTTATATGATCCCTAACTCAAAGGTTTGAAGGGAACTATTGTACCCCCAAAATTTTCCCTCCCATATTTCTCAAAACATTTCAAGAAATATCCTCAAGTTGCTTAAGGTAGTCCAAGGGTTGGCCAGACAAGCTCTCTCCTAAGGCAATCTACCTCAAATTAGGGTTTCATGTTGCATCAAGATACTTGAGTCCAAGGGATCCAAAATTCTCACCAATGTATTAATATGTTATTAAGATAATCCATGTAGAGTTTCAAGCCTTGCAGAGGAAATTTGCTCAGTCAATTGCTCAAAGGCTTGAAAATCGACTGTGCTAGGGCAAAAGTCAACTGTGGCCCACATACAGTCAAACTTCAAGATTTTTAGTCAACATTCTCATTTTAAAGGACATTTCATCATTTTATCAAGGGTTGATCATGATTCATCAAGGATTGCTCATAATTCCTCAAGAATCAAAAGTTGCTAAATTAGGGTTTTGTAGGAAAAGTCAACTCAACTTTGACCAAGCATAAATTTCTCATACTTTATGAGAAATGACCCATCCAAAGCTCATTTTGAATAGGATGCCATGATATACAATCCATCTTCAGCTCCCACGTTCAAAATATGAACTCACAAGAAGTTATGAATTTGTACATTATAGGTCATTTTGAAAAGTCAACAAAAACACCATTTTTGTCAAAGCTACATACATGAGCATCGAATATCAAATTGAGATGATACGAAAATGGTTGATTAGAGGACATCTCAAGCTTTCTAAAAAGTCCGAGAACACCTTCAAAGAGTCAAAATTGAGAATGTTATGCATTAGTGAAGTGGACCTTTTTTGCAAAATTGCCAAAAGTCCACTATGCCTAAAACATCAAATTTTGCCAAATGGGCCTAGTCTTTTTCACTTGTTTTGAGTTGGCAACATAGTCCACGTGTCTAGCCCTTTCCACTTGTCATTATCATGTTTTTATTATTTATTTTGATTTTGATTTGATTTAAATCAATTTTAATCAAAATAAATCATATAAAATCCAAAATATTGAAAACAAAAGATTTTGTGCTTGTTTAAGGTTTTAAATTACAACTAGCATCAAATCAAACTCGTGTAAAGGCTTGGTATGCATAAAAAGATTGATTTTAGGACAATTTTGGAATGATATTCAATAGAATCAAATCACAATCAAATTCAATAATGGAAGAAGATTGAGTACATTCTATCAACCCTAATCCATTCCTTGATACATATAGAAGCGAGGCAGACCAAAAGAGGCTAGAAAAAGAGGCGTATGAACCAGAGCAAAACTTGAAAAAATACCAAGAAAGTGCAAACACAAATTCCTATTTCCAGGCATCCTCAAGGCCTTCTAGCGATCCCAATCGATTCCTGGGAGTGTAAGCAAGCTAAAGCAATCAAGAACAAAGCCTTTCCAGTACCAAAAAGCGCTGTAAGTCATCCATGACATCCATGAATTTTTGAATTCGGTTTGCATGATTTAGGCATTATTAGGATGAATTAATCATATATTGTTGATCCATAGAACATTTGCAAGCTTTCTGCATCGTTTAATTTCATTTATATGCCCTGTACAAGATTTCACCATGGCTAGGGTTTCTAGTTTGGAATTGGGATTTTTATTTACAGGAAAAATTGGGCCATGAAAGGGCCATCATTGTCCTCATCAGGTCCAGACGAAGCCATTCATGGCTTTAGTTTTGATTTATCTTACTCATGCTTGATTTTGAGAAATGACAAGGATATAGTGACGGACAAACGTCCGTAGGTAAAAGTCTGGGACTTTTACCAACGGAACAAGGTTGAAGACGACTGTGTTGCACCCTTCCATTGGCTTGTTCAAATTTTCGCGCGTTGATTTGATACATAGGGCCTTTTTAATATTTGTTTATTATTTTGTATTATTATAACAAATGGAACAATTGGCCCAGTGGTAGCCAAGCATGCGTTAAGGCGTTGGAAAGCTTAAGGTCAGGGGTTCGACCCATGCCTCCAACATTTGCATTTTTCTTGATTTCTTTCAGGTGATCTCACGCGTACATGAAGCTGATGACCACCATACGTCCTCATAATCCAGCATGCCAAGTGTCGTGAGATCCAGATCTGATGTCCAGCAAGGGAGGAGCATCATAAGCCAAGTCAAATGCAGAGCATGTGATATGGAAAGTCAAACGTGGACACTCTTCTTGGGCCCAGATTGTTATTCACACCCTCAAAAATCCTTTTCAGGCCCAAATCTCTTTCTCTATTCTATTTTTATTTTTTTTAATTAATTTATGTTTATTTATTTACTAACCAATCAACTATTTTCTTTTTTATCAAAAAATCACAAAAATATTACTTTTCATAAATTAGGTCTAGATTTTTATTTTTATTAAAAAATTAGTTAATTTAATTAGATTTTAATTTTAGACAACTTTAATTCTTTTTGCACATAATTAAAATTAATTAGAACAAATAGGTTTTATTTCTAATTTAATTATTTTCTTTTTCTTAAAAATAATAAAAACACAAAAATAGGCCATGTAATTAATTTAATCACTAATTGATTTTCATACTTAATTTAGAAAACTTAATTCTTTTATTAAAAACAACAAAAACAGTTTTTTATTTTAATTAGGGTAGAAGGGTCAAGACCCTAATTCGCATTCGTTCTAATTTTCATCGCGCATTTTATTTTATTATTTTTACTCTATTATTGTAACTGCTCACAAGGTTGTAATAGTTTAAATTAGGACTTTTATTTACTTTTATCGCTTTATTTTCAAAGGGTTTGTTTTTGGCTATGTAAATACTTGAAGCCTTGTAATAGCTTAGTTTAATTTCCGCACTTTAAAATTCCGCAAATATTTAACTGTTAGATGTATGATATTAGGATGCATGACAAGAATGTATGTAAAACTTTAAAACAGTTAGATAACCCTAAAATGTGCAAAGATAAATAATCTGAAATTGAATCACTCGCACATGTGCACTCCTAGGGTACACTCCCACTTGGTTGCCTTCGGTAAACGGTCATTGAGTATAGGATGCTTTAGTGGTCATCCTTTTGTCCAAAGATCAAAGTTGCCTCAGAAAATTTGCCTCGGATATTGTTGCCTCAGATAATTGATCTTAGACATTAGGATTATTACTAAGACGTCCTAACATTGCTTTAGTGACCGTACATCCCTTTCTAATTGATCCTCAAAACTCCAACGACGATGCTACCTACTCACTAATAGTGGGATAGCACTGTCTAAAGGAAACAAATACAAAACGATTCTTTTTTCGAGTAGGTAGATCAGTTCTTAAATACTTGCTCAAACAAAAAACAAACTTTTTCACACTTATACTTCTTTACAAACAAAGTTTCAAAATGCTTCATTACACTCTTGAAGATAGAAGCAAGAGTTAAATCAAATTCAAAACAAACACTTTTCAAAGCACACAAACACAAAGAAAACAATTTTGAAAATGATGAGCAAGTACCTAAGAGGCCGTAGATAACTACGGATAGAAAGGGTGCTAATACCTTCCCTTTCTATAATCTACCCCCCATACTCAGAAATATCTCGAAAAAAGGAATTTTTCTGTGCTTTTTTCCTTTCCTTGTTGGATAAAATAAAAGTCGGTGGTGACTCTTGCTTACCACGACATTTTGCAAACACAAACGTAAAATGCAAACCCGTAATTCCTTAAAAAGGGAAACACGTCCCGGTTCTGGCCACCGTATCACAGAACTGGCGACTCTGTTGGGGATGGATAAGTGGGGTATACCTTAGGATTAGTTCATCATATTGTTTTCAATTGTTTGATTTGTTTGCTTTATCTTTGTGGGCTTTGTATCTGAGCTACTATAGATCCTAACCCGGATCTGGGGATACCTTTTAGGTAAGTAGCAATAGACTGTGAGGGAAATGTATGGCATAGACCGATATGGTTGAAGTAGTAGCTACGTTGGTGTGACACATTAGTTGGTACTGATATCCCTTGTGGAGGAACAAGGAGAGCATGGGGCTGCTAATGGGTCACTAAGCATCAACTGACCTTAGAACCTATAATTGACCAACTTGGCCATAGAAAGTAGCTTGATGCTACACTCATTGAGACCATACTCTCGAGATGGTTCCGGCTTCAAGAAAAGATTGCGTGACTGGAATTATGACCGATGGAGGATGGTCAGTGATATTGAGAACCTTTAGAACCCGGTTACTATTACTAGGACAGGTTGAACCAACTGAACTTCAAGAGGGTAATACCCAGACCCCATGCAAGCCTAAACCTAAGGCTGTTTGTGTGACTTGTGTGCTTTCAACTTGAACTACTTGCACATTTTTATTATCTAATAACTTGAGCTCCTTGCAGGTTTTGTTTACGGTCCTTATCCAATAACTTAGATTTCTTGCCGAGTTTACTTTCTTACATCACCTCGCACTTTTTCTTAAACGCATATCATACACATCATAACATCATGACTTAACATTTCCTTAACCATTTCAAGGATCCCAAGGGTTTGTGATGCAAGTTATGGTAAATCAAACGTCTAGCAAGGGGGCAAAGGGGATTTATTTTCCTCTAGCCAATGCCGTCTAGAGATCAAAACATGATAACTTGAGTCAGTGGCTATGACCCACTCGATATGGTGAGCTCGACCCTTGAAGAAGGACTCGTAACGACACGGAGTTTCTTCAATCAACCTGCAAAATTCAAATTCTAACAGTTTCTTGTTTACCCTGCGAGATCCTTGAAAACATTGCATACATATATCATACATATCATTGCATAACAGGTCTCCCAGTACAGGTCTCTCATGTTCTCGCTGTTTATTTCAGCAATGGCCCTCCAACAAGACAACAAAGATCTTCATAATCAAGAAACTCAGTTCAGGGAAATCTTCCTAAACCTATCCAAGGGGCAGGAAGAGTTGAAAACACTCCTCGTTGGGAATTTGGTCAAGAAAAGTCCTGAAGACAATAAGGATGAGCGGCTGGAACAACTGCAAGCTGAGGTAGATGCAATGAGAACCCAGATGCTGGGGGAGATGGCTCTTATCCAAGGTTTATCCTGGGAACAAGAAGAGCTAAGAACCATTATCAACCAGCTTCATCAAGACAGATACAACAACATGAAGCAAACAATCAAGGCCGGGGACCAAGTCATTGATCAGCATCCAAGAAGACAAGGGTTTGGTTTGGTGAAGAATAGACCTCTCCAAGTTTCTACTACCTCACTGGTCCAACAACAACCTCGCCATAAACAACCGATTAATCAGAGTAAGCCGGATATGCCCAAGAGGCAGTTTACCAAGCTCAACATGCCGCTGTCCCAAGCATCACAACACCTGTTAAGGATGAATCTGGTGGAGTTGATAGGACCTTATCTGAATCCCAAGACTTCTTCACCTGACTACAATCCTTATGTAAGGTATGCATACCATTCCAACAGCCCGGGGCATGATACTGACGACTGTTGGAAGTTGAAATACAAAATTCAAAACTTGATCGATGAAGGAGCACTGGAATTCACACAAGATGGTCAACTGGAATGTTTTTGTCAATCCTCCAAGGCTCACCATTTGAAGTGACAAGTTCTGACAAGAGAGGATTTTGTTCATTAGAATTTTCAAGTTGTAATTTTCTTTTGATTGTTCGAATATTTGTTCATGTCAAACTTTGTTACTTTATCAATGCATTGCATATGTCTGTTTTTAATCAATACATTTGTATTCACTATATTTAACTTGCTTTCCTTTTTGTGATGTTCAACTCTCGATTTAAAAACTCTAAGCCTTTAGAGGGAGGATGACGAAAATGATATCAAAATCTCTACAGTGTGCTTTTGAACAGACCCTGCTGACGATGTACAAGCGTTGTTTCAAATCCTAAAAAGTGGAGTTATAAGGAAGATAATCCCTCGTCAACCCCTTTGAGCCAAAGAAGTAGGAGTTTTTCTTTTTACACAGATTAAAACCCTTAAATCACAACCCGGGGAAGGGTAGTTTTCTCAGTTAATCCAGGTGCACAATGAATGGCATCAAAGACGTCCTTCCGAAACGAAAGACGGTGATGGTTCCCTATAATCGTCAAGACAGGCAGTCACTATCTCTCAAAATAAATGCCCATTAAGTCAAAACCTATGAAGGAGACTTAAGAAAAAACTGGGGCATCCCGCTGACTGTAATCACAAAAGAAACAATTCAGGCAAAAAGACAGGGATAATGAAATAAAAAAGAAAGAGGTCCTACAAACCCTCGACAAAAAGAAATGGCTGCCTATTCAAAATAAAATGTTAGTATCTGAACCATCACCGGAACATCAAGGACAATATTTCAGAACTCAACTGGGGTTCTAAATGCACAATTAGCTGAGTTTAGGATCGAAGAACATCACGGAGAACGGGTGGGTGCAAATAAAATTTAAGCCTTTATCCTTTGTTTCTTGAACCGTGAACCAGGCCACGTTATACACCTTAAAAAGTCCTAGCTGAAGCATGGGTTAGTTCGAAAGCATACTGTTACAAAAGGTATCCTGACTCCTGTAGGACTTGCTGTAAATCCTGAGTTGACATCACATCTTACAAAATTCGCCTGTTTTACTGAAAATGCATTTTCAAAAATTTCAAGACAGACATAAGTTTTGCATTCTTAAAATAACATTGTTTGCATATGACTATTTGTTCAACAGTAGAGAAATTCACATGACGAACATCTAGTGAACAAAAACCTTATCAATAAAAAGGATCACCTCAAGTGGAAAAAACACTTCCAACCAAGGGGAACGGCATAATCATTGTCCATCATCTGGGGCAGTCAAGTCAAGATTCCAGGAATCTCTCAAAGATGCCAAATAGCAAGGGGCAGATCTCCATTTGAATCACTTGGGGCATTGGACATGAATTCTAGCAACGAATCTTGTATGATCAAATGAACATCTTCTGGTAGTGTGGCAACACAACACTACCGACAGTGACAACTCCCGACACCCTGAGAGCGTGGACATAGTCAAAAAAATACTGCACATGAACAAAGACCCGCTAGGTTGACACACCTAGGAAAAACAAGGGCGTCCCGGTGAACCAAAAGGTTTGGGCAAAAATTAGGGATAAAAACAAAAAGAGATTTGTACACCCGGAAAGTCGAAAACCTGAGAAGGCGGCTTGGGAAAAATAGGGTATCCCGGTGGACTAAAAATCTGGAAAAAAACAGTCCAGGCAAAAGTTAGGGATTAAAGCATACTACTATGTCCCGTTATCTTGTCACTTTCCTATCAGTAGAAGACTTATCATTCCGATCAGTAGTTACCAAGTTAGGATTACACTCAATCCACAAGGCCTCCGCAGGCACTTTCTCCAGCAGGTACGGGGGCAAAAAAGTCTTGATGCAAAGTCATTGTCATATCCTCAGCACGCGTCCCAGTAACATCTACACTTCCCGCAGAGTAAGAAATATCCAAAAGCAATGGTGTTAATTCTCCCCAAGAAGAGTTCATCTTTCACCAACAATGGAAGACCATCCCCAGTGGAGTTTATTTCTTCCACAGACAGAAATTTTATCCCCGACAGAGTTCATCATCGTCAGCAATAATAATTCATCCCCAGCCGAGGTTATTCTTCCAAATCAACAGATTCCTCAGTAGAATACGGATGACCGAAGTTCCTAAAATTCAACAGAGATGATTCCTCAGGAGAATACGGACGATCGAAGTTACTAAAATTCAACAGAGAAGATTCCTCAGTAGAATACGGACGACCGAAGTTCCTAAAATTCAATAGAGATGATTCCTCAGTAGAATACGGATGACCAAAGTTCCTAAAATTCAACAGAGATGATTCTTCAGTAGAATACGGACGACTGAAGTTCCTAAAATTCAACAGAGATGATTCCTCAGTAAAATACGGACGATCGAAGGTCCTAAAATCCAACAATGATGATTCCTCAATAGAATACGCACGACCGAAGTTCCTAAAATTCGACAAAGATGATTCCTCAGTAGAATACGGATGACCGAAGTTCCTAAAATTCAACAGAGATGATTCCTCAGTAAAATACGGATGACCGAAGTTCCTAAAATTCAATACAGATGATTTCTCAGTAGAATACGGATGACCGAAGTTCCTAAAATTCAATAGAGATGATTCCTCAGTAGAATACAGACGACCAAAGTTCCTAAAATTCAAACAGAGACGACTCACCAGCAGAATAACGGACGATTGAAGCTCCTAAAATTCTACTTCTCTCAACAAAGATCAGCCTTCCCCAGCGGAATCTTCCTCAACGACAGGTACACAAGCTCTCGCTAAGGAATCTCTTATGCGATCGACACTCCTTCAAATGGCATCTTTAAGCCCATCCCCTTGTCAGCAATTTCCAAATGGCATCTGTAAGCCCATTCCCGACATCACAAGACAGTTACCACTTCATGCGAGTGCAAATTTCTAGGCACTCTAGTGTTCAATCATCTTCCACCTTCAGATCACGAAAGGCAGACAAGACAATCTAAATCTTCAGGTTTAAGAAAATTGACCAGGGGCAGCTGTTGTACCCCAAAATTTTCCCTCCCGTATTTCTCAAAACATTTCAAGAAAGATCCTGAAGTTGCTCAAGGTAGTCCAAGGGTTGGCCAGACAAGCTCTCTCCTAAGGCAGTCTACCTCAAATTAGGGTTTCATGTTGCATCAAGATAATTGAGTACAAGGGATCCCAAATGCTCACCAATGTCTTAATATGTTATCAATATCATCCATGTCAAGTTTCAAGCCTTGCAGAGGAAATTTGCTCAGTCATTTGCTCAAAGGCTTGAAAATCGACTATGCTAGGGCAAAAGTCAACTGTGGCCCACATATAGTCAAACTTCAATATTTTTAGTCAACATTCTCATTTTGAAGGATATTTCATCATTTGATCAAGGGTTGATCATGATTCATCAAGGATTGCTCATAATTCCTCAAGAATCAAAAGTTGCTAAGTTAGGGTTTTGTAGGAAAAGTCAACTCAACTTTGACCAAGCATAACTTTCTCATACTTTATTAGAAATGACCCATACAAAGCTCATTTTTAATAGGATTCCATGCTCTACAATCCATCTTCAGCTCCCAAGTTCAAAATATGCACTTACAAAAAGTTACGAATTTGGACATTATAGGTCATTTTGAAAAGTCAACAAAAACACCTTTTTTGTCAAAGCTTAATACATGAGCATGGAATATCAAATTGATATGAGACTAAAAGGGTTGATTAGAGGACATCTCAAGATTTCTAAAAAGTCCAAGAACACCTTCAGAGAGTCAAAATTGAGAAAGTTATGCATTGGTGAAGTGGACCTTTTTTGCAAAATTGCCAAAAGTCAACTATGCCTAAAACATCAAATTTTGCCAAATGTGCCCAGTCTTTTTCACTTGTTTTGAGTTGTCAACATAGTCCACGAGCTCTAGACCTTGCCACTTGTCATTATCATGTTTTTATTATTTATTTTGATTTTTATTTGATTTAAATCAATTTTAATCAAAATAAATCATATAAAATCCAAAATATTGAAAACAAAAGATTTTGTGCTTGTTTCAGGTTTTAAATTACAGCTAGCATCAAATCAAACTTGTGTAAAGGTTTGGTGTGCATAAAAAGATTGATTTTAGGCGAATTTTGGAATGATATTCAAGAGAATCAAATCACAATCAAATTTAATAATGGAAGAAGATTGAGTACATTCGACCAAATCTAATCCATTCCTTGATAAATATAGAAGCAAGGAAGACCAAAAGAGGCTAGAAAAAGAGGCGTATGAACCAGAGCAAAACTTGAAAAAATACCAAGAAAGTGCAAACATGAATTCCTATTTCCAAGCATCCTCAAGGCCTTCTAGCGATCCCAATCGATTCTTGGGAGTGTAAGAAAGCTAAAGCAATCAAGAACAAAGCCTTTCCAGTACCAAAAAGCATTGTAAGTCATCCACGACATCCATGAATTTTTGAATTTGATTTGCATGATTTAGGCATTGTTAGGATGAATTAATCATATATTGTTGATGTATAGAACATTTGCAAGCTTTCTACATCCTTTAATTTCATTTATATGCCCTGTACAAGATTTCACCATGGCTAGGGTTTCTAGTTTCGAATTGGGATTTTTATCTACAGGAAAAATTGGGCCATGAAAGGGCCATCATTGAACTCAGCAGGTCCAGACGAATCCATTCATGGCTTTAGTTTTGATTTATCTTACTCATGCTTGATTTTGAGAAATGGCAGGGATATAGTGACGGACAAACTTCCGTAGGTAAAAGTTTGGGACTTTTACCAACAGAACAGGGTTGAAGACGAGTGTGTGGCACCATTCCTTTGGCTTGTTAAAATTTTCGCGCGTTGATTTGATAGATAGTGCCTTTTTAATATTTGTTTATTATTTTTTTTTATTATAACAAATGGAACAATTGGCCCAGTGGTAGCCAGGCATGCGTTAAGGCGTTAGAAAGCTTGAGGTCAGGAGTTCGACCCTTGCCTCCAACATTTTCATTTTTCTTGTTTTCTTTCAGGTGATCTCACGCGTACATGAAGCTGATGACCACCATACGTCCTCATAATCCAGCATGCCAAGTGTCTTGAGATCCAGATCTGATGGCCAGCAAGGGAGGAGCATCATAAGCCAAGTCAAACGCAGAGCATGTGATCTGGAAAGTTAAACGTGGTCACTCTTCTTGGGCCCAAATTGTTATTCACACCCCCAAAAATCCTTTTCAGGCCCAAATCTCTTTCTCTATTCTATTTTTATTTGTTTTAATTAATTTTTATTTATTTATTTACTAACCAATCAACTATTTTCTTTTTTATCAAAAAATCACAAAAATATTACTTTTCATAAATTAGGTCTAGATTTTTATTTTTATTAAAAAAATTAGTTAATTTAATTAGATTATAATTTTAGACAACTTTAATTCTTTTTGCACATAATTAAAATTAATTAGAACAAATAGGTTTTATTTCTAATTTAATTATTTTCTTTTTCTTAAAAATAATAAAAACACAAAAATAGGCCATGTAATTATTTTTATTAATTAATTTAATTACTAATTGATTTTCATACTTAATTTAGAAAACTTAATTCTTTTATTAAAAACAATAAAAATAGTTTTTCTTTAAATTAGGGTAGAAGGGTCAAAACCCTAGTTCGCATTCGTTCTAATTTTCTTCGTGCGTTTTATTTTATTATTTTTACCCTATTATTATAACTGCTCACAAGGTTGTAATAGCGTAAATTAGGACTTTTATTTACTTTTATCGCTTTATTTTCAAAGGGTTTGTTTTTGGCTATGTAAATACCTGAAGCCTTGTAATAGCTTAGTTTAATTTCCGCACTTTAAAATTTCGCAAATATTTAACTGTTAGATGTATGATATTAGGATGCATGACAAGAATGTATGTAAAACTTTAAAACAGTTAGATAACCCTAAAATGTGCAAAGATAAATAATCTGAAATTGAATCACTCGCACATGCGCACTCCTAGGGTACACTCCCACTTGGTTGCCTTCGGTAAACGGTCATTGAGTATAGGATGCTTTAGTGGTCATCCTTTTGTCCAAAGATCAAAGTTGCCTCGGAAAAGTTGCCTCAGATATTGTTGCCTCGGATAATTGATCTAAGACATTAGGGTTATTACTAATACGTCCTAACATTGCTTTAGTGACCGTACATCCCTTTCGAATTGACCCTCAAAACTCCAACGACGATGCTACCTACTCACTAATAGTGGGATAGCACTGTCTAAAGGAAACGAATACAAAACGATTCTTTTTTCGAGTAGGTAGATCAGTTCTTAAATACTTGTTCAAACAAAAAACAAACTTTTTCACACTTATACTTCTTTACAAACAAAGTTTCAAAACACTTCATTACACTCTTGAAGACAAAAGCAAGAGTTAAATCGAAGTCAAAACAAAAACTTTTCAAAGCATACAAACACAAAGAAAACAATTTTGAAAATGATGAGCAAGTACCTAAGAGCCCGTAGATAACTACGGATAGAAAGGGTGCTAATAACTTCCCTATATATAATCTACCCCCCGTACTCATAAATATATCGAAAAAGGATTTTTTTTCCTGTGCTTTTTTCCTTTCCTTGTTGGATAAAATAAAAGTCGGTGGCGACTCTTGCTTACCCGACATTTTGCAAACACAAACACAAAATGCAAACCAGTAATTCCTTAAAAAGGGAAACACGTCCCGGTTCTGGAAACCGTATCACAGGATCCTATAAGCTCATAAACTTTCCTTTTTTTATGTCTTGATCTTCTCAAATAGTAGTCACCTTCATGTAAAACCTCTTTGGAAGAGATATGAGAATCTTCTTAACAGCTTTACTTCTAGCATTTCTCCCCTAGGGCACTTAAGGCATTGGCTATGTTAACAATATTCATGTGAAAATCACGAATAATATCATCCTCCTTCATTCTAAAGTTCACAAACTAAATGGTAAGAAGTAGAAGTCTTGATGTCTTCACCTTGGAGGTACCTTTATGAGCAAACTTCAGGATCTCCCAAGCTTTTTTGGAAATAGTACAATTGCTTATTAACCATATGATATTCTTGTCCACTCCATAAAATAGGTAATTCAATGCTTTGGAGTTTCCCTCTAATGTTTTTTCATCTTTATCATCCAATTATTCTTCAACCTTCACCATATTAGTTTCTTTCCCATCAAGACCTACAATCATTGGAGGATCTCAGCCTTTGACCACAACTTTCCAAGCCTCGTTGTCCACATATTTAATAAAGGAGACCGTACAAACTTTCCAATAGTCATAGTTTGTTCCATTGAGAATGGGGGGTCTGTTTATAAATCCTCCTTCCTTGTGCATTCTATTAGAAAGTATCTTTCCCAAACCATACATAGAGTCAGAGTATGATGCCTGCTCTGATGCCAATTGAAATCATGGTATTCATATCTCAGATGTCCTAAAATATGTCGAGACACCTTTCTATAAACAAGCACACAATGACAAAGTATATTGAATAAAGTGCAGAAAAGTAAAGAACACACAAGATTGTTAACCTATTTCGGGGTACACCAACACCCACTATGGGGGCTACCAAGTCAGGGATCAAGTTAACCAAAATAGTATCAAGTCGAAGTTAAACGTCCATGTTTACAACTTATCACTTAATCATTATCCTTACTTAACTTCTACCTAAGACTAACCTAGGTATGAGACCCTTCTCAAATCCCTTTCAATCACAAACTAGTGACTAACCAATTCTGAACACTTAGAAAAACATAGAATTAACACATTAAAAACACATAATCATTCACTGCTTAAAAGCTTTGCAGTGACTGACAGTAATTACAACTCAAAAACAAAGTCCTACTCTTTCATCAATATGATAATCAATAGGCTCACAATAAACACACAAACCCTAACACAATACAATGTAAGTTTTACACATGCACTAGGATTGAAGCCTTCTATTTTTGTTCTTCAATGAACTGGATTTGGGATTCACATTAGGACATGACATAGGCACTGCAGAATTATCTCCTCAAATATAGGTTATCAATCATTAGTTTCCTCAATTATCTCCATAATTAGAAAGTAATAATTCTCCTTGAAATCATCTATAATCTTTTTAAATCTTCAAACATTACGCCACATAGGATAGTTAATATTTAACAGAATATTCTACACATGTAACAAACTAAAATATCCAACAGCCCAGTTGTACAAAATCATGATGTCGAAAGATCCACCAATAGGACATCACATTTAACATGTTGCTCCAGTTGATAGAACATCTTCATTCAACATGTCTAAGATAAGTTAGTTTTACCAAACATAATGTGAATCACAATAAACATAGAAATAACAATCTCCCCTTTTATCTTATTTTAGCTAAAACAACTTAGAACATCTTCACTTCATCCACACATAAATAACAGTATCTCAGGTTTGAGAAGCATCTCAAACACATATATAATCAGAGACACAACAACAATACCAGAAGTAAGTACATAAAATATCATAGCAATAGCTAGTGAAAGCTAACAAGAGAATACCAAATTCTCAACATATCAGAACATCATATCTGACAAGTCTTCATAGCAGTCCAATCCATAGCACCAAACCTGCTAAGTACCACTACAAATAATAACACTTTCGATACTGCACATTACACCCAGGATAAAGAAATTTGGTGTACATGAGGAAGAAGATAAACTACATCTTCAAGAACAACCAACTTACTACCTCCTCAAACTCAGAACCAACTCTTGTCACAAAGCCCCTAGAGAATTTTCTGTAGCCTCAAGACACCAAAAATTTTTTTAACCTGAATGATCCAAGTTAGAAGACCATGTGACAAAAGAATCCTAAATTAGAAGATCATGTGACATAAGCAAAAAGACACACCATACCAGACAAGATGTTAGAACATCTTGAACGACATCATGTATATACCCAAAACATAAGATTCATCAGATGAAGGAAGAGAACACCCTTATCCCAGAAAGTCATACTCCCCATTAATTTTTACAAGCCAGAAATAACAACCAACAACTACAGTTCAAGACTCAATAACACTATTCTCCCCCTTTTAATCCAAAATTTGTCAAAAATTGAGCTTGAGTATGAAAGAACACACAAATGCACAAAACTGAGGGGAAAAAAATACTACAGAACCTGAAAAACTAGTAAGGAACATTTAAACACCTGGGAAGTTGTTATAGATTGAAATGATGCTGTGATGTAAAGCAACGGCCGGTCAGTGTAAGAAATTTCCAAGGAAGATTAGATCATTCTTGTTATCGATTTACCACTCAATTCATGAGAGAGACAAAGGACTGATCTAACTTTCTCTTAGACCATTGAACAGTTCCAACATTGTTATCTTACATGTCCCTATACGAAGAAACAATGTGGTCACTCTATTCATAATAGCCTGCACACCTTCCCTTCACATCCCTTGTCATACTAAGCAAAAACTGGGAGCCCTGCAGGATAGTTATTCAACCCATCTAACTTCATCAGACTAGTTATCTTAATCAACCACCTGTAGAGGTATAAATGTTGAGACTAAGCCATTGGATTGACTAAAATCGCATATATAAAAATAGAAATTACCACCGTGCTTTATTGTTTTGAAAAGAATTGTGAAAAGAGCGAATAACCCAAAAAAGAGGGGGAGAGAATCTAAGTTCGGAGGTTGGTTATGCAAAGGGAACCTCTTTGAAAATTTGTCTTTTTTGGATATAAATGTTGTATATAAAAATAGATTGTGGAGATGAGAAAAGAAGTATTTTATATAATTTTTGCACCCGCCCTGACTATGAATATTTAGTGCCTACGTACCACCTTTCATGCAATAGGGGATCAGTGTACTCGTAGTTCACCTTTAAAATTTTAAAACACAAGTGCGTTGGTTAATTTTAAGAGACGAGGCATCATCGTCTTATCCGAGTGGAAACATACCTACTACCCACGATTATGAGAAAGAAGAATTTGCGTCATCTCAAAGTGGAGGATATAGCTTGGATTTTAAAATCAACAAAGCTTCACTCAACGCCCAAGCGGAAAATGTCTCACATCACTACATATCGTAGAAGTATAGTAGTTCGCATCACTACAAGGATTGACAAGAGTCTAATATTTTGAGAAAAATTTAAATGTAAAAAGCCAAAGTGGCAAAATGTTTTGAATGAGATTGACTGAATTTTAGTCTTCTCACAAAAAAAATGTCAAAGTATTGTTAAGTTGGTTAAAGTTTGATTAAGAAAATAATTTTGAATAATGCATGAACCTAAGTCCATGTTTATTGTGAAAGTGGTTTATGTTTAGAAAACTAGAAGAGTTTTTGAAAAGGAGGGAGAATATTTTTGAAATTAAAGAAGATGGTAGGAGATGAAGGGACTATCCTAAAGCATAAGGTAAAAGTTAGGGAAAAGAAACATCTAACCAATGAGAAGCCAACACTTGACATAATGAGTCAATGTAGAATTATCATCCTTTGGATTGAAACCAAACAAAAAAAGATAATAAACCTCTTAATAAAACCAAGCTTCAAATGCACTAAGTTTTCACAAAAATTGGGCAGAGTATACAGATGAATTCCTAACTGCAGACAAAGCATATAATCACAATAACCTGCACACAAAGAAAACAAACAACCAAATGTCTTGTGGTAAACCCCAAGAACTCCAGAAAAAATAACAATAGAAGTCACAAGGTCTCAAGGTAGGTCAATGTCTCTACTCCTAGGTCCAAGAAGTCCATAACTCCAAAATTCCAAGGATAATAACTAAATAGTTCAAGTAACATTAAATTTTTTTATTGTTCAAGTTGGTTATTAAGTATCTTGAAAAACAAAATGAAAAGCTCAAGTGAGTAAAATAAAATGACATAAAGATAAATGCTAAAGTGAGCAAAGATGAAAAATAGCATGAAATGAAAATGCTAAGATAAATAGTGCTTAAAGTAAAAGCCTAAAGTAAAAGCATAAAAAATAAAATTCAATTGTTAATTAGTTAGAAATAAGAGGTTAGTTGAATGACAATATTGAATATTGCATTTGAAAACTCATTAGAAAATTGATAAAATCAAAGCCTCTTAACAACAAGTTTCATTTGCTTTTTTGTCAAGTATATCATTCATTTCAAAATCTCAAGGCAACAACAAATGTTCAACGATGTTTAAATGATTCACTTAGTCCAAAATTTATGATGATTCATTAGAGGATTGATAAGACCAAAGCCTCCTAACAATGAACCTCTAGGTTATTAGATCAAATATTTCAAATTAAACATACTTGGGCATGCAAACATATGTTTGGGCCACGAATGGTCATTTCTCTAATCAGGACAAAATTAAGCGTTATGTTAAGCAATCGTAAGTGGACTTATGTAGAAGTCGCACCTATTTTGAGGCTGATCAATAGCAATCTATGTGCCATATGTTTGGAGATATGATATGTAGATCATCCTCTAACAACATGTAACACAAAAGAGAAGAGGATAAGATGAAGAGGGAGGGGATAAATTTGAATCCAAAATTTAATCAAACTATCATTAAAATCATCCATCCATTTTAGTGGAGTTAAACTCAACACCCAAGACCCAATGATATTAATAAAGTTTATAATCAACCATCATATAACCAGAATATATAAATAAAATAAAAAGAATAAAATAAAAATAAAAATTACTTTTAAATTATTTTTAAAATGAGAATAAAAGGGAAAATAGCAAACTATATTCAAAGTGTTAAAGGAAAATTTAAAAAGACCATAGAAAAATCAAAAATGACCTCAAATATTTTTATGAAATATTTGGTAATTTTTTTTAAACAGAAAAATATTTTTAAACTAGTTAAAATCACTCAAATAAGTTCAAAAAAGATCAAAAATAGTAGAAGTCAAAATAAAATTCTAGAAAAATTTCATAAGTTCAGAAATATGGAAAATGATTTTTATAAAAAAATTTAGAATTTAAAAATATAAAAAAGTATTTTTAAAATAATTAAAATAAGGAAAACAAAACAAAAATTATGAAAAATATCAAACATTAAAATAAAAATATAAAAAAATATTCACAAAATAAGAAATATTTCAAAGTATTTTTGTATCTTTTTTTCATAATTTTTGGATAAAAAATAAAAGAGTTATGAATTTTTAAAGATAAAAGAAATTACAAAAATAATATTGTAAAATAAAAATAAATAAGAAAAACTATGAATGTTGGATCTCTTTCACTTATACACGCTGGCAAATCCAATGGATATGAGGTTAGGGAGCATCATAGACCCAAGCTGAAGTACGCGCATGCAACACAAGAAAATCCAACCAATCAAAATAAAACAATTTGCTCAGTATCATTGGTTGAAGAAAGACACATAGGTCGTCTTCAACCTCTAGCCTCCTGCAAGTAGGGAAAATCCAAGATATTTAAATCTGTAAATTTACGCGTTCATGGTGCTTAAAATAAAAGCCTAAAGGAAAAGCATAAAAAATAAAATTCAATTGCTAATTAGTTAGAAATAAGAGGTTAGTTGAATGACAATATTGAATCTTGCATTTGAAAACTCATTAGAAAATTGATAAAATCAAAGCCTCTCAACAACAGGTTTCATTTGCTTTTTTGTCAAGTATATCATTCATTTCAAAATCTCAAGGCAACAACAAATGTTCAACGATGTTTAAATGATTCACTTAGTCCAAAATTTATGATGATTCATTAGAGGTTTGATAAGACCAAAGCCTCCTAACAATGAACCTCAAGGTTATTAGATCAAATATTTCAAATTAAACATACTTGGGCTTGCAAACATAGGTTTGAGCCACGAATGGTCATTTCTTGAATCAGGA
Source organism: Vicia faba (assembly GCA_948472305.1). Taxonomy (NCBI): domain Eukaryota; kingdom Viridiplantae; phylum Streptophyta; class Magnoliopsida; order Fabales; family Fabaceae; genus Vicia; species Vicia faba. The sequence goes on along the minus strand of OX451741.1, from coordinate 604,538,274 downwards.
CAATATTAAGCGCTATGTTAAGCAATCGTAAGTGGACTTATGTAGAAGTCGCACCTATTTTGAGGTCGATCAATAGCAATCTATGTGTCATATGTTTGGAGATATGTTATGTAGATCATCCTCTAACAACATGTAACACAAAAGGGAAGAGGATAAGATGAAGAGGGAGGGGATAAATTTGAATCCAAAATTTAATCAAACTATCATTAAAATCATCCATCCATTTTAGTGGAGTTAAACTCAACACCCAAGATCCAATGATATTAATGAAGTTTATAATCAACCATCATATAACCAGAATATATAAATAAAATAAAAAGAATAAAATAAAAAGAAAAATGACTTTTAAATTATTTTTAAAATGAGAATAAAAGGTAAAATAGCAAACTATATTCAAAGTGTTAAAGAAAAATTTAAAAAGATCATAGAAAAATCAGAAATGACCTCAAATATTTTTATGAAATTTTTGGTAATATTTTTAAACAGGAAAAGTATTTTTAAACTAATTAAATTCACTCAAATAAGTTAAAAAAAAATCAAAAATAGTAGAAATCAAAATAAAATTCTAGAAAAATATCATAAGTTCAAAAATATGGAAAATGATTTTTATAAAAAAATTTAGAATTTAAAAATATAAAAAAGTATTTTTAAAACAATTAAAATAAGGCAAACAAAACAAAAATTATGAAAAATATCAAACATTAAAATAAAAATATAAAAAAATATTCACAAAATGGGAAATAATTCAAAGTATTTTTGTATCTTTTTTTTCCGTAATTTTTGGATAAAAAATAAAAAGTTATGAATTTTTAAAGATAAAAGAAATTAAAAAAATAATTTTGTAAAATAAAAACAAATCAGAAAAACCACGAATGTTGGATCTCTCTCACTTATACACTCTGGTAGATCCAATGGATCTGAGGTTAGGGAGCATCATAGACCGAAGCTGGAGTGCGTGCATGCAACACAAGAAAATCCAACCAATCAAAATAAAACAATTGGCTCAGTGTCATTGGTTGAAGAACGACATGTAGGTCGTCTTCAACCTCTAGCCTCCTGCAAGTAGGGAAAATCCAAGATCCTTAAATCTGTAAATTTACGCGTTCATGGTGCTTAAAGTAAAAGCCTAAAGTAAAAGCATAAAAAATAAAATTCAATTTTTAATTAGTTAGAAATAAGAGGTTAGTTGAATGACAATATTGAATCTTGCATTTGAAAAATCATTAGAAAATTGATAAAATAAAATCCTCTCAACAACAGGTTTCATTTGCTTTTTTGTCAAGAATATCATTCATTTCAAAATCTCAAGGCAACAACAAATGTTCAACGATGTTTAAATGATTCACTTAGTCCAAAATTTATGATGATTCCTTAAAGGATTGATAAGACCAAAGCCTCCTAACAATGAACCTCGAGGTTATTAGATCAAATGTTTCAAATTAAACATACTTGGGCTTGCAAACATATGTTTGGGCCACGAATGGTCATTTCTCAAATCAGGACAAAATTAAGTGTTATGTTAAGCAATCATAAGTGGACTTATGTAGAAGTCGCACCTATTTTGAGGCCATTCAATAGCAATCTATGTGCCATATGTTTGGAGATATGATATGAAGATCATCCTCTAACAACATGTAACACAAAAGAGAAGAGGATAAGATGAAGAGGGAGGGGATACATTTGAATCCAAAATTTAATCAAACTATCATTAAAGTCATCCATCCATTTTAGTGGAGTTAAACTCAACACCCAAGATCCAATGATTTTAATGAAGTTTATAATCAACCATTATATAACCAGAATATATAAATAAAATAAAAAGAATTAAAAAAATGACTTTTAAATTATTTTTAAAATGAGAATAAAAGGTAAAATAGAAAACTATATTCAAAGTGTTAAAGAAAAATTTAAAAAGACCATAGAAAAATAAAAAATGACCTCAAATATTTTTATGAAATTTTTGGTAATTATTTTTAAACATAAAAGTATTTTTGAACTAATTAAAATCACTCAAATAAGTGAAAAAAAGATCAAAAATATTAGAAGTCAAAATAAAATTCTAGAAAAATTTCATAAGTTCAGAAATATGGAAAATGATTTTTATAAAAAAATTTAGAATTTAAAAATATAAAAAAGTTTTTTTAAAACAATTAAAATAAGGAAAACAAAACAAAAATTATGAAAAAAAATCAAACATTAAAATAAAAATTTTAAAAAATATTCACAAAATAATAAATAATTCAAAGAATAATTTTGTAAAATAAAAACAAATCAGAAAAATCACGAATGTTGGGTCTCTCTCACTTATACACACTGGTAGATCCAATGGATCTGAGGTGAGGGAGCATCATAGACCCATGCTGAAGTGAGCGCATGCAACACAAGAAAATCCAACCAATCAAAATAAAACAATTGGTTCAGTGTCATTGGTTGAAGAGCAACATGTAGGTCGTCTTCAACCTCCAGCCTCCTGCAATTAGGGAAAATCCAAGATCCTTAAATCCGTATATTTACGCATTCATAATGGTACCATTAGATGCGTCTACTTGAGACGATCACAACCATATGCTTGCGAAAAATTTATGTAAAGCATAGCGTAGTCGATTTGGAAAAAACCAGAGATGTTCAAAAATGTCAAAATTGAAAATCAGAAGCATCAAATGAATTGTTCGACAAAAATCAAGTTAAGAGCAAGCATAAGTGAACATCATAGACCATTCCAATAATTTGAGTTAGAAGATTTGGTGTCTTAAACTACCTGAACGAAGTTAGATGAACTTGCTCTGTAAATGGACTTAACTAGCACGATTTAGGGCACCTCAAGGCTTGATTCTTCTTCTGTTAGCTTCAGGGAAGTTCAAGGATGAAGGATCAATAAAGAAATTGGATTGAAAAGTGAAGAAAAGAGGAATACAAAATCTCATAAAAGTGAGTTATGGAAGGAGTTTGACAGAGTGATTTTGGCTATTCAAGCTTGCGAAAATGAGTGGAATAGAGCCTGCATTTATAGGAGAAGCGAATGGGATCAAGAGGAGGGGTGAATGATGCAAATTCAAATGAATTCGTGCGCACATGTGTACACGAGCAAAGTGTGTTCACATGTGCATCAAAACTCATCCAAATGATGCATTTTGATGCTTTAAATGATTCAAACATATGTGCTAATAATGTTTATGTGAAAATCACGTGGTAATTTGGTGATTAGGAGCCACATTATGAATTTCAAATTCTGATTTAGGAGTTGTGATGAGTCAAAGTTGAGAAAAAGATGCTGACTTTTTGTAATTCAAAAAATTCTATGTTTTTTCTTCAAAAGTGACCTATAATGTTTTGATTTCAAACAAGGCATTCCTCCAAAATTGAGCTTTGATAATTTATGCTAGCTTGAAGTAGACTTCCCAAAGAGAATTTTAAAACTTGAATCACTCAAAAATATTGAGTATTGAAAAAGTTATGGCCTTGTAAAATTGGTGAAAATTCATGAGGTGACATATAATCTTTTTGGTTCTTAGGGCATCTTCCACCCATTTCCAAGTCTTGCACATAAAATAGTTAAAGTTAAAATCCTTAAGATCATTATGGAAAAATAATGGGCTCAAGGAGATAAAAATTGACCAATTTATGACCTTTTGAAGTCACATAAGGGAATTTGATGGCCTATGTAAAGGAATTGTAATCTTCCTTCATCATTAGGAATCCTCCACACCAAATTTTCTTTAAACCCTTGAAGTAATTAGTTGATAACCCTTTAAAGAGAAGAATGTATTTTTAATCACTCAAAAATATCAAAATATGAGCAAGATATAGCCCTTAGGATTCTAAAACTCTAGCTCCTAAAGCACCGACATGACTTGGAAACCCCTTTCAATTCTGACAAACTTTCTTGCACAACTACTTTTACCATGTGAATACAGGTTGCTTAGGATGATAATAAGAAACCATAGCATAAAAAAACACTTCCAAATGTTAAGAATTTATAGAGTTATGCATTTGTGATCAAGAAATCAAGAACTTGTCCAATTAGGTCAAACTTCTTCAATCACCCCTTGCATGTTTTGACTTCCCTTGACAAATTGAGGCATGATGAATCATAGTAGGCCTTATCATGATGTAATATAAAGCATACTCAATGGTGGAGCTTGAATCTTAATGAAGAAATTGTTGAAGAAGTCATGGAAATAAACTCATGAACCTATGAATCAATTTGATGAAATGTGTTGTGCCCTCACCTATAATATCATCAATTAGAACAAACATTAATTTTATCTATTAGTTAAAAGTTAATCAATACAAAACATAGATAAATCAATGTGCTTGGCGATTCCTCGTGAGCAAACCTAGAGAGAGGGAGAAGAGCCAAACCTAATTGTGATCTTGGTATAATGGAGGAGATATGAGATGAACGAGGAATCTTAGGGGAAAAAATTATGGTACAACAGATGCCCTTATTTAAGTGTCTTCTATCCGGAGATAAGAAGGTTAAAATCTCTGTATCAACATGATTGAAGATACTTAAATATAAAACAAGCACTATTTTTGACCCTAAGATGCCATGCAGTGCATATGATTGTGCGTGCAAACAAATAAATCCAAAGGTCACACAGGACACCATTGGGGATGTGGGAAATAAAATAAAGGACCAAAGGAAAGTCCATCCAGGAAAATAAATCATTAGTGAGCCGAAGACTCAACCCTACTGGGGTAAATCCCAAGGAGGATAAAAAGCACCATCCACTCAAACATTGAGGAAAAAAGTAATGGATGCCAAAGATCGACAGATACTCTTGAACTATCCACTCACAGAGAAGATAGCGAAAAAAAATATTGTCAACTCATAGGGAAAAGAATTGGTAAGATAATATCGGTAAATACCAATATTAGGGTAAGTCACAAGTAATTAGAATCAGTACTTAAGACTGGAAACTAATCAATTCTTCAAAGCAAAGTGAGTCTCATTGACAACCTATATCCCATAATGACGAGACTACCATTCATCAGAGTAAAAAAAATATCAACAATGAACTATCTCCCATAATGACGAGACTACCATCCATTGGAGTAACAAAATCTCAACAACAAACTATCTCCCATAATGAAGAGACTACCATCCATTGTAGTAATAAAATCTCAACAACAAACTATCTCCCATAATGACGAGACTACCATCCATTGAATAAATTGTTGAAGAAGGCATGGAAATAAACTCATGAACCTGTGAATCAACTTGATGAAATGTGTTGTGCCCTCACCTATAATATCATCAATTAGATCAAACATTCATTCTATCTATTAGTTAAAAGTTAATCAATACAAAACATAGATGAATCAAGGTGCTTGGTGATTCCTCATGAGCAAACCTAGAGATAGGGAGAAGAGCCAAACCCAATTGTGATCTTGGTATAGTTTAGTTGATATGAGATGACAAAGGAATCTTTTTGGGCAAAAACTGGGGTAAAACACCACCAAAGTAATGCTTATCTGAAAATAGACAAGAGAACTAGAGAGTTTTTTGATATAACTCCTTCTGATTCCTGGAGACATAATATGCTGAGATGATATCCCAACACCGGCTTGAACAATGGTATGATCACACTAATGGACTTAATTCATAGAGTTCCATCTATGAAACACCCAACACTCAAAGATAACCAAAGCGATTCATGATGAATCCACATATAGTAGATGTCTTCTTCACATTAGTGATCTATCATTCTCCCTTGTTCTTTTATATGATTATTACCCCCCCCCCCCCTAATAGAAAATCTCAAAGTAATACACCAATATGAACTTTTCATGTTCACACATCAGGACAAATGGCATAACATTTGGTAGGACATCATTCACACACACAAACTACCATCCGCAGTAGCATTCAAGACATATTATAACCTTAGGAATACAAAAAACTTGATCATATTCATGGGATCATCCACCTCTTGCCTCTATCAAATAGCCTCATGCCCTACTTGACTCTATCACCAGTTTTAGGAGTGTTACCAATGACCTTACCTACCATTACATTCTTTTTCAAGTTAAACCTTTGTAGAGAGTCTTTGTCCCATCCTTTGATAGTTATAGCCAAAGAAACATGGAAGAAAGATAGAGAATATGTAGTATTCCTCCCCATCAGTAATTGCTATAATTCCTCAAGATCATTTTGTTTTCCTTTGATAGTGTTCATCCAGACAGGTTTGGAAATTTCATCAGCAATTAAACCAACATATTTCTCTCTACCAAGATTTTCAACCTGCTTAGGTTCCATTAGCGCCATATGAATAATTTCTGAACACTTGGAAATAACTTGATGGTGCAACTTTGTGAGTGACATCTTAGTTTTCTTTGTTACTTCATATTTACCATAGATTTTTCCTTCCTCCTTGTTCAACTTCGGTGTACCTAAGGATACTTACTTTGATTGGACCTTCTTCATAACTTTTATGATTAATTGATCAAGTTTTCTATGCAATAACTTAACCCCAGCTTCTTCTAGCATCAAGCATGTGGAGGAGCAATTTGTTTCTTGAGGAATCCACAAGTAACAATTATCTTTTCATCTGACTCCCTTTATGATAACTTCATGATTCTCATTAGTTACCAAAAATTCAAACGTAGTAAAGTTGACTTAAAAACCTTGGTCGCACAGTTGAGTAATGCTTATCAAATTTGCAGTTATCCCCTTAACAAACAACACTTTGTTGAGATCTAGAAGACCAGTGCAATTCATCTTCCAACACCCTTTATTTCACCTTTTGACCCATCTCCAAATGTGACATAACTAGAGGAAAGTGGTTTAATGTCCACAAGAAATATCTTAACACCAGTAATGTGTCTAGAAAAACCATTATCAAAAAACCAATCCTCTCTTGTAGAAGCTCTGAGCGAGATGTGAACTATGAGTCCACGAGTGTCGTTCTTAGAAAGCCTTTTAGACCCGGTTTTAACATTTTCATGTATTCTACTATGTTGTGTAATAGAATTGGGATACCCATACAATCTATAACAAAAGGATTTCAAGTGCCCAAATCTTCCATAATAATCACATCTGCATTGATGATTCCTGCCTCCATTATACTTCTTATTATGTCTATGTTAATGTTAAGACATGTGGTTCAACATCTTCTGCTTTTGTTTCTTCTTTGGAGGTACACTCTTCAATCTAGACATTTCTAATTTGTTCTTTACAACTTTACTATCATAACCAAGATCCTTAATCTTGACATCATTCTTCCCAATTAAGATAATTATTTCATCTAGAGTAGTAGAGTCACTATTTTCTGAGTGATTTTTCTGTTTTCCATTCTGATGTTGGATCATTTTGTTTGACATTATTTCTTCCAATTCTTTATCTAGACGAATAAACTTTACTCCAGCCCTCTTGCTTTTGTTCTTCACCGATTGATTAACACAGACAACCCCTTGAACATTACCCATAATCTTTCCAGACTTAATAATCTCATCAAGCACATCAAAGTTGTTGTTTAGTATTCTAACAGACTTGGTTATATTATCAAGTTTTGAATTGAGTAAAAGAACTTCACCCTTGAGATCAGTGATGGTGGACTGGAGCATTATTTTTTCATCCTCTAGACCAGAAATGGTAGACAAGTGCTCTACTTTTCCACACTACAGCTGAGATGTTATTTGCTTTTTCTCTTTTACTAGTTGACTCACCTCCTGATCTTTGAGACACTGTTCCTTGTAAAAAACAACATGTTCTTCAAAGGATAGCACTTCATAGTCTAAGTCTATATCAGAGATACAAATTCCACTCAGAGTTGTGACTTATTTGGCACCTTCTTCTTCACAATCACTTTCAAAATCTTCTTCTGACCATTACACAAACAATCATTTTTTCTTCTTCTTGAGAGATGTCAGGAACTCGCTTCTTATGTGACCAAACCCTTCACATTCAAAACACTGAACTTCTCTTCCTTGGCTGGACTTGTCATTAGTTCCGTCTCTTCCACCAGAATCCTGATTCTTATTATTGTCGAATGACTTGTCAAATGAATTGTTCTTGCATTTTATCTTGAATTCCAGTCAATCTTCTTTAACACTTTATTGAATTGTTTTCCAAGCAAAAAATAGCATTCGACATCCCTTTTTCATTATCCACGTCACACTCATCTTCTGAATCATTAGTTTTAGAGACAAAGGTTATGCTCTTCTTCTTTTCAGCTTTTTCTATGATCCCTAACTCAAAGGTTTGAAGGGATCCCATAAGCTCATCAACTTTCATTTTTTTATGTCTTGAGCTTCTTCAATAGCAGTCACCTTCATGTAAAACCTCTTTGGAAGAGATTTGAGAATCTTTCTTACCACATTGACTTCTAACATTTTCTCCCCTAGGGAACTTGAGGAATTGGCTATCTCAATAATATTCATGTGAAAATCATGAATACTCTCATCCTCCTTCATTCTAAAGTTCTCAAACTGAGTCGTACAAAGTTAAAGTCTTGACGTTTTCACCTTGGAGGTACCTTCATGAGCAGTCTTTAGGATCTCCCAAGCCTTTTTGGCAATAGTACAATTTCTTATTAGCCTGAAGATATCTTCAACACTCCATTGAATATGGAGTTCAATGCTTTAGAGTTTCCCTCTGATGCTTTTTCATCTTTATTTTCCTAATATTCTTCAGACTTCACCATATTAGTAGCTTTCCCATCAGGACCTACAATCATTGGTGGATCTCATCCTTTGACCACAACTTTCCAAGCCTTGTTGTCCATAGATTTAATAAAGGCCACCATACGAACTTTCCAATAGTCATAGTTGTTTCCATCGAGAGTGGGTGGTCTTTTTATAAATCCTCATTCCTTGTCCATTGTACCAGAAAGTATCTCTCCTGAACTTCACCAAGAGTAAGTGTAGGATTCCTGCTCTGATACCAATTGAAATTCTGGTAATCATATCTCAGATGTTCTAAAAGAGGTTGAGACACATTTCTATGAACAAACACATAATGACAAGTCATATAACAAACAAAGTGCAGAAAAGTAAAGAACACACATCATTGTTAACCCAGTTCCATGTACATCAAGACCTACTCTAGAGGCTACAAGCCAGTGATCAAGTTAACTAAAATAGTATCAATTCAAAGCTAAACTCTCCCATTTAAAACTTCTCACTTAATCACTACCCTTGCTTAACTTCTACCTAAGACTTACCTGGGTATGAAACCCTTCTCAAATTCCTTTCAATCACAAATCATTTACTGACCAATTCTAAACACTTAGAAAAACACATAAGTCAAACTTCAAAGGCACATAATCATTAAATGCTTAAAAGCTTTGGAATGACTGGAGAAACTTACAACTCAAAAAAAAGTCCTACTCTTTCATCAATATGATAATAGAGAGGCTCACAATAAGCATACAAACCCTAACACAATACAATGTAAGTTCTACACATGCACTAGGGTTGAAGCCTTCTATTTATATTCTCCTATGAACTGGATTTAGGCTTTACATAAGCTGCTGGATATGACATAGGAACTACAAAATTATATCCTCAAAGATAGGACATCAATAATTAGCTTCCTCAATTATATCCATAATTAGAAACTAATAATTCTCCTTGAAACTAGCTTGAATCTTTTTAAATCTTCAAACCGTGCGCCACATAGTGTAGTGGTAGAAATGTTGAGGCTAAGATATTGGATTGACTTAACACTTACAAATCAAATAAAAATTTCCACCGCACTTTATTGTTTCCAAAGGAAATGTGAAAGGAGCGAATAAACCCAAAAGAGGGGGAGAGGATCTAGGTACGGGGATTATGTTATGCAAAGGGAAGGTATTAGGAACCTAAACATCTACGGTACTCCACAGGAACCTCTTTGAAAATCTGTGTATTTTTTATATAAAAGGTGTATACAAAAGATATATGGTGGAGATGAGAAAAGAAGTATTTTTTACAATTTTTGCACCCACCGCTCTTGCGAACCTTTAGTGCCTATGTACCACCTTCCATGAAATAGGGGATCAGAGTACACGTAGTTCACCTCAAAAATTTTAAAACACATCATCGCCATATCTAAGTGGAAAACATACTTACTACCCACGATTATGGAAAAACTCACTCAACACCCAAGTGGAAATTATCTCACTTTACTACATATCATAGAAGTATAATAGCTCGCATCACTATAATAATCGACAAGCGTCTAATGTTTTGGGAAAACGGTTTTAAAGTTAATAGCTAAAGTGACCAAAATATTTGAATGAGGTTAATTGACTTTTATTCTTTCAAAAAAAATGTCAAAGTATGGTTAAATTTATTAATGTTTGATTAAGAAAAGATTTTAGAAAATGCATGGAACTAAGTCCAAGTTTACAATGAAAGTGGTTCAAGTTAGAAAACAAGAAGAGTTTTGAAAAGGAGGGAGAAGATTTTTGTAATTAAAGAAAATAGGAGGAGACAAAGGGATTATCCTAAAGCATAAGATAAAAGCTAAGGAAAAGAACGATCTAACCAACAAGAAGCCAACACTTAACATAAAGAAGTCAATGTAGAATTCTCATCCTTTGGATTGAAACCAAGCAAGCAATGATACTAAACCTCTGAGAAATACCAAGCTTTAGATGAATTAAGTCTTCACAAAAATTGGGCAGAGTAACGACTGTATACAGAGGAATTCTAAATCATAGACAAAGCACATAATCAGAATAACCTGCAAATAAAGAAAATCAACCCAATGCCTAAGAGTAAACCCCAAGAACTTTAGACAAAATAACGACAGAGTCACGAGGTCCCAAAGAATTAAGGCTTCTAATCCTAAGTCCAAAAGGTCCATAACTCCTTAATGCCAAGGATAGTAACCAAATAGTCCAAGTAACCTTAAGGCTTTTAATATTCAAGTTGGTTATTAAGTGTCTTCAAAAAGAAAATAAAAGCTCAAATGAGAAAAGATAAAATGACATAAAGATAAATGCTCAAATGAGCAAAGATAAAAAAAGGGCATGAAATGTAAATGCTAAAATAAAAGTAAAGGCGTAAAATAAAAGGCGTAAAGTAAAAACATAAAGTAAAGTCAATTTTTAGTGAGTTAGAAGTTTGAGGTTAGTTGAATGACCAGCTTGAAGCTTTCATTTGAAAACTCATTAGAAGATTGATAAAATCAAAGCTTCTCAACAACAAGTTTCATTTTGATTTTTGTCAAATATATCATTCATTTCAAGTACTCAACACAACCACATATGATCAACGATGTTCAAATGATTCATTTAGACCAAATTTGATGAAGCTCATTAGAGGATTGATAAGATCAAAGCCTCGTAACAATTAACTTAAAAGTTATTAGATCAAAGGTTTCAGATTAAACATGTTTGGGCTTCCAAACATAGGTTTGGGCCACGAATGATCATTTTTCAAATCGGGACAAATTTAGCGTTATATTAAGCAATCGAAAGTGGACTTATGTAGATGTCACACCTATTTTGAGGCCGGTCAATAGAAATCAATGTACCAACATCTTAGAGAAATGATATGTAGATCATTCTCCAACAACATGTAGTACAAGTAAAAACAAGAATGGGATAAGATGATGAGGGAGGGGATATAATAGATGAAATTAGGGTTTCAAATATCATCAACATAATTTATCTATTTTGTTGGATTTGGTTTTTTAAACCTATCAACAGATCTATAAGGTTGAGGAACTTGTCCCAAAATAATACTCAAATCAGGACCAAACAAAAATAATAAAATATATTTAAGAAAACAATATTTAAATGATTTACAAAAAGGAATTAATTGGTAAAATACATAAAATGTATTAAAACACCAAATAAAAATCCTAAAAAACTATCAGAGGTCAAACATGAGTCAATAAGTGTTGACAAAAATTTTCAGAATTTTTTTAAGTCAAAAACTATTTTTAAAATTTAAAGAAATAAGAAAAATAAACCAAATTTTTTTAAAAATAGTAAAATTAGAAATAAAAATAAAATGAGGTCACCAATATTTGTCAAGAGGTCACCAATTTTTTATGAGTTTTTGAAGTTTAAAACATTTAAAATATAAAATCAGAAAATAAAAATAAAATAAAAAAGATGTAGTCCATTGAATCAATGTAAAAAGGCGTTAGTTATCAAATTAAAGGGATATGACGCAATGTGAATGATATGGACATTAGTGAATAAACCACCAGATCATTAATTAAAAAAACAGATTTGAAAAAAACGTGTGGCGCCATGTCATTGGTTAAGAGATGACACGCTGGTCATCTTCAACCTCCAGCCACGCACAAATTGCGGTTCTCACTAACTGTAAAATCAGGAGCTTAAATCGGTTCCATTCGCTTTGTCTCTTCAAGACGATTTCAATGATACCCTCGTGAAAAATTTCTATTAACCACAACTTAGTCGATTTGCAAAAAAAAAAACAGAAGGAAATAATTGAAAAGGTATTTGAAAATTCATGATCAAAACTTTCTTCCAGTTAAAAACAAACGATTCTATGAGTATCAAAGTATTGAGAGCTACATTGTAGAAACAAGTTTGGAGAGAATTGATAGAGGAATCTACATGTTCAAGCTCAACTTCAGAACTCTAAAACTTGACTTGGCTAGCACGATTTAGGACACTTCAAGGCTTTTTTATGAAGGATAGAAAAACACAAAAAAGGGGGTTTGAATTGGGGTTTTAAAAAATTAAAACATTAAGACACATTTGGTTATCCTGGTTCGTTTGAACTTAAACTACTCCAGTCCACCCGCCAAGATGATTTCGCCTCTCTCAAACGAGGTTTTAATCCGCTAATCAAAAACTTTGATTACACAAACACAATGACTACTGTCAATGTCTTCTTGAGACTAAAACACAACTTGGTTTCTCAAGGTATTACAAAATATAAATAAAAAATGTGTACAATGGTGTTTCTAGAAAAACTCTAGAAAAACTATATCACAACTATGATTTATACACAAGATTAAAGCGCAATGAATAGACATGGGAGAGCTAGTGAAGATATATCTTTGTATGCACAAGTGTGTTTGATCATTTCTTCAAGACTCCTTTATATAAGTGAAGAAAATGAGACATGAGAAGATGATTTTGGAAGTTTGATATAGAGTTGTTAATGTACTTTCCAAAAATAAATATTTTGTCTGGTACCAACCGTTTCTTTTTTATTTGTAATGATTGAATTGTAATGCCTCAGAACTTGCTTCTTTAACCATTGATCAAAATAAGAATGTTAATGTTGATAAATTAGATCATCATAGTATTTACTTCATCAGAGTTTTAGCATGCAGTTTTGGTGTTTCATAAGTTTTAACATGTAGAACTTCTTTGAGCGTGTAATTTCAATAGTTGTACATAAATTCTTATCAGATCTTCTTAGCATAATTTTTGTTGTCAACTTCTGTGCTTCTTTTTCAAAACTTCTCAGCATATTAAAATAAATTATTTAGAGGACATATTTGTTCTTATATATATATATATATATATATATATATATATATATATATATATATATATATATATATATATATATATATATATATATATATATATATATATATATATATGTATCATGTTATTGTTATCTTCAAAACTATTTCCTAAGATGTAGAATCAAACTATGTTCTAACAATCTCCCCCTTTTTGAGGATGACAAAAACTTGTATATTTTGATAAATCATGTAAGAACATAAATAATTAGGGTCTCCCCATGACTTGAATACTCAGATAAAGAAAAATAGATACTTCCCTAAAGATGTTTTGGTCAGAGCTTGTGATGGAAGTTCTGATACATAAGTTACTTTCAAGAGAATTTTCTTGTTTGCTTTCTAAAGATGAAACAAAGGTTATGATATTCAAAATGTTTGTGAATAATTCTCGGCACTTTTATATTTAAAATATCATACGTTCTCCCCATTTTTATCAAAAATCAAAAAAGAAATAAGAACACATAAAGAGAATAAAATGGATTATGCATTCAGAAATAGATTAATACAGATAGAAGCTGATAAATAGAAGTTTTAAAACAAGAAACAAACATAGAAAAAACAAACAAAAGATCCGAACTAAGGTTGTGGAGGAGGTGGAAGTCGTGTGAACAAGGCTTCCAATAGAATTTTGATCTGATTGTTTAATTCCTCTTGATTCCCTAGTATGACCTTAATTTCTTTGTTTGTTTCATCTTGTTTATCTAGCCTTTCCTTAACAGTTGCATTCTCTTTCTTCAACTCATCTAGAGTTTTCAATACAAGAGAGGAGGAAGTTGTTTCAATAGAAGAACCTACATTCTCTGAAGTAACTACAACAGATTCTTTCTCAGGAGATTCTTCAACTGTCTTGCCTGTGTCTTTAAAAACGACCAGAGGAAGATATTAAGGTTTAGGAGATGGTTCGTTACAATATGATTCTTGTGAGGCTTCCCAAGAAGTTTTGTCCAGAAGAAGAAGGGGTTTCCTTACCCACTGACATAGAACTTGATCCTTGAAGATTTTTAGGTGATCGCAGAAGTTTTGTTGAGCAATTTCATAACTAAGTTCCTTCAGCTTCATAGATTCAGAATTAAACAATTTTCTGAGCTAAGTCAAGAGAGAGTCAGAATCAGTTGGGTTAATATTCTCCATGCAAGCTTGCTTAAAGGAGTTAACTAATTCCTGTATATATATTTCAAAAACAAGCATATATTTACCAAAATCTGATTTGGATACTTTTGGGGTTGTTTTTGGAATGGCTATTTTCTAAGAAGTTATATTGTCCCAGGCTTCTAGACCAATTATGGTTCTGAGGGAATCTTCTGAGTAGTCAGTGGGAGTGGGAGAGTCGAAAAGAATTATAATAAAGTTAGGTGGTGTTGAATTATATGGAGATGGAATATCTGGAAGGGAGAAGTCTTGTGATGTTATGGTGGAGATTTTTGGTAGTTGAGAGGTGCTGAGTGGGAAAGTGATGCCTGGAATGGCTGATGTGGTTTCAGAGTCAGTATTTAGATTTTCGGTTTGGGGAGATTCAAAATGGATCAAATTGATCAATATCAGAGGCAATATTTGGATTTTCGGTTTGGTGATCACTTTCTTTGCAGTAAGTGTGGGATCCTTCTTAATGGTTTCTATTATCTTCATTTTCTTCAGGTTCTTGGCATTGAGAGGCTTTCTAGCACATGGTTCTAGAACATTTTCTTGTTGAGCCTCATTCAGATGTTCTATCTGTTTATTCTCTGTCAGAATATTTGAGATAATCCTTCCCAACAGATTCCAATCTCTTTTGGTTCTTTCTTCTTCCCTTGTTTCCTTGACAGTTGTCTTTAGATGGTTGAATAGAATATGAGGAAGGTGAACTTTAGCTTTAGTTACGATGAAGTACGACAAGTACTGTTGATCAATATTGATGTAGTCAAGAGAACTGGTTGGTTTTCTGTGATTGATGCACCCCCAGAATTTTTCTAGACCAAATTACGAGATAGTCCTTCAGATATTTGATCTTGTTTGAGGGTTGTCTAGAGGAGAAGATTTCTTTTGATATAATGGTTAGGTCAGAACCTTTTTCTGCCGTTCACTACATCTTACACCACTTCCGTCGTTACCAATAATATTTCCAATGAGATCATCGGTGATGGCGATCTTCTTTCCTATTACATAAGATGTTACTTGATGATTTGATGCAATAACATGAATCCAAAATTCTTTAAGTAGTTTGAGGAAAAATTGACTGATTAGATGATCAAAGAATTTTTCCACCCTTGAAACTCAACATCAAGTGTTAGGTCCTACCCATTTTCTTTCATGTTTTCATAATCAACTATGAGTTCACAGAGAATTTCTTATCAAATCAACAGGAGTAAGAAGAGTTCTTGAAGGTTCAACATACCTTTCTTAGTTTTTAGTAGAGGATGAATCAGAAATGTTAATTTGATAATCTTGAGACATTTGTAGAAAAGAAGCCATTGCTCACTGACCTAGGGTTTTAAGAGCACATAAACGGGAAAGGAATAAATACATAGATAATAGGGTGAGTGAGAGTGACGGTGTGAAAGTGTTTGTGAAAAAGTGAGGTGTAAATAGCCAGCATGGTGAAAACATGACTTTTAATTTTAATTAATAAAATAAACAAAATGATTAATTGCATTAATAATTTCTGAAAATAAGGGATGGCGTGAAGATTTTTAATAGTTACTGATTTGACTCGCGCCTCAATGCATCAACTCAATCGTTTCATCCCTTCAGATTTTGAACATGTGTTCAACCTTAGAGAATGACTTAGAGTTTAGAGTTGAAAAATGTTGATATGGTGAACTTCTTGCTTCTATCTTAGAAATGAAGCGTTTTTGGAAAACATTCAGATCTTCTCAATAGTTTGAGACAATTTTCCTTCTCACTTCTGAAGAACTATTGTTCAAATGTTCAGAAAAATAAATTATAAAAATTTTAAGGATTAAATATACAGAAACTACACTTTTATTATGGGCATAATTTCATACTGAGGGGTTTCAGAATGAAATTAAATCTATCTTCAACAAGGAGTTTAGTGAAAACGTCAGCCCATTGATGGTTTGTGTCTATAAATTTTAAACAAAGAATTCCCTTCTGAATATAGTCCCTAATGAATTGTGTTTAATTTCTATATGTTTAGCCCTAGAATGTAAAATAGGATTTCTAGAAAGACAGATAACATAAGTATTATCGCATAGGATAGAAATGTTCTTCTCTTAAATATTAAAATCTTCAAGCTGACTTTTCATCCAGAGCATTTGAGTACTTCATCTAAATGTAGCTATATATTCAGTTTCAGCAGTTGATAGTGCAATAATGGATAGTCTTTTGCTAGACCATGAGATTAGGTTATCTCCTAGAAACTGGCAGTTTCCAGAAGTACTCTTTCTTTCTATTCCATCTCCAGCAAAGTCAGCATCATAATACCCTACTAGTTTATATTTTATGGATTTTTTATAACAAAGACCAAGATTTGTAGTAACTTTCAGATACTTGAAAATTTGCTTAACTGCTGTTAAGTGAGATTCTCTAGGATCTGATTGTAATCTGGCACAAAGACAAACGCTATATAGAATATCAGTTCTTGAAGCTATTAAATATAAGAGAGAACCAATTATACCTTTGCAGAGCTTCTGTTCTACTTTCTTACTTACCTCTTCCCTTTCCATAATGCATGTAGGATGCGTAGGAATTTCGGATGACTTACTATCTAACAAATCAAATTTCTTCAGAATTTCTTTAACATACTTGATTTGTTGTATGTAGGTTCCTTCTGGAGTTTGATTGAGGTTAATTTCCATAAAGAAATTGAGTTCACCCATCAAGCTCATTTCAAATTTTGCCTGCATAGTCTTAGCAAATTCTTTCCCCAAGGAGGATTTAGTATATCCAAAATTCATACCATCTACATAAATTTGAAAAACCAAAATGTCATTTTTAAATGGTTTACAAAATAGATTTGTGTCCACCTTCCCTCTCGTATACTCATTTTCTAACAGAAAGTTACTTAGTCTTTCATACCAAGTCTGGGAGCTTGTTTCATACCGTATAACGACTTCTTAAGTTTATAAACATATTATGGATGTTTTGTATTTTCAAAACCACGTGGTCGATGCACATAAACTTCTTCATCAATGTAACCATTTAAAAATCACTTTTGACACCCATCTGATAAAGAGTGATGCAATTATTTCCAACAAATGAAATTAAGAGTCTGATAGATTCTACCCTGGCGACTAGATAAAAGGTTTACGTATAGTTTATCCCTTCTTTCTGACTATTACCTTGTGCAACCAGTCGTGCTTTATTTCTTACAACTTCTCCTTGTTCACTTAGCTTGTTTTTGAAGACCCATTTGGTTCCAATGATGTTAAAGCCTTTTGGTTTAGGCACTAGATCCCACACATCGTTTTTGGAAAATTTATTTAGTTCTTACTGCATTACAAGGATCCAATCATTGTCTAGAAGTTCTTCATCTATGTAAGTTGGCTAGATCATAGATACAAATCCCATAAGAGATTCTTCAGTATTTCTGAATGAAGATCTTGTTCTGATTGGATCATCTTTCTTTCCCAGAGTCGTGTTTCAGGATGTGCTAAGCTGCTTCTGAATTTTCTTTTCTGGATGGCTTCTTCAAAAGCTGTTGTAATATTTGTGATGTCTTCTTCTTTATTTGGCTGAAGTTCTGAACTTTTATTTTCCGAAGATCTATCTTCAGTACCTGTAATTTGAACTTCTATATCTACAAAATATTTACATTGCTTTCACTTTTGAGATCCAAGCTTATCATCAAATCTGAAGATAATGGATTCTTCCATAATTCGTGTTTCTATGTTATACACTCTATAATCTTTTGAGAATTCAAGGTATCCTAACATGAAACGCTTTTGTGCCTTAGAATCAAACTTGTTTAGATGTTTTTTAGTGTTCAATATAAAACTAGTACATCTAAATGGATGAAAATAAGAGATGTTGGGCTTTATGTTCTTCCACAGTTCATATGGAGTCTTTTCCATAATAGGTCTTATTGAGATTCTATTCTGAATATAACACGTTGTGTTAAATGCTTCTACCCAGAAATTTTTAGCTATGTTAGTCTCGTTGATCATGGTTCTGGCCATTTCTTGTAAAGTTCTATTCTTTAGTTATACAACTGTGTTTTGTTGAGGAGTTCTAGGACAAGAGAAATTATGAGAAATGCCATTCTCATTAAAAACTTTTCAAAGCTTTTGTTTTCGAATTCCCCACCATGATCACTTAGGAATTTACAAATTCTAAACTCCTTTTTGTTTTGAACTAGGTTACAGAAGGTAGAGAACACAAAGTGTGACTCATCTTTGTGTCTTAATAACTTTACCCATGTCCATCTGATATAGTTATTTGCGATAAATAATCCATACTTCTTGCCGCTGATGGATGCAGTTTTCACTGGTCCAAACATATTTATATGCATAAGTTCTAATTTCTAGAGGTAGAAACAACATTTTTTTGATTTGAAAGAGGGTTTTTCAAACTTGCCTTTTTGACATGCTTCACACAGATCATCTGAGCTGAACATTAAGTTAGGAAGTCCTTTGACTAGATTGAGTTTTTTAATTTGAGATATTCTTCTCATACTAACATGCCCCAATATTCTGTGCCAGGCCCATTTCTCATCGTTAATAGACATAAGACAATTTACATTCTGACTTTTTAGATCAGAAAGTTTTATTTTATAAATGTTGTTCTTTCTCTTACCATTAAAAAGTATAGTTCCATCTTTCTGACTAACGGCTTTACAAGACTTTTGATTAAATATTATATCATAATTGTTATCACTTAATTGACTTATGGATAACAGTTTATACATTAATCCATCTATTAACAGAACATTAGTTATAGAGGGAAGTGTATCGTTACCAATGGTTCCAGAGTCAATAATCTTTCCTTTCTGATTGCCTCTGAAACCAACGTATCCTCCAGATTTAAGTTCCAAGCTTTGGAACATATACTTTCTTCTCGTCATGTGTCAAGAGAATCCAGAGTCTAGGTACCCAGATTAGTGTTTCAACTTTGCTGTTAAATATATTTACAACATAGATGATTTTATCCTTAGGTACCCATATCTTTTTGCGTCCTGGTTTGTTAGAGTTACTGAAACTATGTTTGAATTTTGGTTTCGTAGAGTAAGAATCACTAGTATATTTTACATCATGTGAGTGTCCTTATGTAAAGTATGCGTATAAAGGTGTGTGCTTTATAACTATATCATCAACTTTCTTTGGTTTATATGATTCTTCTCCCCTTGGTTTCACATATCCTACACCTTTTCTTCTGTATCTGCTAACTCCATAGATCATTGAAGCCATCTTGCTTCTATATATGTTTCTAGCTAGAAATTTTTGAAAGTTGTCATCATATTCTTTTATGATGTTATCATAATTATTCAAAACTTCTGAAACAATTTCTTTCTGAGCTTTTTGTAATTTATTTTTAAGTTTAGAATTAATTTCTTTTAGCCCAGAATTTTCTGTTTTTTGTTTCCTAGTTTCTTCAGTTTCAGATACAAGAATGAGTTTCTGGTTCTTGTATTTGACTCGAAGTTGCTGATATCTTTCAAGAATTTCAGACAGACTTTATTCTAATTGAGATCTAGAGAATTTTGAAAATACCTCTTATGAATATGATTCAGATTCTGATGTATTTGTGTCTTCTGATATGTTGGCCATTAAAGCTATACTGGCTCGTTCATCTTCTGATTATGTTTCAGCTTCAGAAGATTCTGAGTCATCCCACGCTGACATAAGAATTTTCTTCTTTTCTTTAGAGAACTTCTTCTTAGGCCTTTCTTTCTGAAGATTTGGGAAATAGCTTTTGGAGTGACCTGACTCTTTGCATTCGTAGCATATAAAATCTTTGTTTCTAGATTTTCTATATCTAGAGGATGATTCAGAGTGATTGTCTGTTCTTCTGTGGTTTCTAAATTTCTTCTATCTGTACATCCATAGCTGATGGACTCTTTTGGAGAGAAGAGATAGTTCGTCTTCTTCTAACGAGGATCCACCAGAGTTTTCTTCTTCTTCTTCCTGAAAAACTTTAGTTTCATATTTTTATTAGATTTAAGAGAAAGAGACTTACCTTTCTTCTAGGGGCTCATCTTCTTCTAGTTCTATCTCATGACTTCTCAAAGAGCTAATAAGTTCTTCAAGAAATATTTTGTTCAGATCTTTCGCTAGTTTAAGGTTGTGACCATGGGTCTCCATTTCTTGGGTAAGCTTCTGATGATTTTCTTTACATGATCTGCTGTTGAGTACCCTTTGTCCAGAACTTTTAGCCGAGCAACCAGAATTTGAAACCTTGAGAACAATGTCTCAACTGTTTCATCTTATTCCATTTTGAAGGCCTCATACTTCTGAATGAGTGCAAGAGATTTGGTCTCTTTGACTTGTGTGTTACCTTCATGAATCATTCTCAGAGAGTCAAACATGTTCTTATTTGATTCTTTATTCGTGAGCTTCTCATACTCGGTGTATGAGATAACACTCAAGAGGATTGTTCTGGCCTTGTGAGGATTTACGAATTCTTTATTTTGTTGATTTTTCATTTTCTTTTTTCGATCTTATGACCGCTTTTGTCAACTGGATGAATGTAGCTATCAGTTACCATATCCTAGAGATCAACGTCATGAGCTAGAAAAAATCTTTTGATTATGTATTTCTAGTAATCAAAGTTCTTACCATCAAAGATTGGAGGTTTTCTTTTTATTCTGTCTTTCTCATCATAGTTATCATTGCTGATGATCTGACTCGGTCCATCCATAGTGTTTTCTTGCTAGGATCTTTTTCTGACACGGTTAGGTGTTAGCACCCAGAACTAGGCGCTCTGATGCCAATTGAAGGATAGAAAAACACAAGAAAGGGGGTTTGAATCGGGGTTAAAAAAATTAAAACAGTAAGACAAGTTTGGTTATCCTGGTTTGTTTGAACTCAAACTAATTCAGTCAACCCGCTAAGGTGATTTTTCCTCTCTCAAATGAGGTCTTAATCCACTAATAAAAAACATTAATTACACAAATACAATGACTACTGTCAATGTCTTATTGAGACTAAACCACAAATTGGTTTCTCAAGGTACTACAAAATATAAATAAAAAATGTATACAATGATGTTTCTAGAAAAACTCTAGAAAAACTATATCACAATTTTAATTTATACACAAGATTAAAGCACAATGAATAGACAAGAGAGAGCTAGTGAAGGTATATCTTTGTATGGCGCAAGTGTGTTTTATCATTTCTTCAAGACTCCTTTATATAAGAGAAGCATATGAGACATGAGAAGATAATTTTGGAAGTTTGATAAAGAGTTGTTAATGTAATTTCCAAAAATAAAGATTTTGTCTGGTACCATCCGTTACTTTTTGATTTGTAATGATTAAATTGTAATGCATCAGAACTTGCTTCTTTAACCGCTGATCAGAATAAGAATGTTAACATTGAGACTTTAGATCATCAGATTATTTTCTTCATTAGAGTTTTAGAGTGCAATTTTGGTGCTTCAGAAGTTTTAGCATTTAGAACTTCTTTGAGCGTGATATTTCAATAGTTGTACATAAATTCTTATCAGGTCTTCTTAGCGTAATTTTGGTCGTCAACTTTTGTACTTCTTTATCAGAACTTCTCTGCATATTTATTCTTATATATATATATATATATATATATATATATATATATATATATATATATATATATATATATATATATATATATATATATATATATATATATATATATATATATATATATATATATATATATATATATATATATATATATATATATATATATATATATATATCACGTGTTTGTTATCATCAAATCTATTTCCTAAGATGTAGAACCAAACTATGTTTTAACATGTTCTTCTTCTATTAGCTTAGTGAAGTTCAAGATGAAGAATCAGCAAAGAAATTGGATTGCAAAATGCTTTAAAACCAAATTCCCAGTTCTAGAATTGAGAGGTGTGGAGGAAGTTCAACAGAGGTTTTTTTTCTCTCTAAATATTGGGAAATGATGTAGAGAGGGTCTCTATTTATAGGAGAATGTGATGCAATGCTGAGAGAGGTTGAATGTTAAGTAATCAAGTGAAATCGTGTGCACCCTGAACATGAAAAAAGTGTGACTTCTAACTCATGAAAACTTAGATAACTCTTGCGTTTAAACCCTTAATACAATCTTAGAAACTTTGTTAAACATGTTTAAGTTTAAAACACACACAAAATTTGTGTTTAGAAGCCACATTGTAAAAATCAAAATTTGACTTTGGAGGAAAACTTCAGTTCCAAGGTACTAACTTTGTAGCCATGATGCATACAATTCAGGAGGCTTTATCACATGGTTCTTGAAGCATTTGAAATGTCTCACAATAAACTTCACATTATGCCAACAAAGGTTACATTTGGATGCTCGAGCAAAAAGTTATGTCCTCTTGAAATAGTGAAAAACACATGGATTTTTATACTTATAAAAAATTCTAAGTATATGACTCCAAAATGACCTATAATTTTCTTCAAAAATGCATGACCTTCCAATCAAAATTTGATCTTGATATCTGAAGATGACATGAATTAGACCTCTTGAATTAAATTGAGGAAATGAGGTCTTTGGAAAATCATGAACAAATTTGGGGAAATTCATAAAAGACCTATAATCATTTCAAATCTTCAACCACTTTCCAAACATCTTCAAGTCTTCAACATTGTAACAAAGTTGTAGTATACATTCCAAATAATATTATGGAAAAATAATGGGCTCAAGGAGATAAAAATTGACCAAGTTATGATCATTTGAAGTCTACCTCTAAAATTCAAAGGCTTTTCATGGAGACTTGTAATCTTTCTTAACCATTAGTGATCTTCCATTCAAAATTAGCCTTATATTCCTGAAGGGTTCTTGTTAAGGACCCTTTAAAGAGAATCATGGCTTTGGAGCCAATCAAAAATCTCAAAAAATGAGCAACATATACTCCTTAGAAGTCAACAAACCCTAGCTTAGAGAGTGTCAATATGACTTGAAATCCCATTCAACTTTTGAAGATTTTTTATGCACAATTGGATCTTGTCATATGAAGAGAGGTTGTGGTAGATGATGATAAGAATCCATATAAAAAAGAACCAACTCAAAATGTTGAAAAATTGAAAGAGTTATGCACTTGTTATCATTTTATCAAGCATTTTCTCAATTAGGTCAATCTTGTTGAATCAACCTTGGATCTTTTTGAACTTTATTGGAAAAATAAAGTATGATGAACCATAAGAGGCCTTGAAATGATGTTTTCTTCAAGCACACTAAAAGATGGAGCTTATGTCTCATTGAAACTTATTGAAGAAGGCTTGGAAATAAACCCATGAACCTATGAATCTTATTGATGAATGCCGGTACCACTTTTGAGGAGATCTTGACCTAAATAAAGTGAGGGAATTTATTGAGCCACAAATCTTTGACACCATAGACATAGCCTTGAAGATTAATCTCTTGCAATCCATTAAAGAATCATTTTTTTAAGGACCGTCCCTCAAAACCCTAGGTTAGATGGTGAGATGAATGCAATTGTGTCATCACCTTCAATATGAACATTCAAAGAAACACATATACATACTTTGATGTTAGTTAAAAGAACACATGTACCAGATGCATAAATCAAGGTGCTTGGTGATGCCTCACAAGCAAACTTAAAGGTAGGATTAAGTAGAAAGGTAGAACCAGCCCTAATGTATGATCTTGATGTGTTGATAAAAATGAGATGATGAGAAATATTAGGGGCAACAATTATGGTATAACACATGCAATAGATAATATTTAACAGAATATTCTGCACCTGTAACAAACTAAAATATCCAACAGTCCAGGTGTACAAAATCACAATGTCGAAAGAACCAGCATAGGACATCGCATTCGACATACTACTATAATTGATAGAACATATTTATTCAACATGTCTAAGCTAAGTTAGTTTTACCAAACATAATATCAATCATAATAAACAGAGAAATAACAAAAATCAACCAAAACAAACAAACTTTTTATTATTGTTACCACGAACTACGAAGTTTTAATTTCTCGTTCCACTTGGTTGATACATAGGAACAAGGCTCTTGAAGTCTTGTCAAACAAAAACCATAAAAACCATTTCTCTTCTCATCCCATCAATATTTTTCGTTTTTGCAAATAACCCTTTTTGGCTAACACAAATTTTCAACAGGTTCCTTTGGAGTACAATAAATGTGAGGGGTGTTAGTACCTTCCCCTCATATAACCAACCCCCGTATCCAAATATTTCTTTTATTAGTTTTATTTTAAAAACTTTTTATGGGTTTTGTTCGACATTTTCTCTTTTTTTCCTTTGGAAACAATAAACACTACTACCAAAAACACATCTAACGTCGGACACAAAATGTGTTTTACCTCAGCATTAGAAGAAAGGTAACAAAGGTCGTCATAAAAAGTAATGACTTATCACCTTGGCGTTTAAAACACCGAGGTATACTTTTATTAGGGCATGAGTTCGAACCCCAACTTTCGCACTTTTATTATTTACAAAATCTAGCGCCTTTTTTATCTTGGTTTATCAAGAAAAAAGAGGGGTTATTAGTGTTTTTAAATAAAACTAGTTACATTGTTTAAACAAAATATTAATAAAATAATTTGTTTACAAACTACAGTGTTTAGCAGAATATTACATTTTTTACACAGAAAAAAATTATTTGTCCATGAAGATCATATGTTGAATCTTTAATTCCTTGATATTCTGGGCAAGATCAAATGTTGGGAAACACTTTTCTCCCAACAAAAAAAGGTAGACAAAAAAAGAGGTAGATAAATAAATAATTTTCTACTCAAATAAATATTTAAGAACACAAACCTTAAACCCAAATTCTTTCTCTAAGATATAGATTTTAGATCTTCAAATCATATAATTTTAGGTTAGATCAAATGATGGGAGCATGATATTTTCTATGGATTTTGCTTGCATTTGTTTCCGATATGAACAAAAAAGGGTTAGACAAAAAGGGTTAGATAAATAAATAATTTTCTGCTGAAATAAATATTTAAGAACACAAACCTTAAATACAAATAATTTTTTGCTAATGCAATTCATCATAGTGAACTATTCATGGAAATTACTCTTGCAAACCTTAAACTCTTTAGGATGTTACTTGCTTTAGAGACAAAATTCTTGATATTCATAATGCTTTTATAATGCAAGTTATTTATGTTTCACGCGGATCACTAATGATAATGTCTTGAGTGTTTATAGTTATGAAATGGACGACAAGGATTTGATTAAGGATTTGATAAATATCCTCAATTTTAATGCTAAATGTTTGATCCGTTTTTAGGAAAACCGAGGGTTAGAAAATTTAATTTTCAAATAAAAATACAATTAAAAAAGAGGTTCCAATTTAAACGCTCAATTTTACCTCGGTTTTTAGGAACATCGACAGGTTAGATTATTTAATTTACAAATAATAAATAAAATTAAAAAGAGAGCTTAGAACAACGACGTGGCCCACATGCATTTGAATCATATCACTAGAATAAAAATGATCAGCTATATTCAAGTTGTAACATCTCTTTTGGATTATCAGGGAGACTTTTGAGCTATTTAAACGTCTAAGTACCAACTCGTTGTGTCTTCAAACATTGTTTCAATGTCTTTTCCAATTTTAATTGTCTCATTACCGAATATCAGTGTCTTGTTTCCTTGTTTAAAAGTCCTTTTTTCTTATAAAAAATGGTTGCAAATCTGCGAATTTAGGCCAACAAAAAATCAGCTCTCCATTCCTGCTTCTCTACTTCCAATTGCAAAATTTTAGTTTCAACTTCTAGTGGAAAATCTCTGACCAAGAGAGAAAGACTTGGAAACGCATACTTGGTATGACAAACATCTCTTGTTATTCCTCACCTACAATATCAGAGTTAATATTCCTCTTACCATTTTCAACTTCTTGAACGAAATGATAAAGACTTCTCGGGAGGAAATGACTTTCCTCATACCTTATGGAAGAGTTATATTTGTTGTGTTATTTTTTTATTATCAATGAAATATTATTGTTTATTGATAACAAAGTTTTTGAGAATTACTAATTAACAAAAAAAAACATGGTATCTGGAAAAGAAGGTAAGTGATAAATCGTTGAAAAAAAATTTAAATACGACAATGGGGATTTGAAGTGAGGTTCCTTATAGCTATATTACCTTGGTTCTAAAAGAAACCGAGATAACTGGTTTATTATTATTTTTATGGATAAAAAAGGCGCTAACTTATAACTGTGTTACCTCAATTTTTTATAACACTGATATAACATGTTATTTATCTTATTATAAAAATCAAACATTGCGCTCGCAGGACATGTCCTCTCGGTTTTTAGCATTTTGGAGATGAAAGCTTCATCATAAAAAGTTTTATTTGTTGTAGTAAAAGTTCGGTGACTACTCTTGCTTTTTTTTGAGTTAAGTTAATCAATATCTTTATCCCAATTTTACCCGATGCGGTAGCTTGGTGACCCTGCTAAGGAGTTGTCCATAAGAGGGTTGAGCCTAACTTGTTTATTTGTGTTATATTATTGTTGGTTATTTGCTTTTTTGTTTGGGTGCTTGGTGATCTCTGTGTGGTGAGACAAAGTCCTCTACCTGGACATGAGTGCAAATTAATATAGGATGGTGCTATAGTCATGTTGATATACTCAGAGTTAATCTTCAGTATGTTAACCTGAGAACCCCACTTAGTGGAGACCCCTTTGAGGGTAGTAATGTATTACAAGTCATTGGTAAAGGCATTATTACTTTTTACCTAGGAGTATGAGAAGTTGAAGACCTTAGAACATTTTAACCCTTGTTAGCCTTTTAGGATGTAGTGTGATGGCTATCATGGTGTAGACATGCTTTAGTTGATAAACAATACTACACTAAGACGAGTTTCTCTTGAGAATATTATTGGTTGACGAGTAATATATTTAAATCGGTAATATCTGAAAGATGGAGCTAAGACTCTAGGAACCTTTTAGAACCTAGTTACTTGCGCAAATGATTAAGCCAGTAATACACACCTTGTGGGTTGGTTACCTTGGCTCCATGCTCGTGATGTCGAACCTTTAAACCTACCATGATTGCGACTGTAGCTTAATTATGAATTCATGCATTCAGAAACATATTTTTCCCCTGGTTTTCAAGGAACGTAGGATTTCTCTTTGCGAACATCACAGGAATTATGATTATGGATCTTGGAAGGACAAATACTCAGAAGTACAATTTCAAAAATCTTGAGTTGAAAGAGTTAAGAAAGCTTGGATCTTTGGTGGTTTGCCCTAAGGATTTCAAAGACCATTATTGGAAGCTTTTGACTATTTTATGTAAAGATATTGAAGATGGAATTTTGAATACCTTGGTCCAATTTTATGATCCTTTGTATCGATGTTTTACTTTATCAAATTATCATCTTGCACCCAGTTTGGAGGAGTATGTTATATATGTGGTTTTACTAGACTCATATCAGATTCCTTTCAGTGGTTTGTAGGAGATTCCTAAGCCACAAGGTATTTCGGGAGCTATTCATTTGAGGAAAGAAGAGATAGAAGCTAATTTTATTACTAAAGGTGGTATTCTTGGGTTGAGTTCTATGTTTTTTATAGGAAAAGCTTCTACTCCTACTAGTGCAGGAAGCATGGTTGCTTTTGAAGCTATTATTGCCTTGCTCATCTATGGCCTTGTCTTGTTCTCTAAAATCAACCATTTTTTGATGTTAATGATATTCATATATTCTTAATTTGAAATGAAGTTCCTACCTTTCTTGGAGATACCTATTACTCTATTCGTATCTTCTTGCATTTCAACCCTTAATCCAGCCTTAGCAACTTTGTTAAACACATTTAAGTGGAAAACACACACAAAATTGGTGTTTAGAAGCCACATTATAAAAATCAAAATCTGACTTTGGAGGAACACATCAGTTCCAAGGTAGTGACTTTGTAGCCATGATGGACACAATTCAGGAAGCTTTATCACATGGTTCTTGAAGCATTTGAAAGATATCACAAAAAACTTCGCAATGTGCCATGAAAGGTAGAATTTAGATGCTTGATAAAAAAGTTAGGTCCTCTTGAAATTGTGAAAAACACACGGATTTTTATACTTAGAAAAATTTCTAAGTATAGGACTCCAAAATGCCTTATAATGTTCTTCGAAAATGAAAGACATTCCACTCAAAATTTGATATTGATATCTAAAGATGACATAAAGTAGACCTATTGAATTGAATTTTTGAATTGAGATCACTCAAAAATCATAAAAATTGAAACATTTATGGTCTTTGGAAGATGATGAACTAATTTGGGGAAATTCACATAAGACCTATAATCTTTTACAATCTTCAACCACTTTCCAAGCACCTTCAAGTCTTGCACATTGTAACAAAGTTATAATAGACATCCCAAAGGTTATTATGGAAAAAATGGGCTTAAGGAGAAAAAAATTGACCATGTTATGATCATTTAAAGTCAAACCCTAAAGTTCAAAGGCTTTTCAAGGAGACTTTTATTATTTCTCAACCATTAGTGATCTTCCATTAAAAATTATCCTGACATTCCGGAAGGTTCTTGTTAAGGAGCTTTTAAAGAGAATCATTTCTTTAGAGCCAATCAAAAATATCAAAAAATGAGCAAGATATGGTCCATAGAAGTTAACAAACCCTAGCTCAAAAAGTGTCAAAATGACTTGAGACCCCTTTCAATTTTTGATGATTTTTCTTGCATAATTGGATCTTTTCATGTAAAGAGAGTTTACGGTAGATGATTATAAGAATCCATATAAAAGAACGAACTGAAAATGTTGAAAATTGAGAGAGTTATGCACTTGTGATCACTGAATCAAGCATTTTCTCAACTAGGTCATACTTGTTGGATCAACCTTGAATCTTTTTGAACTTTCTTGGAAAAATAAAGCATGATGAACCATAAGTGGCCTTGAAATGATGTTGTCTTGGAGCACACTCAAAGGTTGAGCTTAAGTCTCCATGAAACTTATTGAAGAAAGCATGGAAATAAACCCATGAACCTATGAATCTTCTTGATGAAGGCCACCACCAACTTTGAGGAGATCTTGACCTAAATAAACCGAGGGAACTCTTTGAGCCACAAATATTTGACATCTTAAACATAGACTTAAATCTTAATCTCTTGCAATCCATTGAATAATCATTTGGTTGAGGACATCCCTCAAAACCCTAGATTAAATGGTGAGATGAATACAATTATGTCATCACCTACAATATGAACATTCAAAGAAACACATATACATATTTTTATGTTAGTTAAAAGAACACATGTACAAGATGGACAAATCAAGGTGTTTTGTGATCCCTAAAGAGAAAACTTAAATATAGGATGAAGTAGAAAGGTAGAACCAACCCTAATGTCTAATCTTGATGTATTGATAAAAATGAGATAATGTGAAATCTTAGGGGGGAAATTGGGGTATAGCATCTTCCCTTATTTAAGTGTCTTCTATCCAGAGATACGAAGGTTAAAATCTTCGTCTCAATGTGATTGATGATACTTAAATATAAAACAAGCCCTATTTTGGGCCTAAGATTCCATGCAATTCTTATGATTATGAAGGAAAATGACCAACTCCAAAAGTTACACATGACACCAATGGGGAAGCAGAAAATAAAACAAAGAATCAAAAAGAGATTTTGACCAGGAAAATACATCACTGGGGAACAACACGACTCTAGGGATAATGGTTCATTTGGGGAAAGAAACTCAACTCCATTAGAGGAAAGTTAACTCCACTAGGGAAAAGAAACCTCAAATCTACTGGGGTAAAGCCCAAAGATGAGACAAAGTATCATCAACTCAATTAATGAGGAAAAAGTAATGGATAAAAACGATCGACATATAACTATGAACTATCCCCTCATAGAGGAGATAGCAAAAAAAGAGTAACATTGAATCACAGTGGATCACAAATTACCAACCTTAAGGTTGCAAATAGAGACGGTAAGATAATATCGGCTCTGTGATGGCGGTAAACATCAACATTGAGGTAGGTAAATGAATTATTGTCATCAGTACTTATGACTGGAAACAAAAGTTGACATCAACACTTATGGATGGGAACAAAGGGACTCTATTAGAGTAAAGTAAATCTCAACAAAGACCTATCTCCCATAAAGCAGAGACTACCACCCATCGGAGTAAAACATCTCAACAACAAACTATCTCCCATAATGCAAAGACTACCATCCATCAAAGTAAAACATCTTAACAATGAACTATCTCCCATAATGCAGAGACTACCATCCATTAGAGTAAAACATCTCAACAATGAACTACCCCCCTTAATGTAGACACTACCATCCATCAGAGTAAAACATCTCAATAACGAACTATCTCCCGTAATGTAGAGACTATAATCCACCGGAGTAAAACATCTTAACAACGAACTATCTCCTGTAATGAAGAGACTACCATCCATCGGAGAAAAACATCTCAACAATGAACTATCTCCCATAATGCAAAGACTATTATCCATTAGAGTAAAACATCTCAACATCGAACTATCTCCCGTAATGTAGAGACTAACATCCATTGGAGCAAAACATATCAACAACAAAATATCTCCCCTAACAAAGAGACTAACATCCATCAAAGTACAACCTTCTTTGGGAACTAATAGACTTACTAGGGAAACACATGTTGCTCAAATAAAGAGACCGCTACTTGCTGTTATGAGAAGGATTTCCAATAACACTGTTGGGAAATGAATCTTGATTTCGTGAGGAAATACCAACACATTCCTTTTGAGGTTGTAAAGTCTTCATGTGAAAAATAAATGCACAATCTCAATCTAGGGGTCACAGCCAATAGGGATCAAAATAAAATTGCTTATAGGGACCAAAAATTCAAACAAGGGACAAACCAAAGTGAAACAGTCAATCAAGACACCACCCAATGAGGAGTAAACTCAAATGGGGATCAAATTCCATCCAGATAAAGAGTTAGTCAGGAAGGCTAAAGCAAAATTCTTCCATGAGGGATAACTTAGTGGGGAATTTGAAAATATATAGACTTTCTGCTTAAGGTTGACACTCTATTGGAGAGAGGATAGCAAAAATTTGCAAAGAGGATAATATGCCGGCAAAAACATCAATGAATTCAAATGAGAATTGAATTTTAATTCGGATGTGTATGGATGTATGTATGAATGTATGAATGATATCATGTATATGCTGACAAAATAGACATGATGCACTGGGGACAACAAGACAAAACCATGATGAAGATTCAATAGGAGAGTAAGCACCAACTAATGAAACAAAGTCCTACTTGACAAATTAACTTGACTAGGAAGAAACATGGTTTGAAAATAATCAAAACACAATCTGATAGTAATAAACCAATACATTTGTGGGGATATAACACTCTCCTCTAGGCTTCACCAGGGAATATATACAGACTTCACTAGGGAAGATAATGTCATGCCGTCTAGATTTAACTGAGGATTTCATACTGGCCTCAACTAGGGAAGATGAAACCACGCACACTGAGAGGAGCCTAAAAACATTCTTCAATATCAAGAGTAATGGTTGTGCAAACTTCTCTAGGGAGAAATTATGAAATCTCATGATGATAAAAATTTAGAGAGAAATATCATCTTCGCTTCATTTGGGAATCTAAGAAGTTAACAACATAGCAGGAAGTCAAAATTATGTGGATTTTAAATCAAACTCAACAGTTGGCGAGAGAAAACCCAAAAAGTTAACAGATGTTTCAACACTTCTTAGGAAAGATATTGCTCTCGTCTAGCTACTTGGCGGGCATACAACAAAAATAAATGTCATAATTGGAGAGAGTAATGTTCTGCAAGGGATTCTTCATCAGTTCTCAAAACACAAAGGGAGAAAGATCTCCATCACCAAACAAAGGCTTCATAACTTTTACAAACTCTGTTTGATCACAACCCAGTTGGGGAAAGAATCAAACCTAGCTAGAGATATCCATATGGTCTGACTGGAGAATCTGGGATAAAGGTATCAAACCACTCAAACCCAAAACTATATAATAACCTGAATAAAATATGAACGAAGACGTGACTGGGGGAAATTGGATTACAAACGCAGTATCGCACCATATATTAATTGGCATGAAATCCAACTATCCAAAACACAAGTGGACTATGCGCATATCAGCAAGAGTAATCTGGGATACTTCTTGGGGAGTCCTTTCAAAACTTCGGAGTTCGTCCATCTTTGGAACCACTACTTTTTTCCAACTTGAATCATAGAGTTGAGGTAAAAGTAATTTGCAAATTCATTTCAAAACATGTTTTTATTATTAAGTCTTTTTGTTTTAAAAATTAATATCAATAAAAAATAAAATTTTTGTAAACAGAATAAATAAGAACTACAAAGAATTGGATAAAGGCTCAAACTTTATTAATAAAATTGTAGTCCACAAATGGTGTGACTCCATTGATGATTACAAAGTTTTGGAAAATGGTAAATACAGGGAAAAGATACATTGAAATACAATGACCACTATTCTCCCTAACAACTTTGAACTCCTGAGCATAGGCTTCAGTTGAAGATTGTTGAGAATTCGAGAAGATTGTTGCTTCAATGATCAAGTCTTGTCTGTCGCAGTTACTTGCCAGGAAATCCCTACCTTTTTCCTAGGTTGGCCTTGCGGGTTTTCAACCTACTGGGAAAATTTATTCTGTTTGTGTCTCTAACTTTTGCCTAGACCCCCCTTTCTAGTTTTCAGCCTACCAAGATGCTTTTTTTTCCTAAGCCTCCCTTTCCAGTTTTCAACATAGCGAACTATTATTTTATTTATTTAGGCGAAGTATTTCTTGACTTCATCAATATTTAGAATACTTGGGAACTCCTCACCATCCATAGTTTCAACAATCAATTCACCGCTAGAGAAGGAATTCTTGACAACATATGTGCCTTCATAATTGGGAGTCCACTTTCCCCTAGAATCACCATTAAAAGACATGATCTTTATGAGCACGACGTCCCCCTCTCTAAATTCACGAGGCTTAACCTTCTTATCTAAATATTTCTTCATTCTTTTCTGATATAACTGACCATGACACAAGGCTGTCATTCTCTTTTCTTCAATCAAATTCAACTAGTCAAACCTGTTTTGGACCCATTCAGTATCTAAAAACTCAGTTTCCATTATTACACGCAAAGATGGAATCTCAACCTCAACAGGGAGAACTGCTTCCATACCATACACAAGAGAGAAAAGAGTTTCCCTTTTTGAAGTGCAAACTAATGTACGATATCCATGCAAAGCCAAAGGGAGCATCTCGTGCCAATCCTTATAGGTAACAACCATCTTCTGGTTGATCTTCTTAATGTTTTTATTAGCAGCTTCAACAACCTCATTCATCTTAGGCATGTAAGGAGACGAATTGTGATGGACAATCTTGAATTCTTTATAAAGTTCTGTGATCATCTTGTTATTCAAATTCGAGCCGTTATCAGTAATAATCCTACTTGGAACACCATACCGACATGTAAAATTATTCTTGATAAAGCGTACTATCACCTGCTTGGTGACATTAGAATAAGAAGTTGCTTCCACCCACTTGGTGAAGTAGTCAATTGCCACTAAGATGAAACAATGTCTATTCAATGCCTTGGGTTAAATCATTCCAATCATATCAATACCTCACATAGAAAAAGGCCACGGGGAAGAAATAACATTGAGAATCGTTGGAGGCACATGAATCTTATTAACATAAATCTGACATTTATTGAATTTCTTCGCAAATTTGTAACAGTAAAATTCCATTGTCATCTAATAGTAACCTTCCCTAAGCATCTTCTTTTCCATCGAATGTCCATTGGCATGGATACCAAAAGAACCTTCATGAATCTCATGCATCAACATGTATGCTTCGTGTCTATCCATGCATCTAAGCAAGACCATGTCATAATTTCTCTTGTATAACACATCTTCATTAAGTAAAAAGCTACATGCCAAACTTCTCAATGTCTTTCTATCTTTGTTAGACGCACCAAGGTTTTTCATCTGACGCCCCCTATGTAGCAAACACATGAGCTGTTCTATCAAGACGTCGAACTGTAATCTGAGGTATATCATTCCAAGAATTCACCTGGTACACAGAAACCCAAGTGGCTAAAGCATATGCCATATGATTTTCATCTCTGAGAATATGATGGAATTTAACTTTATAGAAGAAAGTTAATAACCTTCTTGCATAATCTTTGTAGGGAATCAAGACAATGTGACGAGTCTCCTATTCTCATTTGATCTAATTAATTACTAAAGCCGAATCACCATATACATAAAGATTTTTATTTTGAGATCTATAGCCTCTTCAAGACCCATGATACAAGCTTTATATTCCACCATGTTATTGTTACAGTCAAATGTCAACCTTACAGTGAAAGAGATGTGACCCATGAGAAGAAATAATCACAACACCAATTCCTTTTCCATAAGAATTTATAGCTCCATCAAACACCATACCCCATCTAGAGTCAAGATCAGGACCTTCCTCAGGAAAAGGTCATCACAATCATTTACTTTCAAAAACATCATATCCTCATCAAGGAAATCATACTTAACAGACTGATAATCGTCAACTTGTTGATGAGCAAGGTACTTTGCCAAGACACTGCCTTTAATAGCCTTCTAAGTACGATATTCAATATCATATTCAGACAACATCATCTGTCAGCAGGCAATTCTTCCAACAAGAGCATGTTTTTAAAAAATATACTTAATCGGATCCATTTTTGAAATCAACCAAGTAGTGTGATTCAACATATATTTCCGTAATCGCTATGCCTCCCAGGCCAAAGCACAACATGTTTTTTCTAGCATAGAATACCGTGACTCGCAGTCAGTGAATTTCTTGCTGAGAAAATAAATGGCATATTATTTTATTCTTGTTTCATCTTGTTGTCCCAAAATACAACCCATGGAGTTATTCAACATAATCAGATACATAATCAATGGTCTTCCTTCAATAGGAGGGAGCAAGATAGAAGGCTCAAGCATGTACTCTTTAATGCTCTCAAATTCCCTTTGGCAAT
Organism: Vicia faba; assembly: GCA_948472305.1. Taxonomy (NCBI): domain Eukaryota; kingdom Viridiplantae; phylum Streptophyta; class Magnoliopsida; order Fabales; family Fabaceae; genus Vicia; species Vicia faba. The sequence goes on along the minus strand of OX451741.1, from coordinate 604,502,711 downwards.
CGTCTGTCCATACACAACCTTGATCTTTCTTCATTAGCTTGAAGATTAGTTCACATGCTGCAGTCATATGGGAAGTAAATTTGGAAATGTAATTCAAACATTCAAGGAAGCCTCTAACTTTCTCTTTTGTTCTTGGTGCCGACATTTCTTGAATTGCCTTAACTTTATCAAGATCAACTTCAATTGCCTTTTGGCTGACAATGAAACCTAACAACTTTCTAAAACGAACACCAACATTACACTTATTTACATTCAAGTGGAGATGATTCTTCCTCAAACGCTGAAACAATTTCAACAAATCTTCTATATGCCCTTCCTCAGTCTGAGATTTGGTGATCATATCATCAACATATACTTCAATTTCCTTATGCATCAGATCATGGAATAGGGTTGTCATAGCCCTCTGGTATGTTGCACCAGCGTTCTTCAACCTAAAGGGAATCACTTTACAACAGAATGTTCCCTAGGGTGTGATAAACATTGTTTTATTCCATGCCCTCAAGAACCATCCTAATTTGATTGCGTCCAGAATATCCGTCCATGAACGAGAACACTTTGAATTGTGTTGTACCATCAACCAGCATATCAATATATGGTAATGGAAAACCATCTTTCAGACTTGCTTTGCTTAAATCTCTATAATCAACACACATGCAGACTTTTCCATCTTTCTTTGGTTTTGGAACAATGTTGGCAATCCACTGAAGGTACACTGATTTTACAAGAAAACCAACACCAGTATGCTTCAAAACCTCTTCTTTAATCTTCACTGCCATGTCAGGATGAGTTCTTTGCAGCTTCTGCTTAATTGGTGTACATTCTAGCTTTAGCGGCATATAATGTTCCACAATATCGGTATCCAAACAATGCATGTCTTGGTAAGACCAAGCAAATATATCCACATACTCTTTCATCAAATTAATCAACCTTCTCTTCACATCAGGATGAAGCAGTGCCCCAATCTTGACTTCTTTCAAATCTTCCTCTGAACCCAAGTTAATTGTCTTTAACGGCTCTTTATACGGCTAAATGGTGTTTTCCTCGCGTTCAAGAAACCATGAAACATCGTCAGGGATTTCATCACATTCTTCTTCTTCATCCACATGCACAAGATATTCAAAGTTGGGAGAGGGTGCCGGGTCACTGCACTAAACGAGTTTTTTAATTAATATACACATATGATTTATGATTGATTTTAGAAACTGACACATGTTAACAAGTTATTATGCAAATCTATTTACAGTTATTATTTATTTTGAAAGGTTATTTCTGATCACCATTTTCCAAGAAAAAGAAGAAAATAAATACATAATTTAGAAATCAAAAACAACTTTTATTAATGATTTTAAAAATCAAAACAACAGACACGCCCATACATCATCACTTTCACCTTGGGCAGAGTGAAAGATTTTTGAAAGGACAAAAAAAGAAATTACTTTGAAATGTGAATTCAAGAAGCAACATCATTAGTGATCCAATTTGGGATTCTGACTCCATGTGTCATGAAGTTCTGCATCTCTATCTCTGGCTCATCTTTGAGAATAGCGTTGATCTTTGGAGTAGTCGGATGGACATATCTTACACTATGAAAGATGTCTTGATATTTACTAAAATTATACTTCGGCTTCACAACTTCCTTCTTCATGGAGAAACCCAAACCAGTCTCATTTAAGTTCACAGGTGGATTGATAACCAGCCCCCACACCTTGCTAGGGCCTTTTCTGCACTACCTACTGCACATCCTTAAACGAGGTGATAAAATCTTCATTCTTCCTTATATTGTATATAGACAAAGCTTGGAATTGAGTTCCAACAGTGGCTTCATCAGCTTCTATAATTCTAAAGGAAGACAAAGGAGATATTAGTAGAACATGCTCACCATTCACAATGACTACTTTTCCTTCACGAACAAATTTCACCTTCTGATGCAAGGTTGAAGTAACGACACCTACTTCATGGATCCATGGTCGTCCCAATAAACAACTATAGGTTGGGAAAATATCTATAACCTGAAAGGTGATTCAAAATAAGTGTAGACCAATGTGAATAGGTAAATCCACCTTTCCAATGACAAACTTTCTCGAACAATCAAAAGCTTTCACTATAATGCCACTTGGGTCCATAGGAGTTCATTGGTACTTAAGCTTCATAAGAGTGCTTCTTGGGATACGATTCAAAGCAGATACATTGTCTATCGGCACATTGGACAAAGTCATTCTTACAATTCATGGAAATATGCAGAGCCAAGTTATGCTTTCTCCCTTCATCAGGCATCTTTTCATTACAAAATCTCAGGTTGTTACAAGACATAATATTCCCCATAACACTGCTGAACTAATCCATAGACATTTCACTTTCAACAAAAGTCTGATCCAATACCCTCATCAGAGATTCCCGATGAGCAGAGGAGTTCATCAACAAGGCTATAATGGAAATCTTAGATGTGGTTTGCAAAAACTGATCCACAATCTTTTAATCACTCATCTTGATGATTTTTAGTAGATCATTAAAATCTTATTCCAAGGTAGCGCCACTAGATTCTCCTACCACTTTTTTAGGTTCAGCTTTCCCAACAACCTTCTTACCAGAATTAACATCTCCTTGAAATGTAGGGGTGAAGACACAACCACTGCAAATTATCCGACTAGCTTCAACAATATTATCAACATAGGACAAATGTTGGATAGGAATTTCCACACTATCTTCCAGGATAGTTGCATTGTATTTATAAGGAACAGGTTTATATGATTCATATGGAATAGGACCAGGCGAAAAAATCACTATGGGAGCAACAACAAGCTTGCTGGGGTATGCAATCTCTACAGGATCGGGAACACCAAAATATGGCACAATAACATTTACCCCTGCTTCTATAGTATACTCGAGAATTGCAGAAACATTATCAGAAAACATACCTTCATCAGTAGACAAGAACTCATCTGCAGAAACATACTTTTCATCAGACATGACCTCAACAACGTAGTCTCCAATCATATTAACTTCATTACCTTTGTTTCCTGTGACCTTGATAGTACCATCATCTAGAAATAATTGAACACCTCTTCTTACAATAGAACAACCACGGGAATCCCAACAGCAAATCTGGCAGGACCCATAATGATGTACCTCCTGGCCATCCATGTGACAAAATGTGGCGTACAACTGTACCAAATCATCATCCATATAGTTCACATCAAAATATGTAATTCTCTAGGGCAACCATAAACCATATTCACATATTCTTCATACTCAATCGTTAGTTTGATTATGTGGATAAGACCTTCATCCACCATCTCTTAAAGATCAAATCTCACCTTATCACATCCATGAACATCCATACTGTAGACACTATAAGCGTAACAATCATGTGTATAATAGATGAATTCATAGAGATCAACATGCATCTTCACTAAATCACCTCTAACTAGGTTGATATCAAAAATCCTGAAATCCCCAAGACAACCAATTACCATATTTATAGCACTTCCACCTCCATGTTTGGGTAGTGGGTTATCTTTCACATTGGACCAACATCTTTAAAAGACAGGAGACCAGATCTTACCATATTTTATACTTCGGACTTCAATGGATAATAGTTTTCAATGTTGTGCCCAGGGGCTCCTTGATAAAAAACACAAGTCTGATCCACCTTATAATACCATGGTAAAATTGAAGATATAGCAGAAGGAGGCCTAGTCTGCACCAATTTATTTTGAATCATAGCCGAACACCAATTTGCATAATTCATTGGAATGGGATCAAAAGCTTCTCTCTTCTGGCCTTACCCTTGATTACCTTGTTGCGGTGCTCTCTGATAGGAAATATCAGTTGGAGCTACATTGACAATTGGAGTTACTAAAGCAACTTGTTGTTGGTACTGATAATGTCTTCTCAGAGGTCTAACCTTTCTTTCCTCAACGACAACATTTGTTTCACTTTCTTTATAGAAAACCTATATGATGATTTCTTTGTTCCACTAGAACCTTTGCCTTTTGTCAATCGTCCTTCCCTGAATGCTTCTTCTATACAAACACCCGTACTTACCATCTCAGTGAAATCACTCGGTGCACTTGCAACCATATTTTCATAATAAAATTATCCAAGGGTTTTTAGGAAAACCTTAGTCATTTATTGCTCTCCCATTTAGGGGTACCACTTGGGCATCAACCTCGCGCCAACTCTGCGCATACTCTTTGAATGAATCCTTATCCTTCTTAGATATCGCTCTCATCTGGTCACGGTCAGGTGCCATAAACATGTTGTACTTGTACAGTTTCACGAAAGCTTCACCCAAATCATTGAATATGCGGATGTTGCTACTGTCCAATCTCATATACCATTTCAAAGCAACACCAGTTAAACTATCTTGGAAGAAATGAATAAGCAAGTGTTGGTCATCATTATGAGTGGACATCCTTCTGATATACACCACCAAGTGGTCACGGGGACAAGAGTTGCCCTTATACTTCTTAAATTATGGAACCTTAAACTTTGTTGGAACTTTCACATTAGGAACTAAGCAGAGGTCACTAACATTATGTCTGAATAACTCTTTCCCTCAAAGATCCTTCACTTATTTCTTCATTTCATTGAATTGATTCTGAAAGTCATCCATTCGGTCATAGAAACCCAAACTTTCACTTGGTGGAGGAGAAGGATGATAAAATTCATCATTAGTAACAGGAATAACATTCATTGTAGGAGGTGCAATATGATGGATCTCATTATTGGAAACAGGAGCAGCATGCGCCACATGAGGTGCAGCAACAACATCAATTTGAGTAAATGGAGTAACTTGAGCAGTATGATTGTAACGTTTTGGCATGAAATTCTCAGGCATTCCCCACGGGTAACCGTAAGGCATACGATATTGAGCAGTAGTAACTGGAGTAAAAGAAATGGGAACTGACAGAACCTATGAAACAACAGTCGTCTATTATGGCTGAGTAGCATGAGGAGATGGAGGAGGAGGTGGTGGCTGATTCAGATCAACCACCAACGATTCTACCAAAACAGTCTAGTTGGCCATACCAGCTCTTAAAGCAGTAACTTCTTCATGCTTCTCCTGATTCTCTTGTTCAAGGTTTTCCATCTTCTTTCTAGAATTAGCCTGAGTATTTTAGCGATGAGACGACTTGTCGACTGAACAAAGCATAAAAACGAGTAAGACACTTGGGAATGATAAGGAATGCAAAAATATGTGCAAAATGATGCATGATATACAATGCATGTGATTTATTGTGTTTATTAAAGGAAATCAAAGAATAAAAACAATTTCAAATATTAAAGAACTAACATTTTTTGGAAATACTGAAAATTTCATTTTAATAATAATTTTAGAATGGATTAAAACTTTTTAGTACAAGTTTCAAAAACCCTAAGTACAAGATAATAAAGATAGAATCTCAAAAGAATAAGGAGTCAAAGCTGATGAAGATCTCTCCATACACTGACGTTTTCCCTTGATTCTTTCAATCTGGGCCTTCAATTGCTTGTTCTCTTCTGCATACTTGTCGGCGACTTCTTTTCATCTTCCAGAAACAAAAAATGGTTGTCCGGGATCTGGATGACCTCTAGAGGAAAATAAATCATCTTGCTTCTCCATCATATCCATATCATGACTCTCAAGAATCTCAATCAATTCATCATTTTCTTTCAGTTGTGTTGAGTAGGACACCTCCAAAGTCTGGTACTTGTTCTTCCATGCATCCTTCTCTTGCTGCATCCTAACTAGGGAAAGTTGAAGTTCTTCCACATCATCTAAGAGATGATGAGTAGTCCTTATAAACATATCAGGTATAGGTTCTTCATAAGAATAAGGCATCTTCAACTAAACTTCCCTTAATTGTACCCAATAGAGATGAGGCTTTAAGGAAACGACTCCTCTTGGTCCCAAATATTTTCTACCCTTTATCTGAATATGGTGCCAAGCCTTTGCAATCTATTCCTTAGCCTCCTTGTGATCTTCTCCTTCTTTGATAAAGAAACCACTCGGGTGAATTTTGTTTGACTTGTCTCTAATCGGATATCCAAGTTGGCGACGCGTAAGAACGAGATTGTAGTTAATTCCTCCCTTTGTACCAAGAAGAGGCATATTGGGGAAACTACCACAACTATCAATAATATCCACATCATAATAGGCTTGATGATACCAATAAATGTCATAATGAGTGAGAGCCATAATCTTTAGGGCCCAATATGGTTCCTTCTTGATATCCCAAAAAGCAGCAGACTGAGGTAAATGAGAAATAAACCACCGATATAACAACAATGTGCAACAAATGATCATCCCTCCCTGATAGAAATTTCGAAGATGAATGTAGTAATAAGTATCTCCTAGAAGTGTAGGGACTAGATTATCAATTAGAAAGACCCTAATGGCATTAACATCCATAAATTTGTCAACATTAGGAAACAAGAACAACCCATAAGCAAGCAAAGCAAAGATATCTTCGAAAGAAGTTGTACTCTTCAACTTGGCGAAGTAATGAGTTTCTCCAATAGAAACTGAGCAGGTAGACATCTAATTCCTCCTTTGGTAGTCATGTTAGCTTAAATCTCATAATTCTTCAAGTGAGTTATGGTGGCAATCTCATGAGACTTGAGCTCTCCTTCTAAACCGATGAAAGGAACATGATCACTAATAGGTAAACCAAGTAAGTATGAATACTCTTCTAATGTGGCAATCAGTTGATAATCAGGAAAAGTAAAACATCGGTATAACGGATCATAGAATTAGACCAATGTAGAAAGAATACCCTCCTTCATCTTGAGCTTCATAAGAGGAATAATGGCTCCATACTTCTTCCAAAAATATGTAGAACTCTCAATTTTACGTATCAAACTCATCAGTTCCTCTATCTTAGGATCCTTGAAACTATACTTTGGAGTCTTTCTCTTTCCAAAATCCATGGTCAAAAAGTACCTAAGATATTTGCAAAAGTAAACCTTAATTTCCTTGAAAAACTGTTTAAAGAATGCTCATGGATGCATGAATGCATGATGCAACAATCATACACGAGATTACAAACATGGGGGTTCATAGGTTCGACGTCACGAGCATGAAGTCAAAGGTACTACCCACAAGGTATGGACTAATAGTTTATCACCTACCAAACAAGGTTCTAAAAGGTTCCCAAAGTCTACGTCCTTCCTTCAGATACTACCAACATCCCGATTAGCTTGGTAATTAGCAATATTCTTAGGAAAAACGCGTATGAGTGTAGCATCACGTGACAACCATTTATGGATTGCTCAATCATAGTCTCCACACTACACCTAAAAGGCCAAGATGGGTTAAGGGTTTTACAGTCCTTAGCTTCATCAGGCTCTCAGGTCTAAAGTAGCATGTTTTCCTGATTGCTCGGTAAACAAATACTACAGTCAAAGGGGCCTCCACTGAGTGGGGGGTCTGATGTCTCCTTTTTTGGGATTCCTCCTTCAATGTTAACATGACTATACCACACGTCATATCTTAAGTTTTCCCAAGTTCGGATAGAGGACTTATGAGAAATCACCAAGCACCCTGAAAACCAGAAAAATCCAGACAACATATATACAACACATAATATACAACAAATAATAGGACATACACAAACAAACAAAGATAGGCTCAACCCACTTACAAATTTGTACATCCCCAGTGAATTCGCCATTTTTCTATAACGATATAAATGTTAAGGCTAAGCCATTGGATTGACTTAACTCGTATAAATCAAATAAAAATCACCACTGCGCTTTATTTTTTCCAAATGAAATGGGAAAAGAGCGAATAAACCCAAAAGAGGGGGAGAGAATCTAGGTAGGGGGTTGGTTATGCAAATGAAAGATATTAGCATCCTAAACATCTATTGTACTTTGTAGTAATCTCTTTGAAAATTTGTATATTTTGGATATAAAATGTGTATATAAAAGATAGATGGTGGAGATGAGAAAATAAGTATCTTTTACAAACTTTGCACCCGCCGTGATTGTGAACCTTTAGTGCCTACGTACCACCTTCCGCGCAATAGTGGATCAGGGTACTCGTAGTTCACCTCAAAAATTTTAAAACACAAGTGTGTTGTTTAATTTTAAGATAAGAGACATCATCGTCATATCCGAGTGGAAAACATACTTATTACCCACGATTATGAGAAAGGAGAATTTGCGTCATCTCAAAGTGGAGGATATAGCTTGGATTTTTAAAAAAATCAAAAAAGCCTCACTTAACACCCAAGTGGAAAATATCTCACTTTACTACGTATCTTAGAAGTATAGTAGCCAGCATCATTATAAGAATTGACAAGCATCTAATCTTTTTGGAAAAAGGTTTTAAAATAAAAAGCCAAAGTGACCAAATGATTTCAATGAGGTTAATTGACTTTTAGTCTTTCAAAATAGATGTCAAAGTATGGTAAAATTGATTAATGTTTGATTAAGAAAAGATTTTTTAAAATGCATGGACCTAAGTCCAAGTTTATTATGAAAGCGGTTCAAGTTAGAAAATAAGAAGAGTTTTGAAACGGAGGGAGAAGATTTTTGAAATTAAAGAAGATAGGAGGAGATGAAGGTACTATCCTAAAGCATACGGTAAAAGCTAATGAAAAGAATGATCTAACAAACTAGTAGGAAACACTTGACATAAAGAAGTCAATGTAGAATTCCCATCCTTTGGATTGAAACCAAGCAAGCAAATATACTAAACCTCTGAGAAATTTCAAGCTTTAGATGAATTAATTCTTCATAAAAATTGAGCAAAGTAACAGTTGTATAAAGAGGAATTTTCAATTACAGATAAAGCACATAATCAAAATAACCTGCAAACAAAGAAAATCAACCCAGTGCCTTGGAGTAAACCCCAAGAACTTTAGAAAAAATAACAACAAAGTCCCAAGGTCCCAAAGAATCGAGGCTTCTAATCCTAAGTCCAAAAGGTCCACAACTCCATAATGCCAAGGATACTAACCAAATAGTCCAAGTAACTTTAAGGCTTTTAATATTCAAGTTGGTTTTTAAGTGTCTTCAAAAAGAAAATAAAAGCTCAAATGAGTAAATATAAAATGCATAAAAGATAAATTCTCAAATGAGCAAAGATAAAAAAATGGCATGAAATATAAATGCTAAAATAAAAATGGTATATAAAAGTAAAGGCATAAAATAAAAGGCATAAAGTAAAAACTTAAAGTAAAGTCAATTGTTAGTGAGTTAGAAGTTATAGGTTAGTTGAATGACCATCTTGAAGCTTGCATTTGAAAACTCATTAGAAGATTGATAAAATCAAAGTTTCTCAATAACAAGTTTCATTTTGCTTTTTATCAAGCATATCATTCATTTCAAGTACTCAAGAAACCACATATGGTCAATGATGTTCAATTGATTCATTTAGACCAAAGTTCATGAAGCTCATTAGAGGATTGATAAGATCAAAGCCTCCTAACAATGAACTTTAATGTTATTGGATAAAAGGTTTCAGATTAAACATACTTGGGCTTGCAAACATAGGTTTGGGCCACGAATGATCATTTTTCAAATCGGGACAAATTTAGCGATGTGTTAAGAAATCATAAGTGGACTTATGTAGAAGTCGCACCTATTTTGAGGCTGATAAATAATAATCTATGTACCAACAAGTAAAAACAAGAATGAGATAAGGTGAAGAGAGAGGGATGTATCAGATAAAATTAGGGTTTCAAATATCATCATTATTCATTCATTTTGGTAAATTTAGTTTTTTCAACCTATCAACACCCAAGATCCAATGGGTTGAGGAACTTGTCCCAAAATAATACTCAAATCGGGACCAAACAGAAATAATAGAATGTATTTAATAAAACAATATTTAAATGATTAATAAAAGGGAAATATTTGGTAAAATACACAAAATGTATTAAAACAACAAATAAATATCCTTAAAAAAATATCAGGGTCAAAGATGAGTCAATAAGTGTTGACAAAAATATTTAGAATTTTTTAAAGTCAGAAACCTTTTTTTAAAAATTTAAAGAAATAAGCCAAGTAAACCAAAATTTGTGAAAAATAGTAAAATACAAAATAAAAATAAAATGAGGTCACCAATATTTTTCAAGAGGTCATTGAATCTTTCCAAAAAAATTCAGAATTAAAAATTCAATAAAAGTATTTTTAGACAATTAAAACAACTCAAATAAAGTGAAGAATCATTAAAAATTATCAAATCACAAAATAAAATTATGAAAATATAAAAAACAGAAAGAGAATAATCAAAAGTAGTTTTGAGAATTGTTTTACATTTTTAGAAGTTGAAATGAGTTTTTTTATGGATTTTTGAAGTTTAAAACAATTAAAATATAAAATCATAAAATAAAAATAAAGTCAAAAAGATGTAGACCATTGGATCAGTGTCAAAACGTGTTAATAATCAAATCCAAGGGATCTGGCGCGTTATGCATGATATGAACATTAGTGAATAAACCACTAGATCATTAATTTAAAAAAAAACAGATTTGGAAAAAATGTGTGGCACCATGTCATTGGTTGAGAGATAACACACTGGTCATCTTCAACCTCTAGCCACGCACGAATTGCAGGTCTCAGAAACTGTAAAATCAGGAGCTTAGACTGGTGTCATTCGCTCGGTCACTTCAACACGATTTCAATGGTACCCTCGCGAAAAATTTCTATTAACCACAACTAAGTTGATTAGCAAAAATACATAAGGAAATAATTCAAAAGGTATTTGAAAATTCCTGATCAAAACTTTCTTCCAATTAAAATCCTATGATGCTATGAGTATCAGAGTGATGAGAGCTACATTGTAGCAACAAGTTTGGAGATGATTGATGGAGGAATCTTCCTTTTGAAGCTCAACTTTAAAGCTCTGAAACTTGACTTGGCTAGAACGATTTAGGACACTTCAAGGCTTGGTTCTTCTTCTATTAGCTTCAGTGAATTTCAAGGATGAAGAATTAGCAAATAAATTTGATTGAAAAATTATTTAAAACTAAATTCGAAGTTGCAAAATTGAGGTATGGAGGAAGTTCAACAGAAGTTTTTTGGCTCTCTAAGGCTTGGGAAATGATGTAGAGAGGCTCTCTATTCATAGGATAATGTGATGCATTATTGAGAGATGGTGAATGATAAGTAATCAAGTGAAATTGTGTGCACCCTGAACATGAAAAAAGTGTGACTTATAACTCATCAAAACTCAACTAATTCTTGTGTTTCAACCCTTAATCCATCCTTAGCAACTTTGTTAAACATGTTTAAGTGGAAAACACACACAAAATTGGTTTTTAGAAGCAACATTATAAAAATCAAAATTTGACTTTGAAGGAAAACTTCAGTTCCAAGGTACTAACTTTGCAGCCATGATGCACAAAATTCTGAAGGCTTTATCACATGGTTCTTGAAGCATTTGAAAGATCTCACAAAAAAATTCACAATGTGCCAAGAAAGGTAAATTTGGATGCTTGAGAAAAAATTTATGTCCTCTTGAAATCATTAAAAACACACGGATTTTTATACTTAGGAAAGTTTCTAAGTATAGGACTCCAAAATGACCTATAATGTTCTTCAAAAATGCATGACCTTCCACTAAAAATTTGATCTTGATATATGAACATGACATGAAGTAGACCTCCTGAATTGAGTTTTGGAATTTAGATCACTCAAAAATCAAAAAAATTGAAATAGTTATGGTTTTTGGAAGACGATGACCAAATTTGGGGAAACTCACAAAACACCTATAATCTTTTCAAATCTTCAACCACTTTATAAGCATCTTCAAGTCTTTCATAATGAAACAAAGTTGTATTAGACATCCAAAATATTATTGTGTAAAAATAATGGGCTAAAGGAGATAAAAATTGACCAAGTTATGATCATTTGAATTCAAACTCTAAAATTCAAAGGCTTTTCAAGGAGACTTGTAATATTTCTCAAACATTAGTGATCTTCCATTCAAAAGTAGCCTTATATTACTGAAGATAGCTTGTTAAGGACCATTTAAAGAGAGTCATGGCTTTGGAGCCAATCAAAAATATCAAAAAATGAGCAAGACATGGTCCTTAGAAGTCAACAAACCCTAGCTCGAAGAGTGTCAAAATGAGTTTAAACCCCTTACAACTTTTGATGATTTTTCTTGCACAATTGGATCTTGTCATGTAAAGAGAGGTTGTGGTAGATGATAATAATAATCCATATAAAATAGAACCAAGTCAAAATTTTGAAAATTTAGAGAGTTATGCACTTGTGATCACTGAATCAACCATTTTCTAAATTAGGTCATACTTGTTGAATTAATCTTGAATCTTTTTTAACTTTATTGGAAAAATAAAGCATGATGAACCATAAGAGGCATTGAAATGATGTTGACTTGGAGCACAATCAAATATGGATCTTAAGTTTCAATGAAAATTGTTGAAGAAGGCATGGAAATAAACCCATGAACCTTTGAATCTTATTGATGAATGCCATCACCAACTTTGAGGAGATCTTGACCTAAATAAAGTGAGGGAACTCTTTGAGCCATAAATCTTTGACATCATGGTAATATCCTTGAAGCTTAATCTCTCGTAATACATTGAAGAATGAATCATTTGGTTGAGGATGTAACAGCCCGAGCTTGAGCGTTCCCGACACTATTACTTCACGATCTTCTCTACCCCCCTCACTAGTAGAGTTTTTGCCTTTCGTGGGAATTGAACCCTATACCCTGGGGTTCAAGTACATTCTCAATGCATTCCCACTACCAATTGAGCCTTTTCATATAATAGCCCGAGCCTTCAGCGTTCCCGGCACTATTACCTCATGATCTTCTCTACCTCCCTCACTAGTAGAGCTTTTTCCTTTCGTGGGAATCGAACCCTGTACCTTGGGGTACAAGTACATGCTCAATGCATTCCCACTACCAATTGAGCTACGTAGATCAATTGGTAGTGGGAATGCATTGAGCATGTACTTGAACCCCAGGGTACAGGGTTCGATTCCCACGAAAGGAAAAACTCTACTAGTGAGGGGGGTAGAGAAGATCATGAGGTAATAGTGCTGTGAACGCTGAAGGCTCGGGCTGTTATAGAGGACCATCCCATAAAACCTTGGGTTAGATGGTGAGATGAATGCAATTGTGTCATCATCTACAATATGAACATTCAAAGAAACACATATACATATTTTGATGTTAGTCAAAATAACACACGTACAAGATTCAAAAATCAAGGTGCTTGATGATCTCTCAAGAGTAAACTTACAGATAGGATAAAGTAGAAAGATAGAACCAGCCTCAATGTGTGATTTTGATGTATTGATAAAAATGAGATGATGAAAATTCTTAGGGAAAAAATTGGGGTATAACACATAGGATAGATAATATTTAACATAATATTTTGCACTTGTAACAAACTAAAATATCCAACAATCTATATGTACAAAATTACGATGTCGAAAGAACCAGCATAGGACACTATATTACAAATGTTGCTCTAGTTGATAGAACATATTCATTTAACATGTCTAAGCTAAGTTAGTTTTACCAAACGTAATGTCAATCACAATAAATAGTGAAATAACAAAAATCAACCAAAATAAACCAAAAATTTATAATTACCATGAACTACGAGGTTTTGACTTTTCATTGAACTTGGTTGATACATAGGAACGAGGCTCTTGAAGTCTTGTCAAACAAAAACCATAAAAACCATTTCTCTTCTCACCCCATCAATATTTTTCCAATATGAACAAAAAAGGGTTATACAAAAAAGGGTTAGATAAATAAAATTTTTTTTGCTGAAATAAATATTTAAGAACACAAACCTTAAGCCCAAATAATTTTTTGTTCTTGCAATCCATCATAAAGAACTACTCATGGAAATTCCTCTTGAATACCTTAAACTTTTCATGATGTTACTTGCTTGGGAGACACAATTATTGATATTCATAATGCTTTTATAATGCAAGTTATTTATGTTTCATGCGGATCACTACTGATAATATCTTGAGTGTTGATAGTCATGAAATGGACGGTAAGGATTTGATTAAGGATTTGATAAATATCCTCAATTTTAACGCTAAATAAAACCGAGGGTTAGAACATTTAATTTACAAATGAAAAATACAATTAAAATAGAGGTTCTAATTTCAACACTCAATTTTAACACTCAATTTTCCCTCGATTTTTAAGAACCTTGACGGGTTAAAACATTTAATTTATAAATAAAAAATACAATTAAAAAGAGAGGTTAGAACAGCGACATGGCCCGCATGCATTAGAATCATATCACTAGAATAGCAATGATCAGCGATATTCAAGTTGTAACATCTCTTTTGGATTATTAAAGAGACTTTTGACCTATTTAAACGTCTAATAACTAACTCGTTGTGTCTTCAAACATTGTTTCAAAGTATTTTACTATTTTAAATGTCTCATTACATAATCTTTCTATCTTGTTTCCTTGTTTCAAAGTCCTTTTTCTTATAAAAAATGGATGCAAATCTGTGAATTTATGCCAACCAAAATAAGCTCTCCTGTTCTGCTTCTCTACTCCCAATTGTAAAATTTTGATTTAAACTTCTAGTGGAAAATCTCTGCCTAAGAGATAAATATCTGGAAACGCTTACTTGGTATGACAAGCATCTCTTGTTACTCCTCACCTACAACATCAGAGTTAATATTCGTCTTACCATTTTCAACTTCTAGAAGGAAATGATAAAGACTTCTCGAGAGGAAATGACTTTCCTCATACCTTATGGAAGAGGTCTTTCTGAACTTTTCTATAAGTTATGGATAGTTAGGGATAATGTTGAAGTTAAGTGGACGGAGAAGTTTGAATTTGTTGAGTAGTCTTCTTTTTTGTGTTGTTTTTTTTATTATCAATGAAATATTCTTGTTTATTGATAACAAAAATTTTAATAATTATTAATTAACAAAAAAAACATGGCATCTGGAAAAGACGCCAAATGATAAATTGTTGACAAAAAGTTTTAAATGCAGCAACGAGGATTCGAAGCAAGGTTCCTTATAGCTATATTTCCTCAGTTCTAAAAGAAACCGAGATAACTGGTTTATTATTTTTTTATGGATAAAAAAGGTGCTAACTTATAGTTGTGTTACCTCGATTTTCTATAACACCTACTAAACATGTTATTTATCTTATTAAAAAAAATCAAACATTGCGCTCGCAGGACATGTCCTCTTGGGTTTTAGCACGTTGGAGATGAAAGCTTTGACATAAAAAGTGTTATTCGTTGTAGTAAAAGTTTGATGGTGTGATACGGTTGCAGAACCGATTGTTATATTGGTTTGCTTTTTTTGTTCGTAAATGTCGCGGTAAGGAAGAGTCGCCACCGACTTTTATTTTATCCAATCAGGAAAAGGAAAATGAACAGAAAAAACATTTTTCGAGATGTTTCTGGGTACAGGGGATAGATTATAGAAAGGGAAGGTGTTAACACCCTTTTTATCCATGGTTTTCCATGGGCTCTTAGGTACTTTCTCATTTTGAAATTGCTCGTGTGTGCTTGTTTTAAAGTTTTGTTTTACTTCGTTTTAACCCTTGTTTCTGTTCTCAAGAGTGTTACAAAGTTGTTTTTGAAAACTTTGTTTGGAAAGTGTTTGTGTGAAAAAGTTTGTTTATTTTGAGCAAGTACCTAGGAACTAATCTACCTGCTCGAAAAAGACTATTCATTTTCCTTTAGACAACGCTATCCTATTATTACAGAATAGGTAGCACCATTGTTGGATTTTTAAAGGGACGTTCGAAGGGACGAAATGGTCACAGAAGGCAACAAGTAAGGATACCTTAGCATTTCGAAGGAACTATCGTCATAAGATCAATTCGTAGGCAACTCGAGGGACAAGTAGGGACTATGATCTTTATGATGACTTTGAATTGCGGGTCATTGCTAAGGCATCCCTACGTTCGAGGGACACGATCATTATTTCCGAGGCAACAAAGTGAGGAAAACCCTAAGAGAGCAAGTGTGCAAAAGTTTTTGATTTCAGTTTTTTATCTTGTAATTTAGTGATCTATTTAATTGATTAAGGATACAAACCTATATTGTTAACCATTATATACACGCATTCAAAATATAAAAGTGAGAAGGTAAAGGTCCTACGCTATTACAGGGCTTTTGCAGATACATAATTGTCTTGACCGAAAATAAAAATGTGGAAGTTTAAACCCTAATTACTATTACAACCTCGAAACAATTACAATAATAATAAAAGGAATTAAAATGTGTGCGACAATTTAAAATGCGAGAATTAAAGAAAACCTGAAAGTTTAATTGAAAAATATTTTAGTTATTTTTTTGGAGAAAAGGTTGAATTATGTACATATTATTAACCTAATTTATAATTAATTTAAATTACAAAAAAGGAATTAAATTGGCCCTAATTTTAATTAAACTAATTAATTAGGAAAAATAAAATATTTTATGAAAAAAAGATTTTTATGTTTTTTTTGTGTTTTTGAGTTAATAAAAAAAACATGATTTTGTGTTATTTTGTAAAAAAGAAAATGATTTAGAAAATAATTAAAAGAAATAAAAATAGAAAAGATAGAAACTGGGCCTGTTTCAGCAATTGGAGGGGGTGTCATGAGGAATTTGTCTTTAGGCCCAAAGAGTTAAGCCCAACCAGCGCGCTTGATTATGTGTTGGCCAAGTTTGGAAGGTATACCATTGTCTTTCATTGATGGGCGTTGGTTCTGGATTGATGATGAATCCAGTGGTTGAGATCCTGGGTTGCATAGTGGATGTTTGGAAGCATGATGCACATGATCTACTGAAACAAAGTTAGAAAATAAAATTGATGGGACCTGGGGTCGAACCCAGGCCCTCCCACTTTCAAGCGTGCGCCTTTGCCATCTGAGTTGCGTGGATTAGTTGTTAACATAAAAATAATAATATATAATATATTAAAATCAAGTGGGTAATTGACTAAAAGAAAACATGCGCCAGCCATTCAAATGGTCCAAGGATAGTCAAACATGTTGGCTTCTTCTTCCTTGTTCGTCGTATTAGGTCTGTAACCTTTACCTACGGCCAAGCTTCCATGGGTGTAACCCTGTGCCATTCAAAAGTTATGTACAAGAAATATAAATAAGATTCAAGACCATGGATCGATTAGGTTTGACCCCCTGATCAAAATGGTATCCTTCTTTAGGGCCAATTGTTCATGCATTTGAAAGCCCTAAAACAACAAGGCAAACCCTAGCTATGGCAAATATTCATACAGGCGTTAAAACTTAAATTAAAGGGTCTAGACATGTTACAAACATGACAACAAACACGAATATACCATTAAAACATGTTCATGATGCAAGAATTATAGTAATCGGATTTTGAAAAAGAAGAAAACCGTGACGATCTTATGTCCCGTTTCTGGGCTTCGGAGGGCTGGAAAATGATTGGAACGTGTTCTGGAGATACCCAGGAATAGATTGGTGGCTTTTAAAGTCTTTGAATTGGCCTCTAAACTGGAAATCAGTCTACCACTTTTTTGCCAATTTTATGTTCTTGCTTGCAGCTTTTTACGATCTCCAATCCTTCTTTTTATGCACTGGTTTTGTTCTATATATGTAATAGAACTAATTAGGTCAACAAAAACAATTGGTATCTTTTTCATTCATGGAGATTTGATTTAGTTTTTATCTTGTATGATATGTTTCCAAAATAAGCCTAATCATTCCAATTTTGATTCAATTTGTTTTGCACGTTTTGGATATGATTTGTCAGCCTAATTGGATTTGATTCCACCAAAAATCTGATCACAAAACAAATCTTTGATATTTTTTGCTATTTATTTGATTTAATTTGACTTTTAAATGATAAAAATCAAAATAAAATAAATAAGTAAATAAAATAATGTGTGGGTGGTGATTTGGGTCGTGGACTATGTCACAAGAAAGATTCAATCATGAAAAACTAGGCCCATTTGATAAAAAATGCATTTTTGAGCACATTTGACTTTTGGCAATTTTGCAAAAATGGTCAACTTTGACAATGCATATCTCCTCCAATTTTAACCCTAGAGAGGTGTTCATGTAATTTTTATAAATTATAAGATGTCCCCAAAACAACCTTTTTGGTCTCATCTCAATTGGGTCTTCCATGTTCATATAAGAAGCTTTGACTCAAAATGTGTTTTTGTTGACATTTTTCAAAAGGACCTATAATGTAGAAATTTATATCTT
The DNA here is from genome assembly GCA_948472305.1 of Vicia faba. Lineage (NCBI taxonomy): Eukaryota > Viridiplantae > Streptophyta > Magnoliopsida > Fabales > Fabaceae > Vicia > Vicia faba. The sequence goes on along the minus strand of OX451741.1, from coordinate 604,484,559 downwards.
TTGATGAGTGCATATTTTGAACTTGTGGGTTGAAGATTAATTGTAGGGAATTGAATCCTCTTAAAAATGAGCCTTGGATGGGAAATTTCTGATAAAGTATGAAGAAGTTATGCTTGGTCAAAGTTTGGTTGACTTTTCCTAAGAAACCCTAATTTAGCAACTTTTGGGTTTTGATGAATTTAGGGCATTCCTTGGGGAATAATGATCAAACCTTGATAAAATTATGAATATCCCTTCAAAATGTTAATGTTGACCAAAAATCTTGAAGTTTGACTGTATGTGGGCCACAGTTGACTTTTGACCTAGTACAGTTGATTTTTAGGCATCTGGACAATTGACTGAGCAAACTTCTTGTGCAAGGCATGAAACTTGACATGGATGATCTTTATATCATATTAGGACCCTGGAAAGAATTTGGGACCTTTGGAGCTCCGTCACCCTGATGAAAATGGAAACCCTAATTTGAGGTACATTGCCTTAAGAGAGAGCTTGTATGGACAACTCTTGAGCATCCTTGAGCAAGTTAGGGACCTTGATGGGCATATGTGGAGTAAAATGAGAGGGAAAATTTTGGGGTACAACAGCTTCCCCTGTTCAATCTTCTTAAACCGGGGGATGTAGATTGGTTGTCTGCCTTTCGTAATCTGAAGGTGGAAGATGATTGAACACTAGAGTGCCCAGAAATTTGCACTCGCATAAAGTGAATGGTGATCGATAGTATCAGAAATAGGGTTACAGATGCTATTTGGAAAACATGAAGGAGAACCCTCGAAGATGGGTTTAAAGATGTCATCCAGAGTAATGTTGATTTTATGAGATATTCCTTCAATGATAATTCTCGTTCCTGTTGTTGAGGAGGGATCTTCTTAGAAATATCGGTCTTTGTCTTGGGAGAAGTAAAATTTTAGGAGCTTCAGTTATCTGTTACTATACTGGGGAATACTTTTTCAGTCGAGGAGGTGAAAGTGAATTGTTATCTGGTCGTGCTCCAAGCTTTACAGTGATTTGCTGAGGATAATAAGATTAATTGCTATCTGGTCGTGCTCCTGGTTTCATAGTGACTTACTGGGGAGACAAGATTAAACTTGCTATCTGGTCGTGCTCCAGGCTTTGCAATTTCTCAATTCTTATCTGGTTGTGTTCCAGGCTTCAGAAGGAATTAAGTATTTATCCGGTCGCATTCGGGTTTCGACTTGAATTAAAGGCGTACTAATATCCGGTCGATTTCCGGTCTTCATAGTGATTGGTCGAGTAAACTGCTATTTGGTCGAATTCCAAGCTTCACAATACCACATACTTTTATCTGGTAGATTTCCAGGTTTCATAGTGTCTCTTGCAACTATCTGGTCGTGCTCCAGACTTCATAGTGTCTTATATCGTTATCTGGTCGTGCGCCAGGATTCATGGTGTCTTATACCACTATCAGGTCGATTCCAGGCTTCATAGTATCTTGTACTGTTATCCGATCGATTTCCAGGCTTCATAGTAACTTGCTGGGGATTAAGTTGTTTTCAGGTTGATTTTTGGGTTTCATAGCTTGAATTGGAATAGAAATCTTGGTATCGATTTGACTGAACCAGGGAAAACTTGTGAGAACTTCAACTGGGAGAGAAATATTAGTATCGATTTGACTGATCCCGAAGGAGGTCTCAGATTAAATTTGACTGGCATAGACATCAGAGGAATCTTAACGGCTATTCGATTGACCCAGACGAAAGTCTTAGAACATCTTCAACCAGAATAGAAACCTTAGTTTCGGTTTGACTGAACCAGAGAAAATGTTGGAATATCTGCAACTGGAATAGAAACCTTGGTGTCGGTTTGACTGAACCAGAGAGGATTCGTGAGAACTTGATTGCATCTTTCCCTGAAAGGTAAAGAGTTAGTCGTATGTAATGTCATGATGTATAAAATGTATTAAGTAATGATGCTCTTAAAATAAATGAGTTTGTGCTGTATAATATGTATGCACATGCCATGATGTATGGGTATGCAATGTTATTGTGATATTCTCTAGTCGGGGATAATAAATCTTGGACTGTTGCTGGAGAATATAAGGAGTTGAGTTCTTCGTTTCTGTTGGGGATAGTGACCGAAGATGATTAGATGGAGATTTACATCCATTATGCTTGAGAATCTTCTGCCGGGAGAGACTCTTTATGAGAACAATCCTAGGGGGGGAATGACTCTATGGGGGAAGAGAGGTACTCTATTGGAAGATCTGCTGATTTGGGGAAATAAACTCAGCTGGGGATGAAATTCCACTGCTGGAGAGAAGCGCTCCATTGGAGATTAAGCTTCCGCTGTCAGAGAAATAAACTCTGCTTGGGAGATGGCTTTATTAACTGCTCATGGTTATAAAACTCAGCTGGGGAATGCAGATCTCAACTTTCTGAAGGAACCTGCTAGGGAAGGAATTCCTGCTTGGGGATACGGAGGTCGGATCTTGGTTTTCTCGGCTCTGTGGGGAATATAGGTATCACTGGATTATTCGTGATAATGACTTTGCTTCCAACTGTTATTGCCCCTTGTACCATGATGGACGGGGTAACTGTCGACATTTAGGTTTTGTACCAATTTCTTCGAGTTCTTAGAAACTGTCCTTTTTATATGCAGATATTTGTGAACAATAATCATATTCAAATGCATATGTCAAGAATAACACATTGGACGTTTTTTGCACAACAAAACAAAAACAGGAAAAACAAACACACAGTTTTGTACTCAAAAGATGATTTGTATGGATTTGAAATTTGCCTATGACAGGCGTTTTTTACAAGGAGGCTGACGTTCTAGTAAGAAAACTCCGCGGTAAAAATGAAAATTATTACATAAATTGTGTACAAAAAAGAAAACAGCTATGTGTAGTGATCCCATTGGGTTTCAATTCTACTATTTCCCCTATGTCTTCGAGCATCTCATCACTTTGCTGCTTGTCCAAAGCTGATTGGATTGATTGGTACCGTTTGAGCTTGATATCTGATTACTGAAGTCTGATCGCAAGGGGATCCAATGGGACATAGTGATACGCTTTAATCCCTAACTTTTTCCTGGACCTCCCTTTCGGGTTTTCAGTCCACCGCGATACCCTTTTTTGCCCAATTCGCCCTTTCGGGTTTTTGACTTCCCGGGTGTACAGATTTTTTTCATTTTTATCCCTGATTTTTGCTCGAACCCTTTTGGTTTGCCGAGATGCCCTTATTTTTGCCTAGGTATGTCAACCTAGAGGGTCTTTGTTATGTGTAGTATTTTTTCACTATGTCCGCATTGACAGGGTGTGGGAGGTCGTCACCATCCATGGTGGTCAGAATCATGGCTCCACCTGAAAATATGTTCTTGACTACAAATGGTCCCTCATAGGTGGGAGTCCATTTTCCCCTGTGATCACCCTGCGGCAGTATGATGCGCTTAATTACCAGGTCCCCTACTTGATACACCTGTTGTCTGACTTTGTTGTTGAAGGCCTTGATTGTCCGTTTCTGATACATTTGACCATGGCAGACAGCAGTAAGTCTTTTCTCGTCGATTAAGTTCAATTAATCAAGTCGAGTCTAGATCCAATCGCCTTCGCTCAAACCCACATCCTTCATAATCCGTAGAGAAGGGATCTGGACTTCTATGGGTAGGAAAACCTTCATGCCATATACCAGAGAGTAGGGTGTTGCCCCTGTCGATGTACGTGCTGAAGTACAGAACCCGTGATGAGAAAAAGGTAACATCTCGTGCCAGTCTTTGTATGTCACTGTCATCTTCTATATGATCTTTTTTATATTCTTGTTAGCAGCTTCAACAGCCCCATTCATCTTTGGCCAATAAGGAGAAGAGTTATGATTCTGAATCTTGAGTTGTTTACAGAGTTCAGTGATCATCGAGTTGTTGATATTGGTACCGTTGTCCATGATGATTCTCTCAGGGATACCATAACGACAAACCAAGTTGTGCTTGATGAACTGTGCCACCATATTCTTAGTGATTGTAGCAAAGGAGGCAGCCTCAACCCACTTCGTAAAGTAATCAATGGCCACTAGGATGAAACGATGCTCATTGGATGCGGTAGGTATGATCTTGCCGATCATGTTAATGCCCCACATTGCTAATGACCAGGGAGCCGTCAAAACATTCAAGGAAACTGGAGGTTCATGCACCTTATCAGCATAAATTTGGAACTTGTGACATGTTCGAGAGTGCTGATAACAGTCGGCTTCCATAGTGGACCTATAGTATCCTTCCCGTAGGATCTTCTTCTCCATGGTATGTCCAATGGAATGAGTGCAGAAGGTACCTTCGTGTAGGTCTGCCATAATCCTTTCGGCTTCGTTCTTGTCTACACACCATAGTAAGGTAGAGTCATGATTACGCTTATAGAGGATTCCATTGTTGAGGAAGAACTTTGCAGCAAACCTTCTCAGAAATTTATTGTCATTGACAGATGCCCCCTCGGGGTATTCTTGAGCCTCGAGATACCTTTTCACCTCATGAAACCAAGTTTTTTCAGCTACCTCCCCAGTATCGATCTCACAATAGTATGTCGGTTCATCCAACCTCTCGATAATGATTAAGGGAGATTCATTGTCCCACCTGACCTTGAACATTGACGACATAGTAGGTAGCGTGTCCGCTAACTGATTCTCTTCTCGTGGGAAATGTTCAAAGGTGATCTCTGCAAAATGCGGTAGCAGTGTTAGTACATACTCTCTGTAAGGTATAAGGTTCGGGTGTTTTGTATCCCACTCGCCTTTGATCTGACTTATCACCAAAGCGGAATCCCTGAATACACTCAAGAACTTGATCCTTAGGTCAATGGCAGCTTTAAGACCCATGATACATGCTTCATACTCCTCCATGTTATTGGTACAGTTGAAACATAATCGGCCAGTGAATGGTGTATGAAAACCCTTAGGAGAAATGACTATAGCGCCAATGTTGTTACCCAATGCGTTTGAGGCTCCATCAAAAAAATAGAGCATCGGGATCCTTCCTCAGGTCCTTCATCCAGTCCAGGTTCTTCACAATCGGTTACTAACATGATGTTCTCATCCGGGAACTCGAAATTCATGGACTGGTAGTCGTCCACGGCCTGATGCGCCAAATGATTAGCTAACATATTTCCCTTGATTGGATTTTGGGTTGTGTTATGGATGTTGTACTTGGTTAAGATTATTTTCCACCTTGCTATTCTTCTGGAAAGAGAGGGCTTCTCGAAAATGTACTTGATCAGATCCATCTTAGATATCAACAAAGTAGTGCGGGTCAACATATACTGTCTCAGTCGACGATCAGCCCATGCCAAAGCGCAACAAGTTTTCTCGAGCAGTGAGTATCGTGTTTCACAGTCAGTAAACTTTTTGCTAAGGTAGTATATTGCGTGCTCTTTTTGACCAGACTCGTCATGCTTCCCCAGCACACACCCCATTGAATTATCTAGCACTGTTAAGTACATTATCAAAGGTCTTCCTTCAGTCGGAGGCATCAGAATAGGAGGCTCTTGGAGATATTGTTTGATTTTATCAAAGGCTACCTGGCATTTGTTATTCCACTTTACCACTTGATATTTCTTCAGAAGCTTGAAGATCGGCTCACAAGTAGCAGTCAGATGTGAAATGAATCGGGCAATGTAATTTAGGCGTCCCAAGAAACCTCTAACCTCCTTCTTTGTACAGGGAGATGACATCCCTTGTATGGCCTTTACCTTTGCAGGATCTATCTGAATACCTTTGTCATTGATGATGAATCCCAAAAGCTTACCAGACCTTACCCCGAAGGTGCACTTGTTTGGATTGAACCTCAGCTTGTACGTCTTCAACCTGTCAAACAACTATTTTAAATGATCAAGGTGTTCTTCCTCAGTTTGAGACATGGCTATCATGTCATCAACGTAAACCTCTATCTCATGGTGAATCATGTCATGGAACAAAGCTACCATAGCTTACTGATAAGTTTCCCCAGCATTCTTCAATCCAAACAGCATCACCTTGTAGCAGAAAGTGCCCCACTGTGTAACAAAGGTTGTCTTCTCCATGTCTTCAGATTCCATCTTGATCTGATTGTATCCAGAGAAACCGTCCATGAAGGAAAAGACTTTGTGTTATGCGGTATTGTCAACCAGAACATTGATATGGGGAAGCGGGAAGTCATCCTTGGGGCTTGCCCTGTTCAGGTCTCTATAGTCTACACACATTTTCACTTTACCATCTTTCTTAGGTACTGGAACCACATTAGCAACCCACTGCGGATATGAGGTGACAGCTAAGAACCCTACGTTGAACTGCTTCATAACCTCTGCTTAAATCTTCTCTGACATCTCGAGGCGCATACGACGAACCTTTTTCTTTCCCGGAGGGTAGTCTTCTTTAGTCGACAGATAATGAACCACTATATATGTGTCTAGTCCTGGCATGTCTTCATATGACCAGGAGAATATTTGAACATACTCATGCAACATCTGTACCAACCGCTGTTTGACACTAAGCTCCAGATTTGCACCTATCTTAACTTCTTTTCTGTCTTCCTTTGTACCCAAGTTCACTGTCTCAACCGGCTCTTCATGAGGCTATATGGCCCTTTCTTCCCGCTGTAATAGTCTAGCAAGTTCTCTGGGTACCTCACAATCTTCCTCACCTTCGTCCTCGACTTGGTTGATCGAATTTTCAAAGTCATAATGAGCAGTAGCAGGACTGTTATCAATGGGATCCAGAGTGGATATGGATCTGCATTTGGATACGTGAGTGTGTGTAAGAGAATATCTGTATGGACAGAATAAAAGAAAAGAAAGATAAAGAGCACAAAATTTGTATGCAAACGTCCAATGCTTTATTAATTTCATATGAAAATGAAACATGATAGCCCTCACAAATGGAACCATTGTGCCCCGGGTAAGATACATGGCTATAGAGTTTATATTGTTTTTAAATTACATATCCGAAAAAATCAAAAAGACAATTACTCTTGAACAAAAGTAATTGGTACAAAGTCCTTGGCAGTCCAGTTACTGAGTCTACCGTTGGTAGTCGGGAAGATCCAGCTGTCAATGTCAGAATCACCATCATTGTCTTCAAGTGCATTAACCCCAAAATTGCTGATGCGTAGGGGAGGTCCTCTAGCCCGAGCACGACGAACAGACCTTTAAGCACCTGTAGTAAAGCCCAAACCAGATTTGTCAGACTTGTAATGAACAATCGGGAGCTGACCCCAAATGGTAGACCCACCTTCTTCAACCACTGCTCGTGCATCCTTGAGAGAAGCCATCTTCAAGGGAGCTTTGGTGACCTTCGGAGGACTGTTAGTAGTTTCTACTGTAGCCGTAATCTGAGGTACTTCTTCAAAGTTATGGCAAGGAGTCTCGATGAACTCGCCATCCATCTCTACGTACCTTAAGGAGTTCAAGTGACTAGTGACTGATCATGTACTCCTCTTGACCATGCACAGTGACAATCTTTCCTCTTACTGGGTACTTCAACATTTGGTGGAGGGTAGAAGTAACAGCCCCAGCCCCATTTATCCAAGGGCATCCCAACAAGCAAGAATATGATGGTTTGATGTCCATTACGTAGAAAGTGGAGTCGAAGGTCTGGGAACCAACTTTGATAGGGACATCCACTTCCCCATGCACCATCCTCTTCGAACCATCGAAAGCTCTCACTACTATATTACTAAGCTTCAAGGTCAAGCCTTTGCAGTCCAATCTGTCCAGAGCTTTTTTAGGTAGCACATTCAACGAGGATCCAGTATCTACCAAAACATGGGCCAGAGTCATGCCCCTGCATTCAACAGAAACATGAAGAGCATCATTATGCTTCTTCCCTTTTGGTGTCAGATCTGCATTAGAAAAACCCAAACCATTATCAGCAGTCAGACTAGCCACACAATGTTCAAACTGATCAGCATATGTCTCTTGTGGCACGTGAGCCGTCTTCATAAACTTAACCAAAGCCTTCGCATGGGCCTCGGAACATAACAACAAAGCCAGCATAGAAATTTTGGATGGGGTCTTCCCCAGCTGCTTGACCATATTGTATTCTCTCTTCTTTATTATCTTCAAAATTTCTTCCATTTCTTTCTTGGAAGCTTCTGGTATGGTTACTGAATTGGCCCTGGTAAAGACAGGCTCAATCAGTAAGTCTTTTCCTTGAGTCTCATCCGACTCGATGATCAGAGGGTCAACAAGAGTGATTATTGGAATTACAATAGTAGTCTTGGGTGGAACCACAACATGAATGATCACAGGTTTGGTAGCCGTCTTTGGAGGAGAAATCTCATGGGAGAACACTCTTCCACTTCTTGTTATTTTACTGGCTCCAACGATATTGACGATGCTGGAATAAGCATTTTCAGCAATCTTGTCTGCATTGGCTACTGTGTCCTGCTTTACGCCATAATAATAGACGTCAGCCCCTTAGTTCAAAGGAACAACTTTGTTTGAGGAGTATGGGATTGGCCTAGGCATGGTTATGATCAACGGAGTCACCTTCGGAATTGATGTAATCCTGACGGGTATCTTAGCGGAGGCCCTGGGAGGATTGGCGCAAATGGTTATGATAGAAATGTCTTCGCAGGAAATAGTCGGAGCGGGAGTCTTCTCAAATAGAATCTCTTTGTCATCCATCAGGTGCTGAACACCTGCCTTCAACAAAGGGTAACCAGTCGGTAGGAATGAACAAAAGTGGCAACCTTCACCACAGCCCAGAAATAAACCGGCCTTCTACAAACTCTCTTTGATAGTCATAAGCGGGGTCACCAATTCTTCCATAGAGGTCATAAACACATCTTCTTTAACGGCATTAACACCCCGACCATGTTTCGGCATATGAGCAGTGATAATGTTGGGAGTCTTCGGGGATCAAATTCAATTTCCTTAGCATCAATCAAATCTTGTACTTTGTTCTTCAAATCCCAGCAGTCATTGGTATCATGGCCTGGACTTTCTAAATAATAAGCACAACGAGCATTCAGTTTATAGTAGGGAGAGGTGGTGTTCGAATTCTTCAGAGCTTCTCTCAGAGTAACCAGATTGGTCTTCAGAGCTTTCTCCAGTGAACTATCTAGCTGGCCTTTATGCTCTCGGCTGATTATTATTTTTCTGAGCAGGTGCAGGGTTAGGAATCATAATAACCCCTACCTTCAGACGATGCTCGGTTCGATTCTGATTCTTTTGGTTGTAGATAGCACTGACTTCCTTTTTACCTAATAACGGCTTCCTTGCGGCACTAGAAGAGACATCCTTCTGAATTTTTCCACTTTGAATTCCAGCTTCCACTCTTTCTCCCATTAAGATCAGTTCAGTAAAACCCGCCGACGAACTTCCAATCAGATGCTTGAAGAACAACCCAGTCAAAGTCCCCAGAAACATATCCATGAGCTCCTTGTCATCCAAGGGAGGTTGAACTCTTCCATCCAAATCTCTCCATTTCCGAGCATAATCCTTGAAACCCTCATTCGAACCCATAGACATATTTTGGAGTTGTGTACGGGTGGGAGCAAGGTCTGCATTATACTGATATTGCTTATAAAATGCAGCAGCAAGGTCTTCCCAGTTATGAACACTGGCTCTTTCCAGCTGATAGAACCAATCCAGTTGTATTCCGGACAAACTGTCTTGGAAGAAGTGAACCCATAAGTATGAGGCTATATCTTCCTTACATAAGAGAAGAGATGCATTTTGGGACAAGAGACCCCATCATACTTTGCAAATATCGGTGCCTTGAATTTTGGGGGGATGACAACCCCGGAGACCAGACCCAACTCTTCAAAATCCAACCCAAGAACCTTCTAGATTTCCATAGCGCTCAGACGCTCTTCTAACTACTTATACCTTTCATCCTCTAGAGGGTACTGCTCCTCATTGTAATCAGTTTCATTGTCATACTCTTTAGGACTAGGGTCCTCTTCTCTGGCTTCAACCTCTTGGTTCTCTCTCTCTTTAGACGAAGAAGCTAACTCAACAGCCCATCTTGACGGCCCTCTAAACCTTCTCCTCATATGTGACACACCGGCTGTCCTCTTGGTTTTCTTGTTCTTCTTAGTAATCAAAGCCTTTAGTTATTCCTGTCTCTTGGCCAGAGCCATAATCATCTGTTGGAACTGCGTGTTCTGAGTCTGAAGATCTTTCACTGCTTGTTCAAGAGCCATTGCTAAAATAAACAGCAGAGGTGATGAGCAATTCGTTATGAATCATGTTATGCAATGATATGGATGATATGTATGCAAATGTTTTCAAAGACTTTGGGAATTCTAACTTTGCGAACCAAAATGAAACAAAGCTTTTATTAATAGAATTCAAAGTTCAAATTCCTTTTAGGCGTTACAATTAAAAAAATCTAAAAACTGGAAAAAAATGAAAATTCCCATGGATGCTTCCTCTTTGAGCCGAGATAGCCATTAAGTATTCTTTCCTCCTAGAGCTGCTTTGTGAGCTCTAGAACCTTTCTCTCATGAGCATATAACTGATCCCTGTAATTATCCCGCTCTTTCTTCAACTGAATCCAAGACCTCTGTAATTCTCCAAAATTAGTGGGCATATCAAGATAGAGAACCGTGTAAGGAATACCCCCTTCAGTAGTGGGTTCCATAATCACTGGTAGAGCGACCATATAGGGCATCATAAGTTTTTGGGTGCGATCCCGTACCCATTGAATATAGGGTTCCATAGGAATGGAAGCCTTTGGCCCCAGAGCCTTGGCGCCAGATCTGTTTACCATGCCCCAAGCTCGTATGAACCTCCAACGATACTCTTGAACATCATCCTCATAGTTGAATACAATGCCTTTCATAAGTAACTCATGGGGACCATCCCTTCGAGCGTAACCAAATTATCATAGAGTTAAACAAGGATTGTAGGTTATACCCCCTCTGATGCCAAGTAAAGGGACATTAGGGTACTCCACGCAATGGTCAATAATAGCAGTGTTTTCCATAGCTCGGGAACACCAGAGAATATCCATGTGAGCGAGTGACATTATCCTTTGTGACCAACCCACACCTTCTTCATTCTTCAGTATAGACTTAGGGAGGTGATAAATAAACCACCTCGACAGCAATGGCATGCAACACATAAGAACCCCTCTTCTCTTCATGGTACGAGTATGGAGAGTGTGCAAAATGTCTCCGAGCAAGGTAGGCACAGGGTTGCGAGAGAGGAAGATCTTGATAGAATTCACATATATGAATGAGTCTGGATTAGGTAATAGTACTAAACCATAGATTAGAAGGGCCAAGACCTCCTCAAAAGCCTAAAACTCCATATCATCCCAAAACAGCTGGGCCTTGTCTATCCGGAACTTGGCCAGAAAACCCTTTACTCCGCTTATTATTTCCCAATTGGATACTATGTCGACCCGTTTCAGATGCAAGGCTGAGGAAATGACTTCTGGCTTAGGAACTTCTTCCAAACCTGTGAAAGGCAACTGTTCAAGAATGGGTATATCCAACAATTGAGAGAACTCTTCCATGGTAGGCACCAACTAATAGTCTGGAAAGGTGAAGAAATGGTGCTTGAGATCAAAGAACTGAAAGAGTACACTCATCATCTTTTCATCAAAGTTTGAATTAACTAGGTTAAGAAGTCGACCATGTCTCTTAGTGAACGCATAAGTTTCGGGAACCTTTGATACTAGCTCCTTGAGTTGGGAAGGTACTTTCACAAAGCTGATTCAAATAGTGTTTCTACGGGCGGAAGCCATAATCTGCAAAACAGAACAAAGATAAATTCCCTTGTTCCTTTAAATGGTTAGTGTAGTAAGAATGGATGCTACGTTATGATGCATGATGTCATGATAAATCACATGTATAACAAACACGGACAAATCACACCAAGTCCCTTTGTTTAAAGGCTTGCATGAGGTTAAAGGTAAGTACCCTCTTGAAGTTTAATTGGTTTCAACCTATCTTATAAAAGTAATCGGGTTCTAAAGATTATCAATATCACTGACCATCCTTTATCGGGCATTGTTTCAGCTCAAGCAATCTTTTCTTGCCGCCGAAATATCCCGAAAGTCTGATCTTAATGAGTGTAGCATCGAGTATCAACCAATCCTCAGCTTTATACCGAGGCCGGATATCTCACTACTTTCTAATGGACAAGTTTGTTCTACTAAGGTTCTAAGGTCCTTTAGGGCTTCACGACACCACGCGGCGGCCCTGTATTCTCCTCTTTTCCCCACGAAGGATACTGGTACCAACCAAAGTGTCACACCAATACAGCCATCTCTTAAACCATATCGGTCTACATCATACAGTCTCCACAATCTATTGTTGTTTACCTAAAAAGTTTCCCCAGATCCAGGTATAGGATCTTTGATCATGCCCAAGCAAAACCCTTTAAGAATAAAGCATACAAAGCAAACAGGAAAGCAATTTAAAAATGACCTAAATCCTAAGGTAAACAACACTTTATACAAGTCCCCAGCAGATTCGTCAGTTCTGTGATACGGTGGCAGAACCGACTGTTATACTGGCTTGCGTTTTTTGTTCCCAAATGTCGGGATAAGCAAAAGTCGCCACCGGCTTTTATTTTATCCAATCAAGAAAAGGAAAAAGAACAGAAAAAACCTTTTTCGAGATGTTTCTGAGTACGAGGGGTAGATTATAGAAAGGGAAGGTGTTAGCACCCTTTCTATCCATGGTTTTCCATGAGCTCTTAGGTACTTGCTCATTTCAAAATTGCTCGTGTGTGCTTGTTTTGAAAAGTTTTGTTTTACTTCGTTTTAACCCTTGTTTCTGTCCTCAAGAGTGTTACAAAGTTGTTTTTGAAAACTTTGTTTGGAAAGTATTTGTGTGAAAAAGTTTGTTTATTTTGTGCAAGTACCTAGGAACTAATCTACCTACTTGAAAAAGACTGTTCTTTTTCCTTTAGACAGCGCTATCCTATTATTACGGAATAGGTAGCACTGTCATTGGATTTTTAAATGGACGTTCGAAGGGACGAAATGGTCACTGAAGGCAACAAGTAAGGATACCTTACCATTTCGAAGGGACTATCGTCATAAGATCAATTCGTAGGCACCTCGAGGGACAAGTAGGGACTATGATCTTTATGACGACTTTGAATCACGGGTTATTGCTAAGGTATCCCTACGTTCAAGGGACACGACCATTATTTTCGAGGCAACCAAGTGAGGCAAACCCTAGGAGTGCAAGTGTGCAAAGGTGTTTGATTTTAGTTATTTATCTTGTAATTTAGTGATCTATTTAATTTATTAAGCATACAAACCTAGATTGCTAACCATTATACACAGGCATTCAAAATATAAAAGCGAGAAGGTAAAAGTCCTACGCTATTACAGGGCTTTTGCAGATACATAATTGTCTTGACTGAAAATAAAAATGCGGAAGTTTAAACCCTAATTACTATTACAACCTCGAAATAGTTACAATAATAATAAAAGGAACTAAAATGCGTGCCGCGATTTAAAATGCAAGAATTAAAGAAAACTTGAAAGTTTAATTGAAAAATATTTATGTTATTTTTTTGGAGAAAAGACTGAATTATGTACAAATTAAAAACCTAAATTCTAATTAATTTAAATTATAAAAAAGGAATTAAATTGGACCTAATTTTAATTAAACTAATTAATTAGGAAAATTAAAATATTTTATGAAAAAAAGATTTTTATGTTTTTTTTGTGATTGAGTTAATAAAAAAACATGATTTTGTGTTATTTTGTAAAAAAGAAAATGATTTAGAAAATAATTAAAAGAAATAAAAATAGAAAAGATAGAAATTAGGCCTGTTTTAGCAATTGGGGGGGTGCCATGATGAATTTGTCTTTAGGCCCAAAGAGCTGAGCCCAGCCAGCGCGCTTGATTCTGTGTTGGCCAAGTTTGGAAGGTATACCATAGTCTTTCATTAATGAGCATTGGTTCTGGATTGATGATGTATCTAGAGGTTGAGATCCTGGGTTGCATAGTGGATGTTTGGAGGCATGATGCACATGATCTACTGAAACAAAGTTAGAAAATAAAATTGTTGGGACCCATGTCCTCCCACTTTCAAGCGTGCGCCTTTGCCATCTGAGATGCGTGGATTAGTTGTTAACATAACAATAAAAATATATAATATATGAAAAGCAAGTGGATAATTGAATAAAAGAAAATGCACGCCAGCCATTCAAATGGTCCAATGATAGTCAGACACGTTGGCTTCTTCTTCCTTGTCCGTCGTATTAGGTCTGTAACCTTTACCTACGGCCAAGCTTCCATGGCTATAACCGTGTTCCATTCAAAAATTACGTACAAGCAATATAACTAAGATTCAATACCATGGATCGATTGGGTTTGACCCCCTGATCATAATGGTATCCTTCTTTAGGGCCAATTGTTCCTGCTTTTGAAAGCCCAAAAACAACAAGGCAAACCCTAAATATGGAAAATATTCATACAGGCGTTAAAACTTCAATTAAAGGGTCTAGACACGTTGCAAATATGACAACAAACACGAATATACCATTAAAACATGTTCATGATGCAAGAATCATAGTAATCGGATTTTGAAAAAGAAGCAAACCGTGACAATCGTATGTCCTGTTTCTAGGCTTGGAAGGGCTGGAAAATGATTGGATCATGTTCTGGACATGCCAAGGAATCGATTGGTGGCTTTTAAAGTCTTTGAATCAGCCTCTAAACTGGAAATCAGTCTACCACTTTTTTGACAATTTTCAGTTCTTGCTTGCAGCTTTTTACGACCTCCAATCCTCCTTTTTATGCAATGGTTGTGTTCTATATATGTAATAGAATAAATTAGGTCAACAAAAACAGTTGGTATCTTTCTCATTCATGGAGATTTGATTTGGTTTTTATCTTGTATGATATGTTTCCAAAATAAGTCTAATCATGCCAATTTTGATTCAATTTGTTTTGCACGTTTTGGATATGATTTGTCAGCCTAATTGGATTTGATTCCACCAAAAATATGATCACAAAACAAATCTTTGATATTTTTTGCTATTTATTTGATTTAATTTGACTTTTAAATGATAAAAAAAAAAATAAGTAAATCAAATAATGTGTGGGTGGTGATTTGGGTCGTGGACTATGTCACAAGCAGAATAAAATTATTAAATACTAGGCCCATTTGACAAAAAATGCATTTTTGAACACATTTGACTTTTGGCAATTTTGCAAAAATGGTCAACTTTGACAATGCATATATCCTCCAATTTTAACCCTAGAGATATGTTCTTGGACTTTTTAGAAAGCTTAAGATGTCCCCTAAACAAAATTTTTGGTCTCATCTCAATTGGGTCTTCCATGTTCATGTAAGAAGCTTTGACCCAAAAGGTGTTTTTGTTGACTTTTCAAAAGGACCTATAATGTAGAAATTCATATCTTTTGATGAGTGCATATTTTGAACTTGTGGGCTGAATATTAATTGTAGGTAATTGAATCCTCTTCAAAATTAGTCTTCGATGGGAAATTTCTGATAAAGTATAAAGAAGTTATGCTTGGTCAAAGTTTGGTTGACTTTTCTTGAGAAACCCTAATTTAGCAACTTTTGGGTTTTGATGAATTTGGGGCATTCCTTGGGGAATCATGATCAACCCTTGATCAAATGATGAATATCCATTCAAAATGTTGATGTTGACCAAAAATCTTGAAGTTTGACTGTATGTGGGCCACAATTGACTTTTGACCTAGTATAGTTGATTTTTAGGGATCTGGACAATTGACTGAGCAAACTTCTTGTGCAAGGCATGAAACTTTACATGGATGATCTTGAGAACATATTAGGACCCTTGAAATAATTTGGTACCTTTAGAGCTTCCACACCCTGATGAAAATGGAAACCCTAATTTGAGGTACATTGCCATAGGAGAGAGCTTGTTTGGTCAACTCTTGGGCATCCTTGAGCAAGTTAGGTAACTTAAAGGGCATGTGTTGAGTAAAATTAGAGGACAAATTTTGGGTTACAACAGGTGGCAACTTTTACTTTTTTGAGTTAAGTTAATCAATATCTGAATCTCAATTTTTCCCGATGCAGCAACTTGGCGACTATGTTGGGGAGCTGACCCTAAGAGGGTTGATCCTAACTCGTTTATTTGTGTTATATTATTACTTGTTATTTTATTTTTTTGTTTGGGTGCTTGGTGATCTCTGTGTGGTGAGACAAAGTCTTATACCCTTACTTGAGTGCAAATTAATATAGGATGGTGGTATTGTCATGTTGATATACCTGGAGTTAATCTTTACTATGTTAACCTGAGAACCCCGCTCAGTGGAGACCCCTTTGAGGGTAGTAATGTATTGCAAGTCATTGGTAAAGGCATTATTAATTTTTGACCTAGGAGTTTGAGAAGTTGAAGACTTTAGAACATTTTAACCCCTTTTGGCCTTTTAGCATGTAGTATGATGGCTATCACGGTGTAGACATGCTTTAGTTGATACACAATACTACATTCAGACGAGTTTCTCTTGAGAATATTATTGATTGACGAGTAAGACATTTAAAACGATAATATCCGAAAGATGGAGCTAAACTTTGGGAACCTCTTATAACCTAGTTACTTGTGCAGATGATTAAGCGAATAGTACACACCTTGTGGGTTGGTTACCTTGGCTCCATGCTCATGATGTCGAACCTTTGAACCTACCATGTTTGCGATTGTGGCATAATTATGCATTCATGCATTCATAAACATCTTTCCCCCCTGGTTTTTAATTAACGTAGCATTCATATTTGCGAACATCACAGGTATTTTGATTATGGATCTTGGAAGGATAGATACTCAAAAGTACAGTTCCAAAAATCATGACTTGAAAAAGTTGAGAAAGCTTGGATCTTTGGTGGTTTTCTCTATGGATTTCAAAGACCTTTATGGGAAGCTTTTGACTATTTTGTGTAAAGATATTGAAGATGGAATTCTGAATAATTTACTTTATAAGATTATCATCTTGCACTCACTTTGGATCTTTGGTCTAATTTTATGATCCTTTGTATCGATGTTTAACTTTACCAGATTATCATCTTGCACTCACTTTGGAGGAGTATGTTCCTTATGTGGTTTTACCATACTCAAATAAGATTCTTTTCAGTGGTTTGTAGGAGATTCTAAGCCATAAGTTATTACGGGAGCTATTCATTTGAGGAAAGAAGAGATAGAAGCTAATTTTATAACTAAAGGTGTTATTCTTGGGTTGACTTATAAGTTTTTGATGGGAAAAGCTTATACTCTTTTCAGTGCAGGAAGAATGGTTGCTTTTGAAGCTATTATTTCCTTGCTCAAATATGGCCTTGTCTTGTTCCCTAACATTAACCATTTTGTTAATGTTAATACTATTCGTATCTTCTTTATTTGAAATAAAGTTCCTACCTTGTTTGGAGATACCTACTACTCTATTCATCATAGGACCTTAAAGAGTGGTGGAACTATTTTATGTTGTGAACCTTTGTTGTACAAGTGGTTTATTTCGCACTTGCCACAATCCAGCTCATTCAAGGACAACAAGAATCAACTTAGGTGGTCTGAAAGGATCATGCCCCTCACCAATACAGATATTACTTGGTATTCTCAGGTGTATAATTATGTAAAGATTATTGATATTTTTGGAGAGTTCTCTAATGTGCCTCTTCTTGGTACATAAGGGGGAACTAATTACAATCTGATCCTAGCAAGATGCAGCTTGGGTATGTTATAAAGGATAAACCAAACAACATATTGTTGAAACGGAAGGACTTATTTTGTAAAAATGCATATGGCTTGTGTTTGGTTCCCAATATGAAAGTACATGTCAAGTTCAAAGTACCTTACTTTGAAAAGTAAAAGGGGAACTCTTTCCCTGGGAGTCACATGACCATGTATTGCAGAAAAATGGCCACTCATACTAATGATGATAATCTGTTAATTCATTATTTTCAAGACAGTTTCACTAGTGCTACACTGAAATGGTATATGGGTTTTAATAGTTCCCATATTACTTGTTGAATTATCTTGTTGAAGCTTTTTTTCATTAGTACAAGTACAATATGGATATGTCTCTGGACCGATATCAACTCTGAGCTATGGCACAGAAGGACAAAGAATCGTTCAAGGAATATGCTCAAAAATAGCGTGAGGTTGTCGCCCATATCAATCCACCAATGGAAGAAAAAGAGATGACTAAGATGTTTTTTAAGATCTTGAGTCCTTTCTATTATGAGAAAATGGTTGCAAGCGCTCCCAGTGACTTCACTGAAATGGTTGGCATGGGTGTTCGTTTAGAAGAAGATGTTCGTGGGGGCTGTTTATCCAAGGATGTAGGTTCGTCTAGTGGTGTAAAGAAATATGGTAATGGTTTCTCCAAGAAGAAGTAATATCCTAATGTTATTTCTCAGGAAAGGAAAAGAATACCAAGAATTAATGATAATCGTTTATATGTTTTGGTTGGTACTCTTGTTGTTAGCTTCTACTGCACCTGCCTATCAACAGAAACAAAGGAATCCACAATCCAATCAACAAACTCGTGTTCCGAGGAAATCCAAATTTGACCCAATTCCAATGACATACACTGAGTTGTATTCTGCTTTGGTACAATAAAATCTAATTCAAACTCATTATCCACCAATTGTACCTGAGTCATTGCTATGGTGGTACAAGGCTGATGCCCATTGTGCTTACCACCAAGGGGCACCAAGTCATGATTTAGAAGGTTACTTTGCTTTGAAAGATGAGGTCTAGAGGTTAATTAAGAGTGGCATCCTATCCTTCCGTGCTGTAGCGCCAAATGTCCAAGTGAATATGTTGCCCAGTCACGGGGCACATGCAAAAAATATGGTTGCAGGGTGTCCTGGTGAGTATAGGGTTACCGATGTCTATTTGGTGAGAACTTTGTTAGAATATGTACATGTTGGATTGTGTCAAGTTGGTTATTTTGATGATCATTTTAATTTCCAGTTTTTTCAAGAGAATCCATAAGGTTATGATTTGGTGAAGATGGATATCCAAAGTTTGATGGAATTTTAAGTTTTGAAAATTTATAGAAAGGGTCATGAGAATAATGTGGCTGTGATTATGCCCTATTTTGAAATCCCTGAGCCTGTGGAAATTACGTATTAAGGTCAAGAGAATGTTGTGGAACCTTTAGTAATTTGTTTACTAGGGCCAGTGCCATATATTAATCTAGAAAATTAGTTTCGTGGAAGTACAATTCTATTATGCTTAAGAATGGTAATGAAGTGAACATTAAACCTCTTCCTTCTTCTTGTAACATTGCACACATTAGTTGCCTGACCAGAAGTGGTCGTGTATTTTCTCATTCACCTCCCCGAAGGACTGAGGATGTATTTATAAGAAATAAGGTACGTGGGAAGGATCTTGTTGGCATTATTCTAAAACCAGTGGTTGTTAGGAAGTCTAGTGAGCCCAAGAAGAATGAAGACGTCGAATAATTGTTGAGGCTGATTAAGAAAAGTGACTATAAAGTAGTTGATCAACTTCTTTAGACACCCTCCAAGATATTAGTTTTGTCATTCTTATTGAATTCAGAAGCTCATTGGAATTCCCTGATGAGAGTGTTGGAACAGGATTATGGGGACCATGATGTAACTGATTATCAGTTTGATGGCATGGTGGGAAATATAACCTCTTGTAACATGTTGAGTTTTAGGGATGAAGGGTTTCCTTCTGAGGGCAAGGAACATAATTTTGCTTTGCATGTCGTAATTAGATGTCAGGAAGATACCTTGTCTAATATGTTGGTTGGTACATGATCCTCGTTAAATGGCATGCCAAAGGTAACATTATTGGTGTATCAAGGTGCCTCGCTGAGGCACAATGGAGAGGTTTTGAAAGAATTTGATGGTTCAAGAAGAACAATAATTGGTGAGGTTAATCTTAATATGGGTGGGTCCTCATATGTTTCAAATCACTTTCCAAGTGATTAATATCCATCCCGCATATAGCTGCTTTTTGGGACGACCTAGGATCCATGAAGTAGGGATTGTAACTTCCACACTTC
The DNA here is from genome assembly GCA_948472305.1 of Vicia faba. Classification (NCBI taxonomy): domain Eukaryota; kingdom Viridiplantae; phylum Streptophyta; class Magnoliopsida; order Fabales; family Fabaceae; genus Vicia; species Vicia faba. Next base: position 604,464,636 of record OX451741.1, on the reverse strand, counting down.
ATCAGAGGTTGAAGTTCGTGAAAAATGAGAAATGTGTAATTGTATATGGAGAAAAATCCATGCCGGTAAGTCATCTTTCGTTCTTTCGATACATTGATGTTGATGAGACAGCGGTTGAAACTTCATTCTAAACTTGTACTGTTGATAATGATGGTGCTAAGAAGAATGGGTCATCCATTGCTTCCATGAAAGAAAGATGCTCAACAGGTTATCCAACATGGGCAAGCAGCAGGTTGGGCCAAGTTGTTAATTTTCCTGAGAATAAGAATAGAGTTTGTTTAGGGCTTACTCCATGTATGTCAGGAAACGTTGTGAAGAAATAAGTGGTTATCCGACCTATCCAAAAGGTTTTCCACGGTGCATGATTTATTCATCTAAGTCACCATAAAGTTGATGCCATTAATGAAGAAGGTACATACCCATATAGGACAAAATTTGTGATGCATGGACAAATGAGCCAGAATCAGAATGATGTTAATGTTCCTAGTGTTTTTCACATGTTAAAAAAAATTTATTTGTCTTTTTCCACCAAATCATTTCACTATGCCCAAGGGGAAAGTGACATTGTTATGGCTTTTGTTTCAAATTTTAAAATTAATAATAAAAGTTGTTTTGTTATCCAAATGCATCTTTTATTTTTCTTCATTTTTTGGAAAATGGTAATATAAAAAACCCGTTAAAAATCTTCAATTATTGCATGTCGCGCTTTAATCTGTCTATTTCTAAAACAAAGCATAAATCATTGTGGAGATTAATTCATAATGTTATTTCTCTGAAATTATGATTGACATACATTTTGGTAAAACTAATTTGGAAGCAATTGTTTAACAAGATGTTCCAACTTTCAGTTTTCAATATGTCGAGTAAGATGTCCCAACCAGGTGATATGACATCATGTTTACAACAGCTGAAAGTTATAGTTTAGTTGATTTGTTAGCTACTGAATATTCAGGGAATATTTTGTTAGCTTATGTGGCATCCAATATTGAAAAATCAGAATATTTTATGTTGGTTTTCGAATATTTGCTTAGTTTCTAAATGTGGAGACATTTTAGGAAACTAATGATTGAAGACATGTTTTCTTGGAGAAGATTTTGCAGACTTTGTGCAGCCTCACTGTTGTGGTTTTGAAGCCCAACCTAGTCCAGAATAAAGTTATAAATAGACTGGTGTATACCTAGTATTAGATGGAACTTACGTGTGTATTTTTGTAGGGTTTTATAATCCTTATTGTTGTGTTATAATTTATGTGTTAGATGTTCACAAGCTTTTAAGCATTGAACATTTGTGTGTTAAAATGCTCATAAACTGTTAAGCATTGAGTATTTTTGTGTCAATTCCCATAAGATTTTAAGCATTGTGTTTTGTGTGTCTTTGAAGAGTGACTTCTAGTTTTGATCTCTACTTGTGTTTAGAGTTGCTCCAATTGCTGAGTGTAATTGAGGAGGAATTTGAGGAGGGCCTCATACCTAGGTGTGTCTTAGGTAGAAGTTAAGAAAAGGGTAGTGATTAAGTGCGTAGGATATAAATTGGGATGTTTGTTGTGAGGTATACAAATTGATACTATCTAGTTAATTTCGTCCTTGGCTTGGTAGCCCCCAGAGTAGGAAGGTTGTTCAGAACTGGGTAAACATATATGATGTTATTTACTTTCAGCACTGTTTATTTTGCCATACATCTTTTTGTTGCATGTGAAGTCGGGTCCTGTGTCTTGACATCTCTTAGGACATCCGGAATCTGATAGCCATAATTTCAATTGGTATTAGAGCAGGCATCATGCTCTTACTTTGGGTGAGATACAGGGGAGTTACTTTCTAGTGCAATGAACAAGGATGTTAGAACTGTGGTTAAAATGCCTATTTTGGATGGTACCAACTATGACAGTATGAAACCTCGTATCGGATCCTTCATAAAATCCTTGGGTGACAAGGCTTAGAAAAATGTTATCAAAGGATGTGATCCACCAAAGGTTCTGGATGCAGAAAGGGAAGACCACTGCTGTGCTGAAGCCTAAAGAAAATTAGGATGATAACTATGAGGCATTATCTTAAGTAAATTACAAGCACTAAATTCCATATTCAATGGAGTTGATAAAAATATTTTCAAGCTGATAAATAATTGTAAACATGCAAAAGTAGCATGAGAGACCTTGAGAAAGGTCCATGAAGGAAATCCTAAGGTTAAATTGGCAAAGATTCAACTTCTCTCCACAAATTTGAGAACTTGAAGATGAAGGAGGATGAGATTATCCAAGACTTTCACATGATTGTTCTAGATATTGTTAATGACTCAGAAGACAAGGGAAAGAAGATATCAGAGGATAAGTTGATCAGGAAGATGCCCAGATCTCTTCCCAAGAGATTTGACATGAAGGTGATTGCTATTGAAGAATCCCAAGATTTAAGCACTATGACAGTAGATGAACTTGTAAGCTCACTTAAGACTTTTGAGTCTGCTATCAATGAAAGATCTGAAAAGAAGAAGAGTATAGCTTTTGTTTCTAGTGTTGAAGACTCTGAAGATAAAGGAAACATGAACTCAGAAGGAGTAACTGGGGATCCCGTGCTGCTGGGAAGATAATTTAGCAGGGTGTTAAGGAAGTCCATGTTGGGTGCTAAGAACATGTCAAACGACATCAACAAAAACCAGGACCTGGGTAGGAAGTCAAGATTTTAAGAGAATCCAAACCAAGGTAAATGTGTTTAGTGCCTGGAATGTGATGGATATGGTCACATAAGAACTGAATGTGCCACCTATCTCAAAAAGAAAGGGAAAAACTTATTTGTATCATGGTCAGATGGAGAATCTAAAAGTGATCATGAGAAAGATTCATCCAAGAAAGTGATTGCCTTGACTGGAATTTATGGATCTGATGAAGAGTCATATGTTGGAGAACTCACAGTTAGTGAACTGGCTATTGGGTTCACAGAGATGTACCTAAAAAATGATAGAATGGGTTAAATAATATTGGAGCAAAAGATACTTATTAACCTAATTTGCTAATTAGTTTTAATTATGTAAAAAAAGTTAGAATTGCCCTAAGTTAAACTAAATTAAATTAAATTAACAAAATTAATTTTGATAAAAAAAGTCTAAATCTAATTTTCTTGATTTTCTTGATTTTATGATTTTATGGAAAATAGATTAATTGTTAATTAAAAAAATTAAAAGGAAAATTAAAAGAATTAAATAAAAGAAAATAAGATAAAGAAAAGATGGGCATGGTTGTAATGCTGAAAGAAGGGGTGTGTTGTTGAAATTTTGGGCCCAAACACATCCAAGCCCTTTTAACTTCGCCTGATCTAGTGCGTGTGTTGACTTGAGGTGCATGATAGACCCTCAATGGACAGGCCTGGGATCCGGGCTGAAGATGCATTTGATGGTTGGATCTTGATGATATACAGTTGACATCCTGTTAAGCAACGTGCCTAATCTACTATTGAAAAATAATATGAAACAAATATTGGGACCTGGGGATCGAACCCAGGTCCTTATGCACGTTTCCAATACCTGCTTGCCAACTGAGCTACTTTGCTTGTTTGTACATATAATAGGAATAAACAAATATAATCAAATCACATGGTGCATTCAGAAAAATGCGCTAAAATTCAAACCAACCAACCAGAGATTGCCACGCCTCATCTTCTTCCCCAAACCGTCGTTTTAGGCAACAGAACTTTCACCTACGGTTTCTTTGCTGTATGTACAGACCCGTGCATCTCAAAAATTGTCTACAAGCAAGATAAATGACAAGTGAGGGTACCAATCAACTCGTCTCATCCTCACGAGTATCATGGTACCAGGATTAACACCTAATTTTGCCTATACGCCAAACCCCTAAAACGAGCCAAGGAACCCTAGCAATGGAATATCTTGATTCATGTACTATGAATGCAATTAAGTGGTACTAATAGTTTGCAAACTCAATGATGAACAAGAATATATAATCAAAACATGCGTATGATGAGTAAATCAACAAAATCAAAATCGAGTTTGGAGGCAAACCGTGATACCTGTAACTTACAATTCCGGATGTGAAAATTCTTGCAATTGATTGGGATACGTTCATGGGATGTCCTGCAATCTGTTGGCAATGTTAGAATGGCTTGGATTGGCCTCGAGGATGGAAATTGAATCACCACTTTTCTTTGAGATTTTGAAGTTTGGTCCTTGGCTATTCACGACTTCTAACCCTTGTTCTTGCTTTGGATACGTTCAATATATATTATAGAATGCATTAGGGTTGTAAAACTGATCACATCTTTGGAAGCTTTCAAGATTTGATTTGATTTTCATTGCACATGTAAACTTGCTATATTGAGCCAAATTATGCCTTTCTTATCCCAATCAGCCTTGATTCGAATTGATCATGCAAGCTCATCAAATCTTGGTTGCTAACCTGTAAAAAAACTAATCAAATCAAATATTTGATAATTTTCATCATTTATTTGATTTAATTCACCTTTTAATTAATGAAAAATCAAAATAAATTGAAAAATGAAGCAAACAATTGGTGGATAAGTATTTGAGTCGTGGACCACATTATAATTGAGGTGCAAGCATAAAAAGTTGGGCCCATTTAGCAAAAAATACAAATTTGAGCACATTTAACTTTTGGCAATTTTGCAAAAATGGTCAACTTGGCCAATGCATAACTCTCTCAATTTTGACCCTAGAGAGGTGTTCTTGGACTTTTTAGAAAGCTTAGGATGTCCTATAAGCAACCCTTTTAGTCTCATCTCAATTGAGTCTTCAATGATCATGTATGAGGCTTTGATCCAAAAGGTGTTTTTGTTGACTTTTCAAAATGACCTATAATGTAAAAATTCATATCTTTCTGTGAGTGCTTATTTTGAACTTGGGAGATGAAGATAAATTGTAGGTAATTTCATCCTATTCAAAATTAGATTTGGATGGGTCATTTCTGATAATGTATGAGAAAGTTATGCTTGGTCAAAGTTGAGTTGACTTTTCCTACAAAACCCTAATTTAGCAACTTTTGGGTTTTGATTAATTGTGAGAAATCCTTGAGGAAACATGATCAACCATTGATCAAATGATGAATAATACTTCAAAATTACGATTTTGACCAAAAATCTTAAAGTTTGACTGTATGTGGGCCACAATTGACTTTTGGCCTAGCATAGTTGATTTTCAGGCATTTTGAGCAATTGATAGAGCAAACTTCCTCTGCAAGGCTTGAAACTTGACATGGATGATCTTGAGAACATATTAGGACCTTGTAAGTCATTTGGGATCCTCTGGAATCAAGCATCTTGATGAAAAATGAAACCCTAATTTGAGGTATACTGCCTTAGGAGAGAGTTTGTCTGGTCAACTCTTGAACTTCCTTGAGCAGTTTGGGGACCTCACGTGACATTTGTTGAGAAATATGGGAGGGAAAATTTTGGGGTACAACAGCATACTTAGTGGTTTCTTGGATTTTTTAATTGATTCGCTCATAACTTTTATGGCTCAAAGGGGTTCACAAATACTCACTCTCTCACAAGGTGAATTGAAGACATTTTTGGTTTTGTGGTATTTCTCATTATAAAAAAAAACGCCTTGATCATTTCCATGCTTTCCCAAATTCACGACAAATGCAAGATTTAACATTCATCAACCGAGTTAAAACAAGAATTACTAGTCATCCTTAGATATTTAGTGAATAATGGAAAGTTACTCACAATTTGTGGTTCAGACCTAAGTGATTCAAGCATATGAACAATTTTTTGCATAATAATGCATGAAATGATTTTCCATAAAGCACAAATTTCAAAATCATGCTAACATTTTACAAAGCGATAACCATGTTCCTTTCTTGTGTGCATCGCCTCAACATTTTTATCATCACCGCTACAATTTGATGTTGACATGCTATGAAACTTGATTGATTCTTCCTTTTCTTCTTTAAGAAAGAGTAAGAAACTAATCACAAAGACAAACTAAAAAATAATAATTAACCACAAAACTATAATGCTACACTTACTAATGATTTAAACATAAACTTATAATTAATTAAACAACATCATCCAAAGTTTTTGGTGTAAACACTACCAAAAAGTACTCTAACACGAGTCAAAAGTATTAATATATAAGCCCAAAAAAGTATTCAAAGTACAACTAAAATAAGCATAAAAATATAAAGAAACTACCTAAAAGCTATTAAAAATCCTTCACTTTGTTGTCACCTCCCACTAACTAACCATATTATCATCCAAACCGGAATCATCAACACCATCATCATTGACACCAACATCACCCAAGTGGCCAGCTACCTCCACCAAATAAAATGTCTTGTCCTCAGGCCAATCACAATGCTCTTGGAAATCTTCTTGGCTAGCTAGAGGACGATCAACACTCAGTTCCCTAATATGAAGTTGGAGTTACTGCATGGAACTATACATATGCATGAAGGATCTTTTGTTGGCCTCCAGCATGTCCCACATGTAGGTTCAGGCTGCCTCTGCCTTGGATCAAAATCATCAAATCTAGAGCAGCATAGCTGGAGGGTGCAGAAGTTTCACCTGCAACCTTCTTTTTCTTCCCTCCACAGTGACTGGAAACATATAAATAATCAATTGTACTTGTTGTCATACCCCAAAATTTCCCTACCTTTTAATTTTGTCTGGCTTAAACTTTGCATCCCATTTACATCATTTTCACTAAGTTGTTTGCCTATTATGCATCTCATGGAATCAGGAATTTTGGTTCAAAGCATTAGGGTTCTACCATCATTATGTTTAATTTTGTTTTGAAGTTTCCTCATCAGGTTAAGGGAAGTCTCATTTGGTTCTTAAGCAGTGGATTATGGAATGAACTTTTGAGGTATCACGGGTTTCCTTCTTCATCAAGTCACAGGGATATTCTTCAAATTCATGGATTAGGGATTCAATTATATTCAAAACTTCGAGATATTTCTTCATTAATGTGCATCATCATGTTTGAGCCTGTTACATAATTCAAATTGTAGTCAAGGGTTTATGACTAACATTGCAAGTATTTGAGCCATGGAATAAGAGATGATGTTGCAAACTTGTATGATAATCAAGGCATGTTTTTGCTGCTTCAGTTACAAGTCACTTGTGGTTTGGATATCAAATTTAAGGTTATTATTTAAAGTGCATGTTTGATTTGGACACAATATGAAGATTGAGGTTATAAGACAAGCCATATGGTTTACATTGAAATACAAGTTACAAAGGTCATCTGTGATTTCTTGAATTTCAAGTTACAAAGGCAAGATGCGTCATTCAAACCATTCAAGTGGGAATTTCAAATTTTAACCGAGATTCAAGAACTGTCTAATTTACATACAACAAATTCATCATTCATAAGGTTCAAAGAAATATCATTCAAGTTTCATATTTGTGGGAAATTTACAAGGCAAGTTACAATTTGAAATGCAAGTTATAAATATTTTGTTTACAAAAAAGAAAGAAATGTTTGTTCTTCAAGTTTATGGGCTTCATCTTCAAGCAACTCGTACTTACTCCTTGCCATGACTTTTTCTTCACCTTTCAACCATGCTTTTTCCATCCAATCCTCATGCTCATGAAACAAGAAAGAGATAAAAGTTAGCAAACATCAATATGTGAATAGAATTCAAAACAAGAACCAATTGTCAAAAGAAAATTCGCATTTCACCATTAGGGTTTGTATTAGGAATCAAAAATTAAAAGGGTTTATTTTCAATCATCGGCCATCTTCTCCTATTTTGTAAATCACAATGTTTGGGTTTTCGGTTCACAAAAGGAAAAGAAATTTGCTAACATTTTCTTACTAAAAAAGCAAAGCACAAACTACCAAAACAACAAAGTCGAAACTGCTAAACAGCAGCAACAGCAAAGCAAAACAAAATAAGCAAAACTGCCAAAGCTACCAAAACAGCAAAGCTACAAACAACAGCAGCAACACAACAACCGACAAGCACAGCAGCACAACGTAATAAGTAAAGCAGCAGACCAAATGGGCAAACAACAGCTATAGGCAAAATATAGAACAACAGCAAAACTTCCCAACAACAAGCAAAGACCGAAAATAGCAGTTCATAAAAACAATATCAAACACAGCAAGCTAGCACATTCCCAAAGCCCTATGCATCATCATGTTCCTAAAAAATACAAACCCTTGATAATTGTGTGAAAAGAAGAATAGCTTTACATCATAGAGAGACAAAGAGAAAAGAATATGTTTAGAAAGATGAAACCTAATCAAAACTAGTCCAAAGTCTGCTACATATTTGTATGCAAATAGTAAGAAAAAATGGCACCACAGGAAACACAAGATAGCATGTCAAAATTGTCCAAAACTGCTGCTACCCTTTTGCTGCATACTGTCATAACAGTCTAGGAAAAAATAGTTAAAACAGCCTGAAAATGACATCAAATAGGCAAACCCAAACCTGCATTAAAAAATCCCTCAAGACAGCATACCAAGGATGTTTAAACTTCACCAAATTTCCCCGTAATTTCCACCCTTATCTCTCTATAAGAAAACCACCGTTTCATTGACCAAAAGAAGGCGAGAAAAGAAAAAACACACTGCAAATATACAGCTTCAAAAAACCAAATATCCCACCTCATTGAATAACTTTCATACACAACTCGCCCCTGTAACTTGTTTTTAATCTGGCCACTGTTATCAAAGGGCGGAAAACTTCAAACCAGTATTTTCATCACCTTCAAAATCATTCTCCAAAGCATACCATGCATACAAAATTCGACAAGAAAAAACACATAGAAAAAAAAACAGAAAATGAACAACTACAAATAGCCAAAAAAACCTGAAAAGATAGAAAACCACTACCAAAATCACATCAAGTTCTTCCTCCACCATCCACCATAGCTCAGAATCCTCCATCCTCTAAACTTGCAAAACCTACAAGTGAATACAAAACCACCAACACTTTCCTCTATGCTAACACCACTAAAAACATTTCAACCACACCTTCGATTCTCAACTTGTAAAACTCAACACCACCAACAACAAATGCTGCCAATAATTCACAAGAGGAAGCAAATAAGATGATCAAGTAAGAATCCATATATTACCTGAATTGGGAAGCATCTATGGGTTTCGTTTCTTCATCCTCGTGAATTTGCAATAGTGATCGGAACAGTCGTCAGTTCCGTTGGTAAGATATCCTCTACTTTTTTTGGTATTACATTTTAATGCAAAAAAATTGGTAATCCTCATGATTAATTGTCTTCTCCTTTTGTTTTCCAGCTGTGACTTCCTGCATAACTTCATTGTGATATTCTAAGTTCATGAAATTTTGGGGTTTAGGGTTATTGATGGGTTAGGGTTTGAATCGTGAGAGACTAGTAGAGAGAGTTATTGTTGTTGAGGCATCAGCGTGAGATTTGAGAAAGAGGGAAAGAATCGTTTTGTTTCAGAGAGGAATAAGGTTTTGCTTTAATTCCATTCATTTTCTAAAAAATGATAGAATAAGAGGGTTACTGTTTTAAGAGATTCGTGAGAGACTAGCAGAGAGAGTTGTTGTTGGTGAGAATTTAGCGTGAGAATTGAGAAGATGAATAGAGGAAATCTTGGAGAGAGGGATTGTTTGTCTTTGTTAGGGATTTCTCAACCCATTTTGCATATGAGGGGGCTGGGCCAGGACCCTGCTGACCCGGTTCGGTCCAACATTTTATTTCTTTTGCTTGACTTGTTTTTTTTGTTAAAACCTGGGCCACTGCTGTTTATCTCAATTCTAAAGCCCAATTTGAAATATCCCACCCTTATGATTATGTTTGCACCTTCCATTCTTCGCTCTAGATTTAGTCCTATATTCTTTACTTTAATTAAATAGTCATGTTTTTTTTATTAGATAATTTTTTATTAATTGGTTTAACTTTTAAATTAATATTGATAATTTTTTCGATTTCAATTTTGTTAACATTTTTTAGTTATCTTGTTTAATCATATTTCTTTATTTGACAAAAATCCCAAAAATATTAGCTTTGTAGTTCTGTTATTTTGTTTTGTTTGATTGCTTGGTTAATTGTCGGTAACATATCCCTTTAGGTGATTCTATGAAACGATTAAATTCATTTTTACTATTTCGCGTTGAATTAGGTTTTAGAGTCAACCAGTGCATGATAACTAATTAGGTTAGAAATTTCCGTTTTGGACATTCAACTTTAGGTCCCTCTGTAAATAACAAACAATTAGGTTTTTAGTCTCCCTCTTAAACTTTGTTCTTCTTTTTTGTAATTAAAAACTTCTCATTCACAAATAAAAAATCCAAAAACATTTAATCATTACTCGAATTCATTCTAAAAATCGAAAAACACTCAACCCATAAATATTTCCCCCGAAGGGCATGTTATCTCTGTTCTACCGCGGTATCGGTCGTGCCTATTGCTAGAATGTGTGCGTTAATGTTACCCACTAAAAAACACCAATAAACCAACCATTTTTTGGAGGAACTACGATGTTATGATTCCTTCAATGGATACTTAGGCAAAAGGGGGCGATACCCTCACGAATGCACTAATAAAAAACAATTTATCTTCCCCTTAAGCAACTATAGTTAAAGATAAACACACCCTTAGAAGAAAACAAACAAAATCGATCATGTTGAGTACAACGGATGTGAGGGGTGCTAATACCTTCCTCTCACATAATCGAATCCCTTACCCTTTCTCTTGGTCATAAGACCATCTTATCCATCCTCTTGTGGTTTTCTTGATAGTTCCCTTTCCTTCGGGATAAATAAAGTTATGTGGCGGCTCTGTGTTTTCTACTGGTAGCTTCAGCTGAAGACTCTGCTAGGGACCTTTCTTTCGCGAGTCTCTCCTAGTTTTGTTTATTTGTCTCTCTGGGTGTTTATTTATTTGCTTTATTTTGCTTTACTGTTTTATTTCTTTATTGCTTTATTGTATTCTTTTGTATATATTGCATTATATTGTTGCTACTCACATATTCTAGATATGATGTGATGTTGGGTTGGGTGATTACATTTGATAAGTCCTATACCCGGACTTGGGTTACACTTAGGATTAGGACGGGAGATATAGTCATGTTAACTTTAAGGGAGTAATCCCAAAGAATGAGGCATGAAAATCCCCCACTCAGTGGAGGTCCCCTTGAAAGTAGCGATGTTTACCGAGTAATTGGGAAGACATTATTGCTTTCGACCTGGGAACTCGAGAAGATGAGAGTCGTAGAACCATCAACACATCCTGGCCTTTTTAGGTGTAGTGCGAAGACTATAACGGAGTAATCCAGAATTAGTTGTCACGCGATGCTGCACTCGGAAGAGTTTTTCCTATGAATATTACTGATTATATATTAATTAGCATGTCAGTAATATCCAAAGGAATAGTGTAGACTCTAAGGTTTCTCTAGAGTCTTGTTCGATAGGTGATAAATCCAAAGTACATACCTTATGGGTGGTTACTTTGACTCCATGCCTGTGACGTCACACTTTTGATCATGTTACTTTCAGATTATGCAAAGGACTACATAGTGGTTATCCAGAATCTGTGGGGCTGAAACTTCATGCCATAACATACCATGACATCATTCCATCATGTATATATATCTCATATCTAAGGAATTCCAAAGACAAGTCTCGTTGGTCGAAGTCTTCAAAAATGAAAACAAAATTTTTAAAGATAGGCGAGTCTTTACATTTCCTCTGAAATGAAGATAAAACATTCATTCATACTATCATGCATTCATTATTCACAATAAAACTTATTGGGGTCCCTTTTCTGATAAACTTCAGTAAACAGCAAAGGCGACTTCTCCACATCCCTACGTTAAAGAAGAAACCAACGAAGACTTATGGATCTTTTTGAAGAGAATCAGAATGCTCTCTGCCGAGATATGGACACCATGGGCACTCACATGGATCAGCTTATGGAAACCCTTTATGCTATCATCAAGGGTCAAGAAGAGTTACATCAAAGTGTTGTCGAGCTTGCTACTGCTTCCCCCTCCACTTCTGCTAATGGGAGGAACGATAATGAAAATGTTGAAACCCCTACTATAGCTACTCAGAATGATGTTGATGATCATCACGACATCATTTATCATTATGAACCCCACGTGAATCTTGCCGCTGGAGTTGCTGAAACTACAAATATGTACCATGCTCTCGAAGAGCGTCTCAAAGCCATAGAGGGTATCAAGACTTTTGGATTTAATGTTGTGGCAATGTGTCTCGTGCCTGGGGTAGTCATCCCTCCCAAGTTCAAGTTTCCTGATTTTGACAAATACAAAGGCACCTCCTGTCCAGAGACTCATCTTCGTTCCTCTTATCGCAAGATGGAGGACTATGCTGAAAATGAACCATTACTCATGCACTTATTCCAAGATAGCTTGACCGGGGTTCCATTAGACTGGTATATGCAACTAGAAAGAACTCATGTCAGTACTTAGGGAGAGCTTGCTTACGCCTTTTTGAAACATTACCATTATAATACTTCCATGGCTCATAGCCGCACTCATCTTCAAGGGATGATACAGAAATATGAGGAGTCGTTTAAAGAGTACGCTCAAAGGTGGAGTGAACTGGCTGCAAGGGTCCAACCTCCTCTCTTGGATCGTGAACTGATTTATTTGTTTATGGGTACTCTACGAGGTCCTTATCTCCAACACATGCTCAGCAGTACCTATACTTCTTTCTCTGATATGGTCATTATTGGAGAACATGTTGAAACTTGTATTAAGGTTGGAAATATCCAAGGTATCCCTAACAATACCAACAACAATACTGTCATTGGTAGGAAGCTGTTTTCTGGTTTCGTCAAGAAGAAAGAAGGTGAGAGTATTGTTGTCACCGTCAACCAAGGAAAAGCTCCTGCATATCCTCAAGTATGATTTCCTTATTTTCAAACACATGTTGTAGTTCCTAATCAATATGTTCCTCAAGTGTATGCTGCTACAACTCCAGCATCCTGGATGGCCCAACAACATCCTTTCACACCTCAACCACAGTATCTTCCACAACAACAATTTGCACCACCCCCAACTTATCAACAACAGAATTAACAACCTCAAGATCCGAGAGATCCACAAAGACAAAGAGCATCCAAAAGAAGATTTGATCCCATTCCTGTGTCCTATGCTCAGCTTCTCCCTCAGTTACTTTCTAATAAGTTGGTTCAACTACGTGAACTTGGTCCACCACCTAATCCTCTCCCCAGGCGGTATGACCTTAATGCTCATTGTGAATTTCATTATGGACCCCCAGGCCATACGATTGAGAATTGTAGAGAATTTAAATGTAAATTTAAAGACCTCCTTGATGCAAAGGCCATAAATTTCAACCCTGTTGGTCCCAATACTCAGAATAATCCCATGCCACCTCACCCAGGGGCAGCGGTCAATGCTATTGAAGAAAGTAGTGAACAGACTCTGGTAACCAAGGTTGACTTGATCAAGATGTCATTAGGAAACGTTATAGAACATTTGTTGGAGCACAAGGTGCTGCAAGAACTCCATGGTTTTTTCTTGACATGTTCCTCTAAACCTGAAGAGTGTCCTAGTTTGAAGACGGCTATCCAACAACTAATGGATGAAAGAGTCCTACAAATAGAGTAGATATTTCAAGAAGAATAAATCGATGTCTTATAAATTCCTTATTATCCGAGAAGCATCTCAGCAACACCAAGTACCCCGTTGACAATTCAGTCTCCTATTACCCCATTAACGATTCAAGCTCCCGCTACCCCCGCAACAACTCAAGCTCCTAATCCTCCTTTATGTAACAATGCAAAGGCAGTTCCGTGGGAGTATAATATGGTCTATATTTTAGGAAGAAATACGAATGTCCTTCAATGGCTGACAATAGTATTAATAACATTGCAGGAAACAATGACATGACTCATAGTGGTAGGATCTTTTCTCCCCCACCACCGCCTCCCAAAGAAACTAACAGTGATGCTTTGGCTAAGACTAGGGGAAAGCAAGTGATCGATAGTCAGCCTGAACCTTCTGTAGGACAAGAAGTGGAGCAGCTGTTGAGGATTCTTAATCGAAGTGATTACAAAGTGGTGGATCAACTCAACCAAGCATCGTACAAAATCTCCATCTTGTCTATTCTATTGTGTTCAGAGACTCATCACAATGCTTTACTGAAGATTTTATGTTCCACCCATGTTACTCAAGACATCTCTGTGGCCCAGTTTGAAAGGATCGTAACCAATATTGATGTGGGAAATTGTTTGGGTTTCTGTGATGATGAGCTCCCAGTTGAAGGCAAAGCCCACAACAAAGCACTACACGTTCCCATCAAGTGTTTGGATACGGTTTTATCTCATGTTTTGATAGATGTGAGTTTTTCACTCAATGTGATGCCTAAGGATACTCTGTTTAAGCTGAATAAGAATAGGGGTAATGATGAGACCTTCCACCCTGAGTGTTTGATCATTTGATTGCTCAAGGATATCTATGGAGGGAGAAGTGGACTTTCCTGTCAAGATTGGTCCCCTCACTTTCTATCTGTCATTCTATGTTATGGTCATTCGTCCATCTTATACTTGCCTTTTGGGTTGCCCATGGATCCATGTAGCAGGAGCTATGACGTCTACTCTTCATCAACGACTAAAGTTCATTGTAAATGAAAAAGTTGTCGTCGTTTATGGAGAAGAGGATGTAGTGATTAACAATCTGACATCCTACCGTTATGTGGCAGTAGAAGGTGATGTGCAGGAGTTTCCCTTTCAAGCTCTAGAGATTGTTAGTGTTGGCAAGTTCCCCATCGTGGAATGTAAGAAGTCTGAAGCACCCATGGCCTCTTTGAAGGATGCGAAAGCCCTCATAGAAGATAGATCTCCCCATGATGGTTGAGGAAACTTCATTGAAGTACCTGAGAAAAAAGATCGTTGTGGTCTCGGATATCAACAATCATCCTCCATGAAAGTTGGTTTAGTTCCTCTAAAAGGAAAGAAGGTTTCCCAAATTTCTGAAGTGTTCATCAGTGCTGGTACAAGCAAAGAAGGACAAGTGCTCTCGACAAATGACAAAGGTGACGATGAAGATGTTTCCAAATTTATCTATCAGATTGCGCCAGATAATGAGCTCAACAATTGGACTGCCGTGGACATCCCTGAAGTTGTTTTCCTTGATGTATAATTTATTGTTTCCATTAAGTCATATGTCCTTCCCAAGGCATAGAGATAGCTTGTAGAAGGGGCCCCTTATGTTTCAATCTCTGTATAAAATTGAATGAAAAATTGCACTTTCGCATACAATTTTGTTCCCTATCTTTTCTTTTACTTTTACTCTTCAAAATAAAAATGGAAATGCTTTTCTTTTCATATTCTAAATATTTTCTTTCACTTTCTAAAATAAAACATAAAATCATAAGTCATGCAAATCTGTCTCGAATTCCATCGGAAATGATAGTGCTATGGTTCCTAATATCCTTGAGAATTCAGTTGACCATGCTGACAAAGATAGTGGGGAACATTGTGAAGTCCCTGAAGAACTAGCAAGACTCTTGAGATAGGAAGAGAAGGTTATCCAGCCATATCGGGAAGAAACATAAGTTATCAATCTCGGTACTAAAGAGGTAAAGAGAGAAGTCAAGATACGTGCTTCCTTGCAAAGTGAAGAAAAGAAGGGGTTGATTGAGTTGCTTCGAGAGTATGCTGACATCTTCGCATGGTAGTATGAAGAGATGCTCAATTTAGATACTAAGATAGTGATGCACAGATTTCCACTCAAGACAGAATGTCCTCGTGTAAAGAAAAACTTGCGAAGGACCAGACCCGACATGGATTTGAACATGAAAGAAGAAGTTCAGAAATAGCTTGATGCGGGCTTCCTATATGTGATAAATTATCCACCTTGGATTCCTAACATTGTTCCTATACCTAAGAAAGATGGTAAAGTACGTATGTGTGTTGACTACTGATATTTGAATAGAGCAAGCCCAAAGGATGATTTCACGTTGCCTCATATTGATGTATTGGTTGATAATATTGCTCAGTCTTTAGTGTCTCCTTCATGGATGGGTTCTCGAATTACAATCAGATAAAGATGGATACCAAAGACTTGGATAAAACAGCTTTCACAACTCCTTGGGGGTACCTTTTGCTATAGGGTCATGCCTTTTGGTCTCAAAAATGCTGGTGCGACATATCAGCGAGCTATGGTGACTCTCTTTCACGACATGATTCATAAAGAGATCGAGGTGTATGTGGACGATATGATCGCAAAATCACAAACTGAGGAAGAACATTTGTCCATTTACAGAAGTTGTTTGATCGTCTACGGAAGTTCAGGTTAAGGCTTAAACCCAACAAGTGTACCTTCTAGGTTCAATCGGGAAAGTTACTCGATTTTATTGTAAGTCAGTAAGGGATTGAAGTAGATCCAGACAAGATAAGAGTAATACAGGATATGCCGGCACCAAAAACTGAAAAAGATGTACGAGGTTTTCTTGGAAGGTTTAATTACATAGCCAAGTTCATTTCTCATCTTACTGCTACCTGTGAACCCATCTTTAAACTGCTGCGCAAGAATCAAGATGTCCATTAGGATGAAAGTTGTCAAGAGGCCTTCGAAAAAATTAAACAGTACCTTCAAGAACCACCAATACTCATACCTCCAATTCCAGGGGGACCTCCTATCATGTAATTGACTGTTTTTGAAGGATCTATAGGTTGTGTGCTCGGCCAACATGATGATACTGGACGAAAAGAACACGCCATCTATTACCTGAGCAAGAAGTTTATTGATTGTGAATCAAGGTATTCATTACTTGAGAATACTTTTTGAACTCTTACGTGGGCAGCTCGACGTTTAGGACAGTACATGTTGACACATTCTACACTTCTGATATCTAAGATGGATCCGATAAAGTACATTTTTGAGAAACCAAC
Source organism: Vicia faba (assembly GCA_948472305.1). Lineage (NCBI taxonomy): Eukaryota > Viridiplantae > Streptophyta > Magnoliopsida > Fabales > Fabaceae > Vicia > Vicia faba. Next base: position 604,447,792 of record OX451741.1, on the reverse strand, counting down.
ACTTATAGGAAGATTGGCTCAGTGGCAAATGCTCTTGTCTGAGTATGACATCTGATATGTTACACAAAAGGCTATCAAAGGTAGCATTCTTGTTGATCATCTCACCCACCTGCAATTGGAAGACTATCAGTCAATGAAGTTTGATTTTCCAAACGAGGATGTTATGAAACTTGATGATAAAGAAGAACCTGAACCAGGGGAGCGATGGACTCTCACGTTCAATGGTGCATTAAATGCCATGGACCATGGTATTGGGCCACTTCTGACTTCTCCATGCAATACTCACATAGCTTTAATAGCCAGGCTATGTTTTGATTGTACGAATAATGTCACAGAATACGGAGCTTTTGTATTGGGTCTTGAAGCAGCCATTGATTTGAAGATCAAGATTCTTGAAGTTTATGGGGACTCTGCCTTAGTAATACATCAAATACGAGGTGATTGGGATACACGACACCCTAATTTAGTTCCATTCCAGGATTACATATTAGAGTTGTTGCCCACTTTTGAAGAGATCACCTTTGAGCATATTCTTATAGAAGTAAATCATCTGGCAGATGCTCTGGCCACTTTAGCAGCAATGTTCAGAGTCAGCTATCCAAATCATGCACCCAATATAAGAATCCTTCGTTACAAGGAGAAAACACACATTTTCCCTGCTCATTGTCTCACAAATGATGATGTGTCGGGTAAAAATCCATGGTACTTCGACATCAAAAGATATCTTGAGAAGCAAGAGTACCCCGAGGGTGCTATAATTTGTGATAAACAGACTCTTAGAAGGTTGGCATCCAAGTTTTTACTGTCAGGAGATGTTCTGTACAAAAGAAACTATGATTCGGTTCTACTCATATGCGTGGATAGACACGAAGTAGAATCCATCATACGAGAAATCCACGAGGGCTCTTTTGGGACCCATGCTAGAGGATATTCCATGGCCAAAAAAAATCCTATGAGAAGGTTATTTATAGATGACGATGGAAAGGGACTGTGCATATATGCAAAGATGTTCCACAAATGTCAGGTTTACACAGACAGGATACATGTTCCTCCCACCCCTTTGAATGTGATGACTTCGTCATGCCCCTTTGCAATGTGGGGCATTGATATGATTGGACGGATCGAGTCAAGCGCTTCAAATAGGCATAGGTTCATTCTCGTTTCTATTGACTACTTCACCAAGTGGGGGGAAGCAGCTTCGTACAAGAATGTGACCAAGAATGTTGTTACATGTTTCATCAAGAAAGAAATCATATGTCGTTATGGGACTCCTAACAAGATCATCATTGATATCAGGTCAAATCTCAACAAAAAAATGATGAAGGAAATGTGTGAAGAATTCAAAATTGAGCACCATAATTCATCACCATATCGACCAAAGTTGAATGGGGCAGTCGAAGCCGCTAACAAAAACATAAAGAAGATCATCCAGAAAATGGTGAGAACATACAAAGATTGGCATGAGATGTTGCCTTTTGCCCTGCACGGATATCGAACTTTGATGCGTACCTCCATTGGGGAAACTCCTTTTTCACTAGTCTATGGTATAGATGCGGTGCTCCCAGTCGAAGTGGAGATTCCTTCATTGAGGGTTTTTATGGATACTAAACTTGATGAAGCTGAATGGATTCAAACAAGGCTCGACTAACTCAATCTCATCGAAGAGAAGTGCCTAGAAGCCATTTGTCATGGATAGTTATATCAACAACGTCTCAAGAAAGCATTCGACAAGAATATTCGACCTCAAGAGTTCCACATAGGCGACCTGGTCTTAAGGAAGATTATCCCAATTCACTCTGATCCAAGAGGTAAGTGGACTCGCAACTATGAGGGACCGTACATCGTGAAGAAAGCTTTCTCAGGAGGTGCTCTAATCCTAACAAACATGGATTGGGAAGACGTTCCACTAAAAGTCAACTCAGACTCAGTCAAAAAATACTATGCATAAGAAGACCCTCTAAGTCAAAAACTCGAAAGGGAGGCTTCGGAAAAAGTTAGGGCTAAAAAATAAAAAGAGAAAAAAGAATAACCCGCTAAGTCGAAAACTCGAAAGGGCGACTGAGGCAAAAATGGGTGTCCGGGTGGATTGAAAACCCAAAAGGGCGACCAAGGAAAAAATTAGGGACAAAAAGAGAGAGTGCAATCAGAAGACTCTTCACGAATAACAAGTACACCATCCTAACACGGGATGGATCAATTCAACTATTATCCTTCGGAAACACAACACTAGGATGATCCAGGATATGGGAACTATAGCAATATCAGTTTTAATGGAAGTTCGAGATTTTCTTATTGCCATTTTTCCTGTTATATTTTATCTTTTCTTTGTAACTTCCTCATTTAGGAGTTGTCTCCGTGTACGAATGCCTATTCACAGGTCAAACTCATTAATAAAATTTGCCCTTCCACCAAAAAGTTTTTGTCCTTCATACTTTATTTTTTGCATGCGAGTTGTGATTTAAATTCTTTGTTAAGCATTGAATTGAAAACAATAAGGAAATAATTATCACAAGCTAAGATGTGAAACACGACATTACATGGATATGAAGGAATCCCAAGGGAATTCCATGACGTTCAAGTGTTTGTTTTTCTGTGGAGGTAGCAAGTCATAACGGTCGCCTCGACCAAGCTTTCCCCCTCGTCAGCTCTTTGCAGACGATTAAGCAACCGATTCTACAACACCGAGAAACTTGGGGCATTTGACGAGACCCGTGTTTCTACCCAGTCATCCACAAGAAGTTGAGCATATGAAGAAAGTTAGATCAAGATACTCCTCCTCAGTAAGATTTAATCCCCAGTGAACTCGACAAGGCTATAACTCAATTCTCTTTGTTTTCAAACATAAATCCATATTGGTATCTCAAGACAATAGGCAACGGATCCCAATAAGCCTAATATTTGGAACTTTGCATACAATAATCATCACTACATCTTACATTGCATCCTTGAACGCATAGCATATCCATGAATCATCATGCCACACTTCAGAATGCATATTGAAACAAGAGCCAGATTTGGTACCTTGCCTGAAAGCCCCAAATTAACAAAATATCCCCACAAATAATATCATCCTTATAGTTCCCAATTGACATCTGTCATTACAATATCAACCAAAAGCCATGGTGCCAGTACATTGTACTTCCTAACTCTCAAATACTTACTTTATCTTTTTTAAGGTTGTATGTCATCGGTAGATCTTACCTTCGATTTATCTTTTTTAGGGTCGTAGGTCATCCGTAGATCTTACCCTTACATCATCATTTTTTAAGGTCGTTGGTCGTCCGTAGATCTTACCCTTACATCATCATTTTTTAAGGCCATAGGTCGCTCGTAGATCGTACCTTCGCATTATCATTTTTAAGGTCATAGGTCGCTCGTAGATCTTACCTTTGCATTATCATTTTTAAGTTTGTAGGTCGTCCGTAGATCTTACCTTCGCATCATCATTTTTAAGGTCGTAGGCTGTCCGTAGATCTTACCCTCACATTATATTTTATTGGGTCGTAGGTCGTCCGTAGATCTTACCATCACTTTACTTTTCCCAGGGTCGTAGGTCGTCCATAGTCTTTACCCTCATGTTGTCTTTTCTAGGGTCATAGGTCATCCGTAGATCTTACTCTCACATTATCTTTTCCTAGGGTCGTAGGTCATCCGTAGATCTTACCATTGTGTCATCTTTTCTTGGGTCGTATGCCGCTCACCGGTCTTACCCTTGTGACATCCTTTCTCTCGAGTCATAGATAATATGTTAATCTTTATGCGTTGTCTTTATTTTTATTTTGTGTCGTGAATCCCACACGATAGATTCTCTATTGTCGTCGAGTTCTACCCATCGTCCTTAAGTTATCATTTTGTCAGTAATTCTGCTTTCAGTCACCATGACATCGTCAACCATATCTTTTCAGTCATTTTAACGCCCACTTCCATGAGGACCTTGTATTAAGCGCCGCTACCCCAGTACAAGTTATCATTATTCAACTCCATTTATCCATCATGACCAGTTCACTTGTAAATTCATTTTTTCTCATCCCCAGCAGAAGTCACAAACAAGTAACACTCACACTGTCTCTCAAGGACAAATTTCAGGTGTTGGTATTTAATGATCTTCTACCTAGAACTTTTGAAAGGATGACACCAATCTCACCTTCAGGTTTAAGAGGATTAAATAGGAGCAGCTGTCGTACCCCAAATTTGTCCTACCTTTTACTTTTCTCTGGCTTAGACTTTGCATCCAATTTATATCATTTTCACTAAGTTGTTTGCATATGATGCATCTCATGGAATTAGGCACTTTGGCTCAAAGCATTAGGGTTGTTCCATCCTTATGTTTAATTTTGTTTCGAAGTTTCCTCATCAGGTTAAGGGCAGTCTCATTTGGTTCTTAAGCAATGGATTGTGGAAAGAAGTTCTGAGGTATCATGGGTTTCCTTCTTCGTCAAGTCACATGGATATTCTTCAATGTCCTGGATTAGGGTTTCGATTATCTTCAACACTTTGAGATCTTTCTTCATCAATGTGCATCATCATGTTTGAGCCTGTTACATAATTCAAATTATGGTCAAGGGTTTATGACTAACATTGCAAGTATTTGAGTCATGGAACAAGAGATGATGTTGCAAACTCGTATGATAATCAAGGTATGTTTTTTTTGCTTCAGTTACAAGTCACTTGTGGTTTGGATATCAAAGTTAAGGTTCTTATTAAAAGTGCAAGTTTTAATTTGGACACAAAATGAAGATTGAGGTTAGAAGACAAGGCATATGGTTAACATTGAAATAAAAGTTACAAAGGTCATATGTGATTTCTTGAAGTTCAAGTTACAAAGGCAAGATGCATCATTCAAACCATTCAAGTGGGAATTTCAAATTTTAACCGAGATTCAAGAACTGTCTAATTTCCATAAAACAAATTCATCATTCACAAGGTTCAATAAATATCATTCAAGTTTCATATTTGTGGGAAATTTACAAGGTAAGTTACAATTTGAAATGCAAGTTACAAATATTTTGTTTATAAAAAAGAAAGAAATGTTTGTTCTTCAAGTTTCTTGGCTTCATCTTCAAGCAACTCGTCCTTACTCCTTGCCATGACTTTTTCTTCACCTTTCAACCATGGTTTTGCCATCCAATCCTCATGCTTATGAAACAAGAAAGTGGGAAAATTAGCAAACATCAATATGTGAATAGAATTCCAAAAAAGAACTAATTGTTAAAAGAAAATTCACATTTCATCATTAGGGTTTGTATTTGGAATCAGAAATTAAAAGGGTTTGTTTTCTATCATGGGCCATTTTCTCCTATTTTGTAAATCACAAAGTTTGGGTTTTCAGTTCACAAAAGGAAAAGAAATTTGCTAACATTTTCTTACTGCAAAAGCAAAGCACAAACTAACAAAACAGCAAAGTCAAAAGTACTAAACAACGGCAACAAAAGGCAGACTTGCAGCAATATTTCCAAACCATGCTACAAACAAAAAAAGCAAAACCACCAAAACTGCCAAAATAGCAGAAACACGGCAACCAACAAGCACAGCAGCACAACGCATCAAGCAAAGGAGCAGCCCAAATGGGCAAACAACAGTTGCAGGAAAAATATAGAACACCAACAAAACTGCCCAACAACAAGCAAAGACCAAAAATAGTAGTTCATAATAACAGTAGCAAATACAACAACTAGCACATGCCTAAAGCCCTATGCATCATCATGTTTCTAAAAAATACAAACCCTTCAGAATTGTGTGAAAAGCAGAATAGCTTTACATCATAGAGAGAAAACGAGAAAAGAATAGGTTTATAAATATGTCACCTAACGAAAACCAGTCCAAAGTCTGCTATAACTTTGTATGCAAATAGTAAGAAAAAACTGCACCAAAGGAAGCACAAGACAACAGGTCAAAATTGTCAAAAGCTGCTGCTACCCTTCTACTGCATACTGTCAAAACAACCTAGGATAAAACAGTCAAAATAGCCTAAAAATGACATTAAATAGGCAAACCCAAACCTGTATTAAAAAAAGCCCCCAAGACAGCATACCAAGGATGTTTAAACTTCACCAAATTTCCCCCTAATTTCCACCCTTATCTCACTATAAGAAACCACTGTTTCATTGACCAAAAGGAAGGCGAGAGAAGAAAAAACACACTGCAAATATACAACTTTAAAAAACCAAACAACCCTCCTTATTGAATAACTTTCATACACAACTCGCCCCTCCAACTTGTTTTTAATCTGGCCACTATCAACAAAGGGTAGAAAACTTCAAACCATTATTTTCATCACCTTCAAAATTATTCTCCAAAGCTTACCCTGCATACAAAATTCGAAAAGAAAAAACCAGAAAATGGACAACTACACATCCAAAAAAACCGAAAAGAGAGAAAACCAATGCCAAAATAACATCAATTTCTTCCTCCACCATCCACCATAGCTCAGAATCCTCCATCCTCTAAACTTGCAAAACCTGCAAGTGAATACAAAACCACCAACACTTTCCTCTATGCTAACACCACTAAAAACATTTCAACCACACCTTCGATTCTCAACCTATAAAACTAAACACCACCAACAACAAATACTATCAATAATTCACAAAAGGAAGCAAATAAGATGATCAAGTAAGAATCCATATATTACTTGAATTGGGAAGCATCTCGGGGTTTTGTTTCTTCATCCTCGAGAATTTGCAATAGCAACCGGAACAGTCGTCAGTCCCATTGGTAATATATCCTCTTCTTTTTTGGTATTACATTTTAACCCAAAAAAATGGTAATCCTCATGATTAATTGTCTTCTCCTTTTGTTTTCCATCTAGAAGAGAGAGTTGTTGTTGGTGAAGCATTAATGTGAGAATTGAGAAGATGAACAGAGAAAATCTTGGAGAGAGGCTCTGTTTGTCTTTGTTTGGGTTTTCTCAACCCATTTTGCATATGAGGGGGGCTGGGCCTGGACCATGCTGACCCAGTCCGACCTAACATTTTATTTCATTTGCTTGCCTTGTTTTTTTGGTTAAAACTTGGGCCCCTGCGGTTTATCTCAATTCTAAAGCCCAATTTGAAATCTCTCACCCTTATAATTATGTTTGCACCTGCCATTCTTCGCTCTAGTTTTAGTCCTATTTTCTTAACTTTATTTATTTTTCTAATTAGTTCAGCTAGTAAAATTAATTAAATAGTCTTTTTTTTATTAGATAAACTTTTATTAATTGGTTTAATTTTTGTATTAATATTGGTAATTTTGTGGATTTCCATTTTGTTAACACTTTTTAGTTATCTTGGTTAATCATATTTCTTTATTTGACAAAAATCCCAAAAACATTAGCTTTGTAGTTCTGTAATTTCGTTTTGTTTGAATACTTGGTTAATTGTCGGTAACATGTCCCCTTAAGTGATTCTATGAAACGATTAAATTCATTTTGACGGTTTCGCGTTTAATTAGGCTTTAGAATCAACCCGTGCATGATAACTAATTAGGTTAGAAATTTCCCTTTCGCACATTCAACTTTCGGTCCCTGTGTACATAACAAACCATCAATTTCCCTCTTAAACTTTGTTCATCTTTTATGTAATTAAAAACTTCTCATTCACAAATCAGAAATTTAAAAATATTTAATTATTATTCGAATTCATTATAAAACTCGCAAAACACTTAACCAATCAAAATTTCTCCCGAAGGGCATGTTATCTCCGTTCTACCGCGATATCGGTCGTGCCTATTGCTAGAATGTGTGCGTTAACGTCGCCCACTAAAAAACCCCAACAAACCAACCATTGTTTAGAGGAACTATGGTGTTCTGATTCTTCACTGGATACGTAGGAAAAGGATGGCGAGACCCTCACGTACGCACTAATAAAAAACCATTTTTCTTCCCCTTAAGCAAGTATAGTTATAGATAAACACACCCTTAGAAGTTGTGATTCGGTGGTAGAACAGACTGTTATATTGGGTTTGCGTTTGTGTTTGCAAATGTCGCGGTAAGCAAGAGTCGTCACCGGCTTTTCTTTTATCCAACAAAGGAAAGGGTGAAAAGAACAGAAAATGACCTTTCGAGAGTTTTCTGAGTAAGGGGGGTAGATTATGGAAAGGGAAGGTGTTAGCACCCTTTCCATCCGTAGTTATCTACAGGCTCTTAGATGCTTAGCTCATTTTTGAAATACCTTGTGCTTTTCTGTATTTTGAAAAGTATTTTTGAAGTGCCTTAGTGCGACGATTTTCTTTATGATAACTCTTATATCAGTCCTCAAGAGTGTTGATAAAGCGTTTTTGAAAATGTTTTTGAAAGTTTGTTTTGTGTAAGTGTAAAAATTTGTTTTAGAGCATAGCATCTAGGATCTATCTAATTTAATCGAAAGGTTCGTTCTTTTCCTCCTTTCCCTTAGATAGTGCTATCCTACTATTAGTGAGTAGGTAGGCTTAGTCGTTTTGATGTATGAGGGACATTCGATGGGACGTTTTATAGTCACGAAGGCAACTTGGCAAGAAATATTAGTAACTACCCTAGGGTTTTAAGATCATTTCTACCGAGGCAACATCGAGAGGGTCATCGAGGGACTGATGATCTTTTTAAACCGGAGGGTAGCCACTAAAATCTCTCACATTTTGAGAGTTGTGACTATTTTCCAAAGGAATCCAAAGTGGGAATACCCTAAAGGTGCGCGTGTGCAAGTGCGTTTGTTTCACTTAATTATCTTTGTGTTAGGTTTGCTAACGTTCACTTTTAGTCTTATCATGGAATCCTATTAATATACAGCTAACAATTAATATCTGTACAGGAATTTAAAGTGCGGAAATTAAAGCTACGCTATTACATGGCTTCGGTGAGGGGGATTATTACATGTCTAAAAATGAGGGGGATAAAGAATTAAATATCCTAGTTTAAATCTATTACATCCAGTAGGCAGATACAAAAAATATGAAAATAAAAATGCGAAAGGTAAAAACGCGCATGAATTGGCAATACGTCTAAATCCTATAAGAAAAAAAATCTTTTGTTTGTTTTTCACTTAATAAAAGAAAAAATATAAATATAAATCTACTTAAATTTAATTTATAAAAATGTTAAAGTAATTAATAATTAATTAACGAAATTAATTTTAATAAAAAGACTAGAACCTAATTTTTGTTATTTTTTGATTTAATGTTGATTTAAAAAGTAAAGTCAATAAAAGAAATGAACAAAAAAAAATGGTCCTTCGATCCAGGGGAGGAGATTATCCTTCGATCCAAGGAAGGAGGTTATCCTTCGATCCAGGGAGGGAGGTTATCATTTTGATCCAGGGAAGGATGTGGTTTTTCGATCTAGAGAGGGAGGTTAATTTTTCGATCCAGGTAAGGAAACTGCCTTTCGATCTGGATCTGCAAGACAAATGTTAGAAAAAATAAAGATGTAGGACCTAGGTATCAAACCCAGGTCTTTCCCCCTAATTCGAATCTTCTCCTAATTTAAACCCTTTGTGTTCGAATCTAGGTTATTTTGGCTTGAAACTGCCTGTATCATGAGCTTTGAAGGCAAATTCAGATCATGGCCTTCGATGGCATGGTCTTATTCCTGCATGTTATCTTACATGTGGTATGTTCATATAAACATAAACAACATTAGAAGTACAAATATGCAAACAATATGTATTTAAATGGCCTAGAAATACTGTTTTAATTTTGTAAATCCTTACCAACCAGAGATGCTTCGAATTGTGAACCTGGGCGTGGAATTGCTAGCGTAAGGGCTTGGGAGACTTCCTAAGAGTTTTCAAAGTTGGTTTGGTATTTAGGCAACTTATGAGATCTTTGAGCTCTTTCCTGAGGCAACTTCTTGTGTGTGTGTGTGTGTGTGTAATGCATGTATGTGTCTGGTCAATGAGTGTGTAGGCAATGTGTTTCAATGGCTAATGAATTTGTCCATTTGCTGGCACTCTAGCTCTGTATTTATAGGGGTTAATGGTGAATGTAAATTCCAACAGACAACCATTAATCAGGCTTTGAAAGAAGAATCGAAAACCTTAAACAAGTTGCCTTTTTTGATGATTTCATGCCCTTTTGGGTTTTAAATGTACCTGGACATGCTTCACTCCCTGACTCCTTCGAATGCCCTCAGGCCTTGTTATTTGATTGGCTCTGTGTGGCTTCCTTCGATTTGTTCACGGTTTCATCCTAATGGCTCCTTCGATTGAGTCCATTTACATTGGTTGTTTGACCTGGAAAATTCTCCTATTAGCCCAATCGAGCACTTCCTTCTGGCCAGTCGAAGCTTCTTTTGTTATTTCCTTCGAATGTAATTGTGCAGGAGGCTTGGGCTTGGAAGCATGTAGGACTTTTAGTTAGCAAGCATCTTGAACTAGACTCATCAAAAGACAAAACAAAACTTGTTTCCAACAATTGTGTGTCCTTCGAATGTACCATATGTGTGTCCTTTGAAGGCATCACTTGTGAGTTTCTTAGAATGGGATAAATGTATGTCCTTCGAAGCAACCACTTGTGAGTTTCTTCGAATGGGATAAATGAGTGTCCTTCGAAGGCACCACTTGTGAGTTTCTTAGAATGGACCACATACACCCCTTGTGCGTTCTTCGAATGGGCCACCAATGTGTGTTCATAATGTAGAAATTATGTGTTGAAGGGTTCAGAGGTGGAGTAAAAGATAGCATGAGGGAAACCACTACTTTGTGAATTAAAGCACGTATGAAATAAGTTCTTGCCTTGTTAGTCGAATTAGGCACGAAGGAAGTAATTTCCTTGTGGATCGAAGCAAGCATGAAGGAGATATGTGTCTAGTGAATCGAAGGAAAGTATGAAGAAGCCTTTGCCTTGTGAATCAAAGGCAAGCATGAAGGAGGTATTCGTCTAGTGAATTGCAGGCAAGTCTGAAGAATCCTTTGCCTGGTAAATTGAAGGCAAGCATGAAGAAGGTATTCGTTTAGTGAATCAAAGGCAAGTCTGAAGAAGCCTTTTCCTTGTGTATCGAAGGCAAGCCTGAAGAATCCTTTTCCTAGTGGATCGAAGGCAAGTTGAAGGGGTCCAAAGTATAGTCGAAGCTTGGGAAATCGAAGCAGACTTGAAGGAGGCCAAAGTCTAGTCGAAACTTAGGAAATCGAAGAAATCTTGATTTTCTTTGATTTGATGCCTGAAAGCCAAAAATCCAATTGTACTTGTGCAAACTTTCCCTTTTGAAAATCCTTGTGATAAAATATCTTGAGAAAAGAGAGGGCAAATTTTAGGGTACAACAACTGCCCGTTTTCAATCTTCTTAAACCTGTAGATTTAGATCGGATTTTTTGCCTTTCGTGATCTAAACGTGGAAGATGATTGAACACTAGAGTGCCCATAAATTTGCACTCGATGATGTGATGGTTGATTGTATAGGGAATGTGCTTAAAGATGCCATTTGGAGAAGATAACTGAGAGTTGTCGGAGATGGGCTTAAAGATGCCATCCAAAGTAGATGCTGACCTTATAAGAGGTCTTTTGTAGGGATTCCTGTTCCTTTTGTCTGAGGAGAAATCCACTGGCGAATGTTGATTTCTATTGTTCTCCTGCATGAGGAAAACTCTGTGGGGAATATAGTCTATGAGCTTTAGTTGTCCATGGCTCTACTGAGGAGTTATCTCTGGGCTGGAGAGATGAAAGTTTGTTATTTTCTGGTTGAAATCCAGGTTTCATAGTAACTTGCTGGGGACAATGAAATCAACTTGTTATCTGGAAATGTATTAGAAGAACCTGTGTAAGGCTGCTTCAGGATGAGTCTGTGTTAAACTTCATCTGGAGATTGTGAGAAGGAACCCTTGTAAGATTGCTTCAGGATGAGCCCGTGTAAAGCTGCATCTGGAGAGAAGCAACTTGTGTAAGGATGCTTCATCTGGTCGTGTAGATAGTCACCCCGTCTTGTTTCGGGAATTGATCCATTATCATCTATTTACAGATCGTTGTCCTGTCTTATTTCAGGTATTAATCTGGAACTTGTTTTTGTCGGTCGTTAAGATAGTTGTCCTGTCTGGCTTCAGGTATTAATCTCTGGCCTTAGAGAAAGAAAGATAGTTTTTCCGTCTTGTTTCAGGTATTAATTTTCAATCTGCTCATTTGGATAGTTGTCCTATTTGGTTTCAGGTATTAATATACAATCAGTTGTTCATGGATAGTTGTCCGGTCTGGTTTCAGGTATTAATCTGGAACTTGTTTTTGTTAGTCATTGAGATAGTTGTCATGTCTGGTTTCAGGTATTAATCTCTGACCTTAGAGAAATAAAGATAGTTTTCCCGTCTTGTTTCGAGTATTAATATTCAATCTGCTCATGTAGATAGTTGTCCTGTCTGGTTTCAAGTATTAATCTACAATCAGTCGTCCACAAATAGTTGTCATGTCTGGCTTCAGGTATTAATCTGGAACTTGTTTTTGTCGGTTATTGAGATAGTTTTCATGTATGGTTTAAGGTATTAAGCTCTGACCTTAGAGAAAGAAAGATAGTTTTCACGTCTTGTTTCGGGTATTAATCTTCAATCTTCTCATGTAGATAGTTCTCATGTATGGTTTCAGGTATTAATCTACAATCATTCGTTCACATATAGTTGTCCTGTCTTGTTTCAGGTATTGATCTGGAACTTTTGAAAATTGTTGACGATATTCATCTATTGATATTTCCTGAAAAGATAAAGAATTAGATGCATGCAATATCATGATGCATGAAGTGCAAATAATGCTCTCAAAATAAATGAGATTGTGATATATGCATTCGTGCTGCATATGCTATGATGCTTGAAAAATAGTATATGAATGCAATGTATGAACGTGTCAGTGGTTCTACTGCAGTGTTGTTGAACTGGGGGAAATAAATCCCTGACTGTTGCTGGGGATAAAGAGTGTAAGTCTTCAAATTTTGTTGAAGTTGAAATGCTCGGAGATGGATTTCCGTTGTTAGAGAAATAAAATATGTTAAGGAAGGGAAACTCCATGAACTGCTTGGGGATTTTTATGAAATCCTGCTGGGGAATCCTGAAAAGCTTGTGAACCAGGTTAGGGAATTCTTTAAGATGTTGGGGAAGTAATTGGAGATTCTTGCTCTACCGGGGATGTCAGAACACCTGACCTCATTAGGCTGTATGTTGAGCATATGGCAGTGACTTTATAGTAGCATGCCTCTGCCTCTGTACATGCTTGATAAAGTATCTGCGGGGATTTTGTGGATGGCCTTTAGACATTGTCCCGTTTCTTAAAGCCATTAGTAATTGTCTTTCTGTTTTTTATACGTGTATGTGTAAACAGTAATCACATTCAAATGCATATGTTAAAAAATAATCACTGGACGTTTTTGCAAATAAAACAGAAAAATAAAAGCGAATAGTTTTGCACTTTCAAAGAGGTAGTTTTGTATTAATTTTAATAAGCGTTTTTTGTACATGGAGACGAACATCCTAGTAAAAGAATGTCGTTGTAAGAATGAAAAATATACAAAAATAGTATACAAAGAAAAACAGCTATGTGAAACGATCCCAATGGGTTCCCATTCTTATATTGCCTTTATGTCTTTGAGCGTCTCATCTCTTTTGCTGCTTGTCCGAAGCTGACTGGATTATTCAGTACCACTTGAGCTTGATAGTTGATATTGAAGATTGGTTGTAAGGTGATCCAATGAGACATAATTATACGCTTAAAATTCCTAACTTTTTCCTGAACCTCCCTTTCGGTTTTTCAGTCCACCGGGGTACCCTTTTTTTCCCAAGCCGCCTTTTCAGGTTTTCAACTTGCCGGGTGTACATATTTTTCCATGTGTATATCCCTAATTTTTGCCCGAACCCTTTTGGTTCCTCCGGATGCCCTTATTTTTGCCTAGTCCAGTCAACCTAGCGGGTCTTTGTTCATCTATATTATCTTTTAACTATGTCCGTGTTTATAGGGTGCAGAAGGTCGTCACCGTCCATAGTGGTTAAGATCATGGCTCCACCAGAAAATATGTTCTTAATAACAAATGGCCCTTCATATTTAGGAGTCTATTTGCCCCTAGGATCACCTTGCGGCAGGATAATGCGCTTGATTACTAAGTCACCAGCCTGATATACCTGACGTCTGACTTTCTTGTTAAAAAGCTTTAATCATACTTTTGTGATACATCTGACCATGGAAGACAGCCGCAAGCCTCATCTCATCAATCAAGTTTAATTGATCAAGTCTAGTCTGAACCCAATCGTCTTCATTCGAACCTACATCCTTCATGATTCTCAAGGAAGAGATTTGTACTTCGATGGGTAAGACAGCTTCCATACCGTATACCAAAGAGAAAAAAATTTCCCCTGTTAATGTGCGCACTGTGGTACGGTAACCATGAAGAGAAAATGGTAACATCTTGTTCCAGTCTTTGTATGTCACTGTCATCTTCCGTATGATGTTTTTGATATTTTTATTAGTGTTGTACCCCAATTTTTGCCCCTAAGATCCCTTCATCATACCATATTGTTTCAATCACAACAAAATCACATTAGGGCTTTTGGTTCTTCTCCTTATCTTTAGCTTTGCTCTTTGAGGAATTACCAAGAACCTTGACTTGTTTTCTTTTGTGATCATAGATATTTTGCTTTGATTTTCTCTCTAAATTAACAAATACAATATTGGTTTGTCTTACTTGTTAATAATGTAGGTGAAGGCAATGAGGTTTAGCAAGTTGCATCATGGGTTCATGAGTTTATTTCCATGCCCTAGTCAAAAGCTTAAGACATCCAAACCTCACCATTGAAGTTGTTTTGAAGTTGGTATGGAAGTAGTTTTCGTGGCCATGAGTCCTCATCATCATCCTCAACAAATCCTATTTACAAAGGAAGAATATTGGCACAAAAAGTTTGTTCAAATTTGGCAAAGTTCCACCAAGCATTCTCTTGATCTAGAAGCTAGGGTTTTGGACTTCAGAGGGGCATATCTTGCTCATCTTTTGTAATTTTTGAGTGATTCCAAAAACATTCTTCTCTCCAAAGAGTTACCAACAAATCACTTCAAAAGTTCCAAGGAGTTTTCATGTGGAAGGAACTTGATGAAGAGGAAAGATTACAAGTCATCCAGATGAATCCCTCATTTTTCATAATGTGATTTCAAATGATCATAACTTGGTCAATTTTTATCACCTTGAGACCATTATTTTTTCATGATGACCCTAAGGATGTGTACTTCATGCATTCTTTTATGTGCAAAGTAAGAAAATGGATGGAAGTTGCCTTAAGAATGCAAGAGATTATAGGTTATTTCATGATTTTTGGCCAACTTCATCAAGTCATAACTTGTTAAATTTTTGGAGATTTTAAGTTTTTCAAATTGAAAAATGTCATTCAAGAGGTCTACTTCATTCCATATTTTTTGGTCAAAATCAAATTCTATGTGGAAGGCCATGTTTGGAGGCAAAAGATTATAGGTCATTTTTAAAGAAGAGTTTAAAATTTTCCTAATTATGGAAAGTCAACTCTTTTTCTTCAACTTTGACTCCATGTAACTTTCAGCTCAAGCATCCATTTGATTCTATTCTTTTTCCATTGCAAAGCTTGTAACTTTATCTTTCCAAAGCATAAAGAATTATGCCCTAAGACCCCTTGAGGTGGAAATGCCATAGATTTGAATTTGGTAGTTTGAAATCGAATTTTGCACAAAGTCAGAATTTTGAAATCTTTGTTTTGGCTTCTAATCACAGAATTTCCATGCGTTTTCGTTTCTAATCATGTTTAGAAACTTGCCAGAAGTGATTAGCATCATGAAACGCACAATTTGGCTGAGTTTTGATCAAGTTTGAGTCACACTTTCTTCATGATGCAGACCCACACGAATTCCCTCCAAAACACATCATTTGCTATTCCTTTTGATCCCATTTGCTTCCCTATAAATAGAGTGTCATCCCCCATTAATTCCCCAAGCTTAGAGAGCCAATAACACCCTGCCAAAACTTCACACGAACACACTTTTGTTGAATTCAATTTTTGAAATTTAAGCTTCCTTTTCCAAAATTCTTTGGCATTCATCATCCTTGAACTTCATACAAACTCTCCAGCACTTAAACCAATCAAAACGACCCATAATCCAAATCAAGAACTGATTTGTTCTTCTCCTTTGTCTGATTCTAATGTTGCTTACAATTTTTAAATCCATTGAGAATTGAGAGAGAAATCTAAAATTGAAGGTACTCACTATTTTTCTGTGTTTTGATTCATATTTCCTTCCATACTTTACATAAATTTGGCGCGATGGTTGTGTTAGAATCGTCTTGAAGAGACGAGTCCAATGATGCTAGCCAGGGATCCTAAATTTTCCATTTGAAGGATCTCACAAAATCACCATCAGCCAATGATAGGGTGCCAAGCGTTTTAATTTCATTGGTTGCCCTTTTTCTAATCACATGTGTGTTTCACTAACGTCCATATCAAGCACATCGCATCTGGTCCATTGCATTAGCTTACTAACGCGTTTTGACTTTGCTCTGATGGTCCATATCTTTTTGGTTTTATTTTATTTCTGATTTTATATTTTATTTGATTAAATTTCAAAAATTCATAACTCTTTTATTTTTTATCCAAAAGTTATGAAAAATTCACAAAAAATACTTTGAATTATTTCTGATCTCATGAATATTTTTTTACATTTTTATTTTAACATTTGGTATTTTTTATATTTTTTGTATTATTTGCTTTCTTTTAATTACTTAAAAAATACTTTCTAACATTTTTTAATTCTGAAAATTTCATAAATATTATCTTGTATATTTTTGACTTTCTGGAAATTTTATGAAATTTTATGTTGAGGTTTACTATTTTTTATCTATTTTATATTTGTTTTAGCAATTTTAAATGGTTTAAAATAGTTTCTGACTTTTAAAAATTCCCAAAAAATTTGTAAAATTACTTGGCCTCTTTTCTGATTTTTTCTATGGTCTTATTTTTCATTTCTTGTTTAATTTGAATATAATTGATATTTTCCTCATTATTTTCTTTTCTTTTAAACATTTTTAAGTTTTTTAATGTACATATTATATATATATATATATATATATATATATATATATATATATATATATATATATATATATATATATATATATATATATATATATATATATATATATATATATATATATATATATATATATATATATATATATATATATATATATATATATATATATATATATATATATATATATATATATATATATATATATATATATATATATATATATATATATATATATATATATTTTATGGCTGTCTTGGGTTAATATTTTGGTCATGGCTTTATTAAAATCATCGGATCCATGGTGTTGAGTTTAACTCCAAAAAAAATGGATGAATAGTTTTAATAATAGTTTGATTAAATGTGAATTCAAATGTGGTTTTTCTTTTTACCCTAATTCCGCTTCATCTCATCCCCTTCTTATTGCACTAAATGTTGTTGGAGCATGATCTCTATATCATGTCTCAAAACAAATGGTGCATAGATTGCTATTGACTGGCCTCAAAATATGTGTGACTTTTATATAAGTCCACTTACGATTGCTTAACATAATGCTAAATTTTGTCCTGATTCGAATAAATGATCATTCATTGTCCGAACTTATGATTGCAAGCCCAAGTATGTTAATTTGATCCCTTTGATCCAATAACCTTGAGATTCATTGTTTGGAGGCTTTGGTTCTACCAATCCTCTAATGGATCTACAACACCTTGGTCAACGCGGATCACTTAAACATTGTTGATCATTAAATGGTACTTTTGAGAATTCCAAATGGATGATATACTTGACAAAAAGCAAATGCAACTTGTTGTGTGGAGGCTTTGGTTCTTCCAATCCTCTAATGAGTTCTAAATGCAAGATTCAAGATGGTAATCCAACTAACCACTAATTATTGACTTGTTTTATTTTTATACTTTTATTCTATTATGCTTTATGTACTATTTATTTTTAGCATTTTTCATTTCATGCCATTTTCTTCTTTGCTCATTTGAGAATTTATATTCTTGTCATTTTTACTTTGCTCACTTGAGTTTTTATTTTTCTTTTTCTAAGATACTTAATAATCCACATAAACCCTAAAAAAATCTTAATGGTACTTGGACTATTTGGTTACTATCCTTGGCATTATGGAGCAGTGGACTTTTTTCTTTGAGTTAGGATTAGAAACCTTGGCCTATCTTGGAGACCTTGTGATCTTATTTGATTATTTTGTCTGGAGTTCTTGAGGTTTACCTCAAGAAATTGGGTTGCTTGTTTTTTTTTTTGTGCAGGTTTTTGGTGATTACATCCTTTGTTTGTAATCTGGAATTCACCCGCATACAGCCGTTACTCTGCCCAATTTTTCTGAAGACTTAATACACTTGAAGTTTGGTTCTCTCAAGAGGTCTAGTATCTTTGCTTGCTTGGTTTCAATCCAAATAATGGGAATTCTATCTTGGCTCATAATGTCAAGTTTTGGCTTCTTATTGGTTAGATGGTCCTTATCCTTATCTTTTACCTTATGCTTTATGATAGCCTCTTCTTCTCCTCCCATCTTCTTTAATTTCAAAAATCTTCTCCCTCCTTTTGAAAACTCTTCTTGTTTTGAAACTTGAAACACTTTCATAATAAACTTGGACTTAGGTTCATGCATTTTCAAAACATTTTCATCAATAGACTTCAATCAATTTAATAATACTTTGACACTTTTTTGTGAGAAGACTAAAAGTCAATCAATCTCATTTCAAACCATTTTTCCACTTTGGCTTTTATCTTTAAACTTTTCTCAAAAAGTTAGACTCTTGTCAATCCTTGTAGTGATGCAAACAACTATACTTCTACAAAATATAGTGAAGTGAGATATTTTCCACTTGGGTGTTGAGTGAGGCATTGTTGATTTTAAAATCCAAGCCATTATCCTCCACTTTGAGATGATGCAAATTCTCCTTTCTCATGATTATGGGTAGTAAGTATGTTTTTCCACACGGATAATGACGATGATGTCTTATCTCTTAAAATCAACCAACACACTTGTGTTTCAATTTTTTTAAAAGAGAAACTATGTGTACCCTGATCCCCTATTGCACGAAAGGTGGTACGTAGGAACTAAAGGTTCGCAACCGCGGCGGGTGCAAAAATCATAAAAAAATATATTTCTTTTCTCACCTCCACTATCCATTTTATATACAACACATTTTTATAGCAAAAATATACAGATTTTAAAAAGAGGTTCCTGCAGAGTACCGTAGATGTTTAGGGTGATAATACCTTCCCTTTGCATAACCAACCCCCTTACCTTGAACCTTTCCCCCTCTTTTTGGGTTATTCGCTCTTTTCCCATTCCTTTGGAAACAATAAAGCGCGGTGGCAATTTTTATTTTTATTTGTATAAAGGCTAGTCAATCTAATGGCTTATTCTTGAACATATCTACCGCTATAGAAAAATGGAGACTTCACTGGGGAAAGATTGACCTCTTGCTGGTCCATCCCTAAGTGGGTTGAGCCTATCTTTGTTTATATCTGTATGTGTGCTATTGTTGTTTATGTGTTATATTTTGTATATATGTTTGTCTGGATTTTCCTGGTTTTCAGGGTGCTTGGTGATTACTCATAATTCCTATACCTGGACTTGAGAAAACTTTAAGATAGGATAGGTGTTATAGTCATGTTAACTTTGAGGGAGTAATCCTAAAAAAGGAGGCATGAGATCCCCCACTCAGTGGAGGCCCCTTTGACCGTAGTGTCGTTTACCGAGTAATCGGGAAGACGTACTGATTTCGACCTGGGAGCCTGCTGAGACTGAGGACCGTAGAGTACCAAACCCATCTTGGCCTTTTAGGTGTAGCGCGGAAGCTATTCCGGATTAATCCGGAATTAGTTTTCACGCGATACTACACCCGGACGAGTCTTTCTTGAGAATATTACTAATTACTGAGTTAATCGGGAAGTTGGTAATATCCGAAGGAAGGATGTAAACTCTGGGAACCTCTAGAACCTTGTTTGGAAGGTGATCACTTTTTAGACCAATACCTTATGGGTAGTACCTTTGACCTCATGCTCGTGACGTTGAACCTATGAACCCTATATGTGTGATCTTTTGTGTGATCGTTGCATCATGCATCCATGCATGCATAAGCATCTTTTGAAGAAAATAATATTTCAAGGGATTTAAAGGTCGACTATTTATGAATATCTCAGGTACTGTTAACCATGGATTCTGGAAAGAGAAAGACCGGGAAATACAGTTTTAAGGATCCCAAGATAGATGAGTTAGTCAGTCTAATTCCAGAGATCAAGCGTCCTGCAGACTTTCGGAAGAAGTATGGATCCATTATTCCTCTCATGAAGCTGAAGATGAAGGAGGGTATTCTCTTGACCTTGGTCCAGTTCTATGATCCGGGTTATCACTGCTTTACTTTTCCTGATTATCAGTTGATGCCTACACTGGAGGAGTATTCTCATATATTGGATTTACCTGTTACCAATCGTGTTCCTTTTACTGGTTTGGAGGGTGAGCCAAAACCGCATGAGATTGTTGTTTTGATTCATCTAGGGAAGTCTGAGGTGGAAACCCATATGACTACCAAAGGAGGGATTAGAGGATTACCAGCTCAGTTCTTATTGGAGAAGGCTCGTTACTTTGCCAAGATGAAGAGTACAGTTGCTTTTGAGGCCATATTTGCTTTACTTGCTTATGGATTATTCTTATTTCCTAATGTGGACAAGTTTGTTGACATTAACGCTATCAGGATTTTCATGATGGGAAACCCAGTTCATACATTGTTGGGTGATGCTTATTACTTTGTTCATCTTCGGAGTTCCTATCATGGGGGAATGATTATCTGTTGCACGCCTTTGTTGTACCGATGGTTCATCTCTTATATGCCTCAGTCTGATTCTTTTTGGGATGTCAAGAAGAAACCCCGTTGGGCTCCTAAAATCATGGCACTTACTCACTCGAATATTGATTGGTATCATCGAGCTTATCAGGATATAGAGATTATTGACAGTTGTGGTAGTTTCCCCAATGTACCTCTTATTGGTACAAAGGGAGGAATTAACTATAACCCTGTTCTTGCACGGCGGCAGCTTGGTCATCCGATGAGGGATAAACCAAAAAATATTCATTCGAGTAGTTTCTTTCTGAAGGAAGGAGAAGACCACAGGGAAGTTAGGGAGAAGATTGTGAAGGCCTGGCGTCACATTCATATGAAAAGTATGAAAGATTTGGGACCTAGGGGTGCTGTTTCTTTGGAGCCATATCTTCAGTGGGTCTGATCGAGAGCCATCCAGTTGAAGATGTCGTATACTCGGGAGACACCCATGCCTGATCTGTTTGTGAAGACCACTCCTCCTTTCTTAGACGACCTAGAAGAGTTGCAGCTTGCTTTGGTTAGGATGCAACAGGAAAGAGATGCTTGGAAGAACAAGTTCCAAACTTTAGAGAGTTCCTACAAAGCAGACTTGAAGGAGAAAGATGATTTGATTGAGATCCTTGAGAGTCGGGCAGTAGAGTCTATGGAGAGGCAAGGGGATTTATTTTCTCCTAAGCCTGAAACAGGTGTTGATTACTCACTTTCTGCTTCAGATGATTGGAAGGAGATTTCCATCAGACAGGTGGAAGAAAACCAGTGGTTGAGGGCTCAAATTACCAAGCTCACACGGAAGCGCCAGCATACATATTGATCTCTATCAGTTTCTTTCTCTCAGGATTTTTAGATTGTATTCTCATCTTGTACTTGGGATCATTGAAACTTGTAACCCATTTTGAAGTTATTATAATAAAAGTTTTCAGTATTTCAAATGCATTATTATTTTGATGTTCGCAATATGTCTATAAACGTTAAATACCTTGAAATATTAAATGATAAAGTAAAAATAATCATATGCGTCGCACATCATGCATCATATTGCACATATTTCTTACATTTATTATGCATATCCAGGTGCCTTACCCAGCTTTTTTATTCGTCTAACAAGTTGACTCATCACTACAACACTCGGGCTAACTTCAAAAAGAAGATATACAATTTGGAATAGGAGAATCACGAGCTACGCGAAGAAGTTTCTGCTTTGAAGGCTGGTTTGGCAAATTTGGCTACTCTGATGGAAGCTCTGGTGGTGGTTCAGAATCAGCCACCGAGTGTTCAACCTCAACCAACAAGGGCAAATGCTGAAGTTCCTACTGTTCATGCATCCGCTACTCTGATTGTTGTTCAAAACCGCATGCCTCAGGGTTATCCGTAGGGAATGCCAGAGAATTTTGCACCTGAAGGTTTCAATTTGGGCCCCCAAGATGTTCCAGTGGTTCCAAATGTTGTTACTTCAGCACCTCCTATAGTGCATATTGTTCCTGCTGCACCTCCTTCGGTGAATTTGGTTCCGTTTGTTAATGGAGATGTGTGTCGTCCTTTCCCTCCGCCGAGTGAAGACTTGGGTCTTTATGACATAATGGATGATTTCCAAGAACAGTTTGATAGAATGCAAAGAGAGATGAAGGCTCTTAGGGGAAAAAAGTTATTTGGGCAGAATGTGAATGAGCTGTGTTTGGTCCCGAATGTTAAAGTGCCTGCTAAGTTCAAGGTCCCAGAGTTTGAGAAGTACAAGGGCAACACTTGCCCTCGTGCTCACTTGGTGATGTATGTAAGGAGAATGTCTACACACACTGATGATCAGCGTCTACTGATTCACTTTTTCTAGGATAGTCTGACTGGTGCAGCATTGAAATGGTACATGAGTTTAAACAGCGCCAACATTCATACCTTTAATGATTTGGGAGAAGCATTTATAAAACAATACAAGTATAATATGGACATGGCGCCTGACTGTGACCAACTTAGGGCCATGGTTTAGAAAGACAGAGAATCGTTCAAAGAGTACGCGCAGAGATGGCGCAAAGTGGCTGCACAAGTGATTCCTCCCATGGAGGAAAAGGAAATGACTAAAATTTTATTGAAGAGGCTAGGCGATTTCTACTATGAAAGAATGGTAGCATGTTCCCCAAGTGATTTTACAAATATGGTAGGGATAGGTTTTCGCATAGAAGAGGCAGTAAGAGAAGGCCGTTTGACAAAGGGTGAAGGATCCAGAGGTGTGAAAAAGCCAGCTTATGGGTTTACAAAGAAGAAATAGGGGGATACAAATGCTGTCATACAAGAGAGGAGAGTAAACGCTCCTAGAAGGAATTATCAGCGTCACCAGCAAGTTGCCTCAGTTACTCCTGTTATGAATGTCGCTCCAACTACCGTTGCTTATCAAAGACAGTCCAAACACGGGAACCAAGGGAATAATCAGAGAAGGGAGAACTATGACCATATTCCCGTGAGTTATGCAGAGCTAATACCAGCATTGATTCAGAAGAAGTTGGTCCAGACATGACCACCTCTAGCAGTGCCATCACCATTTCCTTGGTATTACAAAGCAGACCATACGTGTGCCTTTCATCAGGGAGCACCAGGGCATAGTGTTGAAAATTGTTATCCTTTGAAGACTAAAGTGCAAAGGTTAGTGAAGTCTGGAATTTTATCTTTCAAAGACATGGGACCTAATGTGAAAGATAATCCTCTACCCAAGCACGGGGGAGTGAATGTTGTGAATATGGTGGCCGGTTGTCCAGGTGACTTCGGATTTTTGACATTAATCTGGTTAGAGGGGATTTGGTAAAGATGCATGCAGAACTTTGTGAATTCAGTTATTATACGCATGACCACCCCGGTTATGCTATTTGAAGTACAAACATACAGGGTTGCGAGAAGATAAAAGCTGATTTACAGGAGATGATGGACGAAGGTCTAATTCATATAATCAGGCCTAGGGCAGAGTATGAAGAGGAAGTGAATATGGTTTCGGGATGTCTGGGTGAATTTAGAATTTTTGAAGTAGAGCATTTGAATGAAGATCTCGTACAGTTGCATGCTACCTTCTGCTGTACTGCTGGTTAGGTGGAACACCAATATGGATATTGCATAGTTTGTTGTCGAGACCCCCGAGGATGTTCTGTTGTGAGAGAGGGTGTTCAATTGTTGTTAGACAATAGAACTATCAAGATCACAGGTTAGAGAGATGATTATCATGAGATTGATATGGTTGAAGTCTGTTTAATGGGAGAAGAGTCAGAGGAAGAGTATGCCTCCGCGGATGAGTATTTCTCTTCAGACGAATATTTGTTTGACGGAAATGACCTTTTGAGGGCTGATTATGTTGAGGAAGGGGTAAATGTCATTGTACCTTGTTTTGGTGCACCCTCTCATCTTGAGGTGGAGTACTATAGCAAACCAGTTGTTACCCCATTGGTAATTAGTCTTCCAGGACCTGTTCCCTATAAATCAGATAAGGCTGTGCCTTACAAATACAACGCTACAATTTTAGAAGATGGGGTGGAAGTTCCCATCCAGCCCATGCCAGATGTTGGAAATATAGCTGATAATAGCAGGGTGACCCGTAGTGGTCGTGTGTTTGCGCCGGTTATTCGAAGAGATGTTGTTGCTGGGAATAAAATTACTGAGAACGATGAGCCTAAGAAGACTGCAGGAGAGACTAGTGGAGCCACATTAGAGAAAGAAGTGGATGATATCCTGAAGATAATTAAGATGAGTAACTATAAAATTATGGATCAGTTATTGCAGACTCCTTCAAAGATATCCATCCTAGCTTTATTGATGAATTCCTCCGCTCATAGAGAATCACTGATTAGGGTACTAGACCAAGCTTTTGTAGAGAATGACATGTCGTTAGATCAATTCAGCAACGTAATTGGAAACATTACGTCATGTAACAACTTGAGTTTCTGGGATGATGAGTTACCAGATGAAGGGAGGAATCACAACCTGGCCATCCACATATCTATGAACAGCAAGAATGATTCGCTATCCAATGTGCTAATTGATAATGAATCCGCATTGAATGTTATACCAAGAAGTACTCTCATGAAGTTAAAGTATCAGGGAACACCTATGCGCCCGAGTGGCATCATTGTGAAGGATTTTGATGGGTCGAGGAAGTCTGTCATCGGTGAAGTGGACTTGCCCATCCATATAGGACAACATTTGTTCTTGATAACCTTCCAGGTCATGGACATTATTCCCGTATATAGTTGTTTTCTAGGACGGCCATGGATACACGAAGCAGGGGATGTCACTTCAATTCTGCATCAGAAGCTAAAATTTGTGCGCGAAGGGAAGGTAGTGATCATAAATGGGGAGCAGGCATTGTTGATATCCCATCTATCCTCTTTAAGTATTGTAGAAGCGGATGAGGCTGTTGTTAGAACCCGTTTCCAAGCCCTATGCATTGATAACATAAGGAAGAATGAGAATTTTAAGGTTTCCCTGAAGGATGCGCCATAGGTTGTGCGCAATGGTCGTGATGCAGTTTGGGGATGACTTGTGGATCCACCCGTGAACAAGAATAGAGCTGGTTTGGGTTTCTCTTCAAGGAATGTCAAAGGCGAAAGTTTTAAGTTAAAGTCTTCTGTGAACAGTTATCATGATGTTTTCCGCAACGGAGGCTACCTCCATTCGATTGGTTCTTGAATTAATGTTGTTGAAGAGGATGAAGCAGAGCAGGAAGCACCGAATTATGTGACGCATGGAGTCCGAGTTCAGAACTGGGTCACCATTGAAGTTCCTTCTTGCATACATGTTTCAAAGTAATTTGTTTTTTTAATCTGCTTATTTCTTTTGAAAAGCTTTCACTCTGCCCAAGGTGGAAGTATTAATGTTGTAGGGCTTATCTGTTTGTTATAATTGTTAAGATCATTAATAAAAGTTGTCTTTGCTTCAAAAATTATGTCTTTTATTTTCTGCCTTTTTCTTGGGAAATGGTAATGATAAAAAAACCTTTCAAAATAAACAATAACTGAAAATTAATCTGCATGATCACTTGTTATATGTGTCAGTTTCTAAAAACAAATAAATCATATGTGCGGATTAATTAAAAAAACTCGTTGAGTACAATGACCCTGCACCCTCTCCCAACTTTGATTGTCCTGTGTTTGGGGCTAAAGAAGAAGATTATGATGAGATTCCAGAAGAGGACTCACGGTTGCTTGAGCACGAGGAAAATACAATTCAGCCATATAAAGAGCCTTTGGAAGTGGTTAATTTCGGTTCAGAAAAAGATCCAAAGGAAGTTAAGATTAGAGCATCATTGCGTCCTGATGTAAAGAGCGGGTTGATTGAGTTGTTGAAAGAGTATGTGGATATTATTGCTTGGTCTTATCAAGATTTGCCTGGTCTAGATACAGACATTGTTGAGCATCGTTTACCATTGAAGCCAGAGTTTCCGCCAGTTAAACAAAAGTTGAGAAGAACCCACCCGAATATGGCAGTAAAGATCAAAGAGGAGGTCCTAAAGCAGATTAATGCAGATTTTCTTGTGACATCAGTGTATCCTCAATTGATTTCTAATATTGTCCCAGTACCGAAAAAAGACGGAAAAGTCCGCACGTGCGTAGATTGCAAAGATCTAAATAAATCTAGTCCAAAAGATGATTTTCCATTGCCTCACATTGACATGTTCGTGGATAGCACAACAAAGTTCAAGGTATTATCGTTCATGGACGGATTTTCTTGGTATAATCAAATAAGAATGGCTCCAGAGGACATGGAAAAAACAACGTTTATCACACCCTAGGGAACATTCTATTACAGAGTGATGCCCTTCGGGTTGAAGAACGCTGGTGCAACATACCATAGGGATATGGCAACCCTATTCCATGGTCTGATGCACAAAGAAATCGAAGTATATATTGATGATATGATTGCCAAATCCTAAACTGAAGAAAGGCATATAGAAGATTTGTTGATGTTGTTTCAGCGTTTGAGGATGTATCGTCTCCACTTGAATCCAAATAAATGCACCTTCGGAGTCAGATCAGGGAAATTTTTGGGTTTTATTGTTAGCCAGAAAGGAATTGAAGTTGACCCTAAAAAAGTCAAAGCAATTCAAGAAATGCCAGTACCAAGAACCGAAAAGCAAGTCAGGGGTGTCCTCAGGCGTTTGAACTATATCTCCATATTTATCTCCCACATGACTGCAACGTGTGAAGCGATCTTTAAGTTTTTAAACAAATATCAAGGTTGTGTATGGACGGATGACTGCAAAAGGGCATTTGAAAGTATTAAAGAATATCTACTTGAACCTCCTATCTTGCTCCCTCCCGTAGAAGGAAGACCGTTGATTATGTATCTAACAGTGTTGGATAAATCCATGGGTTGTATTCTGGGACAACATGATGAAATAGGAAAGAAAGAGTTCGCCATTTATTATCTCATCAAAAAGTTAACTGATTGTGAGTCGCAGTATTCCACGCTAGAAAAGACATGTTGTGCTTTGGCCTGGGCGGCAAAGCGTTTGCGGCAGTATATGTTGAATCATACGACTTGGTTGATCTCCAAAATGGATCCAATCAAGTATGTTTTTGAAAAGCCTGCTCTTACTGGGAGAATTTCCCACTGGAATATGTTGTTATCTGAATATGATATCGAGTACCGCACTCAAAAGGCTATTAAAAGTAGTGTGTTGGCAGATTACCTTGCTCACCAGCCGGTGGAAGATCACCAGTCTGCAGAATATGAATTCCCCGATGAGGATGTGATGTTCTTGAAAGTGAAAGATTATGATGAACCATTTCCTGAGGAGGGCCCCGACCCTGAATCTCGTTGGAGTATGGTATTTGATGGAGCTGGGAATGCTTATGGTAAAGGAATTGGTGCTGTGATTGTTACTCCTCATGGATCGCACATTCCTTTTACCGCGAGGTTAAAATTTGATTGCACTAATAATATGGAGGAATATGAGGCTTGAAAGAAGAATCGAAAACCTTAAACAGGTTGCCTTTTTTGACGATTTCATGCCCTTTTGAATTTTGAATGAACCGGGGCATGCTTCACTCCCTGACTCCTTCGAATGCCATAAAGCCTTGTTATTCGATTGGCTCTGAGTGGCTTCCTTCAATTTGTTCATGGTTTTATCCTCATGGCTCCTTCGATTGATTCCATTTACATTGGTTGTTTGACCTGGAAAATCCTCCTATTAGCCCAATCGAACACTTCCTTCTAGCCAGTCAAAGCTTCTTCTGTTATTTCCTTCGAATGTGATTGTGCACGATGCTTGGGCTTTGTAGCATGTAGGACTTTTGGTTAGCCAACATCTTGAACTAGACTCATCAAAATACAAAACAAAACTTGTTTCCAACAATTGTGTGTCCTTTGAATGAACCACATGTGTTTCCTTCGAAGGCATCACTTGTGAGTTTCTTCGAATGGGCTAAATGTATGTCCTTCGAAGGCACCACTTGTGAGTTTCTTCGAATGGGCTAAATGTATGTCCTTCGAAGGCACCACTTATGAGTTTCTTCAAATGGACCACATGCACCCCTTGTGAGTTCTTTGAATAGGACACCAATGTGTGTTCATAATGTAGAAATTATATGTTGAAGGGTTCATAGGTGGAGTCAAAGCTAGCATGAGGGAAACCACTGCTTTGTGAATGGAAACACGCATGAAAGAAGTTCTTTTCCTTGTGAATTGAATTAGGCACGAAGGAAGTAATTGCCTTGTGTATCGAAGCAAGCATGAAGGAGATATTCGTCTAGTGAACCGAAGGAAAGTCTAAAGAAGGCTTTCCCTTGTGAATTAAAGGCAAGCATGAAGGAGGTATTCGTCTAGTGAATTGAATGCAAGTCTGAAGAAGCCTTTGCCTTGTGTATCGAAGGCAAACCTGAACAAGCCTTTGCCTAGTGGATCGAAGGCAAGTTGAAGGGGGCCAAAGTATAGTCGAAGCTAGGGAAATCGAAGAAGACTTGAAGGAGGCCAAAGTCCAGTAGAAACATGGGAAATCGAAGCAATCTTTATTTTCTTTGATTTGATGCCTGAAAGCCAAAAATCCAATTTTACTTGTGCAAACTTGCCCTTTTGAAAAATCCTTGTGAGAAAATGTCTTGAGAAAAGAGAGGGCAAATTTTGGGGTACAAAAAAAGAAAACAAATAAAGTGGATCCCATTGAGTACAATGGATGTGAGAGGTGTTAATCCCTTCCCCTCGCATAATCGACTCCCTTACCCTTTCTCTTGGTCGTAAGACCATCTTATCCATCCTCTTGTGGTTTTCTCGATATTTCCCCTTCCTGCGGGATAAATAAAGTTCGGTGGCGGCTCTGTGTTTTCTGCCGGTAGTTTCACCTGTTAGAGTTTCATGAGCAAAAGTAGGAAGACAAATTCATCCATAAACACAAATAGCCATGATAAGAGAGGGGAACACTAAGGGACAATTTGCCTTAGCTTCTAGTTGACGACCATTTTCAATCACCAAATTTAATTCATTTATAATGATACGGACCACCTCCATCTACTTGTCTTGTATGATGAAGTGCATAAGGAAAGTAGTGTTAAGAGGAGCGGTAGAGCGGTGCATTCTAGGCTTGATGTTGTGCAAGATCAGCAGTAGGATAATATAAAAAGTTGGCTTCATGTATTATTTTAAATACCTCACAACAACCTCATAAGAATTCAACCTAACACTTATTCCTTCAAGAAAAATAGACTAGGAAATTTCTTCAATAATTCTTTGATGGTTGAGTTGTAAGGTGAATTGATCAATCTCCCCAATTTCTAAGGCAAAACGCTCCCCCAAAATCTCATTAATTGCATCATGGTTGAAACCCAGCTTTCTCCCTCGAATAAAGATGGTAAATGTGAAATGATCTCCTTCATTTGGAAGGGAATTCACATAGAAATACCTCACAATATCATAACTGATACTGCTTGGTGGATAGATCATCTCACCCCACTATAAGTTTCCTGCCTATTAATGTTGAATTTTCTTTTTGACCATATTTTTCTATTTTCCAAATTATTAAACTTATCCTCTTATTCAAGTCCAAGGAACCGAGTTACACCAAACTCCTAGGTTGACAAAAGGTGTTTCCCCCGTCATTTGCTTCATAGAAAAAATTGAAAATTTTGGAGCCATAAACATTGGGTTTCCTCCCAATCAGGGATTGTTTAACATCAATTAGCTCGACGGTTCTTTGGTGACTTCAAGAATCGGCAAGTGGAACAGTTGTCATAAGTCAGTCAATTTCACCGTGGAGGTAAAGATTCAACCCTTGACCATTGACAATCCAACTTTCTTTCAAAACTGGTGTCATACCCTAAATTTTCCCGCATTTGTATAGTAATCAATTCATTTCATTTCATTTCATTTCTTACTAATTTTTGGTGTGTTACTATAAGATCGCATTCTAGTATTGATTTGTATTTATATCATATAAGTTGTTTATCTTACACTTGTGGATATTCTTTCTATATAGGGGTGTTTATCATTTTATCAAAGGGCGGCGTGTGTTTCAAAAATTATCAAGTAAGGTTAATTGGCCCTTCATGGTTTTAAGGGTCCATTAAATTTTATTTGGCCTTAGTATTGTTGACCGAAGTCAACATGCGTATTAAAATATTTTTATTATTTTTATTCACCCTTATTATTATATCTTATTTTTAGGTTGACCTAAGGTCAACATATATCTATATGTTACATTTTTCTTTTTTACGTTATTATTTATTATTAATATGGTAAGAATTTTGACCAAGGGTCAAAATTAGGGTTTTCTCTCAACCCTTTATGCAAGTTGCGCCTTTTTGGACCCCTTCTTCCCTAAGACAATCAGAAGCCAAGAATTCAAAATTTTTTGAATCAAATCTTTTCAAAATCAAAGATTGAAAATGTCTTTTTATTAAATCACAAATTTGCATACAAAATCGTTTAGATACTTACATAGTACATAAACCCTAATTCTAAATCTAATCAAATCTAAATCAATTTGTGATTACAAATTAATCTAAAAGTAACTGCAAATCAAATACAAATTACGTAATTGAACTAATTCCTAAGCCTATAAAAGCCTAATACTAAGACATAATTGAAAAGAAAAAACTTAAAGAAACCCTTGCATCAATTGTTGTGTATCTCACCCTCACCAAAGCTCAAACTTTTGAATACTTAGGGTTTCACACCGAAACCCTAAGCCTTCAAGCTAAAACGTCCATCATTGTTATTTGCAAGCAAACGAAGAAGAAGATTAAAATAGGAATAAGGAGAAATAAGGAAAGGAATTACAACCAGTGTCACTGCAATTCAAGTAACCCTAATCACATAGCTTAGGGTTTTTCTGCATGTATGATTGTATCATTAGATCTCTGAGATTTGGGGTTTAACTTGGATTTCTGGAAATTCTAGGGTATGGGTTGCTCGCTAGGGTTAGGGTTCATCTACCTTAGGGTTAGGGTTTATGGTGTTAGGGTAAAAATTGCTTAGGGTTCTTTATTTTGGGTTAGGGTTCTAAGGTATAAGTTTAAGGTTCTTTGGATTCTGGAAAAGTGTTGAATTTCCCGACGGAAATTCATCTCTCACAGTGGCCTCAACGGCCGGCCACAGTGGTAAAATCCTTGGGTTCTAAGGGTTTATAATGTTTTGGGTTTGGGATAATAGCTTGGATGAAGATATGAAGATCCCAGTTGAAGATCAACCAGAGATGTAAAGATAAGGGTGATGTTCATGCTGTTTTATGATGGTTGTTAGGGTGGCGACGATTTCCATCCAACAGGGTTCTAGAGAGAGGTCATAGCCTCTCTCTCTCTACATTTTGTACAGTGAGAAGGTTAGAGAGAGAGAGAGAGACAGAGGGAGAGAAGAGAAGAAAAATGAAAATTTGTGAAAGGAAATATATATATATATACTCTCTTCGTTGCTCCATACATGCATTTCATCATACTCCCTAGTCAATAAATGAATCTTGGTCGTTTGTTCTTTATACTCTTTATTAGTGCCCCAGAGTTAACCTCTAGAGGCAATTTGATCAATATTGAACACTCCTGATCTTGCTAGCACATCATAACACCCTACACCTCCCCCACAAACTAACTAATGAATTCAATAAAACTATTTTTGGACCAAGCTCGTTCTATTCGCACACCCTATTTTCTTATCTAAACGGAAAGTTACACCCCCCTGGCATATTGGATCAAAACAAACATTGTGACTTAGGCCCTTTCTATTAACACCTCCCATCAATTGCTAAGAAGAATAATTTATAACCCCCTATTTAATTAAATAATTTGTTTAATTCATTTATTTATTTAGTTAATTTATTTATTTTATTCATTATATTTATTTATACATCTAATTATCTTGGGCATTTTATTTTGTCATCATTTGCCTAAAAAATAATTTTTCTTATTTATTTAGTTAATATAATTTATTTTGGATAAATAAATATAATATTCATAATAATCATAAATTATTTTTTCTAACAAATACTAACCTTCCTTTTTTATTCAATTCACTAATTTTTTTTTACTAATTTCTTCTTACTAATCAAATCTTTTTTACTATTTTCAATTGCATTCAAATATTTTAAAATTGCATCATGCATTTAATATAGCTAACCAATCAAGCTTAACATTTGTTACTAACATAATTCAAATGCAATATTATTTTCAAAAAGGATTCTTCGATCTACTTTCAAAATTAACTGTGAATCACGTATACGACTACACTATTTTCAAACCCAGACAAGGTCCAAGGATAATTCGAAGGCATTTACACAATCCATAAAAATATAACTAACCAAAGACATACGAACTATGGATTTGGACTTTTATTTTTCACAAGGAGATACGTAGGCACACGGTTAAAATCAATGTGAGTCCCTTGATTAAAAATTAAATCATTTCTAAAACATATGGAAACGACAACTTTTAAATAGAAATTCCCGATTTACTCCTACGACCTAAAAGAAGATGCCCCTTGAGAACAAGGGAGATGAAGGGTGCCTAACACCTTTCCTTCCTCTAATCAACTCACGAACTTAGAATCTCTAACAATTAGGGTTATCCTTTATTTTCCCGTCCTTAGGACAAAAATTAATGGTGACGACTCTTTATTTTTTGCCGGTTATGACAACTGGCGACTCTGCTGAGAAAAAAACCCTAGAGTTTAGAGTCTACCCCTCCTTTTAGGTCTAGGTTTTATTTCTTGGAGTTCTTTCTATTTTTGGCATGTTTCTCTTTCCATATCTATTTATTGGTTTATATGTCTGTTTATTTATTAATTTTCATTTCATTATCATGTTATTTATATTGTTGGTGGAATTTAATTTCAAAAATATCAAACCTTAGAAAGAAGGATTGTCAATTTTCCAAGGGGGTTTAACATCCCTATGAGTTTTTGCGACGAATTCACCTAGAGTAGGTCGAGTTCCGAGAATATATTTTAGAGGGCTAGAATCTCTTGGAGGTAGGACTTTGTAACTTGACCAGTGAATCTTTGTATAACTCAAAAACAAAATCTCATGGTGAGACCTTGTACGACCTGCGAGACGAAAGTCTCAGTCTACAAAGAGGCTCCTCTTAAGAAAGGCCCTTGTGCCTTTTCCATTTAGTGTTATCCATAATACCCTTAAGGAAGCCACCCTTTTAGGGAGGTTAAAATATTCGTAGGACGAACTAGGAACCCACCTTCTAAGGATACCTTTTACAATCCACCACAAATTGCACCACCGTGCATAGCATACATTTCTCATTAAGAAAAATATTCATTATTTTTTATTTTTTTTATGTCTTATTTACAGGATTTCCTTGAAAAAATATAATAAAAAGAAAATGTTTTGGTGAGCATCTCAAAATGAATACTAATAAGAAACAGAACATCCGCATTAGTGCCAGATTGTCAGATATGAAGAAGATCAAATTAATTAGAGGGAAACTAATAGAGAAAGCTATAAATATGTTTGTTCGATGCTATGGAGATATCATTGAGCTTACAAAGGTGATTGTACAAGTAGAAGCAATTACTGCCCTTGCTCAATTATACGACCCTCCACTAAGGTGTTTCACTTTCAGGAATTTCCAACTAACACCTACTTTGGAAGAATTTGATAGGATTTTGGGATTCTCCAAAATCAAGGATGAAGCCTATATAGGAATTGGAAATACCATCATGGTTCGAGACTTGGCTAGAGATAGGGATAGTGAAGTTCAGGGCATTAAGAAGAAGTACTTAGAATCCAAGGCTCTTTCTTTTGCTGATAAAAAAGAATGGGAGGCATGTGTGGATTGTGTAGCATTGCTCATCTTTGGCTTGGTTATGTTTCCAAATATTGTGGAATATATTGATGTTGCAACCATTAATGTGTTTTGGGCTGAAAAAGTACTAAATGTTGATCCTAATCCCACTTTTCTTGCTAATGTGTATTAATCTCTTCATACACGTTATGAAAAAGGGAGAGGTGTCCTACATTGTTGCATTCCTCTTCTATATTCTTGGCTCATTACTCACCTATACAAGGAGGACTATATGGTTAAACATCTGGAAAAGAACGAATGGTCTCAAAAGTTGAGGGATCTTAGTGCTGATTCAGTTTTGTGGTATGCTAGAAATATGAGTATAGGAGAAATTATCTTTAATTATGAGAATTTTCAAATGTTACTTGGATTGGAAGAAGATGATGTATCAACTATAACCCCACGTTTGCTTTACGTCAGCTTCGGTACCCTTTGGAAGATAAACCTTCTGACAATCAACTTTAACAACTAGTCTTTCATGATACGGGTAGAAGCAACCCTGAGCTACTCTAGAAAGTCATACAAGCTTGGGGTAAGGTTCACAAGAAAGGTGTTGAATTTGGTAAGAAAAATGTTGTGGCAAGGAGCCTTATACATAATTGTTCTTGGAAAGGGTTCGAATTAACAAACTGCTATTTGATATTGATCCTACATACATACCAGACATACCAAATCCCCTACCGATGTCAGTAGAAGAAATAGAAGAACCAAAGAATGACCTAGAGCAAGCCCAAAGGGAAAATGACAATTTGGAACATAACCTTTATGACCTTGCTTATGAGAAGAATCAGTTACAACGAGAGCTTGAACTGAAAGATCAACAGATTCAAAAAAATCGTGAATTGGTTGAAAAAGAAAGGTCTAAGAGAAAGTGTACGAACGAAGGGTTGTTGAGTGCCACTTTCAATCTTGATTCCCACAACCAACGTTTGGATGATGTTGCTAGAGAAGTTTCCAGACTAAAGAAATGGTACAACAAAGCATTGCAAGACAAAAGATAATTGGAAGAGGTTTTGAGAATCATAATTCAAGGGTTACAGGAAGGTGCTCAAGATCAAGCAGACCAGATTCAAATACTTCTCATAAGTCTCCAAGAAATCCAAGAAGAAGAGGTGAGAGAATGCCTTAGAAAGTTAAGAGCAGAAGAACTTCTCTCTCGAAAGGTGGAGGAGTATGAACAAGCTTGTCCAGAGTTGGAAGGCATCCAAAAATATTTCCTTATATAAAGGGAACTCTATAAGGAGATGAGAGCTGAAAAGAGATATTGGAAAGAACAGTATACAAAGATATCCCAACCGGGAGAAGACAACAAGGTCATAATTCCACGCTTTACAAGGAGTGTCAGAGGTATAAAGACAAGCACGTAAAACTTGCATTTTTAGCAAACAATCTCATTGGTAACATTCCTAGGAGCTTAAGGGATGCACAAGCTGCGATGGTTCCTCTTACGAAGGACGTTGGAGGCTTCCTCAAGCTTTGCAGGGAGATGGTTGATGGTTTTAGGGCAGAAAAATGCAAGTGGGCTTAGATGATTTAGTTTCTCTTTTATTGTTTCCTTCAGTATTTTGACATTTGTTTTTATTCAGTATTTCATTTCAGTATTTGCTTCCATACGAATTGTATTTATCTTTCCAAGAATTATGGTTTCACTTTAATAAAAATTACTTTTGTTTCAGTATTTAATCTGCATATATTTTGGGATACTTACCAATGAAAAGTAAAACCTAAAAAAATAAAAATAAAAAAGGGGAAATCACAAGTGAATAAGACATTTAAGTTAATTCTTAGCATATTCATATGCATGCATCCAAATACGAAAATGGCATTTTTCATTTCATACAAAAACATACTTTTTCATATCACCTCCAGTGAAATCATTAGGAAAACCACACTACCTTTCCAGCCTTCATATCAAACCAGTTCTCATCAAGGAAAGTAATGGAGAAACTTGAACAGAATCAAGATGATTTTCAAGAAGACTTGGAACAAGTGAAAGGAAGTATCGACTCACTGAATGATAATATGAGTCAAGTTCTGCTTGCCTTGAAGAACATCATAGAAAGACAAGGTTAGATTCCTAAGGTAGATTTTGAAGAAATAGAACAAACCATTGGTCACCAACCAAGACATGAACCAGAATCCGGTCCCACAAAGCCAATTGTTTCCCAACAAGAGACCATCATGATTGAAGGTTTCGTTCCACCTCCTCCGAAGGTGGGGGCATCCCGTACTTTGCAAATTCCAATCAACAATGTGGATAACTATATAGACCTGCAATATGGAAACCACCATTTGTAAGGTGTTACTCAAGTGCCCCAACCAAATATTGTTGAAGATCCTAGGGAAGTCAACCAGTATAAAGTTCTTGAAGAAAGACTAAAGGTTGTGAAGGGTTATGACGCTTTTAACGTCAATGCTCTTGAAATGGGTCTGGTTCTAGACGTAGTGATTCCCCCAAATTCAAAGTACCTGACTTTTTGAAAATATAAGGGACTCATATGCCCAAGGAGCCATTTACACATGTATTATAGGAATATACATGCATATGCTCATGATCAGAAACTAATGATCCACTTCTCCAAAGATAGCTTGAGTGGGGCATCCCTAGATTGGTATATGCAGGTAGAATGAGCATATGTTTGATCACGGGAAGACTTTTCAAACGCTTTCTTAAAAAAATACAATTACAATTTATACATGGCTCCTAATCGCTTGCAACTTCAGAATTTTTCCCAAAAGAAGGATGAATTTTTCAAAGAATATGCTCAACGATGGAGAGAAATGGCAGCATGACTACAACCATAACTTCTTGAAAAGGAGTTGGTAGACATGTTCATGAGTACTCTACAAGGTTTGTATTATGAGAAAGTGGTAGGTAGCGTCTCCTCTGGATTCTCTGGTTTGGTGACAATTGGCGAACAAATTGAAACTGGTGAGAATAGCGGCAAGATACAAGGAGCATCATCCAAGACTCCTTATAACCCAAAGAATCATAGTCTGAACTTCTTGAAAAAGAAGGAAGGAGAAGCCAATGTTGTCACATCATACCAGAAAGCACAACTGCCATTGGTTATGCCACGAGAACAATAATGAAATAGGTTTGACAGACCTCCAAGAAGATTTGATCCTCTCCCTATGCCACACAGTCAATTACTATAACATTTACTCAATCCATCTTTGGTAGAGCTGAAGCCACTTGCTCCCCTAATTAGGGAACTCCCACCAAAAATGATGCAAATTCAAGGTGCGAGTATCATGCCAATTCTCTAGGGCGAACCATAGAGAAATGTTGGGCCTTCAAACACAAGGTTCGAGATCTGTTGGATTCCCAAGACATCCCTTTTGATAAACCTAATATCAAGACAAACCCCATGCCTCAGCATCGTGGTCCAGTTATGAATGAAATTAAGATATTCATTGATCATAGAGAGACTAGACGAGTAAAAGCTCTAATAGATATGTTAAAGGAGGATTTATTGGAACATGGGTTTCTCTTGGAACACAATGATGCTTTCGAGAACACTTTCAAGCAATTTGTGGATCAAGAGATAGTTCAATTCGGGCATTACCCTAAAGAAGAATATATAGCTGCAATCAATTGGAATATAAGAAGACCGTTGGTAATTCCTTTCCAAGGTTTAAGTTTTGCAAAGAAACCACTTGTAATCCCTTGTGTGGAATCAATCTCAATGAAAATACCAGTAACAATATTAGTTTTTATGAAGAGTACAATGGTTATCAGGGGGCTATCTCTCACTCCTTATTAGAGTGATAAAGTTGTACCATGAAGCTACGAAACTACTGTCTACATCAATGGACAGAAACAAGAATGTGAACCCTCAATGAGCCAAGGACCTGCAATTACAAACATAGTAGGGATAGGGGCCATGACTCGCAATGGTCACATGTTTTCTCCAAGTCAACACAAGAAGGATGATACTATGACTAGGGATAAAGGAAAGGCGGTGACTGAAACTAATCAGGGGCAAGAGCCTCCGAGTAAAACTTTCACTGATCAAGAGGCTGACAAATTCCTAAAAATGATCAAGATTTCAATACTCTCATTACTGATAAATTCAGAGGCACGCGGAGAATCTCTGATGAAAATCATATGTTTTTCGCATGTTACAAAAGAGATCATAGTAAACCAATTTGATTGAGTCGTGGCTAATCTAACATCAAAAACAAGCCTAGGTTTCAATGATAGTGAGTTACCTCCGCAAGGTAGAGCTCACAACAAAGTGTTGCAGATTATAATCCAAATAAGAACAAATAGCTTATCCATGGTGCTTATTGATACTGGTTCATCCCTTAATGTACTACCAAAGGCCAGCTTGATGAAGCTAACAATAGACGGCATCATCATAAGACCAAGTTCTATGGTGGTTAATATTGTACCCCAATTTTTCCCCTAAGATTCATCTATCATCTCATATTAAATCAATCATATAAGGATCACACTAGGGTTTGGCTCTTCTCCCTATCTCTAGGTTTTCTCATGAAGAACCACCAAGAACTTTGATTTATATATTGGGATCATATATGTCTTGTGTTGATTATGTTTTAACTAATAAGTACAATGAATGTTTTCTCTAATTGATGATACTATAGGTGAGGGCACAACACATTTCATCATGTTAGTTCATAGGTTCATTAGTTTATTTCCATGCCTTCTTCAACAAAGCTTCATTGAG
This sequence comes from Vicia faba, assembly GCA_948472305.1. Taxonomy (NCBI): domain Eukaryota; kingdom Viridiplantae; phylum Streptophyta; class Magnoliopsida; order Fabales; family Fabaceae; genus Vicia; species Vicia faba. The sequence continues at coordinate 604,409,044 of OX451741.1, read as the reverse complement.
ATTAGAGTTTCATCATTGAGAGTTCTTTATAGTAATATCGTGACAAGTTCTACTATGATTCATCATGCCTAAATTTGTCAAACTAAGTCAAAAGGTGCAAGAATTGATTGAAGAAGTTTGACCTAATTGGATAAGTTCTTGATTCCTTGATCACAAGTACATAACTCTCTCAATCCTTAATATTTGGACGTGGTTATTGTTGCTATGGGTTCTTATAATCACCCACAAAAACTTATATTCACATGGAAAAAGTTATTATGCAAGGAAGCTTGTCAAATTTGAAAGGGGTTTCCAAGTCATTTTGGTGCTTTAGGAGCTAGGGTTTTGAACTTCTAAGGACTATATCTTGTTCATATTTTGATATTTTTTATCGATTCCAAAGATAAGTTTCTCTTTAAAGGTTTATCAACTAATCACTTCAAAAGTTTCAAACAATTTTTTGTGGAAGATTCCTAATGAGGAAGAAAGATTACAAGTCCTCTAGATAGGCCATCAAATTCCCTTATGTGACTTCAAAGGATCGTAACTTGGTAAATGTTTATCTTCTTGAGCCCATTATTTTTCCATATTAATCTTAAGAATGTGAACTCCAACTTTTCTTTTATGTGCAAAGCTAGAAAATGGTTGGAAGATGCCTTAAGAACTCAAAAGATTATAGGTCACCTCATGGATTTTCACCAATTTTACAAGGCCATAACTTTTTCAATACTTGGTATTTTTTAGTGATTCAAGTTTCACAATTATCTTTGGGAAGTTCACTTCATGCTAGCATCTATTATCAAAGAAATATTTTAAAGTAAGGCCTTGTTTGGAATCAACACATTATAGGTCACTTCTGAAGAAAAACTTAGAATTTTTCTAAGTACAAAAAGTCAGCATCTTTTTCTCAACTTTGACCAAAACACAACTTCTAGCTCAAGCTTCCATTTGATCTTCCTCTTGGCACATTGCAAAGATTGTGACCTTATCTTTCAAATACTTCAATAATTATACCCTAAGACCACTTGAGTTATGAATACTATTGATTCAAAGTTGGTACCTTGAAACTGAAGTTTCACTTCAAGTCAGATTGCAATTTCCATAATGTGGCTTCTAATCACCAAATTACCACCCGTTTTATACTTAAACATGATTAGAAAATATGTTTGAATCATTTAGAGTGTCAAAATGCATCATTTGGATGAGTTTTGATGCACATGTTGTCACACTTTCTTCATGATCACAGGTGTGCACGAATTCAAGTGAAATTGCATCATTCACCCCTCCTCTTAGTTATATTCACTTCTCCTATAAGTGCATGCTCTATTCCACTCATTTTCACAAGCTTGAACAACCAAGATCACCCTTCCAAACTCTCTCCATAACTCACAATTTTGCAACTTCGAATTTGGTTTTACAGTCTTCTTCAATCCATTTTCTTTGCTAATACTTCATCCTTGAACATCACTGAAGCTAACAGAAGAAGAACCAAGCCTTGAGGAATCATAAATCGTGTTAGCCAAGTCATGTTTTAGGGCTCTAAATTTGAACTTCAATAGATAAATTCCTTCATCAATTCTCTAAAAATTTTGCTACTACAATGAAGCTCTCATCATTCAGATACTCGTCGCATCATTTGTTTTCAACTGGAAGCGAGTTTTGGTCATGAATTTTCAAATACCTATTCAACTCTTTTCTTCTGGTTTTTTGCAAATCGACTGAGCTTCACTTTAAATAAATTTTCTGCGAGGGTACGTTTGCCTTCGTCTTGATGAGACGAAGTGAATGGCATTGGTCTTAGCTCCTAATTTCACAGTTTGCAAAACCTATAATTCGCGTGGCTGAAGGTTGAAGATTACCAACGGATCATCTTTCAACCAATAACAAGGCGCCGCTTATTTTTTTAAAATCTGATTTAAATATTTGATCTAGTGGTTTATTCACTAATGACCATGATATGCACAACGCGCTAGATCCCTTGGATTTTATTACTAACGCGTTTTGACATTGATCCAATGGTCTATATCTTTTTGGTTTTATTTTTATTTTCTGATTTTATATTTTAATTGATTTAAACTTCAAAAATTCATTAAAAAAATCATTTTTTACTCGAAAAAATCTGAAAAAATTATTAAAAATATTTTGGATTTTCCTCTTTCTAATTTTTATTTTTTCACAATTTTATTTTATGATTTGATATTTTTTTATAATTTTTTCACTTTAATTAGATTGTTTTAATTGATTAAAAATATTTTCATTGATTTTTAAATTATGAAAAAATTATCGAAATATCCTTTGGTCTTTTGGAAATTTTTGATAACTTTGTTTTATTTTTATTTTTGATTTTACTATTTTTTTTACCATTTTTAGGTTTGTTTTACTTATTTCTTTTATTTCTAAAAATAGTTTCTGACTTTAAAAAACTCTAAAAAAATTTACCAACATTTATTGAATCATGTTTGACCTCTGATTATTTAAGGATTTTTATTTGATATTTTAATATACTTTGTGTATTTTATCATTTATATTCTTGTTATTTAACCATTTAAATTTTGTTTAACTAAATATTATTTTATTATTTTTATTTTGTTCTGACTTGGACTTCATTTGCTGACAGGTTACTCAACCTCTTTGGATCTTGGGTGTTGATAGGTTGAGAAACCAAAACCACCAAAATGGATGAATGATGTCAATGATATTTGAAACCCTAATTTCATACAATGCATCCCCTCCCTCTTCATCTTATCCCTTTCTTATTTTTGTTACATGTTGTTAGAGAATGATTTCCATATCATATCTCCAAACATATGGCACATAGATTGCTATTGACCGACCTCAAAATAGGTGTGACTTCTACATAAGTCCATTTACGATTGCTTAACATAACGCTAAAATTTGTCCCGATTCGAGAAATGATCATTCGTGGCCCAAACCTATGTCTCTAAGCCCGAGTATGTTTAATTTGAAACCTTTGATCCAATAACCTTGAGGTTCATTGTTAGGAGGCTTTGGTCTTATCAATCCTCTAATGAATCTTCATGAACTTTTGTCAAAGTGAATCATTTAAACATCGTTGATCATCTATTGTCGCCTCGAGAATTCGAAATGAATGATATACTTGACAAAAAGCAAGTGAAAGTTGTTGCTGTGAGGCTTTGATTTCATCATTCTTCTGATGAATTTTCAAATGCAAGTTTTAAGATGGTATTTCAACTAACCTCTATTTTCCAACCCATTAACAATTGACTTTTATTTTCATGCTTTTACTTTACGCCTTTACTTTTACGCACCATTTATTTTAGCATCTACATTTCATGTTATTTTCATCTTTTCTCACTTGAGCATTTATCTTTATGTCATTTTTATTTTGCTAACTTGAGCTTTTAATTTTATTTTTGAAGATACTTAATAACAAACTTGAACAATAGAAAACATTAATGTTACTTGGACTATTTGGTTACTATCCTTGGCATGATGGAGTTATGGGCTTCTTGGACTTAGAATTAGAAGCCTTGATACCCTTGGGACCTTGGTGACTTCTATGGTCATTTTGTTTGGAGTTCTTGGGGTTTAACCTAAGACATTAGGTTGTTTGTTTTCTTTGTGTGCACGTTATTCTAATTATATACTTTGTCCGTAATATGGAATTCATCTGTATACAACAGTTACTCTGCCTTAGTTTTGTGAATACTTAATGCATCGGAAGTTTAGTATTGTTAAGAGGTTTATTATCTTTTCTTGTTTGGTTTCAAATCCAAAGGATGTGAATTCTATATTGACTCATTTTGTCAAGTGTTGACTTCTTATTGGTTAGACGGTTCTTTTCCCTTAGCTTTTACCTTATGCTTTAGGATAGTTCCTTTATATCCTCCTGTCTTCTTTAATTTCAAAAAAATATTCTCCCTCCTTTTCAAAACTATTCTTGTTTTGTAAACTTGGATCGCTTTCACAATACACTTGGACTTAGCTCAATGCATTTTCAAAATTAGTTTCTTAATCAAACTTTAACCTACTTAATAATACCTTGACATTTTTGTGAGAAGACTAAAAGTCAATCAATCTCATTCACACCATTTTGCAATTTTGGCTTTTTACCTTAAAATTTTTCTCAAAAGGTTAGACTTTTGTCAATCATTGTAGTGATGCGCTCTACTATCTTCTATGATATATAGTGAAGTGAGTAATATTCCACTTGCATGTTGAGCGAGGCTTTGTTGAATTTATAATCCAAGCTATATCGTCCACTTTGAGAAGATGCAATTTCTCCTTTCTCATAATCATGGGTAGTAAGTAAGTTTCTCCACTCGGATAGGAAGATGATGTCTCGTCTCTTAAAAATTAACCAACACACTTGTGTTTTAAAATTTTTAAAGATAAACTACGATTACCCTAATCCCCTATTGCACGGAAGGTAGTACGTAGGCTCTAAAGGTTCGCAACTGCGGCGGGTGCAAAATTTGTAAAAAAATATTTATTTTCTCATCTTCACCATCTATTTTTTGTATACAACACTTATAGCCAAAATACACAAATTTTCAAAGATATTTATACGGAGTACCATATATATTTAGGGTTCTAATACCTTCCCTTTGCATAACCAACCCCCGAACTTAGATTCTCTTCCCTTCTTTTTTGGGTTATTCGTTGTTTTCCCATTCCGCTGGAAACAATAAAGCACGGTGGCGATTTTTATTTGATCTGTGTGAGTCAAGTCAATCTAATGGCTTAGTCTCAACATTTCTACCGCTACAGTTAAAGCTTTCAATAGTTCTGAAATCACTCTTGTAATGTAATGCGGTGGGAGAACTTACTTTTTTAGTTTTATTGCAAATGTTGTGGTTAGCAAGAGTTTCCGCCAACTTTTCTTTTATCCTATATTTAGGAAATGTGAAAAGAACAGGAAAGATATTTTTAAACATTTTGAGTTCAGGGGGTAAGTTATATAAAGGGAAGGTGTTAGCACCATTTACATGTGTAGTTATCTATGGGTTCTTAATTGCTTAGCTCACTTTTAACTTGCTTTTTTTGTGTGTGAATTGTTTGAAAATATTTTTAAAATGCCAATGTAAGGCAGACTTTGTAATAATTCTTGTATCAGTCCTCAAGAATGTATACAAAGTGTTTAGAAAATGTTTGTTTTGAAAGTGATGTGTAAAAATGTATTTGTTTATGAAAAAGGTTGTGAGCAAGCATTCAAGAGTTCTTACCCACTAAAGTCTTTCTTGTTATTTTCCTTCTCCTTTAGAGATAGTACTATCCATACCATTAGTTGATATGTAGCCCTATCTATTAGATGTGAAGCGACAAGTGTAGGGTCATCGTATGGTCATAGAAGACAACATGTAAGGATACTTTAGCAATTATATCGAAGGGACTATCATCATTTTTCTCGTAGGGTCATCGAGGGACTGTATCATTTTGTAGGCAACTCGAAGGGTCATCGAGGGATTATGATCTTTATTCGAAGAGACCATGATGATTTATTACCGAGGGTCTTTGCTAAAGTATCCCCACTTTCGAGGGACATGACCAATTATATTGTAAGGCAACAAGAAAGGTTACCCTAAAGGTGCAAGTGTGATTATGTGTTAATTCAATTATTTAGTCTTTAAAATTAGGGTTATCTATATTGCTTTTAGTAGTCTTTCCATACAAACCCTATTTTACTAGCAATTAAATATGTACAGAAAATTAAATATGCGAATTGTAAAGTCATACGTTATTACATGGCTTTGGGACATATACATAATAGGAAAAGAATGTGAGAAAATAAATCTACACTTTTACAATTGAGAATGCATCCTATCACTTATATATGAACTTAAATAGTAAAAGATGAGAAAAAGAATGTTAGAAAAATGTTAAATGCCCTAAAAAATCTATATGTTAGAAAATATATTTTTGGTAGAAACTAATTTGAGTGTTAATAAATATCAATTAAAACCTAATTCTAATTAATTTTAATTTAAGAAAAGGCTAATTAACTTAATTAATTAATTAATAAAAATATGTCAAAAATTTAATTACTAACTAAAAAACCCTAATCCTAATTTTTTATGGTTTTAAAAAAAAAGTTTAATGTTTGTTAATGGTTAATTATAAGATAGATTTATTAAGAAAATGAAATAAAAACTAGGGTTAGTAAAAATAGAAAAAAAACAAAATTGGTGGGGTGGGAGTTGAACCCACCCCTTGATCTCAAAGGTATGCCCTTCTATCCACTGCACCATGGTGTTGTTTGTGTTTAAGAATGAGAACCATTCAATCTATTATAAACTTGCGTGTCATCTTGAAAAAAGAAAAATTATTTGACAAGAGGAGGGATCGAACACGCCTCTATGGTTAACACACATCACACTTACCACTCGCCCATCAGTTGTTACGCGTCAGTTAATCAACATGCATTCCATATACTATAAATCAAAATCAAGAAATCAAATTAAAATAAAAATCAGAAAATGTGCATTATGGTGGGGCCTGGACATTTTAAATCAACCAATCATATTGAGAGGATTGGCCATGGAGGATTCAGTGCCACCCCCTCAAAACCCTTGACCACCGTGAATGGTGGTTACCACCATCATCCCCGATAAGGGATTTTTAAAACCCTGATATAATCAACCAAAAAATGAAAACCAATAATGCAATTTGGCATGCTACAAATCCAATGACGCTCTTACTTTTGTCTTAAAGTACCTGTAGCTAGGGTTTCAAAGCTTTGAGGGCTTCGAACCCTTACAATGGTGAATGGTTGTTCCTGCACGAAAGCTTGCAAACTATGATTCTAAATAAGTCCAAACATCATTATAAACAGGTATATATGCATAGAATCAATCAACAATGCATGAATTATGATTTTGAGTTTAAAGAAGGTTACAAAACCGGTGATACTTGGTTGTGATGATCTGGGATGCTACGAGCTTCAGGGATGATTGGAATGAGTTCCTGAAGTCTTCAGGAAGCTTGATTGATGCTTTGAATTGACTGAAAATTAAGGAAGAGAAGAGTTAAATCGTGCCCTAACTTCTTGATAATTTTGGAATTTTAGGGTTCTTCTTGAGAGGCAGCACTCGTGTCCTGCTTGGTCTGAATGTGTTATGTATTTATAGGAGAGAAGATTCGGTCAAATAGTGGGCTTGGATACCTCATGAAATCATATCTTTGATTTTGTTTTAAAATAAGTTGAAATCTTCCAAAACCAATGAAGATTTATTTCAAATATAGACCACTCAATTTCTTCAGCTTCAAGGTAGATTTTTGGGCCTCCAACATGATTAAAAATATTAACCATGCGCCTCAATCCATTGTTTTTTATTTTATTTGATTTAATTTGAATTTAAATGAATAAAATCCAAATAAAAGAAATAAAAATCATAAAATATATTTGAATGGATTTAGGGGTCCTTTATAAGTTTATGAACACGTTTGAACCTAAAAACTTAGGCCCATTAGCCCAAACATTCAACTTTTCTCAAAGTGGACTTCATGCATTTTCTCAAAGTTGCTCAACTTGAACCAATAATAACTCGCTCAATTTTTGTCATATGAAAGTGATATTGGACTTTTTGGAAACCTCAAAGATGTCTCCTACAACTTTCATGTTGACCATTTTTCCATTTGAAGTCTTTATCTTTATGTAAATTGCTTTGACAAAAGATGTCTTTCTGTTGACTTTCAAAATGACCTGTAATGTTTTGATCCATATCTTTCAAATGAAGCATTTTTAGACTTGATTTTAAAGAGGCAAAGTTGTAGAGAATTGAATCTCCTTAAAAATGAGATTTGGTTGAGAAATTTCTGATGAAGTATGTGAAAGTTATGCTTGGTCAAAGTTCAATTGACTTCTCCTTAAGAAAACCCTAATTTAGTAATTTTTGACTTCTGATGAATCTTGAGTTTTCTTGATGAATCATGATCAAACTCTGATCAAATGATGAATGTGACCTCAAAATCTTGATGTTAACCAAAATTTTTGAGATTTGACTGTCAATTGATCAAAGTTTACTTTTTGTCCAATACAATTGATTTTCAAACATTTGATCAATTGACTGAGCAAATTTGTACTGCAAGGCTTGAAACTTGGTATGAGGATTTTTTGAAGCATGTGGGATACCATTAAGTCCACTTGAAGCATTGATAACTCAATTTCCTTTTAGAAAATAAAAACCCTAGTTGTAGGTTGGTTGCTTAAGAAGGGTGCTTGTATGCTCAAACCTTGATTATTCTTAAGCAATTGAGAACCCTAGGAGCATGAGGAGACCTATTGAAATAATTTGTCTTGAATAATGGAGGGAAAATTTTAGGGTACAAAAACTGTGTTTGGACAGGTGGATCTCCCAGTAAATATTGGCCTGCATATGTTATACATCACCTTTAAGGTAATGGATATAGAACCGACATATACTTACTTGCTCGGGTGACCTTAGACTCACACTGCAGAAGCTGTCACCTTAACCCTGCATCAAAAATTGAAGTTCCTCATCAAAGGAAATTGGTAATAATTGACGGAGAATAACACATCTTTGTAAGTCATTTAGAGTCCTATAGATATATTAGTGTGAAGGAAGATTATGTGGAGACGCCATTCCAAGTCTTGGAAGTGGCTATAGTGGTTACGCTCCCGGTGGAGAATCGAACATCTGAAGGTTGGGGAAAGCTTGTGGATATTCCTAATAAGAAAGACCGCTTTGGTTTGGTCTATCAACCTTCAAAGGCTACCATAAAGGGAAAAGGGAAATTTCCTCCCATCTAGGAAACCTTCTTCAGCAAAGGAGTAGAGTATGGTGGACAAGTGTCAATGTTATCCAACAAGGTCAACAACAATGGAGCATCTAATTTCATTCGAGAATGTTTTTCAGGCAAAGAGCTCAAGAATTGGACAATCGTGAAGATTCTAGAGATCTTTTTCTATCCAAAGTAACTTTTTTCTATTTTTAAAAGAAACTATGTCTCGCCCGAGGCATAGAGGTAGCTTGTAAGGGACCCATTTATTTTTAAAACAAAGTTTTCAATTAATAAAAGTGTTGTCTTGCATTCAACTAAGATCCTTGTCTTTCTATTGTAAGAACAAGATTTGATTCTGCAATATTATCTTTGTGTTTTAGTGATAACAAATGAGTATGTTTGTTTGAACAATTTTGTTGTACTAAAGTTTATTATTGTTGAGTACTTAACAAACAGGTTCTGCTTTTGATGGATGGCATGGCCAAGACAATAGAAGAGAATTAGTTTCGCTTATGCGCTACACGAGTTCTGTTGAAAAATAGCAAGACATTCCATAAGGCTCTGACGTGTAATACCTGATATTTTTTTAAAGAAACTAGTCAAAAGATCTGAAGACAGAAGTTGCTACTTACATCCAGATGCTGAAGACTCAAGCTTCTAAAGACAACATGTTCTAAGGAAACAGTCAGAAGATCTGAAGACAGAAGTTGCAACTTAAGTCTAGATGCTGAAGACTCATGTTTCTAAAAGATAGTGTGTTCCAAAGAAACAAAGTTAGAAGATCTGAAGATAAAGTTTCTATTGAAGTTCAGATGCTAAAAAGTTAGTTTCTAAAAGACAACTTGTTTTAAAGAAGACAAAGTTAAAAGATCTGAAGACAATGTTTCTATTGAAGTCCAGATGTTGATGACTTTGTGTTTCTAATAAGGAGGTTCGAAAGACAAGGATTCTTAAAGAACCAAGTTCTAAATATTCTAAAGACAGGAGGTTTGAAGATTCCAAAGACTTGAAGTACTAAAGGTCCAAGGTTATCTACAACGGGTTATTAAGACCAAGTGCTAAAGACTCTGAAGACGCAACTGTGAAGACTCTAAAGACTTGATTTTTTGAAGACCTTATGTTATGTTCCCTCTTCTAACCTCATGCTCGTAGAAGCCTCTGAAGTGTAGAAGGAAAAAATATAACAGTAACATGGTACAATAGTACACAGTACAAAAAAGCTTTATTCCACTACCTCTCCACTAACTTGAAGTGTGGAAGAGATAAGGACGTAGCAGTACTATTTGTAACGACTCTTTTTCAAATAGCCGACGGCTTTATTTTACTTGGCTATATAAGAAAAGAATCGTATGTTTAAACTAGTTTTTTGTCAGTTTATTGTTATTGGGAGTTGTATCATGCTGAACAAGACGAACTTTGTTGGTGTTCAATGTTAAAAATGAAAGTTTTCATTATTGGAACACAAACAAAAAGTTATCATACACTATAAAAACAACAAGAATTCTACAAGATGTCATTCAAATAACCAATCATATACATCTTGGCAGAATTATGAAAAAGCAATGAGTTTTTGCTCATATCTTTCTTAATGAACAAACAAGATAAAGATGAAGAATTATACAGGATGTCATTCAAATCATCAATCATATACACCTTGATAGAATTATGAAGAAGAAAGGAGTTGTTGCTCATAGCTTTCTCAACAATGAATATAAGGACAAGAAGACTACAAGATGATTCACTTAATTTATATTAGATTCATCTTTGTAGAATTATGTAAAACACAAGAGTTGTTGCTCAGATTGTGTTATTGCTTAAGATCTTTATATAAATTGTTTATACACAAGAGTTGTTACTCAGAATTGTGTCAAACAATATGTACTTAAATTAGGAGTAATCTGCTTGATAAGAAGAACTCATGTAATCTCCAGAAAAACAACTCTGTTATAATTGGTTGCTTCCTTAAGTGACCGAGTAAAGATCAGAATACATGAGAAGACTTTGGCTGCAGCCATCGTAGATGATATCCTGATAGTGGATTCTATTGGGTCAATGGTAGTCAAATCTCAAAGGGGACTGAGTGAAGGCCTGCTTTGTATGATCACTAATGGATATCATTGGAAGTAAAACCTGGTAGGAGATTCTGGTGAATCGGATTCTATTGGGTCAATAAACATTATATCCAGTCTAGATCCCTGAATGCGTCATTGGATGTTAATCACTGACGATTGCTCGTGCGATTGTAATCAGTTTGGTTATAATGGATTAAGTCCTTGAGTTCAAGAAGAAATCACCTCAGAAGGGTGGAATCGACTAGCTTGGGGTTTCTCAAGTGAACCAGGATATTTCGTGTGTTCTTTACTTTTTCTTATGCTTTGAGTTTATGTTTTCTTAACTTAATTAGAAGCATTACTTAGAAGTAACATTCAAAGTCATTGTTCAACGAATAATGCTTAGAAGCAAAAGTTATTCAAGAAAGGAAAACCCAATTCAACCCCCCCCCCCCCTTTCTTGTGTTTGCTTCAGACCTTCATCTATTGCATTTCTATTTTATTTTCAAAATGGCAATAATTTTCTTCATTCACACTTTCAATTTGGCATTCTAAAAAGAACCAAAACAAGATAAAACATGCAGATCCACACATAATCTCACCGATAATGATACTGCTATGACCCGTTATGATTTTGATACACCAATTAACCAAGCTAAAGAGGAAGATGAGGAAGATCTTGAACTCTCCGAAGAATAAGGTTACTAGAGTAAAAAGTAGATAACATTCACCCGTATCAGGAACCTATTGAAACCATCAATCTTGGAACCCAAAAGGACCCAAAAGAGATCAAGCTAGGTGCAACCTTGGAGGAAAGTGTTAAAGAAAGGTTGATCAAGCTCCTACATAAGTAAGTACATGGATATATTTTCCTGGTCTTACAGAGATATGTCTGGTTTAGATATAGATATTGTGGTGCATAAACTACTTCTCAAGGAAGATTGTTCTCCTGTCAGACAAAAGCTCAGAAAGACTCATCCAGACATGTCTGACAAAATTCGAGAAGAAGTCCTCAATAAATTTAATGCAGGGTTCTAAGTTGTGGTAGATTATCCACCTTATATAGCTAATATTGCACCAGTATCCAAGAAAGGTGGAAGAGTATGCATGTGTGTGGACTATCGGGATCTAAAAAAATCAAATCCTAAAAAGGATTTCCTGTTACCTCACATAGATGTTTTGGTGGACAATACATATCAAGCTTCGGTATTTTCTTTCATGGATGGTTTCTCGGGATATAATAAAATCAAAATGGCACCCGAGGATATGGTAAAGACTACTTTCAAGAATCCTTAGGGCACCTTCTATTACAAAGTAATGTCCTTCGATCTAAAGAATGCAGGGTAACCTATCAATGAGCAATGGTCACATTATTTCATGACATGATCCATGAAGAAGTTGAGGTATACGTGGATGATATGATTTCCAAATCTCACACAGAGGAGGATCACATCATTCACTTGCAGAAATTATTCGAACGTCTACAAAAATTCAGATTGAGGTTGAATCCGAACAAATGTACATTTGGTGTCAGGTCAGGCAAACTATTGGGTTTTATTGTAAGCCAACGAGGTATTGAGGTGGATCCCGACAAGGTGAAGGCCATACAAGAAATTCCATATCCAAGAACAGAAAAAGAGGTTTACGGTTTCTTAGCACAATTGAACTACATCTCAAGGTTCATATCACGCCTAACTGCCATTGTGAACCTATATTCAAACTACTCAGAAAAGACCAATCAGTGGAGTGGGATGAAGACTGTTAGATATCCTTTGAAATAATAAAGCAATATTTACAAGAGCCACCAATCTTGATACCACTTGTTCCTGGAAGACCACTTATCATGTACTTGAAAGTGCTTGAAGGATCTATGGGATGTGTATTGGGTTAACATGATGAAATAGGTTGAAAGGAGCATGCAATTTACTACCTATGTAAGAAATTTATTGAATGTGAAACCTGCTACTCACTCCTCGAGAAAACTTGTTATGCTCTAGCCTGGGTCACTAAATGAGTAAGACAGTGTATGTTAACTTACACCACTTGGTTAATAGCAAGAATGGATCCTCTAAAGTATGTGTTCGAAAAGCCAGCTCTCACAGGAAGAATTTCCCGGTGGCAGATGTTGTTATCCAAATACGACATTCATTATGTTACTCAAAAAGCTATCAAAGTCAGTGGGCTAGTTGATCACTTGGCTCATCAACCATTGGCAGAATATCAACCAATGAAGTTTTATTTACCAGACGAAGACATCATCATGGTCATTGGAGACTATAAAATACCAAGACTCGATGAAGGACCAGAACTAGGGGCATGGTGGAAACTCATGTTTATCGGTGCTTCAAACACACTAGGACATGGAATTGGGGAAGTACTAACATCTTCGAAGAATTTTCATAAACCTTATACCACAAGGTTATGTTTTGATTGCACCAACAATATTGCCGAATAAGAAGCTTGTATATTGGGTCTAGAAGCCGCTATTGATCTAAGGATGAAGCACCTCGAAGTATAGAAGATTCACTGTTAGTCATGTACCAAGTCAATGGTGAATGGGATACTCGGCATCCCAAATTAATTCCATATCGAGATTATGTTTTGGAGTTAGCTATGGAATTCACGGAGATTACTTTCACTTATATTCCTCGAGAAGAAAATTAGATGGCAGATGCCTTGGCAACTTTGTCAGCTATGTTCAAAGTAAATTGGCCAAATCATGAACCATGCATTACAATCAGACATTTTAAATAACCTACACACTCTCAATTGAATAAGGACTAGATAACAAACATTGGTTCTACGAAATCAAGAGGTATTTGGAGAAGCAAGAATATCCAGAAGGTGCATCAATTATAGACAAGCGAACTCTACAAAAGCTAACTGCGAAGTTCTTCTTAAATGGTGATATGTTGTACAAAATAAACTATGATATGGTGTTACTCAAGTGCGTTGAGAAACATGAAGCGGATACCCTCATGAGAGAGATCCACAAAGGAACCTTTGGGACTCATACAAATGGACATGCCATGGCTAGGAAAATATGAAGAGCGGGTTATTATTGGTTGACGATGGAAGCTTACTTCTACCATTATACGAAGACATGCCACAAGTGCCAAATCTATGTTGACAAGGTGCACATACCATCAACTCCCCTGAATGTCCTAAGTTCACCATGGTCCTTCTCAATATGGGGAATTGACATGATAGGAATGATCGAACCAAAGGACTCTAATGGATACTGATTCATACTATTCGCCATTGACTTTTTTATCAAGTGGGTAGAAGTTGCGTCTTATGCAAATGTCAGAAAGAAAGTGATCACTCGCTTTCTCAAATAGAACATCATATGCAGGTATAGGGTTCCTAGCAGAATCATTATAGATAATGGGTCCAACTTTAACAACAAAATGATGAAGGAGTTATGTGATGATTTCAAGATTGAACATCATAATTCACCACCTTAACGACCTAATATGAACGGGGCCATTGAAGTTGCCAATAAAAATATCAGAAGATCATTTAAAAATTAGTGAAGACATATAAGTATTGGCACGAAATGTTTCCCTTCGCGCTACATGGGTACTGTACTTCACTACATACTTAGACATGTGTCACTCATTTCTCTATTGTTTATGTCATAGAGGTTGTACTCCCTGTTGAAGTAGAGATTTTATCACTATGAGTCCTAATGGAAACTAAGCTTGAAGAATCAGAATGGGTCCAAATGTGACTCGGTCAAATTAACCTCATTGAAGAAAAATGCGTAACATTTTTTGCCACGGTCATTTGTAACAAAAGCGGATGAAGAAAGCCTTCCATAAAAAGTTTCATCCTCGAGTATTCAAAGAAAGGGATCTAGTTCTCAAGAAGATTCAAATACTTCGTCTAGAATCACGTTGTAAATGGACACCTAACTACGAAGGTCCATACGTGGTTAAAACATCATTCTCTAGAGGAGCTCTTATCCTTACAACAATGGATGTGGAAGAACTACCACATCCAATGAGTTCCAACACAGTAAAAAAATATTATGTATAAAAGGCCCGCTAAGTCAAAACCCTAAACGGGCGACTTAAGAAAAAAAAAGGGGCGTCCTTATGGATAGAAAACCCTAAAGGGCGACCCACGCAAAAATAGAGGCATATAAGCAAAATCATTATCCTGGTGGATTGAAAACCGAAAGGGAGATCTAGGAAAAAGTTAGGGATTATTATTCAAAAAATGAACAAATAAAATATGGTTCAAGAATTCATCACTACGACTATGAAGGGGAAGGATTAATCAGAACAATTTTTCTAAGAAGCAGTGAGATTGGATTTATCAAAGGGCATTGGAAAAGTAGCAGTATCAATTATCAATTTTCATTGCCATTTTCAATTTTGCTAAAACTTTTTGTAATTACCACTTTTTAGGAATTGTATCTTGTATTTTCGCCTAATCAAAGGCATTACCATTAATAAAACAGTTAATTTTTCAATTATGTTACAATTGTGTTTTTCTTTTCTCCGACTTGTTTGCAAAATACTACGATTATTTCTTGTAAACACTATGTCGAAATTTATTTTGGGGATTTGAAAATAAATAAAAGCATTTGACAAAACATAAAAAGTACTTTGGTTAGAAGAATGTCAAAATAAATCCATGCCCACGCCCACACCTACGCCTGATCTTACGACACAATTACCATTATCAAATTGACATTGTTCACCATAACATATCAAAATCCAAATCCACTTGGAGATATCGCAATCAGCAACAGAAAACATTGGGAAGTCAATGACTCAAATAAACTAATGTTCTAAATCGAGAGAATCATCAAAAACATTCACAAACACTTGGTGCATCTACATACAAAATGAATACCAATAACTTTGGGCATCATAAGCATATCAACAAAATTTTCACTAGACATCATGCATAGACATATCAACTATACATTGCATCTCAAACTTCATAGGCCAAGACTACTGCGAAATATCTTAAGGCCTGTCATCAGCTAAGTTACCTACGTGAATCGAATATTCGAATCTTAGCATATTACAAAGCACTTCAGTTGAGAATAAACACAACATTTACAGGTGCTATGAACCAAGAATTACACTAGACGGTGTATCTGCGAATCATACTCCTGACCTAGTTATTCAGTTTCAACATTTCAAACTTTCGAATTATGAAACATCAAACCCGCATCATTTATCCCCTAGGTTGTAATAAATATTCAAGTCACTATTACAACTCGCTACGTTAGTCTAAAAACTTTAGCTAGTTTGTTACCAGGCCTAACTCTATTAGATTAGTCCTTTGGCTTAAATAGAGTTAATATTCGCATTATCTACCCCTGGGTTATGGTAAATATGCAAAATCTATGATATAACTTAATGCATTAATCTCGAAGTAGCAATAAGTTATCTTTTTTTCAAAAACTGCGTCATTTTTCCCCTTGGATGTGATAAATGTCACTAAACTACGATATAGCTTACTATGTTAGTCTCGAAGCATTAGTAATATATTTTCAACTCGTATCATTTACTCCCTAGGTTGTAGTAGATATTAAAAAAATGTGATATATCTCGTTGCTTCAGTCACGAAGCAGCAATAAGTTATCTATTTTCAAACTCACAACATTTACCCCCTAGGTTGTGGTAAATATACGAAAATTTGTGACATAGTTCATTGTGTTAGTCTCTAAGTGACAATGAGTTATCAAAATTGTATTATTTATCCTATAGGTTGTGGTAAATATTCAATGACTTCGGTATAACTTGTTTCATCAGTCTCGAATCAGTGATAAGTTATTTATTTTCAAAAACTATGCGTTATTTACCTACTAGGTTATGGTAAATACATGAAATCTGCAATTACTTTTTCTAGGTGTTGAGGAGTTATCCATGTCATCATATCTAGATCATTTATGTTCAGGCTCTAGGCATTTGGTGAGTTAACTGCGTCATCCTTGCCTGTTCACTTTTCAGATTATCATACAGTTTATCTATTTTAAAATATTTTGGTAAAATGTTGGGGTCTTCTATTATTTAATAACCCTTCGGTCCAAATGTGCGAGACCTTCGTGTTCTCACACCCTCAATCAAAGAGTAATTAAATAGGGGAAACTGTCATACCTCAAATTTGCCTCCATTTGTTTTGTAATCAATTCATTTCATTTCTTACTAATTTTTGGTGTGTTACTATAATATCGTATTCTAGTATTTATTTGTATTTATATCATATAGGTTGTTTATCTTACACTTGTGGATATTCTTTCTAAATAAGGGTGTTTATCATTTTATCAAAGGGGTGTGTGTGTTTCATAAACTATCAAGTAAGGTTAATTGGCCCATCAAGGTTTTAAGGGGTCCATTAAATTTATTTGGCCTTATTATTGTTGACCAAAGTCAACATGCATATCAAAATATTTTTATTATTTTAATTCAGCCTTACTATTATATCTTATTTTTAGGTTGACCTAAGTTCAACATATATCTATGCGTTACATTTTTCTTTTTTACAATATTATTTATATATTTTTTATTATTAATATTGTTAGAATTTTGACCAAGGGTCAAAATTAGGGTTTTCTCTCAACCCTTTGTGTAAGCTACACCTTTTTGGATCCCTTCTTCCCTAAGACAATCAGAAGCATGGAATTCAAAATTTTTTTAATCAAATCTTCTTAGAATCAAAGATTGAAAATGTTTTTATTGATTAAATCACGAATTTTCATACAGAGTCGTCCAGATACATACATAGTACAGAAACCCTAATTCTAAATCTAATATAATCTAAATCAATATGTGATTACAAATCAATCTAAAAGTAACTGCAAATCAAATACAAATTACCTAATTTAACTAATTCCTAAGCCTATAAAAGCCTAATACTAAGACAGAATTGAAGAGAAAAAACTTGAAGAAACCCTTGCATCAATTATTGTGCATCCCACCCTCACCAAACTCAAACTTTTGAATACTTATGGTTTCACACCGAAACCCTAAGCCTTCAGGCTAAGACCTCCATCATTGTTATTTGTAAGCAAAAGAAGAACAAGATTTTAAGAGGAACCAGGAGAAATCAGAAAAGTAATTACGGCCAAGGTCACTTCAATTCAAGTAAGCCTAATCACTTAGCCTAGGGTTTTTCCGCTTGTATGATTGTATCGTTGGATCTCTGAGATTTGGGGTTTAACTTGGATTTCTTGATATTTGAGGGTTATGGTTCCTCACTAGGGTTAGGGTTCATGGGTTAGGATAAAAATTTCTTAGGGTTCTTCATTCTGGGTTAGGGTTCTAAGGTAAAGGTTTTGGGTTCTTTGGATACTAGAAAAGTGTTGAATTTCACGATGGAAATTCATCTTTCACGGCGGCCTCAACGAACGCCAATGATGGAAACATTCTAGGTTTCAAAGGGTTTATGAAGGTCTGGGTTTAGGACAGTGGCTTAGATGAATATATGAAGATCCTATTTGAAGATCAACCAGATATCTTGATATAATGGTGATGTTCATGGTGGTTTATGGTGGTTGTTAGGGTGGCTGCAATTTCCAGCCAACAGGGTTCTAGAGAGAGGTAAAAGCCTCTCTCTCTCTATATATATTTTTTTGTATAGTGAGAAGGTAAGAGAGAGACTGAGAAGAGAAGAAAAAATAAAATTTGTGAAAGGAAATAGATATATACTCTCTTTGTTTCTCCATGCGTGCATTTCATCGTACTCCCTAGTCAACAAATGAATCATGACCGCTCATTCTTTATACTCTTAATCAATGCCTCGGAGTTAATCTCTTGAGGCCATTTGATCAAGATTGAACATTCCTGATATTGCTAGCACACCATAACACCCTACACCTCCCCACAACTTGACTAACGAATTCAATAAAATTATTTTTTAGGCCAAGCCCGTTCTATTCGCACACCCTAATTGCTTAGCTGAACTGAAAGTTACACCCCTATGGCTTATTTGATCAAAACAAATATTTGGGCTTAGGCCCTTTCTATCAACACCCCTCCCCCATCAATATCTAAGAAGAATAATTTACACCCCGTTGTTTATTTAAATAATTTGTTTAATTAATTTATTTATTTAGTTAATTTATTTGTTTTATTCTTCTTTTTTATACATCTAATTATCTTGGGCATTTCACTTTGTAACTTTATACCACAATTTTTCCCCTAAGATCCCTCATCATCTCATATTATCAATAAATAAAGATCACACATTAGGGTTGTTTCTACATTTCTATTTCATGCTTTCTTAAAGTTTGCTCTTGAGAGATTACGAAGCAACTTGAATTGTTTATCTTGTAAATGTTTTCTTACACTAACATCAAAATATGTATATATGTCTCTTTGAATGTTCATATTGTAGGTGATGACACAATTTCATTCATCTCACCGTATAACCTAGGGTTTAAGGGGTGGTCCTCATTCAAATGGTTCTTCAATGGATTGCAAGAGTTCAAGCTTCAAGTCTATGTCTATGATATTAAATATTTGTGGTTCAAAGAACTCCCTCCCTTTATTTAGGTCAAACTTTCCTCATAGTTAGTGGTGGAATTCATCAAAAAGATTCATAGGTTCATGTGTTTATATCCATGCCTTCTTCAACAAGTTTCATTAAGACTTAATCTCCATCTTTAAGTGTTCTTCAAGAAAACATCTTCTTTAGGCCTATTGTGATTCATCATGCTTTCTTTTTCCAAGAAAGTTAAAAGGTTCAAGGTTGATTAAAATTTTTTGACCTAATTGAGCAAAGGCTTGATTCAGTGATCACAAGTGCATAACTCTCTCAATTTTCAACATTTTGAGTTGGTTATTTTTTCTATGTATTCTTATCATCATCTACAACAACTCCTCTTCACATGACAAGATCCAATTGTGCAATAAAAATCATTAAAAGTTGAAAGGGTTTCAAGTCCTTTTGACACTCTCTGAGCTAGTGTTTGTTGACCTCTAAGGACCATATCTTGCTCATCTTTTGATATTTTTTATTGACTCTAAAGCCATAATTCTCTTTAAAGAGTACTTAACAAGTTATCTTGATGGATCTGAGGATAATTTTGAATGAAAGATCACTAATGGTTGAGAAAGATTATCAGTCTCTTTGAAAAGCTTTAAAATCTTAGGGTTTGACTTCAAATGATCATAACTTGGTCAATTTTTATCTCCTTGAGCCCATTATTTTTCAAAAATAATCTTTTGGATGTCTACTACAACTTTGTCTCAATGTGCAAGACTTGAAAATGCTTGGAAAGTTGTTAAAGAATTAAAAAGATTATAGGTCTTTTGTGAATTTTCCCAAATTTGTTCATCATCTTCCAAAGACCATAACTCTCTCAATTTTTATGATTTTTGAGTGATCTCAATTCCACAATTCAAAACTTTTTGTGTTGGTTCATGTGGTAGGGACGATGACATGTTTCATTTTGATTGAGCATGTTCTAATACTTTTCACACGCATTTTGCAAATAACAGGTGTAACAGATTTTCAATATATTTGAATTTTCTTTGTTTTCTCTAATTTTGTTTTAATATTTTTTCTTAATTCAAAAACCAACACAAAAATATTCTAAATTCTATTTTCAATATATTTCATATTCTGATTTCATCTGATACATTCCCTCGCTCTTCATCTTTTCCCCTTCTTACTTGTACTACATGTTATTGGAGAATAATCTACATATAATTTCTCTAACATTTAGTACATAGATTTCTATTGTCCAACCTCAAAATAGGTGTGACTTCTATATAAGTACACTTATGGTGGCCTAACATAGCATTAAATTTTGTCCCGATTCGAGAAGTCATCATTTGTATCCCAAACCTATATTTGTAAGCCCAAGTATGTTAGTTTGAAACCTTTGATTCAATAACCTTGAAGTTCATTGTTAGGAGGCTTTGATATTATCAATCCTCAAATAAACCTTCATAAACTTTGGTCTAAGTGAATCATTTAAATATCATTGATCATATGTTGTTTCCTCGAGAACTTGAAATGAATGATATACTTGACAAAAAGAAAATGAGACTTGTTGTTGAGAAGCTTTGATTTTATCAATCTTCTAATGACTTTTCAAATGCAATCTTCAAGATGGTCGTTCAACTAACCTTGTAACTAATAATTCACTAACAACTAACTTTACTTTATGCCTTTATTTTGTGCCTTTATTTTTATGTACCATTTACTTTAGCATTTACATTCCATGCCATTTCTCTTTTGCTCACTTGAGCATTTATCATTATGTCATTTTATCTTTGCTCATTTGAGCTTTTATTTTCTTTAGAAGACACTTCATAACTAACTTGAACATTAAAAATCTTAAGGTTATTTGTACTATTTGGTTACTATCCTTGGCTTTGCGGAGTTGTGGACCTCTTGGACTTAGGATTAGAAGCCTTGATACTCTTGGGGCCTTGTGACTCTATTGTTAATTGCTCTTTAGTTCTTGGGGTTTACTCAAAAGAATTGGGTTGATTTTATTTATGTGCAGGTTATTTTGATTATATGCTTTGTCTGTGATTGGGAATTCCTCTGTACATAGTCATTACTCTGCCCAAATTTTGTGAAGACTTAATTCATCTGATGTTTTGTATTTCTAAGAGGTTTAGTATTTTTGCTTGCTTGCTTTCAATCCAAAGGATGAGAATTCTACATTGACATCATATGTCAAGTGTTGGCTTCTTATCGGTTAGGTCGTTTTTTTCCTTTGTTTTTACCTTATGCTTTAGGATAGTCCCTTCATCTCCTCCTATCTTCTTTAATTTCAAAAATATTCTCTCTCATTTTCAAAACTCTTCTTACTTTCTAACATGAACCGCTTTCATAATAAACTTGGACTTAGGTTCATGAATTTTCAAAATCTTTTCTTAATCAAGCTTTAATCAACTTAACTATACTTTAACATCTTTTGAAAGACTAAAAGTCAATTAACCTCATTGAAACCATTTTTCCACTTTGGCTTTTTACTTTTAAAACTTTTTCTCTAAAGATTATACTCTTGTCAATTCTTATAGTGATGCGAGCTACTATACTTCTACGATATATAAAAAAGTGAGATATTTTCCACTTGGGTGTCGAGTGAGGCTTTGTTGATTTTAAAACGCAAGCTATATCCTCCACTTTGAGATGATGCAAATTCTCCTTTCTCATAATCGTGGGTAGTAAGTATGTTTTCCACTCAGATATGACGATGACGTCTCTTCTCTTAAAATTAACCAACACACGTGTGTTTTAAATTTTTTGAGGTGAACTACAACTACCCTAATCCCCTATTGCACGGAAGGTGGTACGTAGGCACTAAAGTTTCGCAACTGCGGAGGGTGCAAAATTGTAAAAAAAATACTTCTTTTCTCATGTCCACCTTCCTATTTTTGTATACATCTTTTATAGCCAAAATACACATATTTTGAAAGAGGTTCATGTGGAGTATCGTAGATGTTTAGGGTTCTAATACCTTTCTTTTGCATAACTAACCACATACCTAGATTCTCCCCCTCTTTTTTGGGTTTATTTCTTATTTTCCCATTTCCTTTGGAAACAATATGCATTGTGGAGATTCTTATTTAATTTGTACGAGTTAAGTCAATTCAATGGCTTAGTCTCAACATTTCTACCGCTACAATCATCATTTTCATAAAAAATAATTTCTCTTATTTATTTAGTTAATATAATTTATTTTGGATAAATAAATATAATATTCATAATAATCATAAATTCTTTTTTCTAACAAATACTAACCTTCCTTTTTTATTAAACTCACTAATATATTTTCTTCCTAATTTCTTCTTACTAATCAAATATTTTTTACTAATTTCAATTGCATTCAAATATTTTTAAAATTGCATCATGCATTCAATATAGCTAACCAACCAAACTTAACATTTTTTTTACTAACATAATTCAAATGCATTATTATTTTCAAAAAAGGATTTTGGATCTACTTTCAAAATTAATTGTGAACTACGTCTACGACTATGCTATTTTTAAATCCAGACAAGGTCCAAGGATATTTCGAAGGCATTTACACAATCCATAAAATAACTAACCAAACACATAGGAACTATGAATTTGGACTCTGATTCTTTGCAAGGAGATACGTAGGCATGTAGTCAAAATCAAGGTGAGTCCCTTAATTAAAAAATTAAATACTTTCTTAAACATATGAAAATAACAACTTTTAAATAGAAATTCCTGATTTACCCCTACGACCTAAAAGAGGATGCCCCTTGAGAACAAGGGAGATGAAGGGTTCCTAACACTTTCCCTTTGTCTAACGAACTCGTGAACTTAGAATCTCTAACAATTAGGATCATTCATTATTTTCCCGTCCTTAGGACAATAATTAATGGTGGTGACTCTTTATTTTTTGCTGGTTAAGACAAATGGATCTTCTAAAATAGTTTCACCATAAAGATTCACCTACTTGATTTGGAAAGGCCCCGGCCAGTTAGACTTCAATTTTCCCATAAATAGCTTTAATCGAGAATTGAAAAATAATACCATCTTCCCCGGTTTGAAATATTTGGTGAGAACTTTCTTGTCATGATAATTCTTGAAATTTTGTTTGTAGAGTTTATTGGAGTCGTAAGATTTAAGTCTCAACTCATTCATCTCATGTAATTGCAACTTCCTCTTTTCTCCCGATAATGTTAGATCAAAATTCAAAAACTTCAACGTAAAAAACGCTTTATGTTCCAACCCCATCGGAAGGTGATAAGATTTACAATAAACCATTTGAAACAGTGTCAGACCAGTTGGGGCTTTGAAGTGGTATGATATGCCCACAAATTTCTTCAAGCTTAAGAGACCAATCCTTCCTTGAAGCACAAACGTTTTTCTGCAAGATTTTATTGATTTCTCTTTTGGAAATATCAGCTTGCCCTTTTTTTTTTGCGGATGGTATGGTGATCTAACTTTTTGTTCGACACCATAATGCTCAAGGGATTTTTCAAGTTGATAGTTTAAAAAATGCGAACCTCCATCACTAATTAGAACCATTCAGCATACAAAAACAAGTGAATATGTTTTTCTTTGGGAATTTTATAACTGTTTTGCCATCGGCTTTTTGAGATGCAATCGCTTCCACCCACTTTGACACGTAATCAACAGCTACCAAAATGTACATATTTGAAAATGAAGCAGGAAATGGTCCAATAAAATAATACCCCAACAATCAAAAAATTCAACATCAATTATAGTTTGCAAAGGCATTTCATTCCTTTTTCTCGTTATTCCTGTTCTTTGACAACTATCACAACTTTGGGCATGATCATGTGCATCTTCGAACAAGGAAAGCCAATAAAAGCTTGAATGTAACACTTCTTCCACCATCCTTTGACCATTATAATGATCGCCATAAGGTGAATTCTAACAATGCCACAATATGATTCTAGCTTCCTCTTTAGTGGCACACCTTCTCAAAATATTTTCTACTCCAATTTTGAATAGATAAGGATCCTCTCAAACATAAAAATTTGAATCATTGAGGAATTTCTTTTTTTTTGCCAAGTCCTCCGGTAACAACCAATTGCATTGTGATTGGCTAAATCCGTAAACTACGGTCTTTCTTGGATCATGAGAAACTTTTCATCGGGAAATTACTCCATGACTTCTCTTTCCTTTTGTGTTATCTCATCATTCACCAACCTTAACAAATGATCCGCTACCAAATTTTCTAAACCCTTCTTATCACGAATCTCTAGATCAAATTCTTGTAATAAAAGAATCCACCTAATAAGTCTTTGTTTTAAGTCCAGTTTGGTGAGCATATATTTTATTGATGTATGGTCAGTATAAATAATAAACTTCGAACCAATGAGATAAGACCTAAATGTTTCCAATGCATACACTATAGCAAGCAATTTTTTTCTGTGGTAGCATAATTGGCACTTATCAGTTTGCTAAAGTGTGCAGGTTTTGTACTTTTTGGACTATGAGCATGCAAGTTGTGGACTCTGGAAAAGTGAAGTTATGGACTCTTAAAATGAAACTCTGGACACTGGGAAATCAAAACACACTTTGAATCGATGAATAAAGCAAATAAGTGTTTACAATGAACAATCTGCTTCTACAAGTATCAAGTCAACATATGAAAGAACATTATCCAGAATGACTATGATAATTCAAGAATCTGAAGACTCGATGTTTCTTAATGCACTAGAGACTTACTATGATCAAGCTTCATCTAATTCTATCATAAGCCCCTGACTCAAGTGGTTAAAAGTGGAGAAAGATAGTAACTCTAGACTTTGATCAAGCTTCACTATATTCTATAAAAAGCCTCTGAACTAAGGAGATTACTATGAAGGGAGATAGTGTGAAAATATTAAAATAGTATAAATCAACATCATTTCCATTACCTTGTGAAAGAAGACAAAGGGACTGTTGTCAGTACCAACTTTTTCAATACGTCCCATGTAACACCCTAAAAACCCTACACTTAATATTATAAAATAAAGCTTATAGAACAACATATATTCTCACTTAAGATGTTACTCGAAATCAAACCCATATGTTATGTAACACATAATTATATAATAATATATTCAACACTTGTCATTGCATGATCACCTTCACTTAGGGTATCATTACAGCTGAAATATCAAATAAGCGTGCTACTCAAATCATTTTTGTTTCATCAAATACTTTATTAAAACTCAAACAAATATAGAAAAAATCATCGTAAATCAACATAAACCAAATAAAGAAAGCATTGTTCGCCCTTCCCAGTGTTATAGATCAGAACAACATAAATCTAATAACGCAAAACGAAAAGGGAAGAAGAACAACCTCGTGCCATCCTTCTGTTATAAGCAACTACCCGTTTACTTTCTTATATGTACTCAAAAGAGGAGCACAAACCACAACAACAAAAAAGGGGTGAGAAATCACATTAATTAAGTAAGTGGTACATACTGCAAGGTAGATTACAAACATCTACACAATAAACAAGAAATCATACAACATTACTACACAAAAATATTCTCACGCCTAACTCAACATTATACACCAATCATCATTATACATACAATTCATTTATGCAATGTGAATCAACTATGCAACTCGATGCATATGTTCGATACGGTGGGAGAACTGACTTGGGTGTTTTTTGTTTGATGGCAAATGTTGCGGTTAGCAAGAGTCACCACTGACTTTTCGTTTATCCAAAAGGAAAGACGAAAAAGCACAAGAAAGACCTTTGAGATTGTTTCTTGAGTTCAGGAGGTAGATTATGAAAAGGGAAGGTATTAGCACCCTCTTCATCCATGGTTTTCCATGGCTCTTATTCACTTTCTAGATCACTTTCTTTTGTTTGAAATTGTGCTTTGTGTGGTTTTGAAAGTATTTTTGAAAAGGTGTCATCGTTTAGGCAAACTTTGTAATGATTCTCGTTCGTAAGAATGTATACAAAGTGTTTGATCTTTTGAAAATGTTTTCAAGTTTGAAAGATGTTTTTGAAAGTGTTGGTGTTTGTTTTGAAAATAGAAAGTATGTTTTTGTTTTGAAATGGAGCAAGTAACTAGGAACAATTTACCTACTCAAAAGTCTTTCATGTTGATTTCCTTTTTCCTTTAACATTGTTATCTTACCAGTGATTTAGTAAGTAACCCTATCTTTGGATGTAAAGGGACGGGCGTAGGGACGTTTGTATAGTCATAGAAGGCAACCTATGGGACGTTTTAGCAATGTCGTTTAGGGACTAGATCGTTTACCGAAGGCAACATTGAGGGTCATCGAGGGACTACGATCTTTTATCGAGGGTCTTTATTAAAACGCCCATGTTCGAGGGGCATGACTATTTTCCGATAGGAAACAAGTGAGATTACCCTAAGGGTGTTTGTGTGCAGTTTTATTGATTTACATGCATTGTTTTTGTCTTTTATTAGGGTTTTCTATTGATTGGTTTTAGTCTTTCCATACAAAACTCTAATTACTAGCATTTGTATTTGAAAGCATTAAATTGCGGAAATGTAAAGTCCTATGCTATTACATCATTTAGGGGATGAGGGTACAATTTACAAATGGGGATGAAGTAGGAACTTAAATATTACAACCATATCGAATAACCATGAAGGAAATGTAAAAACAGTGTAAAAAGAAGGAAAAAATTCATTTTGAACTATTATGTGTCGACACAAGCTCACATGCATCGACACATAACTTTCCTTGCCCATGTATTGCAAAATCAACTCAGTATGAGTCGATACATAATGGTATGTGTCGACTCATACATTGCATGTGTCGACTCATACGTGCTTTGTGTCGACTCATACATTGTTTTTCCTTCTATTTTGGGCCTGTAAAGTAGTATGTATCGACTCATAAGGCTATGTGTCGACTCATACTGTTATTTTTTTACTTTAACATTGTTTTGCTGCATACATGGGTTAGTTCTCAACACATAATTAAAAGAATGGAAGATAAACAAAAGGTTAGCTTCAAGGACAATGGTTACTACATTTTTGTCTTCAAAAATGAATTACTAAACTCAAGACTCTTACCTTGGAGTTGGATCTTTATACTCTGAATTTGAGTTGTTGTCTGGACTGTTATTGAAATTGGAAGAGAAAACAGAGGTGTTGTAGAAGCTTGTTCTTGAGTTTGAAAAATTTCTAGGTGATGTATGTGAGGTGCTTAGATGTTTAGACAGAGCTTGTAAGGTGTGAGAGTTCCAAATATTTGGACTTTAAAACTCAAGAGTGGAAGCTTTTTTGGACAGTTATGGTTTTTGATGGCTAGTTTACAACAAGACTTCTGGATTTTCTTTCTATTTTTCTAACCTTTTCCTACCTCTTTCTCTTGCAAATGCTTCTTCTATTTATAGGCAATGGGTTTGGGCATATGATCTGATTAGGTTTATAAGACAACATGTTATGGTTTGGTTGGATTACAAAGATCAAACTAAGTCAAGTACTCCATAGTCCCAAGATGAAGTAGAAAAGTTGCTAGTATTGAGGAGCTACTTCCCATGATTTATGGTGAAGTATAATCAGCAACCAGCAAGGTATGGGCTCAAGACAAACTTTGTACAAAAAGCTTGCTTTTCAAGAATAGCAATGGTGCCTTTATGCCATAAATGGAAAGATCTTTTGGACAATGGTTTAAACACTTGGGTAATAGCTCAAGAGTGGGTGTAAGCATTAAATTATGATGAAATTTTCAAGAAAAGAAGCCTGCAACATAAGATTATGCAGCAAATCATGAGGGTTTTGTTATGTGTTCTTCACTTAGAATGACTTGCAATTCAAAGATGGATGGCCAACTTTAAGCCCTTGAATATCCTAGCTCAAGTATGATAAATTTATGCTCTTGGATGTTTTGGAAAGCTTGAAACATCCTCTATAACTTTCATGTTGGCCATTTTGACAAAATCATCTTGGAACTATGTGAAAAAATGCCCAGAAGTTGGGGTAAAATCCTAACCAAAATCTGTTGAAAATTTCTCTAAGTGTTAAATGAAAATGTCATGACTTCATGAATTTGTAACTTGAGACACCATCATATTTAGGGGAAGTTGTGTAAAGCAATGTTGTAGATATCATAGAGATCTACAACTTTCATGTTGAAAGTTTCTTTTGAATCATCTTGCATCATGATGAAAGAATGGCATAAAGTGATGAAATTATCATGTATAAAAACACTTAAAAAATTTCTAAGTCTTAGAAATCTTGACTTTACAAGTTGCCTTTTTTACTTTCTTGACTTTCTTGATGATTAAGCTTGATATTATTGCATGTCTTGATGAAATTTGATCTTTGGAATGTAATGTTGACCAAAAAGTCAAAGCTTGACTTTCTAATATGCAATTGACCATTTTTCCCTTGTGCCAATTCCAAGCCTAAATTGATGTATGAGTGCTACAAACTTGACGTCATAGAAGATCTTGTGATAGAATTCTTGAGAAATGAGAAGGAAAATTTTGGGGTACAACAGTTGCCCCTGTTCAATCTTCTTAAACCTGAAGAGTTAGATTGGTGAGTCCGCCATTCGTGACTTGAAGGTGAAAGATGATTGAACACTAGAGTGCCCAGAAATTTGCACTCGAAGATGGATGGTGAATGGGCTTATAGATGCCATTTGGAGGAAAGTTAATAAACATTATAAGAAATATCAGCACAAATCTCTTGTTGATTTATACTAAAACTTGATGTTTTACCTGTGAGAAAAAGAGTTAGTAAAATGCAGATGCATGCATGATGTTCACCAGATGTGGTATTATGCTAAATGCATAGGGTATGTACATGCTATGATGTATGAATTTGAGATGTATGTTTCTGTCCGGGAAAATAAATCCCTGACTGCTGCTATGGAAATTCTAGGAGGTTGAATTCCTGATTGTCATTGGGGGGGAAGAATATGCATATGTTCAAACTTTTTTGAAAGGATGCTTTTGCTGGGGAATATCTCTTGAATGTCAACTGTTATCTGGTTGGATCCAGGCTTCACAATTATTTGAGGATGAAGTAATCAACTGTTATCTGGTCAGATCCAGGCTTCACAATTTGCTGAGGATGAAGTAGTCAACTGCTATCTGGTCAGATCCAGGCTTGACGGTAACTTACTGGGGGAAGAGACGAATTAACTATTATCTGGTTGGATTCCAAGCTTTGTAGAAAATTTCTTGAAATTGAATAGTTATCTGGTCGGATCCAGGGTTCACAACAACTTGCTGGGGATACAGAGGTTAACTGTTATCTGTTCGGATACAGGCTTCGCAGTAACTTGAAGTGGTAACTACTATCTGGTCGGGTCCAGGTTTCATGGTTCTTGGAAAGTTGTACTATTATCTGGTCGAGTCCAGGCTTCATAGTGTCTCTCTGGGGATCATAGTTAATTGTTATCTGGTCGGGCTCCAGGTTTCACAAATAAGCTGTTTGAAAAAACTGTCATCTGGTCGGGTCCAGGCTTTGTGGATTTCTGAGGTTGACGAGGTCAATTTCTATCTGGTCGGGTCCAGGTTTCACAATAAACTGTTTGGGGGTTTAGTTTTTATCTTGTCGGTTTCCAGGTTTCACAATGAATCTCTGAGGGTGATTGTTATCTGGTCGGATCTAGGCTTCACAACAACTTGTTGGGGTAAAGGAAAACTCTACTGGGGAGAAGAAGTTAAAACTTGGTCCGGTTGAGTCCAGGTTCTTCTATATATTTGAAGAGTTAGACTATTATCTGGTCGGGTCAGGTTTTATAGTATCTTGAAATTGAGATCAACTGTTATCTGGTCGGGTCCAGGTTTCACGGTAACTTTTTGGACATAGTAAATGTTTTGATGATGGCTTTACTGGGGATTAGAGGTTGTGGCCCTATGATTTGCAATAATCTGAAAGGAAAATTCAAACTGGAGAGTGTAGACTCAGTCGGGTAGGACAGACTCAGCTTAGGAAGGATACACTCAGCTGGGGAAGATAGGCTATACCGGGGGAATACAAACTCGGTTGGGGAGGATGTACTCCGCTAGGGAATTTTAATTCCTCGATTGTTGTTGGGGAAATTTGAACTCGGCTGGGGAGTTTTTGTGGTTCCTCGATTATTATTTGGGAAGTAAAACCTGTTGGGGAAAGGTTTATTGCAGTCGTCCTCATGGGGATAATGATAATGAGATAACTTTGTGGGGGTATTTCAAATAGATTAAAGAGATGCTTACTGCTGCTTAGCAGGACACATGTGCCAAATAGTTTTTAATTATGTTCATATGCATATGTTCATTCTTTTTTTGTCATTGGACAAATTTGCATTCAAAACAAAGACATAAATTTTGCACTTCAAAGTGTATTTGTATTGATATTTTCCCATGAATAGGCGTTTTTGTATAGAGAGACGAAGATCCTAGTAAGAGAAAATTGTTGAAAGGAAAAAAAATTTAGAATGAAAACAAATAGCCATGTGAAATGATCTCATTGCCTTCCAACTCTACTATTGCCCCAATGTCTTCGAACGTCCTTTGGCGTTGATCAAAGTTGATTGGATTGATCTTGGACTGTTTGGACTTGGACCTTGATGATAAAATTGACTGTATTGATTCCACGGGACATAGTCATACGCTTTTAATCCTTAATTTTTCCTGGATCGCCCTTTTGGGTTTTCAGCCCACCAGGATACCCTTTTTTTCCTAAGTCGCCCTTTCGGGTTTTCAACTTGCCGGGTGTACAATCTTTACCGTATATCCCTAGTTTTTTCCCAAACCTTTTGGCTTGCCGGGATGCCCTTATTTTGCTTAGGTGTGTCAACCTAACAGGTCTCTTATGCGTAGTATTTTTTAACTATGTCCGTATTTATGGGATGTGGGAAATCCTCGCCATCCATGGTAGTCAACATCATGGCACCTCCAGAGAAAACTCTCTTGAAAATAAATGGTCATTCATAGGTCGGAGTCCATTTGCCTCTAGGGTCTCCTTGTGGTAAAATGATGCGTTTTATCACCAAGTCACCAACTTGATATACTCGAGGCTTGACCTTTTTGTTGAAAGTCTTGATCATCTATTTTTGATACGTCTGACCATGACAAACAACAACTAATCATTTTTCGTCAATCAAGTTCAGCTGATCCAATCTCGTTTGAATCCACTGGTCTTCTCCTAGGCCTGCCTCACTCATAATCCTTAGCGAGGGGATCTGAACTTCTACTGGAAAAACAGCTTCCATGCCATAAACTAAGGAAAAGGGAGTTTCCCCAGTTGAGGTTCCAGCTGAAGTACGGTAGCCATGTAGAGCAAACGGCAATATCTCATGCCAATCCATATAGGTTACTACCATATTCTGTACAATCTTCCTGATATTTTTGTTGGCCGCTTCGACTGCGCCATTCATTTTTGGTCTATATGGAGAAGAATTGTGATGCTTGATCTTAAACTGAGTGCAAAGCTCAGTAATCATAGCATTATTGAGGTTAGTCCCATTGTCGGTGATGATCCTTTCGGGGATATCATAACGGTAGATGAGGTTATGTCTGATGAATCTGGATACCACATTCTTGGTGACTGAGGAAAACGAGGCGGCTTCGACCCAGTTGGTAAAATAGTCGATAGCAACAAGAACGAAGTGATGTCCATTGGAAGTTGTGGGCTTGATCTCTCCAATCATGTCAATGCCCCACATTGTAAATGGCTACGAAGAGGTCATGGCATTCCGAAGGATAGGAGGCATATGGACCTTGTCAGCATAGGTTTAGCATTTGTGACAGGTTCTTGAATGTTGATGGCAATCAGTCTCCATCGTTGACCAATAGTAACCTGCTCTTAAGATTTTCTTAGCCATCGTATGCCCACTTGAGTGAGTACCGAAGAGACCATCGTGCATGTCTTCCATAATTTTCTTTGCCTCCTTCTTGTCCACACATCGGAGTAGAGTCGAATCGTTGTCGCGTTTGTACAATATCCCGTTACTTAGGAAGAATTTGGCTGCAAATCTTTGCAAGAACTTTCTGTCATTGATAGATGCCCCCTCTGGGTACTCTTGTTCTTCAAGGTATGTCATCATCTCATGGTACCATGGCTTTTCCACATCGATGTCAAGCTCATAGCAATGTGCATGTTCATTGAATCTTTCAATTGTTATCATAGGGGCTTCGTTGTCCTATCTGACTTTGAACATTGAAGACATGGTTACCAAAGCATCAGCCAACTGGTTTTCTTCCCTAGGGAAGTGCTCGAACGTGATCTCTTCAAAGTAAGGAATTAGGGATAGCACAAGTTCCTTGTAAAGGATAATATTAGGGTGTTTAGTGTCCCAATCTCCTTTTACTTGGCTGATCACCAAAGTGGAATCTCCAAACACATCCAAATGCTTGATCCTTTAGTCAATAGCAGCTTTCATACCTAAGATGCATGCTTCATACTCAGCCATATTGTTTGTGCAATCGAAGCATAGTATGGCAGTGAAAGGAGTATGGCAACCTTCAGGAGAGATGATCACATCACCAATACCATTACCTAAGGCGTTGGAAGCCCCATCGAATATCATAGTCCATCGGGATCCTTGTTCAGGTCCGTCATATGGTCCAGGTTTCACACAGTCAGTTACCAACATGATGTTCTCATCAGGGAAGTCGAACTTCATTGACTGATAATCATCTACAGCCTCATGGGCCAAATGATCTGCTAGTACACTCCCTTTGATGGCTTTTTGAGTCGTGTATTGAATGTCGTACTCAGTCAAGATCATTTTCCATCTGGATATCCGTCCAGAAAGGGAAGGTTTCTTGAAGATGTACTTAATTGGGTCCATCTTAGAAATAAACAAAGTGGTATGAGTCAACATATACTGTCTTAGATGGCGAGCAGCCTATGCTAGAGCACAACAAGTTTTCTCGAGCAGTGAATATCTGGTTTCACAGTCGGTAAACTTTTTGCTCAGGTAATAAATAGCATGCTCTTTTCGGCCAGACTCGTCATGTTGGCGCAACACACACCCCATAGAGTTCTCTATTACAGTCAAGTACATGATCAAGGGTCTTCCTACAACTGGAGGCATGAGAATATGAGGTTCTTGTAAATATTCTTTAATTTTGTCAAAAGAAATCTGGCATTCATCGTTCCATCTGACTACCTGATCTTTCTTCAAGAATTTGAAGAGTGGTTCACAAGTAGCAGTCAAGTGGGATATGAAACAAGCAAAGTAATTGAGACGACCCAAGAATCCTCTGACTTCTTTTTTAGAATGAGGAACTGGCATTTCTTGGATGGCCTATACCTTGGCAGGGTCAACTTCAATGCCTTTATTGCTGACAACAAAAACTAGAAGCTTTCCAGAGCGTACTTCAAACGTGCACTTGTTAGGGTTTAACCTCATCTTGTACTTCTTCAGCCTCTCGAACAATTTGTGTAGGTGCTTGAGATGTTCTTCTTCAGTTTGTGATCTGGCAATCATATCATCAACATATACCTCTATCTCATGATGAATCATGTCATGAAATAAATCTACCATAGCCCTTTGATATGTTGCCCCTGCATTCTTTAGTCCGAACGGAATGACCTTGTAGCAGAAGGTGCCCCATTGTGTAACGAAAATAGTCTTCTCCATGTCTTCGGGATCCATCCTTATTTTATTATAGTCTGAGAAGCCATCCATGAAATATAAGACTTTATGCTAAGCAGTATTATCAACTAAGACGCCAATGTGTGGTAGAGGGAAATCATCTTTGGGGCTTTCCCTATTCAGATCCCTATAGTCTACGCACATACGAACATTCCCGTCTTTCTTTGGCACTGGCACCACATTGGGAACACATTGAGGATAGGATGTCACATCTAGGAACCCTGCATCAAATTGTTTCATCACTTCAGCTTTTATCTTTTCAGACATATCAGGCCTCATGCGGCAAACCTTTTGCTTGACAGGCGGACGGTCTTCTTTTGTCGGCAAACGATGAACTATGATGTCGGTATCCAACCCAGGCATATCTTCATAAGACCAAGCAAAAACTTCCACATAATCATGCAACATATGAACCAAACTGCTCTTGACACTGCTTTCCAAGTTAGCCTCGATCTTGATTTCCTTCTTATCTGCCTTAGTACCAAGGTTGATAACTTCAACTGACACCTCGTGCGGCTGAATAGCTTTTTCTTCTTGTAATAGAAGTCTGGCTAGTTCTCCCGGTATGTCACAATATTCCTCGCCTTAGTCTTCGGCTTGGTTGATAGGATATTCAAAGTCATAGTTGGCAATATTAGAGTCATTGGCAATAGGATCTAGAGTGGATGTGGACCTGCAAGAGTGTGTGTGTTTGCATGTAAGATACATGGTTATTTTTTTAGAAAAATGTAATTGAAAGAAAGGAAAGACAATGAACACAAATAATCGAATGCAAAAGAGTACAATGTACTGAATGATCATATGATTAGATGAATATAAATAAAACCCTTGACAAATGGACCAAAATGTCTCGGTTCAGGCATATGGCTTAAAAGTCATTGTTTGAATATTACAGACAACAAGTTCTTGAATTGAAAGAAAAGCAATAACAAGTAGATTACTCCTTAATGAAGGAGACGGGTACAAAGTCCTTTGTATGCCAATTCTTCAGCTCCATAGTAGTTGGATACACCCATTCTTCAAATGCGACTTCTTCTTCAAAGTCACCCACGGTGTTGACTTCATGGCTTCCAATGCGGAGTGGTCGCTTTCCAGCACGAGCACACCTCACTTCCTTCTGAGCTTTTCCAGTGAAGCCCAACCCAAACTTGTCCATTTTAAAAGGGATATCAAGGAGTTGCCCCCAAGTATCACAGTTTCCTTCTTCAATTGTCGTGCGGGTATCCTTGACTGGAACCATCTTTGGCGTGGCCTTGGCAGCTTTGGACTCATCAGAAGAACATTTAGTAGTAGCAATCATCGGTGGTACAACCTCAAATGCTTGACATGGGGTTTCAATGAATTCTCCGTCCATCTCTACATACTTGAAAGAGTTAAGGTGGCTCACCATAAACTCTTCTTCCCCATAGACGGTGACTATTATGCCCTTGACTGGATATTTGAGTTTCTGGTGGAGGGTTTAGGTCACTGCCCCAGCTTTATGAATCCACGAGCGACCTAACAGATAAGAATAGGCAGGGAGAATATCCATAATATAGAAGGTGGAGTTGAAGATTTGGGAGCCCACTTTGATTGGAAGATCTACTTCCCCATGAACAGTCCTCTTTGATCCATCAAACGCCCTTATGATGATATCACTTGGCTTCAAGACTAAATCTTCATAGTCAAGACGGTCTAATGCCCCCTTGGGTAAAACATTCAAAGAAGAACCAGTGTCGACTAGCACATGTGCTAAGGTAGTCCTTTTGCACTCGATAGAAACATGTAAAGGTTTATTGTGATTCTTCTCGAGAGGTGTTAAGTCAGCATCTGAAAACCCCAAGCCATTATCAGCTGTCAGGCTAGCCACGTAATTCTCAAATTGGTCTGTTGTTGTCTCATGGGGGACATGAGCTTTTTTCAGGAACTTGATTAATGTTCGAGCATGGGCATCGGAGCAAAGCAGCAATGACAACATTGAAATCTTAGAGGGGGTTTACCCCAACTGTTCTACAATCTTGAATTCACTTCTTTTTATGATCTTTAAAATCTCGTCCATCTCGCGAGAGGAGAGTTCTTCATTAGTTACGTCATTTGAGGGTACTTCAATCACATCAGGCTCAACAACCTTCCCTTTCCCTTTTGTCTCGGTACTTGGCTTGGCGAAAGTAATGTAGATGGGCGTCTTTGTAACTACTGGAGGTGAGATATTGGGTGAGAATATTCTCCCAATTCTAGTTACTTTGCTTGAGACATCTATGTGGCCGACATCATCATATTTTTTTTCTCCGATCCATGCATATTGTTTAATCCTATGATAGAACACCTCAGCACCGTAATTCCATGGTACCGCTTTGTTTGAAGAGTAAGGAATCGGTCTAGGATTGGTAATTATTAATGGAGCAATGGTGGGTTCATTTGAAATCTTAATAGGACCTTTGGAGGTGATCCTAATAGGTTTGTTTGAGATGGTAGTAATGGAGAGGTCTTCACATTTGTTAATCAAACTCTTGGCAAATGGAGTCTTTTCAAACAGAATTTCGTGGCTATCCATCAGGCGTTGTATGCCTTTCTTTAGACCTTCACATTCATCGAGTCATCTTGTACAGCACACACAGTCTTTTTCACAGCCAGGGAAGATCCCAACTTATAACAGATTTTTCTTGATTATATTCAGCGTAGTAGTCAAATCTTCAACAGAGGTAACAAAAATTATATTTTCGACAACATTAACACCTTTGTCATACTTCGGTATTGGAGCGGTAATTACATTTGGAATTGGAGGAGGATCAAATTCAATAGTTTTGTTATCAATGAAATCCTGGATTTTGTTCTTCAAGGCCCATCACTAGTCAGTCTTGTGCTCGGGGCTGTTTGAATGGTAAGCATATTTAGCGTTTGGATTATACTTTGGTGACGAGGTGCTAGGGTTGGCGGGAGGATCGCGCAACGTCACTAAATTAGCCTTGAGAAAATGTTCAAGGGATTGAGACAGTGACATGCCTAACCTCGTAAATTGTCTTCTTGGAGTTTCAAAATGTTGACGATTTGCAGACGGTCTTGGAGTAGGAGTTGGATTGGAGATTCAGACAACATTGAAAGACGGACGATCATTCTTCTTGGTATGGGCCTTTTCCCCATACACAGCATTAACTTCCTTCTTTGCAGCAAAAGGTTTCTTGATAGGATTGATGGTGGAGGTAGATGCCACAGAGATCTTCCCACTTTTGATGCCACTTTCAACTCTTTCACCGGTTAAGATTAATTCGGTGAAACCAGAAGAAGAGAAGCCGACCAACAGATTAAAGAAAGGACCAGATAAAGTGCCCATGAACATGTCGATGTGCTCCCTATCAGTCAAGGGAGGTTGGACTCTACTAGCAAGGTCTCTCCACTTTTGCGCATATTCCTTAAATCCTTCATTCTTTCCCATGGTCATATCTTGTAACTGAACCCTTGTTGGCGCCAAGTCGGAATTGTACTGATACTGATGGTAGAAGGCAGTAGCTAGATCCTCCCAAGTGTTAATACGAGAACCATCTAACTGATAAAACCATTCAAGTTTTGTTCCAGCCAAGCTCTCTTGGAAAAAGTGAACCCAGAGCTTCTTATCAGCAGTGTTCGGCTGTATCTTGCGTACATAAGATTTCAAATGATGTTTGGGACAAGAAACCCCATCGTACTTTGATAAGATTGGTACCTTGAATTTGTGGGGAATGATTACCCCTGTGATCAAACCCAAATCATCAAAATCTAAACCGGGGACGGCTTGGATTTCAAAAGCTTTCAATATGTCTTCTAACTGCTTGTATTTGATATCAGCAGGTGGAAACTGCTCGTTGAAATAATCATCATCAGATTCTTGATCATTAGCACATTCAACCTGAGTACTCTTGACCTTACCGACCTAGATTTCGTCCTGTTCAGATGAGTCTCCTCCTAATGGGATTTGACGGATTGTCTCCTTGAACCTTCTACCCATGTTGAGCAGATCTTTCTTCTTTAGCTTCTTCTTAGCGGCCAACAAATCCAACATATCTTGCTGCCCCTTGGCTAGGGCTCATAAAGCATCCTGAAATTGAGAATTCTGGGCTTGGAGTTCCGTCATAGTTTTCTCTAGATCCATCTTGCTGAAATAAACAGCAGAAAGATAAGGAAACCTGTTATGCGAAAACATGTCATGTTATGATGCATGGAATATGTACATGCAAATGATTTCAAGTATTAATGAAATTTAAATTTGTATAGACAAGAGAATGTTAATTTTCATTAGAAAACAAGAAAGATTACATCATGCCTCTTGGGCTTACAAAATAACTTTCTAAGATAAAAAGACTGAACACATCCTCTTTGGTGCATGATAAGCGTTCACACTCTGCTCTTCTTGTAGCTGCTTCGTGAGCTTCAAGACCCTTTTTTCACTAGCATAGAACTGAGCCTCAAAAGTATCTCTTTCTTCCTTCAGCTGGATCCAACCCTTTTGTAAGTCTTCGAGAGAGGTAGGCATGTTGGGATGGAGGATGGTGTAGGGAACATCTCATTATCCCACAGGCTTCATTATGATTGGTAGGATAGAGGGATAAGGCATCATAAGTTTCTGAGCACGAGCTCGCACCCATTTAAGGTAAGGCTCGAGGGGAATGGAATTCTTATGTCCTAGTGTCTTGCTATCCACCTTGTTCAACATCCTCCAAGCTCGGATAAATCTCTGGCGGTGACCTTGATCGTCATTCTCGTAGTCAAAAACCAAACCTTGAATAAGCATCTCGTGTGGACCATCCCTTCGGGCGTAACCAAACTGTCTTAAGGCTAAGCAAGGGTTGTAAGTGATACCTCCTATAATGCCAAGCAAAGGGACATTATGGAACTCTCCACAATGGTAGATGATAGTAATATTCTCCAAAGAGCGGGAACACCAATGAATATCTGAATGTCTGAGTGTCACTAACCTATGGGACCACCTTGAACATTGCTCGTTCTTCAATACAGATTGGGGAAGATGCGAAATAAACCATCTTGCCAAGAGAGGAGTACAACACATAAGGATACCTCTTTTCCTCAAAGTGCGAGTGTAAAAGGAATGTAGGATGTCCCCTAGCAAAGTAGGCACCGGGTTACGAGACATGAAGATTTTGACGGTGTTCACATCTATGAGTTGGTCAGGAGTTGGAAACAAAGCCATCCCATATATGAGGAGAGCCACAATTTCCTAAAAGGATTGCAAATCCAAAGAGTTCCAACAGTTTTGGGCTTTCTCAAACAAGAACCTTGCTAGGAAGCCTTTGACACCACTCCTTGTTTCCCAATTAGTTGTGATATCATATGGTTGCAAGTTTAGAGCTTGAGCAATCTCTTCTAGCTTTGGATCTCTTTCCATACCATTGAAAGGTAGTTGATTGAGAATGGGAATCCTCAAGAGTTGGGAGAATCCTTACAAAGTTGGCACAAGTTGATAATTGGGAAAAGTGAAGCAATGGTGTAAGGGATCAAAGAACTGAAAGAGCACCTTCATCATGTCTTCATCACTGTTGGAGGTAACCAAGTTTAGTAGGCAACCATGTCTTTCGGTAAATGGATAATTTTCAGGAATCCTTGATGCTAACTCTTTAAGTTGAGGAGAGATCCTTACAAGATTGACATGAATGGTTTTTCTACGAATAGAATTCCTGCAAAACATCACAAAGATAAATCCCAAAACATCCTTGAAATGGCTAGTGATTATGAGCGTGATTTTATGATGTTTATGATATCATGTAAAAGTAAATATATACAAACAAAGCAAACAAGTCCTTAGGTTTAGGCTTGCATGGAGTTTCATAGGTAAGTACCCTCTTGAAGTTTAGTTGTCTCACACCTGTCCTAGTAATAGTAATCGGTATCTAAGGAGCTCAATATAACTGATTTATTTTCTCGGGAATTGTTTCAGCGCAAGCCTCTTAAATGGCGACCGAAATATCCCAAAAAACCAAACCTCAATGAGTGTAGTATCGAGTATCTACCAATTTCGGACTGCACTAAAGCCGGTCATCTCACTACTTCCCAATGGGCAAGTTGGTCAAATTAAGAGGCTTGCAACCCTAAACCCTAAACCCTAAACCCTAAACCCGACTCAAGGGCTACCGGTACCCACAAATATGTCGCACTAACATAGTTATTGCTTAGACCGTTTCGGTATACCCCGCACAGTTTCCATAATGTATTGCTACTTACCTATAAGGTATCCCAAATCCGGGTGGAGGATTCAAACACAAACAAAGAACCACAATGTAAAGCATACAAGTCAAACAATGAAAGCAAGTAAATATGATCTAACCCTAAGGTAACCCCACTTTTAGAATGTTCCCCAACAGAGTCGCCAGTTCAATGATACGGTGGGAGAACTGACTTGGGTGTTTTATGTTTGATCGTAAATGTTGAGGTTAGCAAAAGTCTCCACCGACTTTTCTTTTATCCAAAAGGAAAGGCGAAAAAGCATAGGAAATACCTTTGAGATTGTTTCTTGAGTTCGAGGGGTAGATTATGAAAAGGGAATGTATTAGCACCCTCTTCATCCATGGTTTTCCATGGGCTCTTAGTTACTCGCTAGATCACTTGCTTTTGTTTGAAATTGTGCTTTGTGTGGTTTTTGAAAGTATTTTTGAAAAGGTGTCATAGTTTAGGCAAACTTTGTAATGATTCTCGTTCGTAAGAATGTATACAAAGTGTTTGATCTTTTGAAAATGTTTTCAAGTTTGAAAGATGTTTTTGAAAGTGTTGGTATTTGTTTTGAAAATAGAAAGGATGTTTTGCTTTGAAATGGAGCAAGTAACTAGGAACAATTTACCTACTCAAAAGTCTTTCATGTTCATTTCCTTTTTCCTTTGACATTGTTATCTTACCATTGATTTAGTAAGTAACCCTATCTTTGGATGTAAAGGAACGGGCATAGGAACGTTTGTATAGTCATAGAAGGAAACCTATGGGACGTTTTAGCAATGTCGTTTAGGGACTAGATCGTTTACCGAAGGCAACATTGAGGGTCATCGAGGTACTATGATCTTTTATCGAGGGTCTTTGTTAAAACGTCCATGTTCGAGGGGAATGACTATTTTCCAATAGGCAACAAGTGAGATTACCCTAAGCGTGTTTGTGTGCAAGTATATTTATTTACATGCATTGTTTTTGTCTTTGATTAGGGTTTTCTAT
This sequence comes from Vicia faba, assembly GCA_948472305.1. Taxonomy (NCBI): domain Eukaryota; kingdom Viridiplantae; phylum Streptophyta; class Magnoliopsida; order Fabales; family Fabaceae; genus Vicia; species Vicia faba. The sequence continues at coordinate 604,368,104 of OX451741.1, read as the reverse complement.
TGAATTGTTTTAGTCTTTCCATACAAAACTCTAATTACTAGCATTTGTATTTGAAAGCGTTAAATTGCGTAAATGTAAAGTCCTACGCTATTACATAATTTAGGGGATGAGGGTACAATTTATAAATGGGGATGAAGTAGGAACTTAAATATTACAACCATATCGAACAACCATGAAGGAAACGTAAAAACAGTGTAAAAAGAAGGAAAAATGCATTTTGAACTATTATGTGTCGACACAAGCTCACATGCATCGACACATTACTTTCCTTTCCCATGTATTGCCAAATTAACTTAGTATGAGTTGATACATAATGGTATGTGTCAACTCATACGTGCTTTGTGTCGACTCATACATTATTTTTCCTTCTGTTTTGGGCCTGTAAAGCAGTATGTATCGACTCGTAAGGCTATGTGTCGACTCATATTGTCATTTTTTCTACTTCAACATTGTTTTGCTGCATACATGGGTTAGTTCTCAACATATATTGAAAATAATGGAAGATAAACAAAAGGTTAGCTTCAAGGACAATGGTTACTACATTTTTGTCTTCAAAAATGAATTACTAAAGTCAAGACTTACCTTGGAGTTGGATCTTTATACTCTGAATTTGAGTTGTTTTCTGGACTGTTATTGAAATTGGAAGAGAAAACAGAGGTGTTGTAGAAGCTTGTTCTTGATTTTTAACAATTTCTAGGTGATGTATGTGAGGTTATTAGATGTTTAGACAGAGCGTGCAAGGTGTGAGAGTTCCAAATATTTGGACTTTAAAACTCAAGAGTGGAAGCTTTTTTGGACAGTTATGGTTTTTGATGGCTAGTTTACAATAAGACTTTTGGCTTTTCTCTCTATTTTTATAACCTTTTCCAACCTCTTTCTCTTTCAAATGCTTCTTCTATTTATAGGTAAGGGGTTTGTGCATATGATCTGATTAGGTTTATAAGACAACATTTTATGGTTTGGTTGGATTACAAAGATCAAACTTAGTCAAGTACTCCATAGTCCCAAGATGAAGTGCCAAAGTTGCTTGTATTGAGGAGATGCTTCCCATGATTTATTGTGAAGTATAATCAGCAACCAGCAAGGTATGGGCTCAAGGAAAACTTTGTACAAAAAGCTTGCTTTTCAAGAATAATAATGGTGCCTTTATGCCATAAATGGGAAGATCTTTTGGACAATGGTTTAAACACTTGGGTAATAGCTCAAGAGTGGGTGTAAGCATTAAATTATGATGATATTTTCAATAAAAGAAGCCTGCAACATAAGATTATGCAGCAAATCATGAGAGTTTTGTTATGTGTTCTTCACTTAGAATGACTTGCAATTCAAAGATGGATGGCCAACTTCAAGCCCTTGAATCTCCTAGCTCAAGCATGATAAATTTATGCTCTTGGATGTTTTGGAAAGCTTGAAACATCCTCTATAACTTTCATGTTTTCCATTTTGACAAAATCATCTTGGAACTATGTGAAAAAATGCCAAGAAGTTGGGGTAAAATCCTGACCAAAATCTGTTGAAAATTTCTCTAAGTGTTAAATGAAAATGTCATGACTTCATGAATTTGTAACTTGAGATCCCATCATATTTAGGAGAATTTGTGTAATGAAATGTTGTAGATATCATGTAGATCTACAACTTTCGTGTTGAAAGTTTCTTTTGAATTATCTGGCATCATGATGAAAGAATGGCATGAAGTGATGAAATTATCATGTATAAAAACACTTAGAAAATTTCTAAGTCTTGTAAATCTTGACTTTTCAAGTTAACTTTTGACTTTCTTGACTTTATTGATGATCAAGCTTGATATTCTTGCATGTCTTGATGAAATTTGATCTTTGGAATATAATGTTTACCAAAAAGTCAAAGCTTGACTTTCTAATATGCAATTGACCATTTTGCCCTTGTGCCAATTCCAAGCCTAAATTGAAGTATGAGTGCTGCAAACTTGACGTCATAGAAGATCTTGTGAGAGAAACCTTGAGAAATGAGAGGAAAATTTTTGGGGTACAACAATATGCACGTGGTACCAACTCGATATTTGGTTCTCTCGGGAACCGGGTCCCTTTTCTGAACCCATGAGCCCCCTCTCTGAGCTTGGTACAAGCCACTAGTGCCCTCTCTCAACTAGCGAAAATGCCTCTTGACATAACTCAAATGATGCATGATCATATCATCAATATAAATACATTAATACCCCTCTATAATCCTATCATAATGCACTGCCAACTCTCGCATTCCCCTCTTTGGATTACCACACACAACAATTTATAATACGCAACACAACATAAACTCAGAGCAACTCAAACATGCAACAATTTTTCTCATCTTGGTTCTATTCTCATACATACAACAACATAAAAATCATAATTCGACATTCTCAATATATAATAACATCAACACAACTCATATTTCATTCTCAACACAACATCAAAGACATGCATAATCCCCCTTAATGTAGGAGAGACATGCAACTTTAATCTCTCCTTTTAATATGCTTGGAAATATTTCACTTGGAATTGAGTCGAATTCAAGCTAAAGCAAAGAGTGATCAATGTTTTCCTTCAATTTCTTGTGCTTCCCCTAAAACATTTCACAATACACAACTACATAAAACATATAAAACAAATATAGACTCAAATTACAAGTTCTCCCAGTTTAACAAAATAAAAAAGAGATAGATGATAATGAGCCTAAACGCAAAATAACAAATAACCCAAATGATATTCCAGAGAAATAAATGAGTTATAAATAGTATTTCACCCAAAAATTCCCCCACTTCATTTGTAATCCTAATTGGCTTATATTTCATCACCATATGCATACATACATGTCATTGGGTCTATACTCATGGAATTGAGGCATTTAAATGCATGCCACACATGTTACAAGCTATTCAATCAGCAAATAATAAATCCATTATCATATCAAGCTCTTACGCTTTTCAACACGCACTAAATTGTGCAGAAAGTCAAGCGTTTCAACTGATTTGAGACAGTGAAGACGGAAATTCAGTATTGTGCGTTTCTAGCTCAGAAATTCATAACTTGAGATCAGAAAATGGTTTGGGAGAGATTATTTAATTGTTAGAACCATATTGATATCTTCTTCAACTCATCTGTTCAGGACAAAGTTTAATTGTGTGAGGATGGTTTTCAAAAGCACAAAATACCTGAAATGCTTTATATAGTGAATTTGCTGGTTCACTGGTTTTCAGATGCTTAAAAATTTATAACTTCTGACCGAAAGATTATCTTTGAGTGGCTCTTGGAGCATTTGAGTTTTCTTAATATTTCTATCAACTTTCGTGTTCGGCTTGGAAGCCAATTCATTGAGGAAACTCATCGAATGTGCGAGTACTCGGAAGATATATAGTGAAAAAATAGTGAAAATAGTGTGATGAACCTTTGTATTTCAGATGTTCAAAATTTAATTACTTTCACTCGGTTCGATGTTTTTGGTTGGTTCTTTGGAAAAAATTCGTCTTCATTTTATCCTCAATCAATATGTTCGGGTCAGGAGCTAATTCATTGCAGAAGATCTTCTAAAGTGTGAATTACAAGAAAAATCTCACTCCAAAGCGGTTTTTTACTAGATTGTTTCTTGATATTATAAAAATCGTAACTCTCTCAATTTTTATCGTATCAGGACGATTCTTGAAGCGTGAGATCACAAATTTTGTTAGATTCAACTTTTCTTCGGGGCCCGAGTTCAGATTATGCCCCGAAGGTTTCGGTCTGTGGCTTGCTTCTTAAAGTGCACACATAAATAAGCTTAAATTTTCAATACGATGAAGTAAGTCCATTGTTTCCCGCCTTTCAAAAAATCATAACTTGCTCGATTTTTATTGTATCGGGGTGATTCCTTCGGCATGATGTCGCACATTTCATCACCGATGATTTTGTTTCAAGATGCTCGTCTGGATTCTGCACCGAACATCGTGAGCTTATGGTTTGTTCGCACGCCGTTCACGAAATAAGCTGTAAAAATCTGCACTATTAATTTTTATACTTAGTTTCTCACTGTTCAGGCAACGTAACTTGCTCAATTTTTATCGTATCGAGACGATTATTTCAGCGCCGCGTCACAAATTTGTAATCGACGTCTTTGTTTCAAGTCATATGTCAAGATTTTGTGCCGATTATCACGAGCTTATGGTTCGATCCTGCATTGTGCATAAAATAAGCCGAAAATGGAAATTTAGAGCCAAGACTGTATATTTTGAAATTCAAGTTTCAAAGAGGAGAGGACTCATTATCATAAACTTCTCCCAATTTTCTCTCAACTCTCTCTCAAATCAAACCCCATTGTCTCTCAAATTTCTCATAAATCTCTCAAGAACAAAATTAACAAAATCTTGAATATTCTTCATCTTTTTCCTCAAGAACCACCACTGCGCTAACCTTCCCTCGCCGCAAGCACCACCTCTGCCCTCCCCTCTGGTGATCCTCCTCCCCTCCGGCTTCCGTGAATTTCGGCGAACCTTTGTCTCTCCCTCTTGTTCTTGTGATTGTCCGTGAACTTCCTCTCTTTGATCGCGTTTCTTTCGGCAACAACTCATCCTTCTATCATGTAATTCTGTAGAACACCTTACTCCGGTCATCTTCCTCACTTTCTTTCTCCGATTTTCATCTTTTGATTCCAATTCGGTAATAGTTCTTGCTTCTATTTCTTGATTTAGTTATTTCATAAATTTTGATTGATGAATCTTTGAGTTAATACATCAATTTGTTCATAAATTGAATTTTTATTTGAGATTCTTCAGAAATTGGAGTTTAATTGATATTAATGATGATGAATAAATATGGAGTAGGATAAATCTTTGGTGAATTGATGATAATTGTGTAGATTCGATAATTTTTCAGGTCGAAATAAAATGGTTATTATGTTCAATTGAATTTGCACGTCTATTTCGTTTCTGATCAAATGTTTGTTGAGGATTATTGAATTTCATGTGTTAATACATTAATTTGAATCGATTTGGAGATGATTTAAATTTTTTCGATATTAAAACTTTCGATTCAAGTAAATGTGTAAACATTTCAAGCGTGTTGTTTATGATCAGAAACTATTGCGTTAATGCAGATTTATTCGTTACAAAGTGTTTGTAAGTTCGTAGCAACGTTACATGAATCGGTAAACATCTTTTTATATCCATTTATGAGTTTTTAACTCATTTTTATCTGATTCTGGTACATGTAAATGTTGCGTCCCGGACATTACAAATACCGTGTAAATTGATTTTCAAAATTCGTTTGAGGCTTACTTGCGCATGTTTAGACATTTTTGGATGGTTGGTGTTGAATTTAATCATTTTTTATGCAATTTTTTGTGCAAGATTGTTATACAGTGTAGTGTTGTCCGGATTTTTAAAATAAACTTGGAATGTGATATAATTGTGGTTTAATGCACAAGTGAGGTTGTTTTGATGTTTGCATAACATCTATGTCGAGATTCGTTGGTTTTGAATCGACATTTTCTGCAGTTTAGGATATTGATGAGTTATTATCTGGGATTCGCAAATGGTAGCATGCTTTGGTTTCAATTCTTGAACATTGCATAAGTGAGTTTAATCGGGCATTTGTTTAGCATTAGAATCAAGTTTATTTGGTTTTGATCATACTTTTTGTGCATTTCATGTAATGATCGGGCATTTGTTTAGCATTAGCATCAAGTTTATTCGGTTTTGATCATACTTTTTGTGCATTTAATGTAATGATACAATGTTGTCTGGATTTTCTTTTGACATGTACATTGTGATTTGATATTCATATAGTGCATGTTATGCTTAATTGTTGATTTTGCTCACTTTTAACGCAATTATTTGAGTGATTACATGAAGCGATACTGTGCTGCCTAGTTTTGTAATTTGAGCTTCACATGTAGTTTAATTTTTGGTGTGTGGTTAAGTGCATCCATCTTGGCATTCCTTTGAGCTTAGCATTGAGTTTGTGCGATATTAAATCGATATTTTGTATGGTTTATGAAATGACAACGTTGTTGCCCGAATTTTTGTTTTCACTTGTAGATGCTTGTTTGGACTTAGTTCCTTTGCAATTCACTATTATTTTTTAGTTTTGTTTAGATAATTGAGCGTATATTACATTATCTTGTTAATTTCTAACTCGTTTTTTGACTTGTGTAAGCTCTTGGAGCCTTTTTCGTGCGACACGCGGCGTTTGGATTTTGTTTGGTTGTATAATTGTCTTGTGAAGGGACTTTGATTGGATGCAGTTGCTGTTCGTTTGAGATTTATTTCTGCATCGCGACATTTGATTCTTATATTGGATATTGTTTCTGACTATTTCAATATTGGTGCTGAATCTTGCTCGAAGTTTTCCAAAGTTATTTTTCTTTGCTTGCTTGCTATGAACTCTTGTTCGTTTGGTATTATTCTGATTCTGGTTTATGTTTCCGCATCATTTACCGCTTTACTTGCCATGACAAGTTCGGAATAGAGATGCATGACTGGGAGTCCCTACTTTAGCTGAGCAATTTGTTTAAATTCCTCAAGTGAGGCGATGTTTGTTCTGTTAAAGTCCTCAAAGAGGTAATGTTTGTGTTTGCGTGTGTGCAAAAAAACCCCAAAAGGGGAGACTTCTTGTTGTTTGTTTAAAGACCTTAAAAAGAGGCATTTTTCTAAAGTCCTCGAAGAAGGAATTTCCCCTTCCATTTTACTTTATGCTTTCTATCGAATCAATAAATGGAACATAGGGCCCGCAACCGGCCCCTACACATTCTAGTTTGTGTCTCTCTTAGCTCGCGTTGTACATTGACGCTTTGAATCGTGATTGCTCTTGTTATCGAGTTGGACAAGTGGAGGACAGGGGTCCGTAACCAACCCCACACGCCTTGTCATTCATTTCTACGATGTTAGCTCACGTCGCTCGACGTTGATGCTCCGAGTTGTTACTCGATGTCGGTGCTTGAGCAAATAAAGTGGAAATAGTTCCTTACTCCCACTTGGAGATCTATTGGACTCTTTTTTTTGTTGCTAGCTCTCCCTCGATTTTATTTGTGTTTTGGTTTGTCTTTGTTTGATTGCACTTATGCTTGTGCTTTTCTTTACACCTTTGTAAGTTCCCTTAGGATTCACTTGTTTCGTTTCTGATACAAATTAAACATTAGGGTCGTAGTCCATGCATGCTAACAAAGGTAGAGGTTTTCCCTTTCAAACTCAACTATAGGATCAATCATTATATAATAACATTAGGGATAGGGCTATATATTTTTCCTTAGATGTTTTCTTTTCCTTTTGCATTCTTAAGACTAAAAACTTTTTCTTTGGCAAATGCATAAAACACTCTAATACTTCTTAAATCCTTTTTCAAGGTGAAAAACATCAACCAAATCACATTTTTTCCACCTTGAGGCCTTTCTTTGAAACTCTCAAAAGGATGTGTTAATTATACTCTATGCAATACGATGCATAAATCTCCAAGGGTCGGGTAGCACCACGTCTACTTGCTAGAGCATGAATGTAGCATTATCCGCCTTCGGGCATTTTTCTTTTGAAAATACCTTTTCAGGAAGAACATGTTAATTCATTTTTGTTCCAGCACGTGAGTCTCCAAAGGTCAAGTTCCGATAGAAAGTGAAATTAATATTGTTCATAAAAAGTACAAAACAATCGAAAACAATTTAGTCAAACTACGACACTTTGATTCCTTAAAGGGATACGTAGGAATTTGGTCGCAGGGCCCAGGCAAGCGAAAATTTGTAAATATTCCTTCTTTTCCCTGTGTTTTCTTTTGCATGCTCCCTCTTTGCATGTTTTCTTCCTTAGCTCGTAAGCTTTAGATTTGAACACACCCTTTGATTAGAACAACAAGAGTGGATCCTGTGGATTACCACGGAAGTAAGGGGAACTAATACCTTCCCCTTGCGTAATCAACTCCCTTAATTGTATCTCTCGGTCGTTTGATATTGATTTCACCCTTGTCGGGTTTAAACGATGTTTACCTTTCCCTTCCTGTGGGATAAAAACGTTTGATGGCGACTTCATTGATTTTCTCTCAATGATATTGTCAGTCGGTTGTTTCAGCTGTCCACTTCACTGGGGAAGATTGACCAAATATTGGTCCATCCCGAAGTCGCTCCTATCTCTTGTTTTCTTTTCTTTGGGTGTTTATCTTTATACTTTATAGCCTTTTCATTTGTATATGTTTGAGAATATATTTGAATTTCATTTTATCTCTTTCCATATACTGATTATATCTGATGTGTTGGCTGTGTTGGTTTTTCATGATGGATGGGTGTTACAATTGTGGTAAAAGGCCCAGTACCCATGTCAGAGTGCGCTATCTAGGAAACCTAGGAATAAAGTAGAACATGAAGGCTATTAGACGAAGGTCCTATTATTGCGATCATGTCGTCTATGCTCAGATGAGGTTCAAATGGGGTGTTATCGTCATCCACACATGTCGTTTGATGGTAGTGCTTTTAGAAGAACCCGTGATTTTGAGTTACCATTGACCTTACCCTGACCTAGTCTTTACCCGTAAGCAGGGAGGGAATAATCTTTACCGGTACAGATGGTGACTATTTGTTTTAATGGTCGTTGTTGTTCTATAGGTGACTTGGTTTTGTATGGTTTATGTTCTGGACTGTTGATTTTGGTATTCTCGGCATATTCAGAAACAACAGAGCATATTTTTGGTGTTATTGGATACCTTTATTCCATGTGTTATTGTCCTTACATCATGGCTTGATTATTTTTAAAAAATAGAAATGTATAAAAAATGTATATATCTAAAAAATCTAACCTGCATTTGCATTTCATTTCTAGGGTGTTTTAGAGTAGTCGTCTCTATATGAAATGGAAAACAACCATGATGCTATCAAGAGAGACACCAGGGACATTTTTGGCTACAAGTTTGGCACTAGCAGTTGGCCACGTTTGAGAGAGTTGAGCAATGTGGTGGTTTATCCGAACTTGGAGGTTTTTAGCAAATAGTATGGGGATATCTTGCCTTCATTGGATGCTCAGGTGGATGATAGAGCTCTTCAGACTTTGTTACAATTCTATTATTCAGAGCTACATTGTTTTACATTCCAGGACTATCAGATACCTCCAACTCTTGAGGAGTATTCTTACATTTTGGGGATCAAAATCACTGATCATATTCCTTTTTCTTAGATTCCAGAGGAGCCCGATCATTAACCTATTGCTAAGGCTCTTTATTTGAGCCTGAGCGATGTGAAAGGTCATTGGAGGAAGAGAAGCATGACTATTGGTATTTTTGTGGATTTCTTGATAAGCAAAACTAAACAGATGGAAACTTAGGGTTGTTGGGTTGCATTCAACGCATTGCTGGAAGTTTTGATTTATAGTCTTGTTCTGTTTCCTTATGTTGAGAACCTGGTGGATTTGGCTGCTATTTGCATGTTCATGAATCTGAATCTGGTACCTACCATTTTGGCCAACACTTACTATGCCATTCATTTCCGGTATGGTAAGAAAGAAGTTGTGGTTTGTTGTGTTCCTTTTCTCTACAAGTGGCCCATGTATCAGCTACCAACTAAAGGACCGTTCCTGGATACTCATAGTACACGTAAGTGGGCAACAAAGCTCATGGCTCTCACTTCTTTTGACATAACTTGGTATACTCTCAGAGTTGACAGTGATGTAGTGATTAGAAGTTGTGGGGGTTTCTCCAATGTCCCATTCATGGGGACGCAGGGGATGATCAACTATAACCATGTTCTCTCCCTATGCCATCTAGGGTATGCCATGTGAAGTCCTCCTAAAAGCAGTGAAATCAACAAGTATGTGTTTTGTAGAAAAGGAGAAGATCCTAAAATGCTACATAGGGTAGAGATTTCTTGGGCTAAAATCTTCATAAAGGGGAAAGATTTCTTTGGGCAGAAAGAGTTGATGGCTTACGGACCATATGTTTATTGGTTCGAAGAGAGAGTAAGAACACTTATGTTACCATTATCAAAGGAAGAACCTTTAAACCTGCGGCCTAACAAGTTGCAACATACTATGCCTAAGGAGTGACTCTGCCAAGTGCAAAGCGAGAATCAACACCTTCGCATCGACATGGAAGCTAAAGAGATGGATCTATACTTCTTAAGGGAATAGAAGAAAGATTTATATTGGAATCCCAAAGAGTATGAGTGAGACAGTACTTCTAGAAAGAGGTCTAGATGTGAAGACGATAATATTCCTGTTGATGATCACAAAAGAATTGTTGCTGCAATTGAAAAGAAGTACAAGTAGAAATTTCAAGACTGTGATACCCTTAGAGTATCCAAGGCTGAAGTGGAGAAGAGATTTTAAGCCAAGGTTAAAGTTATGGAGAAGAAACTTCTAGGAAAAGATGATCAGCTTAAAGAAGAAAGCATCCAGAGACTCACAGCAGAGGCCCAAATCAAGGGGTGTGGTACTCAGCTAGCGTAGGCTATCGAAGAAATTGATAGGCTCAAGAGCCAGATGGGAAGATAAGGATTTTCAAACTGGTCAGAGTTTGATGTTTTATTGTTGTTTCATTTTGTTAAAAATCGTTGCCAGGCTTGTTGGTCAGGTTTTTATCTTTTTTGTCGTATTGTGACTATTTTTCTTGTATAAACTCGGTTTGACTTGAAAATTTTATGAATGAAAGCAGTTATTGCCATTATGTGCTCTTTGATTATTGTCTATCTCATATCATGTTTTTTCTTATTTTTTATAATTGAAAAAATTCTTGAACACCCTTGAAAGGATAAAATATTGCATGCATAATCATGCATTCATTCATATCATATCATATCATGACAGGTGGATCCAACAGGTTTTCTTATTTCTGACCTAAGTTTTCTTTTCAGAGATTGCTACTACAAACTCTCACCACTACAACACTTGAGGTAATTCTAAAAGACAGTTGGAATAGATCTAAGTTGATGTTGCTGCTATGGGTGTCAAGATGGACACTTGTGTCGAACAACTGAATGAGATTATCCAGAATATGGCCCGTTAGCAAGAAGAAATGAGAGCTTTAATTGTGAGGCCCACTGTAACTACAAATAATGGGAATGAGACTCTGGTCGTCACTCCTCAATGGCTTGTTGTTAATAATCTGAATGGTAATCTAGGTGGTCAGATCTGAATGGCAATCCGGGTGGTTAGAATTTAGATGGTAACCCATGTGGTCAAAATCTGAATGCTAATGCTAGTTTGAATCTTCAGAATGGTCCTGCTGTTAACCTTGGTAATCCTGCTGGTAATAATCAAGGTATTCCTATGGTCTAATTTGTGGGAAATCAGCCTCCACCCACTCCTACTTGGTAGAATAATGAGCAACCTTTGGTTCAACCGAAGCTTGTTCGCAGTCCTATTCAACAGCTTGAAGAGGATAACTACGATGACTGGATGTCTAATGATGAAGAACCAATAAAAGCTGGCAAAAAGTTGCGTATGCTCGAGGAGCGTATGCGAGCCTTTGGGCTTAGTCCCTGGAATGAAGATTCCTCCAAAGTTTAAAGTGTCAGACTTTGTGAAGTACGATGGCACTTCTTGTCCAAAGACACATGTCAAGTCTTACTACGAGAGGATGTCAACATACTCTGACGATGAAAAGCTACTTATTCACTTCTTTCAAGATAATTTAACTGGTGGGACGTTAGAGTGGTGCATGCAACTTGAGGGTAATGACATATGTACTTGGAGGGAGCTAGTTGAAGCTTTCGTTCACCACTACCAGTACAACACTGACATGGCACCTACAAGAACTCAATTGCAGAATCTATCGTAGAAGTAGAATGAGTCCTTTAAGGAATATGCACAAAGGTGGCATGAAATGGCAGCTAGAGTCCAACCACCAATGATGGAACCGGAAATGGTAGACATGTTCACTAGCACCTTGCAGTGGCACTACTACACTGCTTGTAGTACGTCCAATACTTTTGCTGAATTGGTAACCTACGGGAAAAGGATTGAAGTTGGGATTAAGATTGGAAAGATTCAGAAGGATGTTTCTGGAACTAATACTATTAATGCAAATAAGTCTTTTGGTGGCTAATAGAAGAATAAAGATGTCAAAGCTAGTATGCTCTATACACTGAAGGGTAAAGGTAGGGCTCATCAGGAGTCTGATCATCAAATTTCTTTTGTGACAATCCTAGTCGCTGCACCTCAGCGACAGGCGTATGTGAATAGGTAGGGTAATCAGCAGAGGTCGGGGCATCCTCCCAAAAAATTTCATGTTCTTCCTATGTCCTATGTGGAGTTTCTACCTCTGTTACTGGAATTGAAATTGGTTGAGTTACGGACTTGAAAAGTGGATCCTGAAAAGTTGCCTTTCAACTTCATTGAAGCTTCTACATAAGAAGATCCCAATTCTCAATGAAGTTCTCCATATCCCCAGCAGGCGATAGTGGATCGATTCCCCAGGAAATAAGAAGTTTGTTCAAAGTCAGAAGTAGTACTCTTCTGAACTGCAATTTATTTTTATAGCTTTCTTCTCAAAAACTCACTTGCTCTGTGATATTTTTCTTCGGAAGTTGATGATTCAGATTTTCAGTTTCCCACTGGGGTTCAGATTGTTTTACAGAGGATCAGATGTGCAAGGATGATTGTTCAGATATTCCTTGTCTCCCTGGCAACATTGATGTGTTCTCCCCAGTGGAACATTAAAAAAATTAATCATTAAACATGCATAATTACATTGCATCCTCAAAATGTGTAGTATTTCCATTGTATGGAGAATTACGCTATAACCAGAGTTGTTATGTGCTCATATTTGAGTGACCTCTGCAACTTGCTTCTAGGGTGATTCTACCTGGTTTCCCCGGTAGAGTCTATTTTGGTTTACCACCAGTCGGGTCTTGAGTATTTCCCTTTTCCCCAATAAGTTATGGATTTCTTTTGCTTATGCACATCCTCGGTTATTTTACTCGTGTTTACGTTGTTGTTGGAGTGAGATTAAAGATCGGTGTGTAACCTTTCTTACTTCTCAAGTATTTAAGTATCTATATTTGGTGTGTGGTAATTCAGATGATTGCCACCCTTGAAGAATTATACCCTGCATTTGGTTTGATGGATATTATAATTCTTACATATTTACAACCATTTAAAAGTCCAATGTGTTTTGGCAATCTTTGTCATAGACCCCTTTGTTCAGTCTCTTTCTCCTGTGAAGTTCGCTTTTGATTAGTGTTTTGTTCGTACCTGCTTTTGTCAGAATTTTCATCCAGTTTCCCCAACGGAGTTTGTCATGTCGGTATCCCCAGTAAGTCCGCCTTTGGTCAATGTTCTTTCCCCAGAAGTCTATCTTCGACTAGCCTTCTTTTCATGGGTGGGTTCTCCTTTGATTGTTATATCTTGATTGGAGTCTGCTTTGGTCAGTCTCCTTTTCCATATATTTAAAATTTCTTGTTATGGTTCTATTTTGATCAGCTTCTTTCTCTCTGTTTTATCCGTTTGGATCGGATTCACCTTCTGTTATCTTAGTTAACATTTCTTGTTATGGTTCTATTTTGATCATTTCCTTTCTTTCTAGTTTATCCATTTGAATCGGATTCACCTTCTGCTAGCTTAGCTAACATTATGGGTTCAGCTTTGTCCAGTTCCTTTTCTCTGGGTTATCCATTTGGATCGGGTTCTCTTTTTGTTAGTTTCGCTAATGCCTTTGGCTGAGTCTGCTTTGGTCGGTCTCCTCCTTATAAAATATCTTTGTTAGAGTCTGCTTTGGTCGGTCTCTTTCTCGTATATGTCCAATGTCTCTATCATGCATGTACCTTCTTGATATCATTATTGTGTTCAACATCTTTACCGAACACGTTTATTTGATATCTTCAGTTGAGTCTGCTTTGGTTGGTCTCTCCCTTGTACACCTGATCTCTTTTCTTTTGTGTGTCTAATCTTGACCAGATATAAATCTACCCCTGATAACCATTATTCACAAAAAGAAAAATAAATAGAGAATATAGAAAACCCAAAAATATAAATAATACCCGACTATCTTCATAGTGCAAATTATATAGTTCTCTTAAGTATTCAATCCTCTTTTACCTTGATTGTTCAAAAGGCTATCGCCAATCTCACCCTCTGGTTAAAGAAGAACGAATAGGGGCAGTTGTTGCACCCCAAAATTCTACCTCTTCATTTGTAATCCTAATTGGCTTATATTTCATCACCATATGCATACATACATGTCATTGGGTCTATACTTATGGAATCGAGGCATTTCTCTGAGAAAAGAATTGCGAAAGTTGATTGCTCTATGAAGCAGCATTATGAAGCAGAACTCAAGGTTTTCTACATTTAAATTAATGCCACATGTGTTCCAAGCTATTAAATTATCAAATAATAAATTCCTTGTCATATCAAGATCTTACGTGTTTCAACGTGCTCTGACTTGTGCAGAAAGTTAAGTGTTTCAACTGATTTGAGACAGTGCAGACGAAAATCCAGTATTGTGCATTTCTAGCTTAAAAATTATTAACTTGAGATCATAAAATGGTTTGGGAATGATTCTTTAGTCATTAGAACTGTCTTGATATCTTATTCAATTCATATGTTTAGGAAAAAGGTTAATTGTGTGAGGAAGATTTTCAACAGCGCAAAATACCTGAAATGCATTATACATTGGATATATTGGTTCGCTGGTTTTAGAATGCTTAAAAATTCATAACTTATGACTGGAAGATTATCTTTGAGTGGATCTTGGAGCATTTGAGTCGTCTTATTATTTCCTTTACCTTTCGTTTTCGGCTCGGAAGCCAATTTGGAAAATCTCTGAATGTGTGAGTACTCAGAAGATATACAGTGAAAAAAATAGTGAAAATTGTGTGATGAACCGTTGTTTTTTAGATGTTCAAAAATTTATAACTTTCTCCTGGTTCTACATTTGTGGCTGGTTCTTTGGACAAAAAAAATGTCTTGATTTTATCCTCAATCCGTATGTTTAGTTCAGGACCTAATTCATTGCAGAAGATCTTCGAAAGTGTGAATTACCATAGAAAATTGCACTCCGAAGTGGTTTTTTACTAGACTGTTTCTTGATATTATGAAAATCATGAATCTCTCGATTTTTACAATATCATAACGAATCTTGAAGCGTGAGATCATAAATTTTGTTAGTTTAAACTTTGCTTTAGGGCCCAAGTTCAGATTATGCCCTGAAGGTTTCAGTTTGTGGATTGCTTTTTAAAGTGCGCACGGAAATAAGCTGAAATTTTAAATACGGAGAAATAAGTCGATTGTTTCTCGCCATTCAAAAAATCATAAGTTGCTCAATTTTTAACGTATCCAGGTGATTTTTTGGCATGACGTCGCACATTTCATTGCTGACGATTTTGTTTCGGGTTACTCGTCCATGTTCTGCACCAAAAATCATGAGCTTGTGGTTTGTTCGTGCGTTGTACACGAAATAAGCTGTAAAAATCTTCACTGTGAATTTTGTTCAGGGAAACGTAATTTGCTTGATTTATATCGAGATGATTCTTCCGTCGCTACGTCACAAATTTTGTCATCGACATCTTTGTTTCAAGTCATGCATCAAGGTTGTTAGAACGTAGTTTGATTCTACAACACTCATAAGAGTTTTGATGATGACAAACAAAAAGAACAAATATTCACTCTAAATTTGTGTTCTATATTGTACAGAAGTTCTGACGAAACTGCATCAGAAGTTACGCTACAAAGGTTCTCAAGCTGAGTAATCAGAATGTTCTGAAGTATGAAGATCAGAATTTGTGTTAAAGAGAAAGACATCTTAATTATGAACGGAAGTCTAACGTGCAAACAGAACCTTATGATTCTGACTTCTCAAGTTCTGAAGCAAAGCAGCAAGCAAGATTCCTTAAGTTATTAAGCGTTACTTTTCCTTCAAGGCAGTATCAATTACAACGGCTACAATCAAATAAGGATCTTCATATTATGGAAAGTGCATTAAGTGCCAATTATCATGTTTCCATTTGGACAGATTTCCACGCCTATATAAACAAGCTCAAAGGCTAAATCATTAACGATTTACACAACTGCTCCATACAATCTCAAAACACTGCAAAATCATATTCATACTATTCTCCAAAATCGTGTAATACATCACAGTTTGTGTTACAGTTTTTCTAGCGAAAAACATATAGTACACAGTGAATTCTTTCTTTTGATTAGTGAATTTCCTTGAGATAAATCGGGTTGTGGTTGTACTAAAGAAGACTTTGGCAATTGTCAAAGTAGAATTGTAATCAGTTTGATTTGTCAATTAAGTCCTCATTGGAGAGAGGCGAAATCACCTTGGCGGGTGGACTGGAGTAGTTTGAGATCAAGCGAACCAGGATAAAAATCATTGTGTCAATTGATTTTGATTTTAAAGTTTCAATTCAACCCCCCACCCTTTTAATGACCCATTGCTCATTGTGTCAAAAAGATATGGGTACCTAAGGACAAAATTATATATGTAGCAGATATCTTTAGCAGCAAGGCTAAAACACCAGTCATTATACCTGGACTCTGGATGCTCTCGACACCTGATGGGAAGAAAGCATATGTTCCAAAGTCTAGAACTTAAACCTGGAGGTTACATGGGTTTTGGAGGAAATCAAAGAGGGAAGATCATTGGCTTTGGAATAGTAGGTAATTGTAATCTCCCTTCTCTTAATAATGTGTTGTTAGTTGATGGATTAATGCATAACCTGTTATCCATAAGTCAATTAGTTGAGGAAAAATAACATTTATAAGATAATACTTTCTGAACTAAAGAGTCAGAATGTAAAATGCCTTCTTTCTGTTAACAACGAGCAATGGGTCTAGCACAGAAGATTGGGGCATGTTGGTATGTTTAGAATATCTCAGATTAATAAACTTAATCTGGTCAGAGGACTTCCTAATCTGAAGTTCAGCTCAGATGCTCTGTGTGAAGCATGTTAGAAAGGAAAATTTGCAAAACCTACTTTTAAAGCTAAAAATGTTATTTCTACCTCTAAGCTAAAAATGTGAAGCATGTTTAGAATACACAGATTTATTTGGACCAGTGAAAACTGCTTCTGTTAGTGGAAAGAAGTATGGGTTAGTGATCGTAGATGACTATAGCAGATGGACATGGGTAAAGTTCTTAAGACACAAGGACGAGACACATTTTGTGTCCGTTGCTTTCTGTATCCAAGTTCAGAATGAAAAGGATCTTAGAATTGTCAAAGTCAAATGATCATGGTGGAGAGTTTGAAAATAAAAAAATTGAAATATTTTTTAATGAAAATGGCATTTCGCATAATTTCTCATGTCTTAGAACTCCCCAACAAAATGGATTTGTAGAACGAAAGAACAGAACATTGCAAGAAATGGCCAGAACCATGATCAATAAGACTAACGTTGCTAAGATCTTTTGGGCAGAAGTAATTAACACGGCATGTTACATTCAGAATAGAATCTCTATAAGACTTATTATGGATAAGACTCCATATGAATTGTGGAAGAACAGAAATCCCAACATTTCTTATTTCCATCCTTTTGATGTACCTGTTTCATTCTGAACACTAAAGAACATCTGAACAAGTTTGACTCTAAAGCACATAAGTGTATTATGTTAGGATACTCTGAATGCTCAAGAGGGTACAGAGTATTTAATACTGAAACACAGATTGTTGAAAATTCAATTAGTGTTATATTTGATGACAAGCATGGCCCTTAAAAGTCAAATCAGAATGAATCTTTTGTAGATATAGAAGTTGAATTCACATATGCTGAAGGAAACTTATCATAAGTTCCCAACAGATACGCTCCAACAACATCAGAAGGAAATGTCACAAGCACTCTAGCAACTTTTGTTGAACAACTCCTGAAAAGACTATCTAGAAGCAACATAGCTCACCCTGAAGATTAAATTCTGGGAAAGAAGGATGATCCAATCAGAACAAGATCAATGTTCAGAAATTCTGAAGAATCCCTCATGGGATTGGTATCTCTATTTGAACCAACAACAATTGATGAAGCTCGTCTGAACAACGAATGGATTCTAGCTATGTAGGAGGAGTTAAACCAATACACCAGAAATGATGTATGGGATCTGGTTCTCAAACCAAAAGGATTTAACATCATTGGAACAAAGCGGGTGTTCAGAAACAAACTGAATGAACAAGGAGAAGTTATCAGAAACAAGGCACAACTGGTTGCACACGTTTATAATCAGCAAGAGGGGATAGACTATACAGAAACCTTTGCTCCAGTCGTCAGGTTAGAATCTATCAGACTCTTAATCTCTTTTGCTGTAAATAATGGCACCACTCTATATCATATGGATGTCAAGAGCGCATTATTAAATAGTTACATTGATGAAGAGGTATATGTGCACCAACCCCCTGGGTTTGAAAATTCCAAACACCCAGAATATGTTTTCAAACTAAAGAAGTCACTTTATGGTCTGAAACAAGCTCCCAGAGCTTGGTATGAAAGACTAAGTAACTCTTTGTTAGAAAAGGAATTTACCAGAGGGGAAGTTGACACAACCTTGTTCTGTAAGACATTTAAGAATTACATTTTAGTTTTTCAGATTTATTTCGATGATATTATATTTGGATCTACTAAACCTTCTATAGGAAGAGAATTGCTAAGTCTATGCAGGAAGAGTTTGAGATGAGCTTGATGGGAGAAATTAAATTCTTTATGGGCATTCATATTAATCAGACTCCAGAAGGAACTTACATTCACCATAGAAAATACGTCAGAAAACTTCTGAAGAAATTTGACCTCTCAGAATTTAAGCCATCAAACACTCCAATGCATCCCACATACATTCTTGAAAAGGAAGAGGTAAG
Organism: Vicia faba; assembly: GCA_948472305.1. NCBI lineage: Eukaryota > Viridiplantae > Streptophyta > Magnoliopsida > Fabales > Fabaceae > Vicia > Vicia faba. The sequence continues at coordinate 604,349,369 of OX451741.1, read as the reverse complement.
TAAAAAGGTAGAGCAGAAGATCTACAGAGGTATGATTAGTTATCTCCTTTATCTAACAGCGTCAAGGCATGACATTTTATACAACATTTGTTTATGTGCTAGATTCCAATCAGGTCCTAGAGAATCTCACTTAACAGCAGTTAAGTGAATTTTCAAGTATCTGAAAGGTACTACTAACCTGGGTTTGTTTTATAGAAAAACCAATGAATACAGTTTAGTAGGATACTGTGATGCTGATTTTGCTGGAGACAGAGTAGAAAGTAAAAGTACTTCTGGAAGCTGCCAGTTTTTGGGAGACAATCTGATCTCATGGACCAACAAGAGGTTGTCTACAATTACATTTTCAACAGAAGAAGTTGAATACATTGCAACTACTGGATGCAGCACATAGATGCTCTAGATGAAAAGTCAGCTTGAAGACTTCAACATATTTGAGAGTAACATCCCTATTTTCTGTGATAATACTTCTGCAATATGTTTATCTAGAAATCCTATTTTTCATTCTAGGTCTAAGAATATAGAAATAAAACATCATTTTATTAGGGACTATATTCAGAAAGGTATTCTTACTTTAGAATCTATTGACACAGACCATCAATGGGATGATGTCTTTACAAAACCCCTTTCTGAAGATAGGTTTAATTTCATTCTGAAACATCTCATCATGAAATTATGTCCAAAATAAGAAGTTTTATTACATATTCTGAAACCCTCATAAATTTATATTTTTTCTGTGAACATCTGATCAACATCTCTTCAGAAGTTAGGAGTACAGTTGCTTCAAAATCTATCTAAGAAGATCTGATCCTTTCATTTCAAAGATAGAGGCGTGCAGTTCACACCATCAAACATATGTCATCCTCTCACAAGCTACCTTCTAAGGCTGAACACGCGTTCAAATTCTGAAGGGTCTAAGGCTATGATTCGATGCATTGAGATACGCGTCTGTGGTAACTATTCAGTATCTACACGCAATCCCCTAATTTCAGGTTTCATAATTATAGTATAATCATTACTTTATTTTCTCTTTCTTACCAATTAAGTTTTTAAAACCGTTTATAAATACACAATCACTATTCCATTCACTTCTTCTTGCATTGACATGGCTGATAAGTGTTCTGATCTAAAATCTAATGCTAGCGTTATTTTAACTTCTGGATATCCATCCAGCAAGATAAGAGACTTGAAGGATTACTACAGAATCTGGGCCAGGATCATTTTGGGATGTATAAACCACAGGAAGCCAACAAGCTATCCTGACTACATCAACATTGATCAACAGTTTCTGTTGAATTTCATTTCAAAGAAGACCAAAATAAATCTTCCACACTTGCTCTTCAATCATCTGAAAACAAGCGTGAAAGAAACAAATGAAGAAGAAACGACAAATAGGGATTGGATTCCTCTGGGAAGATTGATTTCTAATATTCTGACGGAGAACAGATTGATAGAGCATTTGACAGAGGCTTAGCAGATCAGCACTTTGGAGGAAAGTGCTAGAAAACCACTTAATGCCAAGAATCTGAAGAAAATGTAGATTATTGAAAGCATTAATAAGGAACCAACCATTTCTACTCATGAAGTCATCACATCATGGAGAATCCCTCTGAAAGATTTTCCATTATTTTCTGAGATGGATGCTTCTCCAAAGGTTATGGTCAGATACCTTGAAGCTTGCAAGGAAGATGGAACAATTCCAGAACTCAACATTCGTGATCTGCATAAGCCAGCTCCAGATGTTATGTTGAAGAAATCTAGAAAGAGAAAGGCAGTAGAAGAAGGATCCTCTCAGAGGACACCCAAAGCTGCTAAAAAGAAAGGTAACACTTCATTTGTTTCTGTTGTAGAATCTATAGTTTTTCCAACATCTGAAACCACCCCCCCTCAACCAACAGAAGATCCATCACCATAAACATTTGAGGATTTTGACATAGAGTTTGATCCTTCTGTAACTCTTGGAAGCTTCTTAAATGAACCTCACTCCCCTAATCCAAATCCAAAACAAATTCAGCCAGAACTTGCAAGAGGTCTTTCTGATATTGAATTATTTGATCAAGACTTTCAATCACCTATCTCAGAAAATCCAAACCTCCATTCTCAACAACCAAAAAATCCCAACCTCCACTATCCACAACCAGAACATCAAAACCCCAACTCTCTGCAACCAGAACATCAAAACCTCCATTCTCCTCAACCAGAAAATGAAAACTCTCACACTCCCCAAATTGAAAATCCAAACTCTGAAACCCCTAAACCAGAAAATCAACACGCTACCGCAAACCAATCAGAAGATTCGTTTACAGACTCTGATACCACTACCCCTATTCCTAGAATAACAGAACTTCTTATGGTTCGTCAGCCTCTCTCCATATTAGACATTCCAGAAATACCTTCAACCTATCATTCCACACCACCAAACACTCATCGTTCATCAATCATAATATATGATTCTCCCACTCCCTCTCCCATTAACCATCCAGCTGATCATCGCAGAACAATAATTGATTTAGAAGCGCTGGACCACCTAGCTTTAACCTCAAATAAAATTGCCATTCCCAAACCTAAACGAACCATAACCAAAACAGATGTTGGTAAGAACTTGTTGATTTTTGAAACAAAAAAACCGAAATGGGTTAGTTTTTTAAAGAAAGCAAGTCTAAAGATTTCAAATCATGTTACTTCTGATTCTATTTGGGATAGATTCAGAAAATGGTTCAACTCTGAATCCCAGAGGCTGAAAGAATTGAGTTATGATATGGCTCAACAGAACTTCAGTGATTAGCTGGAAGCCTTCAAAGATCAAGTTCTGAGCCAATAGGAAAAGAAGCCAATTCTTCTGCTGGATATTGCTCCCTGGAAAGAGCACCAACCTTCAGAAGTTACTGAACCATGTTCTGATAGTCACCCTATGGCTACTATTCAAGAAAAGGAAAATGCAACTGAAGAAGCAGGTGAATCAGAAGATGCTGCAGAGTGTTCTGAAAAACTTGTAACCTCTGAGGAAACACCAGCTCCATCTTTGGTCATGCAAACTCTAGAAGAACTGAAGAAGGAGAATGTTGTAATCCATGCAAGATTGGATAAACAGGAAGACACAACCAAATAAATCAAGGATATGCTGGGAAAGCAAGAAGAATCAAGCACTCATATTAAGAGCTGGCTGGAAGCGTTGTTCACACGACTTCCCCCTGCATCTTAGATTTTTTAAATTGTTTTATGATTTCATTTTGTTGTCTTATTTGCTTCTAAAATGTTATTGAACTCTGTTTTAATACAAATCATCCTTTTTGACTCTGATTATTTGTGATCATATTGCTTTTTGATACCTGAAAAAACGGGGGAGAACGTAAGATATTTTCAATAATAGTTTACCGGGACAAAGTCTCAAACATTCTAAATATCTTAACTTCTTATTTTTCTGAAAGCATAAACAGGAACAAATTCTGATAAATACAAAAGGATATGCATCAAAAGATCTTATGAGAAGGAACTTCAGGGAAGTATTTCATCTATATCTGAGTACTCAACTCAGGGGGAGACTCTCTTAAGCATTTTGTTATGTATATTTTTATTAAAAAGTCCTAGTTTTTGTCATCATCAAAAAGGGGGAGATTGTTAGAACATAGTTTGATTCTACAACCCTCATAAGAGTTTTGATGATAACAAACACAAAGAACAAATATGCACCTTAAATTTGTGTTCTATGTTGTACAGAAGTTCTGAAGGAACTGTATCAGGAGTTACACTACAAAGGTGCTCAAGCTGAGTAATCAGAATGTTCTGAAGTATGAAGATCAGAATTTGCGCTAAAGAGAAAGACATTTTAATTCTGAACAAAAGTCTAACGTGCAAACAAAACCTTATGATTCTGACTTCTCAAGTTCTGAAGCAAAGCAGCAAGCAAGATTCCTTAAGTTCTGAAGCGTTACTTTTCCATCAAGGCAGTATCAATTACAACAGCTACAATCAGACAAGGATCTTCATATTATGGAAAGTGCATTAAGTGCCAATTATCATGTTTCTATTTGGAAATATTACCACACCTATATAAACAATATCAAAGGCTAAATCGTTCACGATTTACACAACTGCTCCATACAATCTCAAAACACTACAAAATGATATTCATACTTTTCTCCAAAATCGTGTAATACATCAAAGTTTGTGATACAGTTTTTGTAATGAAAAACATATAGTACACAGTGAATTCTTTCTTTTGATTAGTGAATTTCCTTGAGATAAATCGGGTTGTGGTTGTACTCAAGAAGACTTTGGCAGTTGTCAAATAAGAATTGTAATCAGTTTGATTAGTGAATTAAGTCCTCGTTGGAGAGAGGCGAAATCACCTTGGCGGGTGAACTGGAGTAGTTTGAGAATAAGCGAACCAGGATAAAAATCATCGTGTCAATTGCTTTTGATTTTTAAGTTTCAATTCAACCCCTCCCCCTTCTTGTATTTTTCACTTCTTCAAAGGTTTCGTTTTGATTGTTACGAACTTATGGTCCGATTTCGCACTGTGCATGAAATAATCCGAAAATACAATTTTAGAGCCAAGACTATATATTTTGAAATTCAAATTTCAAAGAGAAGAGGACTCATTATCACAAACTTCTCCCAATTTTCTCTCAACTCTCTCTCTCTCTCTCTGTCTCTCTCTCTCTCTCAAATTAAACCTCATTCTCTCTCAAATTTCTCATAAAGCTCTCAAGAAAAAAATCAACAAAAACTTGAAAAATCTTCATCTTCTTCCTCAAGAACCACCACCGCTCTTACCTTCCATCGCCGCTAGCACCGTCGCTGCCCTCCCCTCCGGTGACTCTCCTCTTCTCCAACATCCATGAGTTCTAGAGAACCTCCACCTCTCCCTCCCACTCACACGACTGTCTACAAACTTCCTCTCTCCGATCGTGTTTCTTCCAGCAGCAACTCCTTCTTCCGTCACACAATTCTGATGAACGCCTTGCTCCAGTCATCTTCCTCAATTGCTTTCTCCGTTTTTCATCTTCCGATTCCAATTCAGTAATAGTTCTTGCTTCTATTTCTTGATTTAATTAATTCATGAATTTTGATTGATGAATCTTAGAGTTAATATATCAATTTGTTCATAAATTGATATTTTATTTGAGATTCTTGAGAAATTGGAGTTTAATTGACATTGACGATGATGAATAAATATGGAGTAAGATAGATCTTTGGTGAATTATAATAATTGTGTGGATTCGATAAATTTTGTGCGTCAAACTAAAGTGGTTATTATGTTAAATTGAATTTGCACGTCGATTTTGTTTCCAATCAAATGTTTGTTGATGCTTACTTAATTTCATGTGTTAATACATTAATTTGAATCGATTTGATGATGTTTTAAATTTTTTCGACATTAAAACTTACAATTCAAGTAAATGTGTCAACATTTTAAGTATGTTGTTATGATTGGAAACTATTGCTTAATGCGGATTTATTCGTTACAAAGTGTTTGTAAAATCCTAGCAACGATACGTGAATCTGTAAACATCTTTTTATATCCATTTATGAGTTTTTAACTACTTTTTGTATGATTTTAGGTACATGTAAATGTTGCTTCCTGGACATTATAAATACCGTGTAAATTGCTTTTCAAAAGTCGTTTGAGGCTTACTTGTGTATGTTTGGACGTTTTTGGATGGTTGATGTTGAATTTAATCGTTTTCGATGCAATTATTTGTGCAAGATTATGATACGGTGTAGTGTTGTCTGGATTTTGAAAATACACTTGGAATGTGATATAATTGTGGTTTGATGCAAAAGTGAGGTTGTTTTGAAGTTTGGATGACATTTATGTCGAGATTCGTTGGTTTTGAATCGATATTTTATGCGGTTTATGATATTGATGAGTTGTTGTCTGGGATTTGCAAATGGTAGCGTGCTTTGGTTTCAATTCTTGAACATTGCATAAGTGAGTTTAATTGGACATTTGTTTAGCATTAGCATCAAGTTTATTCGGTTTTCATCCGACTTTTTGTGCATTTCATGTAATGATACAATGCTGTCCGGATTTTCTTTTGACATGTACATTGTGATTTGATATTCATATAGTGCATGTGTATGCTTAATTGTTTGATTGTTGACCATTGTTGTTGAGTTTGGTCGCTTTTAAAGCGTTTATTTGAGTGATTACATGAAGCAATACCGTGTTGTATAGTTTTGTAATTTGAGCTTCACATGTGGTTTAATTGTTGGTTTATGGTTAAGTGCACTTGTCTTGGTATTCGTTTGAGCTTAGCATTGAGTTTGTGAAATTTTAAATAAATATTCTGTGTGGTTTATGAAGTGACATTGCTGCCCAGATTTTTGTTTTTACATACCGATGCTTGTTAGGACTTAGTTCCTTTGCAATTCACTATTATTTTTTAGTTGTGTCTAGATACTTGAACTTAGCTTATCTTGTTAATTTCTAACTCGTTTTATGACTTGTGCAAGCTTTTGGAGACCTTTGTCGTGTGAAACACGATGTTTGGATTTTGTTTGGTTGTATAATTGTCTTACACGACGGGGACTTTGATTGGATGCAGTTGTTATCCGTTTACGATTTATTTTTGCATCGCGACATTTTATTCTTAAATTGGATATTGTTTCTGACCATTTCACTGTTGCTTGGTGAAACTTACTCAAATTTTTCCATGAAGAAGTGAAAAGCACAATGACACAGTATTTTTATCCTGGTTCGTTTGATCTCAAACTACTCCAGTCCACCCATCAAGATGATTTTACCTCTCTCCAACGAGGTCTTAATCCACTAATCTCAAAAGGATTACATTCACTACTTTAACAACTTTTAAAGTCTTCTTGAGTACAACCACAACCCGGTTAATCTCAAGGAACACTATTTTAATCAAATAAACAAGAGTACTGTGTTGTTGTTTTTCGTTACAAAAACTGTTATCACAACTGTGATAATTTACACAAAATTAGAGCTTGGAAAGATAATGAATAATGCTTTCAGCTTCTTGAATTCTCGTCAATAAACTTGGCAAATCGTAAACGATTTGAAGACTGAGCTTGTTTATATAGGCAATGGATTTACGTTGATCATCAAGCCTGTTAAATGACATTAACTCAGTTTCCATTTGGAGAATATCCTGTCTGAAAGAAGCCGTTGTAATTGATGTTGTATTGAATGATTAGTAATGCTTCAGAATCTTTCATCCTTGCTTGTTGCTGATGCTTCAGCACATTGATGACTTGGATTATTATGCTCTTATTCAGAATCAGAGTTTACTTCACTTAAGCGCAGGTTCTGGTCATCAATCTTCAGTGCATGTTCTGATTGCTTCAGCGTGTAGCTCTTATGGCTTAACTTCTGATGTTGCTTTGGTCAGAACTTCTGCATACACAATAACATAATTTTTAAGGTGCATATTTGTTCTTTGTGTTTGTTATCATCAAAACTCTAACTAAGGGTTGTAGAATCAAACTATGTTCTAACAATCTCCCCCCTTTTGATGATAACAAAAACTAGAATTTTCAATGAAAAATAAAGAACAAAAGGTTTAAGAGAAACTCCCCCTGAGTTGATTACTTCCCTTAAGTTCCTTCTCATCAGAGTTTAGCTGCATCTCTTATCAGAATTTGTACCTGTTCAAACTTTTCAGAAGGTAGAGGTTAAGTAATTCAGAATGTTTGAGACTTCTATCTCGGTAAACCATTATTGAAAATATCTTACTTTCTCCCCCTTTTTGTCATGTATCAAAAAGGCAATATAATCAGAGCCAAAATAGATGAATTATATTTAAAACATAATGCAATGACAAGTTCCAGAAACAAAGAGGTAAAATTAAAAGTTACAGATAAACAATTTTCTAAAAGAAAATCTAAGAAGGAGGGGGAAGACGTGTGAACAACGCTTCCAGCAAGCTCTTGATCTGAGTATTTGACTCTTCTTGCTTTCCCAAAATGCCTCTGATTTCCTTTGTGGCATCTTCTTGTTTACCCAGAATACTTTTAATCTCTTTGTTCGTATCCTTCTGCTTATCCATCCTTGCATGGATTAAAGCATTTTCTTTCTTCAACTCTTCCAGAGTTTGCATGACTAAGGAGGAATCTGGTGTCTCTTCAGGAGATGGATGTTACTCAGAGAATTCTGCAGCTTCTTCTGAGTGAACCACTTCTTCTGCTGTAATTATGTCTTCTGGAGCAGTAGTCAGAGAGAGACTTTCTGATTCTGGTTCATCTACATCTGAAGGATTATGCTCTTTATATGGAGCATTATCCAGCGAGAGGATATCTTTCTTGAGTAGTTGGATCAAAACTTGGTCTTGACAAGCCTTCAGCTTATCACTAAAGTTCTTTTGAGCCTTTTCATAACACAATTCCTTCAGCTTCAGCATTTCAGAGCTAAGCCAATTTCTGAATCTTGCCCACATGTAATCAGAAGCAGCGGGATTAGTCATCTCTTGACTAGCATGCTTCAAAGAATTTATCCATTCCTGCATTCCTGTTTCAAAAATCAACAAACTTGTACCAACATCTGATGTTGTTTCAGTTGGTTTAGGTTTGGGAATGGGAGTTTTGTGTGAGATGAAATCTAGTCTTTCCAGCACAATTGGATCAATGATAAGTCTTACATTGTCAGCTGGACTGTTAGTGGGTGAAGGAGTGGGAGAGTCAGGAATGATAATTGGTCTAATAGGGGTGTTTGGATGTGTGGATTCAAGGGATGAAGGAATTTTTGGAATGTCGTGAATGGTGAGAGGCATGTGAACCGCAAGAGGTTCTGTAATTCCAGGTATTGGGATTGTGGTATCAGAGTCTTAATGAGAGTCTTCAGATTTGTTTATGGAGGTGTGTTGGGTTTTTGATTCAGGAATATCAGAAGATGGAATTTCAGATGGTTGAGTTTCTTGTTGTGGTGAGTTAGGGTTCAGATCTTCTGGTTGTGGTATTTCTGGTTGAGGAATTTCTGATTGAGGTGATTGTGGATGTGGAATTTCTAGTTGAGGAATTTATGTTTGTAGAGAGTGTGGTTGTGTAATTTCCGGTGGTTGTTGAGAGTTTGGATTTTGTGGCAAGGGAGAGGAAAAATCTTGATCAATTAAATCAATATCAGACAGAACTTTGGCAAGTTCTGGTTGGTCATGTTCAGGATTTGGATTATGAGAGGTGGAGTGAGGTTCATTCAGAAAATGACCTAGAGTTTCAGATGGATCAAACCCTATGTCAAAGTCTTCAAAGGTTTGGGGTAATGAATTATCTGGTTGTGAAGCCATGACTTCAGATGTTGATACATTTATTGATTCTATAATAGAAACAGAGGAGGGATTACCTTTCTTTTTGGTAGCTTTTGGTGTCCTCTGAGAGGGTCCTTCTCCTGCTGCTTTCCTCTTCTTTGATTTCTTCAGAACAACCTCTGGAGCAGCCTTGTGCAAATCCTGAATGTTGATTTCTGGGGCAGTTCCATCAGCCTTGCACGCTTCAAGATATCTGACTATTATTTCTGGTTTGGAGTCTATCTCAGAAAATAAAGGAAAATCCCTCAGAGGTATCCTTCTTGAAGTAATGGTCTCATGAGGGGTAACAGTTGGTTCCTTCTTGATATTCACAATGATCTTCATTTTCTTCAAATTTTTAGTGTTCCGAGGCTTCCCAGCGGTTGCTTCCAATGTGTTGATTTCCTGAGCCTCCGTCAGATGTTCTATTAGCCTATTCTCTGTTAGAATATATGATATCAGCCTTCCTAAGGGAATCCAATCCCTCTTGGTCCTTTCGTCTTCTCTGGTTTCCTTCACACTTGTTCTGAGATGATTGAAGAGCAAGTGTGGAAGATTTACCTTTGTCTTCTTAGAAATGAAATAGATCAAAAATTGCTGATCAATGTTGATATAATCAGGAGAACTTGTGGGCTTCCTGTGGTTGATACACCCTAGAATGATTCTGGCCCAAATTATGTGGTGATCCTTCAAATCTCTGATTTTACTGGAGGGTAGTCCATGAGTGAAAATTTCCTTTGCAATTGATCTTAGGTCAGAGCATCTCTCAGCCATGTCAATGCATCTGACACCACCACCTTTGTATCCAAGAAGCTTCGCAATAAGGTCTTCTGTAATCACAATTTTCTTCCCCATGACATAAGAAGCAACCTGGTGATTTGAAGAAGAAGCATGTATCCTGAATTCTTTGACAAGAATGGGAAATGTTGGCCCCAATAGACAGTCAAAGTACTTGTTCCATCCTTGTTCTGTAACGTCTTCATACAAGTTGAACCCATTTTCTTGCAAGCTTTCAAAATCAATAATCAGTTCAGAAAGAACTTCCAGATTATCAATAGGTGTGATGAGCGTTCTGTGGAGTTCTTCATACTGTTCCATTGAAGCAGATTCATGAGCACTAACATTTGTGAGACTTGATGAAGCCATTGTTCACACGGGATTTTGAGGAAGATGAAAGGGGTTTTTGAAAGCAAGAACTTGAAACGAGGGAAAATATTGAGAGTAAAAGTGAATGAATGTAAAAAGTAATTTTGAGTTTAAATAGGTTTCTTGAAAACGTAAGCAGTAAGAAAAAGAAAAATTAGTCATGATTATATGCATTAATGACACCTGAAATTAGGGGATTTAGAAAGATATTGAACGATTACCACTTAAAAGTGTCTCAATGCATCCAATCAGCGCCTAGATCTTTCAGAAATTGAACGCGTGTTCAACTTCAGAGAGTAGCTGATGAGAGGATAACAATTGTTTGATGATGTGAACTGCACGCTTCTATCCTTGAAATGAAACATTCATATGTTCCTGGATAGATTTTGATGCAATCTGGATTCTAAACTCTGAAGACAGGTTGTTCAGTTGTTCAAAAAAAATAATAAAGTTCTGAAGGTTAAGATATGTAAATAAAACATTTTTTTCTGGGCATAGCTTCATGCTGAGATGTTTCAGAATGAAGTTAAACCTATCTTCAGAAAGAGGTTTTGTAAAAACATCAGCCCATTGATGGTCTGTGTCAATAAATTTTAAGTTTAAAATTCCTTTCTGAATATAGTCCCTAATAAAATGATGTTTTATTTCTATATGCTTAGCCCTAGAATGTAAAATAGGATTCTTACTGAGACATATAGCAGAAGTGTTGTCACAGAGGATAGGAATGTTGCTCTCAAAAATGTTGAAGTCTTCAAGTTGACTTTTCATCCAAAGCATTTGCGTGCTACATCCAGCAGCTGCTATGTATTCAGCTTCTACTGTTGATAGTGTTATTATGGATTGTCTCTTGTTGGTCCATGAGATCAGATTTTCTCCCAAAAATTGGCAGCTTCTAGAAGTGCTTTTAAGTTCTACTCTGTCTCCAGCGAAGTCAGTGTCACAATATCCTACTAAGCTGTAATAATTTGATTTTCTATAAAACAAACCCAGAATAGTAGTACCTTTCAGATACTTGAAAATTCGCTTAACTACTGTTAAGTGAGATTCTCTAGGATCTGATTGGAATCTAGCACATAAGAAAACACTAAATAAAATGTTTGGCCTTGAAGCTGTTAGATAGAGGAGAGAACCAATCATACCTCTGTAGACCTTCTGTTCTACCTTTTTACTTACCTCTTCCTTTTCTAGAATGCACGTGGGATGCATTGGAATCTTTGAGGGCATACATTCTGAGAGATCAAATTTCTTCAGAAGTTCTCTGACATATTTGCTCTGATGAATGTAAGTTCCTTCTAGAGCTTGGTTTATCTGAATGCCCAGAAAGAATTTGAGTTCCCCCATTAAGCTTATCTCAAACTCTTCCTGCATGCATTTAGCAAACTCTCTTCCCATAGAGGCTTTAGTAGACCCAAATATGATGTCATCAACATAAATTTGAGATACTAAAATGTCATTCTTAACTGTCTTATAGAATAAGGTTGTGTCCACTTTCCCTATGGTGAATTCCTTTTCTAATAGGAAGTTACTTAGTCTTTCATACCAAGCTCTGGGAGCTTTTTTCATACCATAGAGTGACTTCTTTAGTTTGAAAACATATTAAGGGTGTTTGGAATTCTCAAACCTAGGGGGTTGGTGCACATATACCTCTTCATCTATATAGCCATTTAAGAATTCATTTTTGACATCCATCTGATACATAGTGATGCCATTGTTTACAGCAAATGATATTAAAAGTATGATAGATTCTAACCCGGCAACTAGAGCAAAGGTTTCTGTATAGTCTATCCCTTCTTGCTGACTACAACCTTGTGCTACCAGTCGTGCTTTGTTTCTGATGACTTCTCCTTGCTCGTTCAGTTTGTTTCTGAACACCCACTTGATTCCAATGACGTTGAATCCTTTTGGTATGGGGACTAGATCTCATACGTCATTTCTGGTGAATTGATTCAATTCCTCCTGCATTGCCAAAATTCAGTCATTGTCTAGAAGCGCTTCATCAATTATTGTTGGTTCAATCAGAGAGACCAGTCCCATGAGGGATTCTTCAGAGTTTCTGAATGTTGATCTTGTTCTGATTGGATCATCCTTCTTTCCCAATATTTTATCTTCTGGGTGAGCTATGCTGCTTCTAGATAGTCTTTTCTGAAGTTGATCAATTAAAGGTGCTGGATTGCTTGCATTAGCTTTTTCTGATGTTGTGGGAGCGTCTCTGTTGAGAAATTCTAACGAGTTGTCTTCAGTACCTATGAGTTCAACTTCCATACCTACAAGGAATTCATTCTGCTTTGACTCTTGAGATTCAAGCTTATCATCAAACCTAACACTGATTGACTCTTCAACAATCTGTGTTTATGTATTGTATACTCTGTACCCTCTTGAGCGTTTAGAGTATCCTAACATAATACACTTTTGTGCTTTAGAGTCAAACTTGTTCAAATAATTTTTTGTATTCAGAATAAAGCAAGTGCATCTAAATGGATGAAAATAAGAAATGTTGGGCTTTCTGTTCTTCCACAATTCATATGGAGTCTTTTCCAGAATAGGTCTTATGGAGATTCTATTCTGAATGTAGCATGTTGTGTTGATTTCCTCTACCCATAAGATCTTAGCAATGTTAGTCTCATTGATCATGGTTCTGGCCATTTCTTGCAATGTTCTGTTCTTTCGTTCTACAACTCCATTTTGTTGGGGAGTTCTAGGACAAGAGAAGTCATGCAAGATGCCTTTTTCATTAAAAAATAATTCAAAATTTTTATTTTCAAATTCCCCACCATGATCACTTCTGACTTTGACAATTATAAGATCCTTTTCATTCTGAACTTGGTTGCAGAAGGTAACAAACACAGAGGGTGTCTCATCCTTGTGTCTTAAGAACTTTACCCATGTGCATCTGCTATAGTCATCTACGATTACTAACCCATACTTCTTTCCACTAACAAACGCAGTTTTTACTGGTCCAAATAGGTCTATGTGTAGAAGTTCTAATGGCTTAGAGGTGGAAACAACATTTTTGGATTTAAAAGTAGGTTTTGCAAATTTTCCTTTTTGACATGCTTCGCACAGAGCATCTGAGCTGAACTTCAGGTTTCGAAGTCCTCTGACCAGATTGAGTTTGTTAATATGAGATATCTTTCTCATACTAACATGCCCCAATCTTCTGGGCCAGACCCATTGCTCGTTGTTAACAGAAAGTAGGCATATTACATTCTGACTCTTTAGTTCAGAAAGTTTTATTTTATAAATGTTGTTTTTCCTCTTTCCATTAAATAGGATAGTCCCATCTTTCTGACTAACAGCTTTGCATGAATTTTGATTAAAGATTATATCATAACTGTTATCACTTAATTGACTTATGGATAACAGGTTATGCATTAATCCATCAACTAATAACTCATTTTTTATAGAGGGAAGATTTCCATTACCTACTGTTCCAGAGACAATGATCTTTCCTCTTTGGTTGCCTCCAAATCCCACGTAGCCACCAGGCTTAAGTTCCAGGCTTTGGAACATATGCCTTCTTCCCGTCATGTGTCGAGAGCAGCTAGAGTCCAGGTACCATGACTGGTGTTTTAGCCTTGTTGCTAAAGATATTTGCTACATATATAATTTTATCCTTAGGTACCCATATCTTCTTGGGTCCTGGCTAGTTAGTTTTATCAAAATTCTGATTGAATTTGGTTTGACAGAATAATCACTACTTATGTATTTTATTTCATGTGTGTGCCCATATATAAAATGTGATTTGAGTGGTGTGTGTTTTATAACTAAGCCCATGGCCTGTTTAGGTGTGGATACCTTACCTTGATATCCTATCCCTTTTCTGCCATTTCTGCTAACTCCATAGATCATTGAAGCCATCTTGCTTTTATCTATGTTTCTAGCTAGAAACTTCTGAAAGTTGTGATCATACTCTTTAATGATCTCATCAGCATTACTGGGTGTCTCTAAGATTGTTTCCTTCTGAGAATTTTGCAAATCATTTTCTAATTATGAAATTTTTTCTTTTAACTCAATTCTCTAATCTGAGACTCTCAGACTTTTCAAAGTCAGAGGCAAGATCCCTTTTCAGGTTCTTGGATTTGACTCTGATATGCTGATACCTTTCCAGAACTTCATTTAGACTTTCTGCAAGTTCAGCCTTAGTAAAATTAATGGTAAAGTCAGGGAATACCTCTTCAGTGTCTGATTCTGAATCTGAACCAGAAGCTTCACTTTCTTCTGACACGTTTTCCATGAGAGCTATGTTTGATCTTTCATCATCTGACTTTGAGTCAGCTTCAGAGGAGTCTGAATCCTTCCATGTTGCCATGAGGCTTTTCTTCTTTTCCTTGAAGAACTTCTTTTTAGGCTTCTCCTTCTGAAGCCTTGGGCAGTCACTTTTGTAGTGCCCTTGCTCGTTACACTCATAGCAGATGATGTCCTTGTTATTTGGCTTTCTGTATTCTAAAGAACTTTCAGATCTTCTGTGTCCAGAGGAAGACTCAGACTTTCTGTAACTGGAGGATGATTCATTCTGATTCTCTGATCTTCTAGGATTTCTGAATTTCCTTTGTCTCTGCTTCCACAATTAGTTCACCCTTCTGGAGAGGAGAGACAACTCATCTTCTTCTGATGAGGATCCATCAGAAGATTCTTCCACAGCCTTCAAAACCTTAGAGTCATATTTTCTGTTAGATTTTAAAGCTAGTGGCTTACCTTTCTTTTGAGGCTCATCTTCTTCTATCTCTATCTCGTGACTTCTGAGGGAGCTGACAAGTTCCTCCAGAGATATTTTGTTGAGATCTTTAGCTAGCTTAAGTGTTGTGACCATTGGCCTCCATTGCTTGGGTAAGCTTCTGATGATCTTCTTAAAGTGATCAGCAGTAGAATACCCTTTGTCAAGAACCTTCAGTCCAACAACAAGGATTTGGAGTCTTGAAAACATAGCTTCTATGGATTCACTATCTTCCATCTTGAATGCCTCATACTTCTGAATGAGCACAAGGGCCTTAGTTTCTTTGACTTGAACGTTGCCTTCATGCATCATTCTCATAGAGTCAAACATGTTCTTGGCAGTTTCTCTGTTTGAGATTTTCTCATATTCTGAGTATGACATAACACTGAGTAGTATTGTTCTGGCCTTATGGTGATTTCTGAAGTCACGTTTCTGCTGGTCAGACATCATTTTTCTGTCTATCTTCTGACCTCTTCCATCCACTGGATATGTGTATCCATCAGTTACCATATCCCACAGATCAACATCATGGGCCAGAAAGAAACTCTCAATTCTATCTTTCTAGTAGTCAAAGTTTTCTCCATCAAAGACTGTAGGTTTGCCACTGAATCTGTCCTTGTCTTAATGGTAGTCATTGCTGAAGTTTTGGCTTGGTCCCACCATAGTTTTTTTTGCAGCTTGGATCTTGTACTGACACGGTTAAGTGTTTAAGCTCAGAACCAGGCGCTCTGATGCCAATTGAAGAAGTGAAAAATACAAGAGGGGGGGGGTTGAATTGAAAACTTGAAATCAAAAGCGCAATGACACTGTATTTTCATCCTAGTTCGTTTGATCTCAAACTACTCCAGTCCATCTGTCAGGGTGATTTCGCCTCTCTCCAACGAGGTCTTAATCTACTAATCTCAAAAGGATTACAATCACTACTTTAACAACTGTTAAAGTCTTCTTGAGTACAACCATAATTCGGTTAATCTCAAGGAACATTGTTTTAATCAAATAAACAAGAGTATTGTGTTGTTGTTTTTTGTCACAAAAACTGTTATCACAACTTTGATAATTTACACAAAATTAGAGCTTGGAAAGATGATGAATAATGCTTGCAGCTTTTTGAATTCTCGTCAATAGTCTTGGAAAATCGTAAATGATTTGAACACTAAGCTTGTTTATATAGGAAATGGATTTACGTTGATCATCAAGCATGTTAAATGACATTAACTCAGTTTCCATTTGAAGAAGACACTGTCTGAAAGAAGTCGTTGTAATTGATGTTGTATTGAATGATTAGTAACGCTTCAGAATCTTTCATCCTTGCTTGTTGCTGTTGCTTCAGCACATTGATGACTTGGATTATTATGATCTTGTTCAGAATCAGAGTTTACTTCACTTAAGCGCGGGTTCTGGTCATCAATCTTCAGCACATGTTCTGATTGCTTCAGCGTGTAGCTCTTATGGCTTAACTTCTGATGTTGCTTTAGTAAGAACTTTTGCATACAAAATAACATAATTTTTAAGGTGCATATTTGTTCTTTGTATTTTTTATCATCAAAACTCTAACTAAGGGTTGTAGAATCAAATTATGTTCTAACATTCTAAAGTTATTCTGCTTTGCTTGCTTGCTACGAACTCTTGTTCGTTTTGTATTATTTTTATTCTGGTTTATATTTCCGTATCATTTACCGCTTTCCTTTCCATAAGAAGTAGGAATAGAGATGCATGACTGGGAGTCCTTACTTTAGGTGGGCAATTTGTTTAAAGTCCTCAAGTGATGTGATGTTTGTTCTGTTAAAGTCCTCAAAGTGGAAATGTTTATGTTTGTGTGTGCGCAAAAGACCCCAAAAGGGGAGACTTCTTGTTGTTTGTTTAAATACCTCAAAAAGTGGAATTTTTTCTAAAGTCCTCGAAGAAGGAATTTCCTCTCGCCTTTTAATTTTTTCTTGCTATCGAGTCAATAAGTGGAACAGAGGGCCCGCAATCGGCCCCTACACATTCTAGTCCATGTCGTTCTTAGCTTGTGTTGTACGTTGACACTTCGAACCGTGTTTGCTCTTGTTATCGAGTAGGTCAAGTGGAAGACAGGGGTCCGTAACCAACCCTCACACATTTTTATTTGTTTCGATGATGTTAGCTCACGTCGCTCAACATTAATGCTCCGAGTTGTTACTCAATGCCATCGCTTGAGAAAATCAAGTGGAAAGAGTTCCTTACTCCCACTTTGAGATCCATTGGACTATTTTGTTTGTTGCTAGCACGCACTCGATTTGATTTGTATTTTAGTTTGCCTTTGTTTGATCTCACTTGTGCTTGTTCTTTTCTTTACACCTTTGTATGTTCCCTTAGGATTCGCTTGTTTCGTTTCTGATACAAGTTAGACATTAGAATTACAGTCCATGCATGCTAACATAGGTGTAGGTTTTCCCTTTCAAACTCAACTATAGGATCAATAATTGTATGATAACATTAGGGATAGGGCTAGATAGTTTCCCTTATATGTTTTCTTTTCCTTTTGAATTCTTAATACTAAAACCTTTTTCTTTGGAAAATGCATAAAAAACACTAATACTTCTTAAATCCTTTTTCAAGGTAAAAAAACATAAACCAATTCAAATTTTTTCCGCCTTTGGGGCTTTCTTTGAAACTCTAAAAAGGATGTGTTAATTCTACTATATGAAATACGATGCGTAAATCCTTAAGGGTCGTGTAGCACCATGTTTACTTGCTAGGGATTGAATGTAGCATTATCCCTCTTTGAGCATTTTTATTTTGAAAATACCTTTTCAAGTAGAACATGTTAATCCACTTATGTGCCAACGCATCAGTCTCTAAAGGTCGAGCTGCAACAGAAAGCGAATTAATATTTTTCATGAAAAATAAAAAACAAACGGAAACTATTGAGCCAAACTACGACTCTATGATTCCTTAAAGGAATACATAGGATTTTGGTCGTGGGACCCAGGAGGGCAAAACTTTGTAAATATTCCTTCTTTTCCCTGTGTTTTCTTTTGCATGCATTCCCTCTTTGCATTTTTTCTTCCTTAGCTCGTAAACTTTAGATTTGAACATGACCTTTGATTAGAATAACAAGAGTGGATCTCGTGGAGTACCATGAACATAATGGATTCTAATACCTTACCCATGCGTAATAGACTCCCTTACACGTATCTCTCAGTTGTTTGATCGTGATTTCACCTTTCTCATGTTTACTCGATGTTTACCTTTCCCTTCCTATGGGATAAAAAACGTTCGATGGCGACTTCATTGATTTTCTCTCGATGATATTTTGGCTGGTTGTTTCACATAGCTAAGAGGAATATACAACATCAAAAATCTAAATATGAGTACGAAGATAGATATGCTAAATGCAACAAATACACAATTAGACATGAAACTACACAATGATACTAAGTTAAGTGATCAAAACTTCTACGAATGGGAGATTAAATAATGCATGAACAAACACAATAATTAACAAAATTCACCTAAAAGGTTTTAAATGCAAAAATGAACAATCATTCAGCAACATAGAAATGAATGAAATTAGGAATGTAATAAGTAAACAAATTAGCATATACATAAAAAAATACACATAATGATATAAAAGAATATGAGAGTTGTAGAAACATACCAATAGGGTTGGTTAAAATAACTTTCTATAAGAAAATGTTAGTGTACAACATAATACAAATAGAATATGAAATGAAATAAGAATCCAAATCTATTTAAAACATGAAGAATCCCAGATCCTAATTCCCTATGTATCTTGTGAAAAAGGTTTAGAGGATAATGATTTAGTAAAGATATTAGATAGCTGATTTTTTCATATCCACATATTCAAAAATAACATCACCTTTTTTAACATGATTCCTAATGAAATCGAGTCATATTTCTATACTTTTAGCATGTGAATGAAGTACATGATTCGGGTGAGGATTATCGCGCTAGTGTTATTGCATTTGATTGGAATGCAACCGATTTTTAAATCGTAATTAAATAATTATTTCTTTAGCCATATGACTTGTCCACAATAATTACAAGTGACTACATTTTCATCCTAAAAAATAGAAATAGCAACACATGATGTTTTTTATAAGCTAAGAAACCAATAAAAATTCAAACAAATGACAAGTACCACTAATGCTTATGCTATCTGACTTACAACCACCAAATTCAAAAAGGGGGGAGATTATTGTTCCTTTTGGATTGGATGCATTATGAAAAACAATATGGTTTGCTCAAGTTGTTTTTATGATGATGGACACATGTGGGAACAAATGTCCCAACATGTTTGCAACATTTGTCCCTTGTCTGCAAGACAAGGTTATTGCTGTGTGCACACATTTTTCAATTGATTGGAGTGTGTACTTCTACCGCTGTGTGTAACAAGGACTGTTTGATTATTTAATTATTTTAAATTTAAATCATGTGGATTTCTATTTGAATTCAAATTAAATCAAATCATTTTAGTAGAGCTTCTTTGGGGAAACAAATATTAACTAAATATCCACCATATATAAACGTGATCACTTCCTAAACCCAAGGAGAAATGCCCAACTATTGATTTCTATGTAGAGATACTCATTAGGTTCCTATAAGACCACAAGCTTTTGTGATAATTTATGCTTTACGATGAGCCTTTGATTGTGAATTGTACATCATGTTATTGCTTCATTCATATCGTAAGGAATAATAGTTGGTTTGCTTAGTTGATTTATAATTCAACATTCATCATTGTGCTTATCGATGTTGATCACTTGAGATCATTGAATAAGAGAAAGTGATAAGGGGTTCTCATATTTAGGGGAGTCCTAAATAGAAAGACACTAGGATATAATTAATAATGTGATTTCATGCACTCTAGTCAAAGTGTTTTGATGAGAACCACCATATATAAAGTCAAAGAAATATCAAGGCTATGGAAAAGAAGATGTTCAAGATTATATAATATTTAAAGATCATTCTATGAAGTCTTCTACAAGTGTACAACCAACTTTCAAGGTGAAGATTTATGAAGATTCATCAAAAAGTTAGGTACAAGTTTTAAATTGAGGTTTTTAAAATGATATAGTGCTCAAAATATACTCTAAACATTTTACATAAATGTCATGATCATTTAAGAGTAAAACATTGCATGTCCATCACTTAGAAAATAAGTTTTTATCACTTTCACTCAGTAGTAACCGGTTACAGGGCCTCGCAAAAATAAAAATTAATTACCAGTTCAGTGGTAACCGGTTACAGCTTTTGGGTAACCAGTTACAACCATGCAGATTTAAAAAATATGTACATTGTCACGTCTGTGTAACCGATTACAGCCTTACGGTAACCAGTTACTGCTGAAGAAAATTTTCAAATATTTATTGTTTTACTTGGTTGTTGGGTTATACCTCTTGGGGTTTGTTGTACCCCAAAATTCCCCTCTCCTTTCTCAAGACATTTCTCAGAAAGGATCTCCAATGCTCAAGGATTCTCAAGAATTGATCAGACAAACTCATCTCCTAAGCACTAAGGCCACAACTTAGGGTTTTTGTTTTCACAAGGAAGATTGGATTTATAATGCCTCAAAAGCTTTTCGTGGTTCATTATGGGTCTCTAAGAATACTCATGCCAAGTTTCAAGTCTTGGATCACAATTTTGCTCAGTCAATTGATTAGATGACTGAAAATTAGTTGTATTAGATAAAAAGTCAATTATGGTCAACCTACAGTCAAACTTCAAGCTTTTTGGCCAATATCAACATTTTGAAGTCATATTCATCAATTGATCAAGCTTGGATCATAATTCCTCAAGAAAAGTGTTTAAATCATCAAAGGGGCAATATGGTCAAAATTAGAGTTTTGACTAAGTGGCTGATTTTTGACATGACCTAATGGTTTGAAGCATGACCTTAAGAATTCAAACACAATATAATGACCTAATTTCTTGGCTCAAACCATTTCTCAAGATCAAAAAATTGATAGTTTAAATTTGATCAGTTGAGGAAAAAGTCAATTATTACACTAAAAGTCAAACTTTGACTTTTTGGTCAACATTGAGTTTCAAAGATCAAGATTCATCAAGATACTAAAAAATAACAAACTTGGTCAACAAGAATCACTAAAATCAATAAAGTCCACAAAAATTCAAGGTTTTCAAGACATAGAAAAATTTCCATGTACATTTTATACTTGATAAATTCATTACTTCATGACCCTTTTTCACCAAGATGCAAGTTGATTCAAAGAAAACTTTCAACATGAAAGTTGTAGATCTTGATGAGTTATACAACTTTGTATTATAGGGTTGATATCCAAAAAATTCTTAGATTTGAAGATATAAGTCCATATAGTCATGACATTTTTCATAAAACACTTGGTGAAAATTTTGACAAGTTTAGGCAGATTTTTTACCTAACTTCTTGGCCAATTTTTACCTAGACTTAAGATGATTTAGCCAAAATGGTCAACATGAAGGTTGTAGATAATGTTTTAAGGTTTCCAAAATTTACAATAACTTGAAAAGATCATGCTTGAGCTAATAGAATCGAAGACAAGAGGATGAGCATCCATTCTTGAATTACAAGTCACTCTCTTGATGAACACATAACCAAATCCCAAGCCATGTTTTATAGATCTCACTTTGCAGGCTTTTAACTTGCATTTCACTCCATATTTAATTTTTACAAAATCGTTAGATCTTTGATCCAAGTGTTTGAACCTTTATCCAAGCTACATTTGCATTTATGGCACAAAGGGACCATTGTCATTCTTGAAACGTTGTTTTAATCCCAAAGTCAATATGTCTTGAGCTTTGCACTTGTACCTTCTACACAAGCTTCATCTAAAAGATCAGAGAAAGCATGTTTAAATTTTCTAGCCACCCTACAAGCCTCGTACCTTGCCTTGAAACCATATTTGTCAAGCTTGCTTCAAAAACAAGTCAAGCAAACCCAACATGTGATTTTTGTTTTCTGACCATCTGAAGTCCTCAAACCTTTCCTATAAATTGAGACATTGTTTACAAGCCAAGGACATGAATTTTCAAGCCTGAAAACTCCCTAAAACTCCCTCAAACCAGAATTTCATTCAAACTTCCATAACTTGTCACTTTTTTCCCAAAAACTTCCACCTCTTAATCCACTCGTGCGTTTATTCTCTAAATCAATCCTAAAGCTTCCTTACATCAAATATAACTCATCCACATCCCTATTTTGGAACTGTAACACCTCCATCACCATCCTTCATTTTCAAAAACAACACCGTACACTTTGACTTCTCCGCAGGATTCAGGAACTCTCAGCTCAAAGTAACTATTGAAATAACTTCCTGGAGGTTCAGTCAAGTTAACCAGATCATTACAACACCTTGAAGTATGCTAAAACTCAAAACACGATCTCCATCTGCAGTGTTAGTCTTTTGAACTTCGATCTCTTCATAGAAGCATCATTTGTCTCTGATTTGTGAAGATAAAATGTAGACACCATAGCCCTGAATCTAACCATGCCCTTAGATTTCATTTATATTTCTTAAGTAATGTGAATTTTGAGTTAGAACTTCCTGAAAAAGTTAGGTCAGATTTGGTACCAAGAAAAATTCATGTTCATCTTTAATCCATAGCTTAAGTTATTTACATATTTGAAATTGTGGTAAATTTTCTAACACTTTTGATGTTTACAATTTCTTGAATAGTTGAGAAATGAGTAAGTTATAAATTAAAACATGTTGCTCTGGTTATGGCGCGAGGAAGAAGAAGATGACACAGTCAGGAGCGCGTTTATAATATAACATGTTGGTTATGCATAAATCAACGGATGTATCACCATCCCAATGGTTAAAGTGTGCGTCTATGATCTTTGTGACCTGGGTTCGAGCCCTAGTGCCACATTTTGTTATTTTTCCCTTCAATTTTTTATTCTTTTTTTGTTTGCTAGCGTGCCTGGGCTTCTCTTTCTTGGGCCATCATATTTTTCTCACTATCACCCCCTGATTACTTAACACCATACAGGCCCATCACATTTTATTTTTTTTGTTTTATTTTCTGACTTGAACAAAAAATTTGTTTGGGCCCTAAACACAATAACTATTTTACTTTATAACCACCCATTTTCTTTTCAAACCCCCTGACTTCATATTTTATGTTTAATTTTATTTTCTAGAAATGTGTGGATTTTGAGTTATAAATTCATGAAGTCATTGCATTTTTGAATAAACGCTTAGATAATTTTTCAGCAGGTTTGGACAGGTTTTTATCCTAAGTTCTTGGCCAATTTCCATCAAGTTCCAGTTTGATTTAACAAAAGTAGTCAACATGAAAGTTGTAGAGGGTGTTTCAAGCTTTCCAAAACATCCAAGAGCATGAATTTATCATACTTGAGCTAGGAGATTCAAGGGCATGAAGTTGGGCATCCACCCTTGATTTGCAAGTCATTCTATTGAAGAACACACAACAAAACCCTTATGTTATGCTGCATAATCTTATGTTGCATGCCTTATTGCTTGTAAATCTCTACATAATTTAATGTTTACACCCACTTTTGAGCTATTACCCAAGTGTTTAAGCCATTGTCCAAAGGATCTTTCCATTTATGGCATAAAGGCACCATTGCTATTCTTGAAAAGCAAGATTTTTGTACAAAGTTTGTCTTGAGCCTATACCTTGCTTGTTGCTGATTATACTCCACCATAAATCATGGGAAGTAGCTCCTCTATACCAACAACTTTGGTACTTCACCTTGGGACTATGGAGTACTTGACATAGTTTGATTTTTGTAATCCAACCAAACCATAACATGCTGTCTTGCAAACTTAGTCAGCTCATATGCACAAACCTCCTGCATGTAAATAGAAGAAGCATTTTCAAGACAAAGGGGTTAGAAAAAATAAAGAGGAGGGAAAAAGGGAGAAAGAAAACCAGAAGTTTTGTTGACAAACTCTCAAAAAATCTCATAACTGAAAAAGGTCATAACAATCCACAAGGCAACACCTCAAGCTCAAAACATAAATTCTAGCTGCAAGGTAAGACTCCTTAACTTTAAACTCTTCATTTCAATCATCATCGTTTGGTTCATTTTTTAGGCTAAAATGCAGTGACCTTTAAAGAAAAGGTTTGTAAAAAGTCATGAACAATTTCCAAGTTTGAGTGAAAAGTTTCCCATTAAATAGTATCATGAACAGGAAGGTGTAAGGCAGTTGTTTTTCAAAACCATACAGCAGGCAATCGATTGCACAACCATGTAAATCGATTGCACGGGGTTCCAATAGCCAGATTTCCAAATATTTTGAGTGTGCAATCGATTGCACAACCATGCAAATCGATTGCACGAGTTTCTAGTAGCCAAATTTCCAAATATTTTGAGTGTGTAATCGATTGCACAACCATGCAAATCGATTGCACTGGAAGTCAGTAGCCAATGTTTTGAAAAACTGAAGCATGCAATCGATTTCACTAACATGCAAATCGATTGCACTCAAATAAAAATTGAATTTTTGCTTTGAAAAAACTTGAATAAAGAGTTGGACAATATAAAATGTTTCTTTTTGACCATTGAGCATCTATATCTTAAGTTCAAGGTAAGTATTATCATTATACCTTGAAATTTTCTAAGGGCTTGAACCAAAGACTTCATCCAGAGAGGCTTTTAGCTTGATCAATAATTTTTTCCTTTCTTTATCAATCATGATTTGTCTTCATCAAAACAAAAGTGGATTCGAGAAGCTTGGTTTTACGGCATGTGTCGACACATAATGATCCGAAATGTTTTCTTTTCCTTTCATTTTTCTTTATTTTTACATGTTTCATATATTTTATTCATGGCTATTCAATATGATTGTAATAGATAATTAGGACTTTAATTTCTTGCAATCCCCATTTGTAAATTTGTACACCCCATCCACAATTGATTGTAATAGCTTGGGATATTTACTTTCCGCAATTTATCGCTTCATATATAACATGTTAATAATTATGGTTTGTATGGCAAGATAAAACCAATCAAATAGAAAACCCTAATTCAAGACAAAATCAAGCGTGAAAATGACACACTTGTACACAAATACCCCTAGGGTTACTCCACTTGGTTTCCTTGAACAAAATTTCCATGTTACACATGTAAGGTATCTTAACAAAACAGACAAAAAAACAAGATCATAGTCCCTCGATGACGCTATTCAAAGTTGCCTTACAAAAATGATCTCAGTCCCTGAAAATGCTAAGATACTTTGCAACATTGCTAATCATGGTTATACGATGACCCACGCCCGTCCCGTTTACATCCAAAGATAGGGTTGCTTACCAAATCAATGGTAAGACAACAATATCAAAGGAAAATAAAATGAACAAGAAAGACATTTGAGTAGGTAGATTACTTTTGGTTACTTGCTCCCCATTTCAAACAAATATCCTTGCTATTTTTAAAACAAACACACACATTTCAAAACATCTTACAAACTTAAAAAACATTTTCAAAAAGACAAACATCTTTGTATACATTATTACGAATGAGAATCATTACAAAGATTGCCTAAACAATGGCCTCTTTTACAAAATACTTTCAAAACCACACAAAGCACAATTTCAAACAAAAGCAAGTGATCTAGCAAGTAATTAAGAGCCCATGGAAAACCATGGATAAAAAGGGTGCTAATACCTTCCCTTTTCATAATCTACCCCCCCCCCCCCCCCAACTCAAGAAAACATTTCTAAAGGTCTTTCCTGTTCTTTTTCACCTTTCCTTTTGGATAAAAGAAAAGTCGGTGGCGACTCTTACTAACCGCAACATTTGCGATAAAATGCAAAACCTTCAAGTCAGTTCTCCCACAACATCACAGTACCCAAAAACATATCTACTAACTCTCTTTTAGATAGGGGAGGCTGGACTCTTCTTGCTAAGTCCCTCCATTTTTGCGCGTAGCTTTGAGGCCTTCACTTGAAACCATGGCCATACTCTGGAATTGAGTACGGGTGGGAGCAAGGTCTGCATTGTATTGGTATTGTTTGTAAAAGACAGCGACAAGGTCTTCCCAATTATGAATATTGGCTCTTTCTAGCTGATAAAACCAATCAAGTCGGTGCCATGAATTTTGGAGGAATGACAATCCCAGATACTAAACCCAATTCATCAAAGTCCAATCCAGGCACTTTTTGAATTTCCATTGCACTTAACCATTCTTCCAGATGCTTATACTTGTCGTCGGCTGGAGGATATTATTCTTTAGAATAATCTTCTTCTTCCTATTCCTCTTCTGAATCTGGCTGGGCCACTGCTTCCTTTCCTTTCCCATCTTGGTTGTCTTTCTCACCAAATGAAGTTGCAAAGTCTAAGGTCCTTCTTGCTTGTCCTTGAAACCTTCTTCCCATATTTAGAACTCCGGTTATTTTCTTTGCTTTCTTCTTTTTCTCTTCAACCAGCAAGGTCTTCAACTCTTCTTGTCCTTTGGCTAGAGTTAAGAACATCTGTTGAAACTGAACATTCTGTGCTTGAAGGTCCTTCACCGTCTGCTCGAGATCCATCTTACTGAAATAAACAGTAGAAAGATGAGGAGACTTGTTGTAAGAAACCTTCTCATGCTATGATGAATGGTAGATGCATATGCAATGATTTCAAGGATTTTAAAGATTCAAATTTGTTTTTAGACAAAAAGGAAACACACTATATATTAATAAATTAAAGCTTGAGTACATCAATTCCTCTTTGGGAAAAACAATACAAAAACTCTAAGATAAAAAGGTTGTACGCATCCTCTTTGATGCGATGTAGGCATTCAGAGTCCGCTCCTCATGAAGTTTCTTAGTGAGTTCCAAAACCATCTTCTCGCTAGCGTAGAATTAGGTTTCGAAAGTGTCTCTCTCCCCTTTGAGTTGTATCTAATATCTTTGTAAGTCTTAAAGAGAGGTGGGCATGTCAGGATGCAGCACAGTGTATGGAACATCTCCTTCCATAACATGCTCAATAATTACCGAGGGAATGGAGGGATAAGGCATCATAAGACTTTGAGCACGAATTCATACCCATTTGAGGTAAGGCTCAAGAGGGATGGAATTCTTATGCTAAAATATCTTACTATCTACTTTGTTCAATGTCCTCCAAGCTCGGATAAATCTCTGGTGATGACCTTGATCGTTGTTCTCGTAGTCAAATACCAAACCTTGAATGAGCATCTCATGTGGGCCATCCCTTCGGGCGTAACCAAACTGTCTTAAGGCTAAGAAGGGGTTGTAGGTGATACCCCCTCTAATGACAAGTAAAGGGACATTAGGGAATTCTCTACAACGGTCGATAATAGTAACATTCTCTAAGGATCGGGAACACCAATGAATGTCTGAATGTTTGAGCGTCATCAACCTTTGTGACCACCTTGAACCTTGCTCGTTCTTCAATGTAGATTGGGGAAGATGCGAAATAAACCATCTTTCCAAGAGAGGAGTACAACACATAAGGACACATCTTTTCCTCATAGTGCGAGTGTGAAAAGAATGTAGGATGTCCCCTAGCAAAGTAGGCACTGGGTTGCAGGATATGAAGATTTTGACGGCATTCTCATCTATGAGTTGGTTAGAATTTGGGAACAAAACCATCCCATAGATGAGGAGAGCCACAATTTCCTCAAAAGCTTGCAAATCCAAAGAGTTCCAACAGTGTTGGGCTTTCTCAAACAAGAACTTTTCTAGGAAACCCTTGACACCACTCCTTGTTTCCAAATTAGTTATGATATCAGATGGTTGCAAGTTTAGAGCTTGAGCAATATCTTATGGCTTTGGATCTCTTTCCATACCTTTGAAAGCTAGTTGTTTGAGAATGGGAATCCTCAAGAGTTGGGAGAATTCTTCCAAAGTTGGCACAAGTTGATAATCGGGAAAAGTGAAGCAATGGTGTAAAGGATCAAAGAACTGAAAGAGCACCTTCATCATGTCCTCATCAGTGTTAGAGGTGGCCAATTTTAGTAGGAGACCATGTCTTTCACTAAGTGGGGAATTTTCAGGAATCCTTGATGCTAGCTCTTTAAGTTGAGGAGGGATCCTTACAAGATTGACTTGAATAGTTTTCCTGCGAATAGAATCCATGTTCTACAAAATAGAACAAAGATAAATCCCAAAATCCTTGAAATGGTTAGTGAATGAATATGATGTTATGATGTTCATGATGTTATGTACAAGTAAATATACACAAACAAAGCAAACAAGTCCTTAGGTTTAGGCTTGCATGGAGTCTCATAGGTAAGTACCCTCTTGAAGCTTAGTTGGCTCGAACCTGTCCTAGTAATAGTAATCGGGTTTTAAGGAGCTCAATATCACTGGTTTGTTTCCTTGGTCATTGTTTCATCACAAGCCTCTTTAATGGCGACCAAAATATCCCAAAAAACCAAACCTCAATGAGTGTAGTATCGAGTATCTACCAACTTCGGACTGCACCAAAGTCGGTTATCTCACTACGTCCTAAAGGCCAAGTTGGTCAGGTAAAGGTTCTAAAAGTTCATTAGTGCTTTATGACATCACTCAACGGCCCCGTATTCTCCTTGATTAACTCAAGGGCTACTGGTACCCACAAATATGTCACACTAACAAAGCTATTGCTTAGACCATGTCGGTATACCCCGCACAGTTTCCACAATGTATTGCTACTTACCTATAAGGTATCCCAAATCTGGGTAAAGGATTCAAACCCAAACAAAGAACCATAATATAAAGAAAACAAGTCAAACAATGAGAGCAAGTAAATGTGATATAACCCTAAGGTAACCCCGCTTTTAGAATAGTACCCAACAAAGAAGCCATTTCTGTAAGACGGTGGGAGAACTGACTTGAAGGTTTTGCATTTGATCGCAAATGTTGCGGTTAGCAAGAGTCGCCACCGAATTTTCTTTTATCCAAAAGGAAAGGTGAAAAAGCACAGGAAAGACCTTTGATATTATTTATTGTGTTCGGGGGTAGATTATGAAAAGGGAAGGTATTAGCACCCTTTTCATCCAAGGTTTTCCATGGGCTCTTAGTTACTTGCTAGATCACTTGCTTTTATTTTAAATTGTGCTCTGTGTGGTTTTTGAGAGTATTTTGTAAAGAGACCATTGTTTATGAAAACTTTGTAATGATTCTCTTTCGTAAGAATGTATACAAAGATATTGATCTTTTGAAAATGTTTTCATGTTTGTAAGATGTTTTTAAAGTGTAGGTGTTTATTTTGAAAATAGAAAGGATGTTTTTGTTTTGAATTTGAGCAAGTAATTAGTAGAATTCTACCTACTCAAAAGTCTTTCATGTTCATTTCCTCTTTCCTTTGACATTGTTATGTTACCATTGATTTGGTAAGTAACCCTATCTTTAGATGTAAACGGGACGACCGTGGGTCATCGTATAACCATGATTAGAAATGTGGTAAGGTATCTTAGCATTCTCTTTTAGAGACTAAGATCATTTGAAAGGCAACATAGATAGCGTCATCAAGGGACTATGATCTTATATTTTGCTTGTTTTTGCTAAGACACCTCACATGGGTAATATGGCCGTTTGTAAGGCAACCAAGTGGATTTACCCTAAGGGTGCTTGTATGCAAGTGTATAGTTTTTCATGTTTGGTTTTGTCTTTGATTAAGGTTTTCTAATTGATTGGTTTTAGTCTTTCCATACAAACCCTAATTACTAGCATTTGTATATAAAGCGATAAATTACGGAATTTAAATTTACTACGCTATTACAATACTTGTGGGAGGGGGTGTACAAATTATAAATGGGGATTGCAAGAAAATAAAGTCTAATCATCTATTACAACCATATTGAATTTGTACAAGAATTGAATAAATAATGTATAAAATGAATAAATATACAAGTATGTAAATGCAAAGAAAATGGATCTTTGTTTGGATTTTTACGAAAAAGGGGGTTTTGTTTTAACCTAATTAACTAAGAGAAAAATAATTAATTAAATTAGTAAAAAGTAAAACCTAATTTTACTAGGAAAAGAACTTAAATAAAACCTTAATCTATTAATTGATTAAAAAGGAAATTAAGTTTGTAAGAAGAATATTTTTGGAATTTTTTGTCTTAAAAATAAATTATAGTATTATAAAATTTTTTTGGTCTTTTTTTGTTTTTAAAATAATATATTTAAATTGTGTAAAAGAAAATAACTAAAACCCTAGTTTTTTAATTAAATTTACAAAAATCAATTAGTAAAATAAATAAAGTATGATTAAATAAATAAAAAATTTGTGTAAAAAATAAATAAACTATATCAAAATATAAATCTAATGTTTTTATATTTTTCTTATTTTTTAATATTAGATAAAATATTTAAGAAAAACAAATAAATAAAAATGAGAAAAAATAAAATAAAATGGGACAGGGGTATGAATAGCCAACAAGGGGGTCAGCAGTAAGAAAAAAAATAAAAGCCCAAGACTGTTAAGCCCAAGGGCCTGTCCAAAAAAGTCAGAATGTGAGAAATATGCACAAAAAAAACAAAAGGGTACCACTGGGGCTCGAACCCAGGTCCATATAGTCACATGAGCGCGCTTCTACCACTGGGGTGGCTATACATCCGTTTATATAAATCAAACCATAAATATATATGGTAAACACATTCCTGAGGCTAACTTCATCTTCAACCTCACGCCCATCCTGAACCTCTGTATCTCATTCAATTCTCAACAAAAATGAAAAATGTAAACAGGAAACTTGTAGCAAATTTCCTCACCATTTCAGAAATGCAAAGCAATAAAATTATAGATCAAAGACAAGAATGAATTTTAATGGCCCTAATCTGAACCCTAAAAATTTCAAAAACTTCAATCTTAAAATTCTCTAAGCTCAAGCAAAATAAATGAAAACAATGGACATGTTTAGCTTTAGGGCAATGATATCTACATTTTTCATTCACAAATAAACCATTAATGATGCATGTATGAAGAGTTCAAAAGTCAAAAAACTTACCTTGCAAGAGGGTATCGTGTTTGGAGTTTGAGTAGCTTTTAGTGAGTTCCAATGATTGGATTAGCTTCCTCAAGTTCCGAGGAAGCTAATGTGATGCTTAGATTGAGCTAAAAGTTCTTGAGGAGTTCTGGAGAAGTCAAGGTGCAAGGTGCTGTTTTTGAAAATGGTGGATGATGATGGAGGTGTTACAGTGGTGTTACAGGTGTTGGAATTGTTTATGTATGTTATTTAGAAGCTTTTGAAAGTAAAAGGCCAAAAAACGCACGAGCAAATTTGGAGATTGGATTCAAAACTCAGAAATGGCAAGTTTTGAAGTATTTTTGGTGATTCTGTGTTCTTGGTGTTTTCAGGGGTCAAGCATGCATGGGATTTATGGCAAATGATGTGTGTATGTATAAGCAAAAGGGTTTGAGTGCTTTGGGGAGTCAGAAGTACAAATTACAAGCTAATTTCTAGGTTACTTGATTTTGAAGAAAAGTGGGAAAACAAGTTTCAATGTGTAGTACAAGCATGGGCTGGGAGATTGTAAGTGTCTAAACAAGTTTCTCTTGAGTTAAAAGACACGTATGATCAGAAGAGAACAAGTGCAACACTCAAGAAAAAGTTTTATGCAAAAAGCTACTTTATCAAAATGGCATTGTGCACTTTCTTCCCAAAATGGATATAAAGCATGGCCTTCCATTGAATGCTTGAAATGAGACCTCTAACAGTTGTGAAAGCAATTAATTATGGAGTGCCTAACAAGTTTGAGGCCTGAAAGTAGAGGTTATGCAGCATAACTTTGAATTTTGAATCTTGTTCATCACAAAATGACTTGTAATTCAAGTGTGAAAACCCTAACTTCATCTCTTCGATTCTCCATACTAAAAAATGATCTCAAGGAGTTCTTTGACATTTTGGAAATCTTGAAATGTGATCTACAACACCTATTTGAATCACTTTTGGAAATTCCCCTTGGAACTATATGAAAAAGTGCCAAGAAGTTAAGTCAAAATCCTGACTAAATTAGGGCAAAAATTTCACAAAGTGTTTTGTTTCATGACCATGTGTTCTTAAAATTATAACTTGAGATACAAGAACTTTTGGAAGGATTTGTGTAAAGAAATGTTGTATATTTCATGTAGATATACAACTTTCATGTTGAAAGTTTCTTTTGAATCAGCTTGCATCATGGTGAAAATTTTGCTCAAAGTTGTGAAAAAATAAGAAATTTTCAACACCTAGAAAAATTTCTAAGTTTAGAAATTTCAAGTTTTCAAAATGAAATTTTGAATTTTTGATTTCTTGATGAATAAGTTTCATATTTTTGCATGTTTTGATGAATTGTGATCTTTGACATTTGATTTTGACCAAAAAGTCAAAGTTTGACTTTTCAGTATATAGTTGACTTTTGATCAGTTGACTGAAAATTCATTTGTCAATCCTTTGGACTTGAGCAATGTTTTGAGCCATGTAATTAGGTCAAAATGATGCAATTGGACTCTTGAGATCATGCCTTAAACCAATTGATCATTTTCTAGTTCAAAAATCAGAAATTGCCCTTTCCCAATCAAAACCCTAATTTTGACCATTTTGCCCTTTTGAAGATTTGATCAAATTTCTTGAGGAATGGTGATCCAAACTTGATAAAATGATACATATGAGTTTAAAATGTCGATGTGGATCAATAATTATGAAGTTTGACTGTAAATTGGCCATAGTTGACTTTTTCCCCAATACAATTGATTTTTAGGTCAACTGCTCAATTGATTGAGCAAAAGTGTGATCCAAAGCTTGAAACTTGACATGAGTAATCTTGAGGGTCTATAATAACCCATGAAAGTCATATGAAGCATTTAAAGTTCAATTATACTTGTGAAATCTCAAACCCTAATTTTGGTCATTAGTGCTTAAGGAGGTGAGGTGTCTTGAGCTGATCAACCCTGGTGCAGTCTTGAGCCAAAGGAGATTTTATGAGCAAATTCTTGATAAATGAGAGGGGAAGTTTTGGGGTACAACACACACCCATAATCAGTTTAACACCACCATTTTACTTAGTTTTGTTAGTTTTGATTTTATTTGTTTCAATTTAATAAATCATGTAGTTTTGTTAGATAATTTTCTTAATTAGCTTAGTTCTAAATTTAATTTAGGAAAATTTGTGAATAATTTTATTAACTAACATTTTATCATTTAGTTAACATTTTATTAATTTATTTAGTTTCTACATAATAAAAAATACTTAAAGCTAAAAATATGTATACATTTGATTTTATTTCTTTAGTCAATTATTTTCTTTAATAGAATAGATCTTTATTTTCTTTTTAAAATTCTCACAAACAAAAAATTTCAAGAATTTTTATACTATGTTAATTAGTTTTTACTTCATAGACTATTGTAGTTTTAATTAATTTGTTCGATTCGATTTGGTTGTATTGATTTCATATTTTGACTTTTAATCGCATTGGTCCATCCCCATTTGTAAATCTATACCCGCATTCTCGAAAGCTCTGTAATAGCGTAGAATTTTAATTTCCGCAATTTATTGTTTTCCTTATACTGTATAACAATTAGGCATGCATGGAAAGACATAAAATTAACCGCTAGATAACCTAATCAAAGACAAATTAACTTGAATCGAACACACTTTTCACACGTGCACCTCTAGGGTAACCTCGCTTGTTGCCTCGGAAACACAGTCTAGTCCCTCGAATATGGGACGCTTTAGCAAAGACCCTTCGATAAAAAATATTTTAGTCCCTCGATGTCCCTCGATGTTGCCTTTGGGAAAACGGTCTAGTCCCTTACGAAAATTGCTAAAGCGTCTCATAATTTGCCTTCTATGACTGTACGATTGACCCGCGCCTGTCCCTTCATATCCAACGATGGGGCTTTTTACCAAATCAATGGTAAGATAGCCACATCTAAAGAGGGAGGAAAAGAACATTTAAGACCTTTTGAGTAGGTAGGATTCTCCTAGTTGCTCTCTTTCTCATAACAAAACATTTTTTACACCAATACTATCATCTTGAAACATTTTCAAAAGACAAATCTTTTTTGTACACTTTCTTATAGAGACGAGAAACATTACAAAGACGTTTTCAAAATACTTTCAAAACCCACACCACAAGCACATTTTCAAACAAAAAGAAAGTGATCTAGCAAGCAATTAAGAGCCCGTAGATAACTACATATGAAAAGGGTGCTAATACCTTCCTTTTTCATAACCTACCCCCCAAACTCAAGAAAACATCTCTAAAGGTCTTTCCTGTTCTTTTCAGCCTTTCCTTTTGGATAAAAGAAAAGTCAGTGGCGACTCTTGCTATCCGCACAATTTCGATCAAACGCAAAAAAAATCAAGTCAGTTTTCTCACCGCGTTACAGAACTGGCGACTCTACTGGGGATTACTTAAAAGTGGGGTTATCTTAGGGATAGATCACCTTTACTTGCTTTCTTTGTTTGACTTGTATGCTATACATTTTGGTTCTTTGTTTGGCCTTAAATCCTCTACCCAGATTTGGGATACCTTATAGGTAAGTAGTAATACATTGTGGAAACTGTACGAGGTATACCGACATGGTCTAAGCAATACCTACCTTAGTGTGACATATTTGTGGGATCGGTAGCCCTTGAGTAGTCAAGGAGAATATGGGGCCACTGAGTGATGTCATGAAGCACTAACTGACTTTTAGAACCTTTACATGACCAACTTGGCCATTAGAACATAGTGAGATGACCGGCTTTGGTGCAGTCCGAAGTTGGTAGATACTCGATACTACACTCATTGAGGTTTGGCTTTTTGGGATATTTCGGTCCCGTGAAAGAGGCTTCCGCTAAAACAATGCCCGAGAAGACAAACCAGTGATATTAAGATCCCTTAGAATCCGGTTACTATTACTAGGACAGGTTGAGCCAACCAAACTTCAAGAGGGTACTTACCTATAAAACCTCATGCAAGCCTAAACCTAAGGGTTTGTTTGATTTAACTTGTGCATATGCTTGTACATAACATCATGACATCATAACATAGCATTTTAGACTAACCATTTCAAGGATTTTGTGATTCATCTTTGTTCTGTTTTGTAGGATATGACTCCCACTCGCAGGAACACAATCCAAGTCAACCTTTTTCGAGT
Organism: Vicia faba; assembly: GCA_948472305.1. Lineage (NCBI taxonomy): Eukaryota > Viridiplantae > Streptophyta > Magnoliopsida > Fabales > Fabaceae > Vicia > Vicia faba. The sequence goes on along the minus strand of OX451741.1, from coordinate 604,314,258 downwards.
ACCTTTTCAGCTCAAGGAGTTAGCGTCAAGGATCCCTGAGAATTCTTCGTTCACCAAAAGACATGGACGACTTCTCAACTTGGTTACCTCGAGCTTTGATGAAGATATGATGAAGGTGCATTTCCAGTTCTTTGACTCGTTGCACCATTGCTTTACCTTCCCCGATTAACAGCTTGTACCAACTATGGAACAGTTCTCTCAGCTCTTGGGAATTCCTATCCTTGATCAACTACCTTTCAACGGTACCGAAAGAGACCCAAGCCCTGAAGAGGTTGCCCGAGCTTTACACTTGCAATAAGTGGTGTCAAAGGGTTCTTGGCCAAGTTCTTACTGGAAAAAGCTCAAGACTGTTGGTACAACCTGGATTTACAAGCTTTCGAATAAATTTTGGCTCTTCACATCTATGGGTTGGTACTATTTCAAAATCCTGACCAACTTATAGATGTGAATGTTGTCAAAATCTTTTTATCTTACAATCTGGTACCTACTTTGTTGGGAGATATCTTGTATTCTCTCCACGCCCGCACCATGAAGAGAAGAGGAACCCTCATGTGTTGTAATCCTCTGTTGGCTAAATGGTTTGTTTCGCATCTTCCCTGACCCATTGTGAAGAATGAGCAAGATTTGAGGTAGTCCAACAGGCTGATATCACTCAGGCATTCAGATATCTACTGCTGTTCTCGATCCTTGGAGGACATTAGTATCATCGATCATTGTGGGAATTCCCTAATGTTACTTTGCTTGGCATTAGGGGAGGCATCACTTATAACCCTTGCTTAGCTCTGCGACAGTTTGGGTATGCATGAAGAGATGGTCCACATGACGCGCTCATCAAGGTGTGGTGTTCGACTACGAAAGTGACAATCAAGACTACCGTTAGAGGTTTATACGAGCTTGGAGGATGGTAAGAAAGGTGGACAGTAGGACATTGAGGAACAAGAATTCCATTCCCATTGAGCCTTACCTTAGGTGGGTACGGGCTCATGCTTAGACTCTCGCAATGCCTTACCCATCCATTCTCCCAATTATCATAGAGCCTGTTGTTGAAGGAGATGTCAGATACATTGTCCTTCATCCCAACATGCCCACCTCTCTCGAAGACCTACAAAGGGATTGGATTCATCTTAAGGAATAATGAGACACATTCGAAGCCCAATTCTACGCCAGTGAGAAGAAAGTTATGGAACTCACCCAGCAACTTAATGAAGAGTAGAGTCTGAACACATACATCGCACCAAAGAGGATGCATTCAACTTTTTTGTCTTAGAAGTTTTGTATTTTATTTCTTTCATTGTAAGCCCAAAGAGGCATGATGTACTCAAACTTGGATTTATTAATATAATGTGTGTTCCTTTTTTGTCTAAAGAAAATTTAAATCTCTAATTTCCTTGAAATCATTTCCATATGCATCTTCATTCATCATAACACAAACATGTTTCTTACAACAGGTCTCCTTATCTTTCTAATTTTTATTTCAGTGAGATGGATATTGAACAGACAGTAAAAGATCTTCAGGCACAGAACGCTCAGTTTCAACAAATGTTCTTGAATCTAGCAAAAGGACAAGAGGAGTTGAAAACTTAATTGATCAAAGAAAAGAAGAAGAAAGCGAAGAAATCAACTGGTGTTTTGAATCTGGGAAGAAGGTTCAAAGGACCATCCAGACGGACTCTAGACTTCGCAACATCATCGGGTGAAGGGGATAATAAAGAAGGGGAAAACAAGGAAGTGACTGACCATCCAGAATCTGAAGAGAAAGAAGAGGTTGATTGCTCTGAAGAGCAGTATCCTCTAGCTGACAACAAATACAAAGAGTTTGAAGATCACTTCAATGCTATGGAGATCCAGAGGGTACTCGGGTTGGATTTTGAAGAGCTAGGACTTGTCTCAGGGGTTATCATACTGCAAAAGTTCAAGGTCCCTACTTTCGCTAAATATGACGGTGTCTCTTGTCCAAAGCTGCATTTGAGATTATACGTCAGGAAAATTCAACCCCATACTGCAGATAGGAATCTATGGCTAAATTTCTTCTAAGAAAGCTTGTCAGGGACACAATTGGATTAGTTTTATCAGTTGGAAGGGACCAACATCCGCAATTGGGAAGATTTGGCGGCCGCTTTTTACAAGCAATACCAGTATAATGCTGACTCTGCTCTAACTCAGACACAGTTGCAAGGAATTTCTATGGGTACAGGTGAAAGTTTCAAAACCTATGCTCAAAAATGGAGGGATCTCGCGGGAAGGGTCCAACCCCCTATATCTGATAGAGAATTGGTGGATATGTTATTAGGCACGCTATCTGGTCCATTCTTCAAACACCTGATCGGAAGCTCCTCGATTGGGTTTACCGAATTAATCATGACCGATGAATGGGTAGAAGCGGGTATAAAAATTGGAAAAATTCAAAGAGATGCATCCTCGAGCACGATGAAGAAACCCTTTACTGGAAAGAAGGAGGCCAGTGTTGTATATGACCATAGGAATCAGGACAGAACTGAACGCCGTCCAGCGGTAGGGGTTGTCATGATCTCTAAGCCTGCACCTACTCAACAAAGGAACAATCAGTCTAGAACGGAAAGGCCGGTAAGACAGTTTACCCAGATAAATATGAAGATGTCTCAAGTCTTTCCACATTTGTTGAATTCTAATCTGGTAACCTTGTGGGAAGCTCCGAAGAATCCTAACACTGCCTCTCCCCGTTATAACCCAAATGCTCGTTGTGCTTACCATTCATAAAGTCCTAATCATGATACAAATGAATGATGAGCTTTGAAAAACAAGGTGCAAGACCTTCTCGAGGCAGAGGAAATTGAATTTGACGCCCCTGAGATCCCAAATGTTATCACTGCTCATATGCCCAAACACGGCCGTGGTGTTAACGCTGTTGAAGATGATGTGTTTGTTACTATTGTTGATGAACTTTTTACTCCTCTCCTGACCGTCAAGAGGAACCTGTTGAAGGCCAATTTATTTACGGGCTATGGAGAAGGTTGCCACCTCTGTTTATCTCTACCGACTGGTTGTGATTTATTGAAGGCAGGTGTCCAGCGCCTGATGGATGACAAAGAGATTTTGTTTGAAAAGACTCTCGTTCAACCATTTATTACAAGGATGTTTCAATAATAACCATTTCCGCCAATCCTCCCAGGGTCTCCACCAAAAGACCCGTTAGGATTACATCTGTTCCAAAGGTGACTCCACTTATAATTACTATGCCAGGGCCAATCCCATACTCCTCAGACAAAACTGTTCCCTAGAACTATGGGGATGACGTCTACTACCACGGCATCACGCAAGATTGGCTGGCTGATTAAGACCCGGTTTTTGAGAAGGTTGACCCCGAAATTGGCAACATTATGGGAACCAGCAAAATAACCAGAAGTGGAAGAGTATTATCCCCTGAGATTTCTCCTCCGAAAGTTGTTACTGGTCCTGTGATCATTCTTGCTCTTGTTCCTGTTGATACTACTACTACAATTCTTGTGATTACCCCTGTTGACATCCCTATCACTGAGTCGACCGAGACTCGGGGAAAAGACATTTTGGTTGAACCTGTCCGGACGAAGGCACAGTCAGTATCTATCCCAGAGGCATCCAAGAAGGAGATGGAAGAAATTTTGAAAATTATAAAGAGAAGAGACTACAATGTAGTCGAACAGCTTGGGAAGACCCCTTCAAAGATTTCTATGCTAGCTTTACTGTTATGCTCCGAAGCTCATGTGAAGGCTTTGGTGAAATTTCTTAAAACTGCCCATGTGCCATATGAAACCTCTGCTAACCAATTCAAAGATTGTGTGGCTAGTTTGACAGCTGATAATGGTTTGGGCTTTTTTAATGTTGATCTGACACATAGAGGGAGGAAACACAATGATGCATTGCATGTCTCTGTCGAATGAAGGGGCATTACTTTGGCCCATATCCTGGTAAATATTAGTTCATCATTGAATGTGCTTCCTAAGAAGGCTCTGGATAGACCAGACTGTGAAAGTTTGACCTTAAAACCCAACAACATCGTGGTAAGGGCCTTCGATGGTTCAAAGAGAATGGTGGACGGGGAGGTGGATATCCCCATCAACGTTGGAACTCAGACATTTGAATCAACTTTCTATGTGATGGATATCTTCCCTTCCTATTCCTGTTTATTGAGCCGACCTTGGATTCATGGTGCTGGTACAGTCACCTCTACATTACATCAGATGTTGAAGTACACAATCAAGGGAAAAATTATCATTGTCCATGGAGAGGAGGAATATATGGTCAGTCACCTGAACTCTTCCAGGTATGTGGAAATGGATGGTGAGTTCATCGAAACTCCGTGTCAGCATTTAGAGGAGGTCCCACAAACAGTTGCGGCAACCAAGACTGTTTCCAAAGTCTCAAAGATTATCAGAACTCCACTGAAGATGGCTTCTCTGAAAGATGCCAACGCAGTAGTCGAAGAAGATGGGTGTACCATTTCGGGCCAACTTCCAGATATTCCCTTCAAATCTGAAAACTTTGGTTTGGATTTTACTTCAGGAGCCCAAAAATCTGTTCGTCGTTCTCATGTCGGGGGACCACCTTTGCGGATCAGCAACCATGGAGTCAATGCTCTGGAAGACAATGATAGTGATTATGACCTGGACAAGTGGATCTTCCCAACCATCAGCGGTGGACTCAGCAATTGGGAGGCTAAAGAATTTGTCCCTATTACTTTTATTCAAGAGTAATTGTCTTTTAAAATTTTTGGACTCGTAATATTTAAACAATTTAGACTTTAAAACCCTGTGTCTTACCCGAGGCACAAAGGTCCATTTGTGAGGGTTGTTACTTCATCTTCATATGTCATCAATAAATCATGGATGTTTTTTGCATGCAAATTTTATGCTCTTTGTTCTTCTTTTTCTACCTTTTTATTTTTTCAAAGATAGTTATGCTCTTAGACACACTCACATATCAAAATGCAGATTCACATCCACTCAGGATCCCATGGGTAACGATTCTGCTATGACCTATTGTGACTTTGAAAATCCGATCTACCAAGCCGAAGACGAAGGTGAGGAAAATTGTGAGGTACCAGGGGAACTAGCCAGCTTACTACAACAGGAAGAAAGGACCATACAACCCCACGAAGAGCCGGTTGTAACCGTTAACTTAGGTACCGAAGAGGACAAGAAAGAAGTCAAGGTAGGTGTCAACCTGGAACCTAGTGTCAAAAAGCGCTTAACTCAGTTACTACATGATTATGTTGAGGTATTTTCCTGGTCATACGAAGACATGCCAGGACTCGACGCTTATATCGTGGTCCATCGTCTGGTAAAACAAAAAGTCTGTCACATGTGGCCAGAAATGTCACAGAAGATCAAGACTGAAGTCATGAAGCAGTTCAAAGCTGGATTCTTAGTCGTCACCTCATATCCATAATGGGTCTCCAATGTTGTTCCAGTGCCTAAAAAGGACGGTAAACTACGCATGTGTGTGGATTACAGAGACTTGAATAGGGCAAGCCATAAGGATGATTTACCGCTTCCCCACATTGATATTATGGTTAAGAACACCGCACCAAATAAAGTATTCTCCTTCATGGATGGTTTCTCCGGGTACAGCCAAATCAAAATGGAATCCGAGGACATGGAGAAAACGACCTTCGTCACATAGTGGGGTACATTTTGTTACAATGTTATGCCATTCAGGTTGAAGAACGCTGGGGCAACTTATCAGCGCTCCATGGTAGCTCTGTTTCACGATATTATCCATCAGGAGATAGAGGTCTACATGGATGACATTGATAGCAAAATCTCAAACTGAAGAGGAACACCTTAACCATTTGCAGAAACTGTTTGAAAGACTGAAGAAATACAAACTAAGGTTGAACCCGAGTAATTGCACTTTAGGAGTGAGGTCCGATAAACTCCTAGGCTTCATTGTCAGCGGTAGAGGTATCGAAGTGGACCCTGCAAAGGTAAAAGCAATAAAAGAAATGCATGTTCCTCGCACCGAGAAGGAAGTCATAGGATTCTTAGGACGGCTAAACTACATCGCCGGATTCATTTCTCACCTAACCACTACTTGTGAACCAATCTTCAAATTACTGAAGAAAGATCAAGTGTTGGATTGGAACGACAACTCCCAGGCTGCCTTCAACACAATCAAAGAGTACCTTTAAGAGCCTCCTGTTTTGATGCCTCCAGTCGAGGGAAGACCTTTGATCATGTATCTAATTGTCTTTGAAAATTCAATGGGGTGTGTATTGGGGAAGCATGACGAGTCTAGCCGAAAAGAGCATGCAATATAATACCTGAGCAAAAAGTTTACCGACTGTGACCCCAGATATTCACTACTCGAGAAAACTTGTTGTGCTCTGGCATGGGCTGCTCGCCGGCTAAGACAGTATATGTTGGCCCATACTACCTTATTGATATCCAAGATGGATCCAATTAAATACATATTCGAGAAACCCGCCATCTCTAGAAGAATAGCAAGATGGCAGATGATCTTGACCTAATACGACATTCAATACACTACCCAAAAAGCAATAAAGGGAAGTGTGCTAGCCTATCACCTTGATCATTAGGCTGTGGATGACTATCAGTCCATGAAGTTCGAGTTCCTATATGAAGACATCACGTTGGTAAAAAATTGTGAAGAACTTAGGCCATATGACGAACCTGAACAAGGATCCTGATGGACCTTGGTTTTTGACGGAGCTTCCAATGCACTCGGCAACGACATAGGCGCTGTGATCATATCCTCTGAAGGATGTCATACTCCCTTCACCTTGAGGCTTTGTTTAAACTATACCAATAATATGGAGGAATATGAAGCATGAATTATGGGTCTCAAAGCTGTCATAGATTTGGGAATCGAGTCCTTAAATGTATTTGGAGATTCAACCTTAGTCATCAGTCAAATAAAAGGAGAATGGGACACGAAGCATCCTAATCTCATCCCTTACAAAGAATATTTGTTGACACTAATCCCACATTTTGAGGAAATTACCTTTGAGCAATTTCCACGAGAGGAAAATCAACTAGCAGACGCACTAGCCACTATGTCATCCATGTTTAAAATCAGGTGAGATAACGAGGCTCCTCATATCACCATTGAGAGAATGGACGAACCAGCTTACTGTCACTAGATTGATACTGAAGAAGTAGTGGACAAGCCTTGGTTCCATCAAATTAAGAGGTATCTTGAGGCCCAAGAGTATCCGGAGGGAGCTTCAGTCAATAATAAGAAGCTCTTGAGAAGATTTTCTGCTAAATTCTTCCTCAGTAATGAAATCCTCTATAAATGCAACCACGACTCTAGTTTGCTTCGTTACGTAGACCAGATTGAGGCAGAAAATATCATGGTTGATTTACACGAAGGTACCTATGGGACTCATTCTAGTGGACACACGATGTCTAAAAAGATCTTACGGGGAGGATACTACTGGTCCACCATGGAAGCGAATTATTATCAACATTCGCGAATTTGTCACAAGTGCCAGATATATGCTGACAAAGTACATGTGCCTTTGGTTCCCCAAAACATCCTGGCTGCTCCTTGGCCCTTTGCAATGTGGGGCATTGACATGATTGGAGAGATCAAACCCACAACTTCTGATGGACACCGCTTCATCTTGATTTCCATTTATTACTTCACGAAGTGGGTCGAGGCAGCTTCATTCTCTTCGGTTACCAAGGACATTGTGGCCCGATTCATCAAACAAAATCTCATCTGTTGGTATGGTATCCTGGAGAGAATCATCACCGATAATGGTACCGATCTCAACAATACTAGGATTACTGCACTATGCGTGCAATTCAAGATACAACATCATAACTCTTCTCCTTACCGGCCAAAGATGAATGGCGCTGTAGAAGCCGCTAATAAAAACATCAAGAAGATCATACAAAAAATGACAGTGGCCTACAAGGACTGGCATGAGATGTTACCATTTCCTCTCCATGGTTACCGTACCATGGCGCGCACGTCAACGAGGGAAACTCCATTCTCTTTGGTATACGACATGTAAGTTGTCCTACCAATTGAATCCCAAATACCTTCTTTGAGAATCATAAAAGATGAAGGGTTGAATGAAGATGATTGGAATCAAACTCGACTTGACCAGTTGAACTTGATTGATGAGAATAGGCTTACAGTTGTCTGCCATGGTCAGATGTACCAAAAACGTATGATCAAAGCTTTTAACAAGAAGGTCAGACGTCAGGTATATCGGGTTGTTGACTTGGTAATCAAGTGTATCATATTGCCACAAGGTGATCCCAAGGGCAAATGGACTCCTACATACGAAGGACCATTTGTGATTAAAAACATATTCTCTGGTGGAGCAATGATCTTAACCACTATGGATGGCGACGACCTTCCGCACCCTGTAAACACAGACGTAGTTAAAAGATACTACGCATGAATAAAGACCCACTAGGTCGACTGGCCTAGGCAAAAATTAGGGCATCCCGGCGAACCAAAAGGGTTCAGGAAAAAATTAGGGATAAAATACAAAAGAAAAAAACTGTACACCCAGCAAGCTGAAAACCTGAAAGGGCGGCTTGGGCAAAAAAGGGTATCCCGGTGGACCAAAAACCCGAAAGGGTAGTCCAGGAAAAATTTGGGGATTAAAAGTGTATGACTATGTCTCGTTGGATCACCTTACAGACAACCTTTAGTATCGGCTGACAAACTCAAACGGTTCTAATCAATCCAATCGGCTTCGAACAAAGCAACAAGAGGATGAGACGCTCAGAGACACGAAGGCTATAGCAGAGTGGGAACCCCGTGGGATTATTTCACATAGCTATCTTTTCTTTGTATAAGTTTTCATTTTCTACGACGACATTCTCTTACTAGGATGTTCGTCTCTTGGTACAAAAATAGTTATTCAAGTTAATACAAAAATATTCCTTTAAAAGTGCAAAACTATCTATTTTTCTTTTATTTTCCTATTTTGTTTGCAAAAAAGTCCAATGATTATTTTTGAACATATGCATTTGAACGTGATTACTGTTTACAAATGAGCGCAAGAAAAGAGGTAACAGAAAACAGAATGACAATTACTAATGGCTTTAAGAAATAGGATAATATCTATAGGTCATTCCATAAAATCCCCGCAGGTACTTTCTCCAGCAAGAGCGAAATTAAGGACATTCTACTACAAAATTACTAACGTATCTCCAGTATGCAGCCTAATGGTATCAGGTGCTCTCACATCCCTGATGGAGCAAAACTTCCAGTTACCGCTCCAAAGATTCCCCAGTGAAAGTTTCTCAGCTTCTCAGGATTCCCCAGCAAGATTTCACGGAGTCCACAAGAAAGGCACAATGTTTCCCTTCCCCAACTGAGTTTATTTCTCTAATAATGGAAACTCATCCATCAACTCTTCAACTTCAAAATACAAAGACTTACACTCCTTATTCCCAGCAGTACTCAAGGATTTATTTTCCCCGAGTCCAGCAACACTACAGTAGAACAATTAATATGATCATACATTACATTCATACGTCATAGCATTGACAACACAAATGCATATAGCGCAATCTCATGCCATTCCTTTCATACAACATGGAATCTCATACAACTAACTCTTCACCTTTTAAGGAAATATCAATCAACAGAAAATTATCATTAACAAATTTCCAACAGGACAAATATTTGTGGACAAATCAATTACAGATCAATTCCCGAGAAAAGATTGGTTGACCATCTACATAACAAATATTTCCTTCAGACCTCTGCTGGTTCAGTTTAAATCTCTCAACGGTTTATTCTGATTCTTTCCTGCAGACATCTTCTCTGGTCCAGATAAGTCGCTTCAAGATTTATTCTGATTCTTCTCCAGACCCCTGCTGGTTCAGTTTAAATATCTCAACGGTTTATTCTAATTCTTTCCCGCAGACATCTTCTCTGGTTCAGATAAGTCGCTTCAAGATTTATTCTGATTCTTCTCCAGACCCATGCTGGTTCAGTTTAAATCTCTCAACGGTTTATTCTGATTCTTTCCTGTAGACATCTTTGCTGGTTCAAATAAGTCGCTTCAAGATTTATTCTGATTCTTCTCCAGACCCTTGCTGGTTCAGTTTAAATCTCTCAATGATTTATTCTGACTCTTCAAGATTGCAAGAACAAAGTGCAAGATATTTTTTTACTTGCATCACAATTCAAGATTCAAATATCATTCAAGTTTCAATTTTAATTCAAAGAATTCAAATGGTGGATAATGAGAATATGATAAAAGCCATGGATTGAACATGGAAAGGTTAAGTAAAATTCACATGAAAATAGGAAGAAAAGGATATCATTGGAGAATGTATCATTACAAGAATATTCGAAATTTCAAATAATTTCCATTTTTGCATTCATATAAATATCCATTCAAATTTCCAAGTTCATCATAAATTCAAGTTCATTCATGAGAAAGTATTTAAGCATACATTCAAACCTCGTCCATAAATGTCATGATTCAATTCATTCAAATTCAAAACCATTACACCATTCTTGATTTCATTACAAAATTGCACAAGTGTACATAACCATCAAACCTAAAACCTCATGACCAACTTTCTAAAACCTTGTAAAACCATACAAAAAAATATTTGTTGAAATCAGTCCATGAACCATGAGCAAGTTGATGTCCATTTGCATTCTTGCTATCCAAACTGTCAAACCAGATGCATAATAGTCCAAAAAAAATAGTCTGCAACTTGCTACTATGCTTGCTGCCACCAACTGGAAAAATAGCCCAAAACATGTAAAGAAAAGAAGCCTGCTACAAACCACCAAAATAGTCCAACCTTGCTGCAAAACAATAGCTTTGTTGCTAACATGCATCAAAACCTGTCCAAAACAGTCCAGCAATTGCATCAAGTTAGCAAATAAAAAAAACTGCAATAAAAAGGAGCAAATCAGCATACCAAAATTGTTCAAAAACTCATTAATTTCTCCCCCCCCCCCCCCCTAAACCCACTGCTGTTGTATATAAAACAGGGCAGCCCTATATGAAAAGAGGGAGGAGGATACAAAAATTCAGCAAGTAAACAACAGAAAAATTCAAGGAGAGAAAACTCAGCAAGAAAGAAATTTCAAGGAGAGAAAAACTTACTGTTTGAAGCTCCATCAGAGAGATTTCGATAGGTATTTTTCTTCCCCTCTATTACTTCTGCACAACCCCTTCATATGTACAGTCATGTCTGTTGAATTCATTTGCGTATGCTTGAATCATTTTTTTTCTACAATCTGTTATAATAAAAACAGAACCATATGATTTATACATAACAACTCAATGGCAATAACGACTGATCCATAAAAATAATCTCTTCCAACAAACATGTTAACAGTCGTGAAAAAACATAGAAACAAAAATCATATCCTCATAAAACTAGTATTACTAATTATTGTCACACACAAAACACATCACAAATATTTTTCTCAAGTCATTTTAAACTTCTCTTTGTCATACATGACCATCAATTCAAAAATAAGCTCATTAAACTGCAACCTGCAAAAACCATTCTAATCACAAACTACAAAGTCAACCATAACCTATTCAACCATTCACATCATCAATCCACCATATACACCATTGATCTACACATTCCAAACTTGTATAACTCACCTTCATCAACAAATTCACAAGTCAGCAACATAATTATCCCAACCCCAAAATGCATAGAATAGAAACAAGGGGAAATCGAGATAAGAAAAATTCCCAATATAAATTCAAACTCAGAACCACTCCAAATCATGTCAGGAAACTGTAAAACGCACCTTACGACTCCACTTCCACCTCCGTCACATTCTTCACCGCCTCGTCCAGTGTCTCCCTGACAAACAGAACATCAACGGCCTCGTCCTTCCTTAACAGGAGTTCATTTGTCGTCTCTGGTTCCTTAAACAGCCGGTCACGCTATTTGGTGAAGATGATGATGCGAGACTCGATCAACTCAAGTTTGTTCTCAAAGCTGGGTTATTCGAAGTTGATAGTGATATGACAGAGGGATAGACGAATATCGCGGAGTTGAGGAAATGGCAGAAGACGGGGATTGGGAGTGATAGAAAGAGGCAGAAGGATGAGGATAGTGCTATTGAGGATGATTACAGAGAAGTTGTTTTCGATGGAGGTGATGATGTTGAAGAGGAAGATTTTGGTTTGGAGAGAAAGTGTTCTTTATTTTCTTCTTTTTGTTTTTTTACAGTATCAATAACCAAGCTTAATAATTTCAATCTAGGAAACCAAAGTTTCTCTTTAACAGTAATAATTATTTAATCTGAAATTTGTCTTCCCCATGACTAAAGCTACAGTACCGCGGCGCCTAATCAAGATAGGGTTAAGATTATTTTCCTTGTTCCCCTTCATCAAAACTGGGTCAGCCCATTGGGCTGCTGGCCCTATCCAATTACCATTTTCCTTTATGTTTTAATTAAGTCATATTAATAATGAATGAAACAGAATAGCGTAGTGGCTGGAGTGTTGATTTGCAAGCGTGGTGTTCTGAGTTCGAGTCCTGGAGGGTGTTTCGTTTCTTTTTCTTTGTATTTTTTTCTTAAACACATACTTTTCCTTATTATTTACAAATAACTTTGGGCTTTACAATTCTTTTCTGGCCCATCTGGATTTCTAGCTCACACACCCATAGTCAGTTTAACAACACCATTTTACTTTGTTTTGTTAGTTTTGATTTTATTTGTTTTAATTTAATAAATCATGTAGTTTTGTTAGATAATTTTCTTAATTAGCTTAATTCTAAATTTAATTTAGGAAAATTTGTGAATAATTTTATTAACTAACATTTTATCATTTAGTTAACATTTTATTAATTTACTTAGTTTCTACATAATAAAAATAATACTAAAAGCTAAAAAAATATATACATTTGATTTAATTTCTTTAGTCAATTAATTTCATTAATAGAATAGATCTTTATTTTCTTTTTAAAATTCTCACAAATAAAAAATATCAAGAATTTTTATACTTTGTTAATTAATTTTTACTTCATAAACTATTGTAGTTTTAATTAGTTTGTTCGATTCGATTTGGTTGTATTGATTACCTATTTTGACTTTTAATCGCATTGGTCCATCCCCATTTGTAAATCTATACCCCCATTCTCGAAAGCTCTGTAATAGCGTAGAATTTTAATTTCCGCAATTTATTGTTTTCCTTATATTGTATAACAATTAGGCATGTATGGAAAGACATAAAATTAACCGCTAGATAACCTAATCAAAGAAAAATTAACTTGAATCGAACACACTTTTCACACGCGCACCTCTAGGGTAACCTCGCTTGTTGCATCAGAAACACAGTCATGTCCCTCGAATATGGGACGCTTTAGCAAAGACCCTTCGATAAAAAATATCATAGTACCTCGATGTCCCTCGATGCTGCCTTCGGTAAAACGATCTAGTCCTTTACAAGAATTGCTAAAGCGTCTCACAAGTTGCCTTCTATGACTGTACGATTGACCCATGCATGTCCCTCCATATCCAACAATGGGGCTTCTTACCAAATCAATGGTAAGATAGCCACATCTAAAGGAGGAGGAAAATAACATTTAAGACCTTTTGAGTAGGTAGGATGCTCCTAGTTGCTTGCTTTCTCACAACAAAACATTTTTTACACCAACACTTTCATCTTGAAACATTTTCAAAAGACAAAGCTTTTTTGTACGCGTTCTTATAGAGACGAGAACCATTATAAAGACGTTTTCGAAATACTTTCAAAATCCACACCACAAGTACATTTTCAAACAAAAAGCAAGTGATCTAGAAAGAAACTAAGAGCCCGTAGATAACTACGGATGAAAAGGGTGCTAATATCTTCCCTTTTCATAACCTACCCCTTGAACTCAAGAAAACATCTCTAAAGGTCTTTCCTGTTCTTTTCAGCCTTTCCTTTTGGATAAAAGAAAAGTTGGTGGCGACTCTTGCTATCCGTACAATTGCGATCAAACGCAAAACAACCAAGTCAGCTCTCCCACCGTGTTACAATACCAAAGGAAAAAATCTTGGCATTGGAAAAGTTGGTGCTCCACCTTTCACATCCATAGAAGATGTTCTCTATGTCAAAGGACTTAAGCACAATATTCTAATTATTAGCCAACTTTGTGACAAAGAGTTCAAGATCAAATTTAATAAAGATGAATGTTTGATCATGGACGAAACAACCAATGAGGAAAAACTCAAAGGTAACCGAACTAACAATATTTTTATGATTTCCTTAGATGAGTTATCTTTGAAAGTAAAATGTATCATGGTAAACAATAATGACTCATGGTTATGGAATAAAAGGGCAACCCATATACATATAAAACATTTAAATAAATTAACCAAACGTGATCTTGTCATTGGCTTACCAAAGATAAATTTTATCAAAGATAAGTTGTGCGATGCTTGTCAAAAGGGAAAACAAACTAGATCAACTTTAAAATCTAAGAATGTGGTGTCTACTACAAGTCCACTACAATTGTTGCATATAGACTTATTTGGCCCGTTTAGAACAAGAAGCTTCGGAGGTAATGTATATGCTTTAGTTATTGTTGATGATTTTTCTAGATATTCTTGGACTTTGGTCCTTGTACATAAATGTTATGCTTTTAAGGAATTTAAGAATTATGCAAAGCAAATTAAAAAATGAAAAATAATTAAATATTGTATCCATAAGAAGTGATCATGGTGGAGAATTCCAAACTGCATCTTTTGAATAACTTTGTGAAGAACATGGTATCTCTCACAATTTTTCAGCACCAAGGACTCCACAACAAAATGGAGTAGTAGAAAGAAAGAATTACTCTTACCAATTCCAATCTCCCTCCAATATTTACTTCACCAAAAGAGTAATTCCCTCAAAAAATTATCTATAAATACTCACTCATTCTTACATTTTTAAATCACAACACAAACATTCTCTCTTTCATAAATCTCTCCATCCCAAACCCTTTCTCTCCAAGAAAAACTCCAACCTTGTCATGGGACCATCAAGAAAGGAAAAAGGCAAGTCAAAGGCCACTGAAGGAGAATCTCAAAATAAAGAGGAACATGATCCAATCTTGGCATTCCGATTACGACTTCTCACTCCGATAAAATATGGTAATCTCTCATCCTTTTCTTCAACAACTTTTAGTTTTCCATCAATGTTGGCTAGGAAAGGAGTAAGTGAACTCGTCAATAAATATGGAGTTTACTACCCGGAGTTGATTCGTGAGTTCTATGCAACTATGAAAATTGGTGTCAGCGGTGTTCTTTCATCGTGGGTAAAAGGGAAGCACATCTTGATGTCAACCACTCAATTTAGAAAATGCTTGGGTGTTCCTAGTAACGGCTTACTCATAAAGCATGGGTATACCATTGATGTTGATGCTTACAACCATACCCGCTACTACTATAACATCACTCGTCTCTCTGAAAGAGAAATCTTGGACAAAAAAGAAGAAAGTTGGTTCTACAAAAAATCGGTTAACTTTTTATTCCTCCAACCTCACTGTAAGTGGCCGTTGTTGTACCCCAACTTTTGCCCCTAGGATTCCCCTATCATATCATATCAACTCGATCATAACAAGATCACATTAGGGTTGGTTCTCCCTCTTTTTCTATTTCTTATCTTTAAGTTTTCTCTTGAGGGATCTCCAAGCACCTTAGTTGTGTATTTTGTTAATGTGTTGTTGACTAACTTCTAATCAAAATACCAAAAAATATTTGTCTTTGTCTTTTTATATTTTTGTTTTGTAGGTACCGAGTCAAAGCATCTGACAAATAAGGTTTTTCAGTATTATTTCCCTAAAATCTCTATTTGCAAAGAAAAATGATTAAAATTTTAATTTTTTTCACTGTACAATCGACCGCTCTTAGAGTTTAATGGATTGCACAAAGTGCATTTTGCGCAATACTTGGAAAAAAAACACTGATGCAATCGATTGCTCCCAGAGTACAATCGATTGTATAGAGTGAAATTTTGAAAAAAATCAGAAATTTCAAGCTTGTCATTTTTTTGGCTCCAATTTTTTTTTTTTTGAAAGATATATCATTAATTCAAATTTTGGATCCTATAATCAATTACCAAGCCTAATTTCATTTCCCAAACCAAACTCCAAACCACCATTAATCCTAAGCGTAAACTATATAAATAGAGCCCTCATTTCATTCAAATCTGAAGCTTTTGATAGCCAAATTCACTTTGCTAAAAAATCTCGCAATTCCCTCCATCTACCAAATTCACTCAAAGCTCTATATTTTAAATAAAAAAAAGTTAGTAAGTTTTTCATTTAAGATTACTAATCTTTGACCTAACCTTCATCCAAACAATTTTTCTTTATCAATTCTCTACATCCAAGCTTGGGAAATTGATTCTTGGGGCTGAATTGAAGCAAATTCTTGAAGTTGTTTTGATAATTCTCTAGATCTACCTTTGGTAAGTTGGATTCTTCATCTTTCACAATGTGATCTCTTGTTGATCTTTGGATTTGATTCATTGGGCATTGTTTTTTTATTCCATTGGTGATATTTTCTCATAATTTTATAGAATTTTCATGCACAATTAAATTCATGATCATAAGGTGTTTGATGGAAAGTTTGAACAAGAATTTGGCCTTTTGAAATGATGATTTGTTGTTTTGCACAGGGTGCAATTGATTGCTACCATAGCACAATCGAAAGTCACATAATTATTTTACGTATTTCTTGAAAAAAGCACGGATGCAATCGATTGCTGGAAAAGTGCAATCGATTGTAACAGAGGCAAAATGTGTTTTCTGCCTTGTTTTAGGACTTTTTTTATCCATCTCTATTTTTCTACTCACTCCTTTTGATTGCTGATTTGGATTGCAATTTTAAATGTCCAATTTCTCTTTAAATTCAATGGACTTTTGGTGTAGATGAAGTTGGATAAATGTTCATTAATTCAAATCTACCGAAGAGTGAATTATTTAATTCATTTTTAGTGTTTGGATTAATGATACATTTGGTACTTTAATCCAATGATATGAGTGATTGAATTTAAAGATGAAAGATATTTAAGGTAGTGATCCAAATTAGCTTATCATTCCCCTCCCTTTTCATCTTATCCCCCTTTCTTATTGTAGTATATGTTATGGGATGACAATCTCTATATCATTTATCCAAACATGAAATATATAGATTGCTATTGACCGGCCTCAAAATAGGTGCGACTTCTACATAACTCCACTTACGATTGTTTAACATAGCACTAAATTTTGTCCTGATTTAAGAAATGATCATTCGTTGCCCAAACCTATGTTTTCAATCCCAAGTATGCTAATTTGAACCCTTTGATCCAATAACCTTGAGATTCATTGTTAGGAGGCTTTGGTTCTACCAATCCTCCAATGGATCTTCATCAATGTTGGTCAATGCAGATCACTTAAACATCATTGATCATTAAATGTTTCCTTGAGGATTATTAAATGGATGATATACTTGACAAAAATAAAATTCAACTTGTTATTTAGAGGCTTTGGTTCTACCAATCCTCTAATGAGTTCAAAATGCAAGTTTCAAGATGGTCATCCAACTAACCATTAACTTCTAACAATTGACCTTATTTTATGCTTTTATCTTATGCCCTTTACTTTATGCACCATTTATTTTAGCATTTACATTTCATGTTATTTTTATATTTGCTCACTTGATAATTTACTTTTATTCCATTTTTATTTTGCTCACTTGAGTTTTTCTTTTCCTTTTTGAAGATACTTAATAATCAACATGAACCATAAAAAACTTTAATGATACTTGGACTACTTGATTACTATCCTTGGCATTATGGAGTATTGGACTTCCTGGACTTAGGATTAGAGACCTTGACCTATGTTGGAGACCTTGTAACCTTAATTTATATTGTGTCTAGAGTTCTTTGGGTTTACCTCAAGAAATTGGGTTGTTTGTTTGTTTTGTGTCCAGGTTATTGTGATTACATACTTTATCTGTAATCTGGAATTCATTTGTATACAGTCGTTACTCTGCCCAATTTTTGTGAAGACTTATACATTTGAAGCTTGGTTTTCTGAAGAGGTTTATTATCCTTGTTGGTTTTAATCCAAAGAAGGAGAATTATATCTTTACTCATGATGTCAAGTGTTGGCATCTTGTTGGTTAGATGGTTCTTATCCTTAGCTTTTACCTTATGCTTTAGGATAGTCTCTTCATCTCCTCCCATCTTCTTTAATTTAAAAAATCTTCTCCCTCCTTTTGAAAACTCTTCTTATTTCTAAACTTGAACCACTTTAATAATAAACTTTTATTTAGGTCCATGCATTTTCAAAACATTTTCATAAATAAACTTCAATCAAATTAATAATATCTTGACATTTTTGTGAGAAGACTAAAATTAAATCAATCTCATTCAAACCATTTTTCCATTTTGGATTTTACTTTAAAACTTTTCTCAAAAGATTGGACTCTTGTCAATCCTTGTAGTGATGCAAACAACTATACTTCTACAATATATAGTGAAGTGAGATATTTTCCACTTGGGTGTTGAGTGAGACATTGTTGATTTTAAAATCCAATCCATATCCTCCACTTTGAGATGATGCAAATTATCATTTTTCATGATTGTGGGTAGTAAGTATGTTTTCCACACGGACAATGACGATGATGTCTTAGCTCATAAAGATAACCAATACACTTGTGTTTAAAAAATTTTAAAGGCGAACTACGTGTACCCTTATCCCCTATTGCACGAAAGGTGGTATGTAGGCACTAAAGATTCGCAACCGCGGCGGGTGCAAAAATCATAAAAAAATATTTCTTTTCTCACCTCCACCATCTAGTTTTATACAATATTTTATAGCCAAAATATACAGGTTTTACAAAGAGGTTCCTACGGAGTACCGTAGATTTTTAGGGTGCTAATACCTTCCCTTTTCATAACCAATCCCCTTACCTTGAATATTTTCCCCCTCTTTTGGGTTATTCGCTCTTTTCCCATTCCTTTGGAAATAATAAAGCACGGTGGAGATTCTTATTTTGATCTGTATAAGTCTAGTCAGTCCAATGGCTTAGTCTTAACATTTCTACCACTACAACCGTATGCTACATTACTTTATTGCTTACATTTTTCTTCCTAAGAACTCAAATCACTCTCAAATAAGTGATCTCGAGATGCAAGTCTTATTTGCAATAAAAAATAATCTTCAAATAAATTGGGCATACTTAATCATGAACTATATGGAGCATATCAAAAATCTATCTGGCGGACTTCCATATGCTCATTGGATAACCAAGATTCTCAAGTTTGGAAAGGTTAGCTTCCGAGGAGAAACCGAAACCAAAATGACTTCAAGAGATTGTGATATTTCGATTGCAGCGACAAACAAAAATATGGAAATTTACAAAGATGAAGATGGATTGTTCAAGCATAGAGAAAAAGGAGCTTACTCCAATCAATATGCACATCCTCCACCACCCGCATATGACAGCTAAATAGCAAATGAGATGATTTATCACAAACTTTGCTCAATGGAAATTTTCATGATATCAAAATTTCGTGATATTCGTCAAGACTTGGCCATCCTTCAAGCTAATCAAGAGGATTCAATGATTTAGAGTGATGATGAAGAATTATAAATGCCTTGGTACATTTTTTTGTTGTTTATGTTCTTCCTATTTGATGTCTTTATCTTTTGTATTGTGTATCGTATTTCCTTTCGTATCATTTATGTAATCAAAGACCTAATGTCTAGTGTGTTTTAAACTTTACATTAACCTTGTGTTTGTGTTACAAATTGTGGTATATTTTACTTGTGATTTATATTCTATTTAACTATGGTCTTTTCTCCATCCTTTTTTATATTAACAAAGGGGGAGAATAATTGTGTGCTTCTGTTTAGTGATGCAGAAAATTTTTCCAGATTTTAAAGCTTAATCTTTGAAAAATAAGTCTTCAAAGGCTACATAAATCCAGGGGGAGAAATACAATTTAGGGGGAGAATGCACATCACTATGGTACACATACAAGAAACACTTAAAAACCTTGACGCACAAGCTACAAATGTAAAATTGGTTGTCTACATCAAAAATGGGAGAATGTGATTGCACGCACTCCAATAAAAGCATTTTGATGAAGACCACCATGCATAAAATCAAAGAAATCAAGCCTGTGGAAAAGAAGATTTTCAAAATTATATAATATTTCAAGATCATTCTATAAAGTCTTCTACAAGTGTACAACCAACTTCCAAGATGAAAATTTATGAAGATTCATCAACAAGTTAGGTACAAGTTTTAAATTGAGGTTTTTAAAATGATATAGTGCTCAAAATATACTCTAAACATTTTACATAAATGTCATGATCATTTAAGAGTAAAATATTGCATGTCCATCCCTTAGAAAATAAGTTTTTATCACTTTCACTCATTGGTAACCGATTACAGGGTTATAGTAACCGGTTACAGGGCTTCCCAAAAATAAAAATTAATTAATGGTTCAGTGGTAACCGGTTACAGCTTTTGGGTAACCAGTTACAGCCATGCAGATTTGAAAAAAAAATGTATGTTGTCATGTCTGTGTAACCGGTTACAGCCCTACGGTAACCGGTTTCCACTGAAGTAAATTTTCAAATATTTTTTATTTTACTTGGTTGTTGGGTTATACCTCTTGTGGTCTAACCATTGTATCATTTTACTCATTTGGGGTGTAATGAAAGGGTGCATTTCATATATAAAATTCATTTGCATTATGATCATAACACATGACATATTATTCAAATTTCAAAGAATTCTTAAGAGTTGTAAAACTTTGAGAATTTACATATTGCATAAAACATTGTTTAGAAAATTCCTACTCATCATTGTTTCAGCATATACTGAGAACTAGGTATGACTATAAATGTATTTTTAAATCTTGTCTTAGTGTCTTGGTAACCATAGTGTTATTCAAGAATTTATCATACTTTGTAAAAATCAGATTTTGTATAAGATTAACCTTGCATTCCAGGATTGTTGGAGCAAGTGTGTGCATTGAAGAGGATTGTTCTTCTTGCACTTAGTGTTCAAGATCTTAAAGGTTTTAAGAGACTTTAATCTCCCTATAGATTAGATAGTAAGGAATAACCTTTAGTGTGATTAGGCTTGTGCAGTCATTCTAAACTATAGTGAAATCTCTTTCATGTTGGTAAGAGGACTGGAGTACTCTCGATCTATGAGGGGAACCAGTATATATCTGGTGCTCATTTACTTTCCGCATTTTATTTCTTTCATCACCATAATCAGGAAAATAATAACTTTAAAAGAGAAGGAAAAGATTAACCATCACCTAATTCACCCCCACCCCCTCTTAGGCGCATTATTAACTTACAAAGAAGAGGGGCATTAAACAAGGGGCTTGTTCAATTAAGACACTTTATACTAATTCTAAAGAAGAATGGATTTCCTTTCTTGGATTGGTGCCCCATAAATGTAGGTGGGTGTTATACCCTAATTTTTGCCCCTAATATTTCCCATCATCTCATATTATCAATACATCAAGATCATACAATAGGGTTGATTCTCTCTTTTTATTTTATCCCATCTTTAGGTTTGCTCTTATGGGATTACCAAGCACCTTGAGTTGTGTATCTTGTACATATGTTCTTTTAACTAAAATCAAAATATGTATATATGTCTCTTTGAATGTTCAATATTGTAGGTAATGGCACAATTGTATTCATCTCACCATCTTCTAGCACAGAGGGTCAAAACTAGGTTTTGAGTTAAATCAGGAAATGTTTGAATTTTTGGGAAAGACTTAATTCCATGCTCCTCTACATGTTCATGAGCATCTATGGTTGGAAATTTGATCATCAATTTTGATTTTAAAAGGTTCAATTGATCAAATGGGGTAAAATAATCATTTTGTCAAAAGTCAACCAAAGTCAACTATTGGACAAGTGGACTTTAGGTCAACCATCAACTCAATGTCCTCACAATTCATGATCAATGGTGGAAGAAAATCAAGAGGAAGTGTTGAATTAGAGATAACTTGTCAAATAAGTTATTTGAAATTTTCTAGTACTAAACTTTGAATGATCATAACTTCTTCATTTGTTATTGAAAAAATGCAAACCTTACATGTTTAGAAAGAGGATAAAAAGTTCTTCAACTTTGTCATTGAGGGCTCAAGTCCAAAAAGTGAAAGGAGAAGAAGTTATTGAGCTTTGAAAATTTTGCACACTTAGTGAAATTTCTAAATATGTGCACAAGACATGATTTCTTCATGGCTAATTTTGAATATCCATTTGATCTCAAATAAAAAAGTTGTCAACATCAAAGTTGGAGTTTGAAACTTTCTCTTCACTTTTGATTCAAGAATCATATCAAATGGTCAAGTGTATAGAGAGATACAATGCTTAGGATCATCATTTTTCCCTTTGAAATATTGATTATTTTGAGAAGTGTCCAACATCAAAGATCAAGCTCCATGTGTTATGAACAACTTTGCTTCAAGAATTTTCTCATAATAGTTCCTACATTTCAAGATATGATCATGTGAAGTAGGTGACATGAAACTGATTTTTTTCCCAGCAACAAGGCATGTCGCGCATGCATACCAGGAAGGAATTTCATCAAACATGTTGAACATGAAAGTTAGAGTATGTTGTGCCCTCTTCAATTTTGATTCAAATTCCGTTTCATTTCATGCACTATGGAGAGAGATATGATGAGTTGAAGTTGTGATCATTATATTGGCCAAGCTTGCATGGAAATGCATGGGGTTTATGTCAAAAAGGCATCAGTCTGCTAGCTCACATTCCATGCTGATTTCATTTAATCAAAATGACCTCCAAAAGATCAGCAACACAAGGAAAAACGCAACACACCACCTTATTTTCTTGCCACTTATACCCTCCAAGCAAAACTTGTGCACGAATCTTTCTCACTCTATAAAAGAAGCTATCCCAACTCACTATAGACAGAGGACAATACACACATGAAGAGGCACGCAAGAGAGAGAAGATAAATTTGAATTCATCTTCTTCAAAGGGTGCTATCGGATTCCATTTTTTTCTCATCAAGATATCTTCATTTTTTCTCTCGCTATTTCCTCTAGATTCAAGGATCGATACAAGTGATTTTCCGGGTTTCTAAGCTTGTAAGCTTGATTCGAAGAAGTAGTGGAAGAACTCCACTGTGATCGGTGGATCTGGAACTGACTGTTTAACGCTGGTTCCGCGAAATGTCGCGGAAGCAAGAGTCGCCACCGTCTTTTATTTTCTCCAATATGGACATGACAAAAGCACATCAAAATTCCTTATGAGATAGTTTCTCAGTTCGGGAGGTAGATTTATAGAAAGGGAAGGTGTTAGCACCCTTTCTATCCATGGTTATCCATGGGCTCTTAGATACTTGTTCATTGTGTTTTCAAAAGTGTTTTCTTTTCAAAGTGTGAGTGGGTTTGAAAAAGTTTCATTGAAAGATTTCTGAATGACTCTTGTATCAGTCCTCAAGAGTGTTTGAAAAATTATTTTGAAAGCTTTTTGAAAGTGTCGGTGTGAAAAGGTTTTTGTTTGTTTTTTGAAAAGAGCAAGTATCCATGAGTCATCTACCTACCCTAAGAAATTAGGCTGTATAAATGTCCTTAAGGTAGTGTCATCCCACCATTGAGAGGTAGGTAGCACCACCGTTGGAGATGTTCGGGTCAATTCGAGGTTCGGGACATGGTGATCACCAGAGCAATGGGAAGACACCATAGAAGCTACCCTCATGCCAGGTTCCCGGATCATGAGGACTTACTAAGACATCCTCTACTCGACGATCACCTTTCGAGGCAAGGCAACAGTGAGGCGTACCCTAGGGGTGGTGTGTGATTCGTGTGTCATGTTCAGTTATTTTTGTCTTGTCCATGTCATTGGTGATCTACGCATTGTTTTTATTTGGTCATTCATTCTTGCATACCATTATTAACAGTTAAAAAATTGCGGAAAATGTAAAGTTCCTAAATTATTACAAAGGCGCGAATCCACATCGCCAAATTAAATCCAGGACCCAATTTGACAGAAAGTAAAGAAATAAAGTGCGGAAGATAAATATTACACGGCTTTGGGAGAAGTACATAAAAATTATACGAAAAGAAAATAAATGCGCGAATAGGAATTAAAATTGGCAACGAGGGCGTTGGACCCTTTTTAATGAAATTAGATTATTATTTACAAATTAGTTCAATTAAAATAAAAAAGAGAAATTATTTTTGAGGTTTTCGTATTTATGGCTTTTTAATGAGAATTAAACGAAATTAACTAATTAACCCTAATTCTACAACTTTTATTTATTAAGAAAACATGTTAAAATTTAAACCTAAAATTAAATTAATTATTTACATGCAATTTGATTTATAAAAATAAATAATATTTAATTATTAGTGAAAAGAAAAGAAAAAGGATAAAAATTGATTAAAGCCCCAATTCTACAAATTTTAAGTTAATTAAGAAAATGTTTGAATTAAACCTAATTTAATAGCTAAAATTAATGAGTAGTATTTATTTACAAAATATTAAAATAAAATATATTTTTAATTTTTATGGCCTTTCTGATTTTTTTGTGTTTTTTATATTATTACGAAAATATTAATTAAAGAATCAAATTAAAAAACTAAATAAAATAAGAAATAGAAAAATATGAGAAAAGGAATTAGGAATGCAAACCATGGGGGTCTGTCCCCAAATTGGAGGGTTTGTTAGCATTTTAGGCCCATTAAACTCATGGCCTCGTTTGACTCTTGGGCTGGCATACATGTGCGTTGACTGAGGCACACCCTAGTCTCTGAATCCTGGCCCTTGATTGAGTGCAGTGGGACGCGTGGCGTAGCTGGATCAGGGGTGTATGATGTTCCCTTGTAACGAAACTGCACGCAAGCATGTTAATAAAAATAATATGGAAAGGGGTGGGGACCTGGGGCTCGAACCCAGGTCCCAGGGATTACCAGTAACGCGCCTTGCCAACTGCTCCACTTGCGTTCTTTGTTTATATAACAACTAATAAATAATATGAAATAAACAATGGTTAGTGGATAAATTCAGCGCAAAAATTCAAATCACCCTATCATGCTTTGACACTTCATCATCTTCTTCGTTTGGCTCTTTTTCCTGAAATATAAAAGGTGGTTAGCGGGGGTTTTGAACCCCCCCAAAATATGCATTTTCCAGTAATAGCGATTAGGCCGCCTTGGAGTATAAATTAGGCGCGAGGAGTGTTTTGTTTTCGTCCAAGCACGCTGAGTTCATTCATGGTATTGGCATGTCCTAATTTTACAGTAGCTGGAAACGCCCAAATTAGAACTTGAAAAACCCTAGATATCTTTAATGGTGAATCCTTATATAACGCGTGAAAACTCAATCAAAGCATATGGTTAGTTTCAGAATCATCCAATTAGCAAGAATCCATGAAAAAAATGCAATGAATATGCTTAAATATTAAAACACGATTATGAAAAAAATGTGAAAAAGTTTGAATCCCCTATAACGATTCTGGGCGTTAGAGTTGATGTTCTTGATTGGAATAGTCTCCTGGTCACCTTGGCAAGCTAATGGAATGATTATTTTGGCTTGAATCGCCCTAAAACCTAGTTTTCAGTTTTCAACTTTTTTGCAAAAAACTCAAGTTTTGTTCTTGGTCTATGGCGTAGCTGGGAGGTCATATGCATTAGGGTTAGCATCAATATATACATGTGAATGATTAGGGTTGGTTTTTTTGTCCAAAGAATCCATGAATTGAAGGAATCAATCTTTGATTTTTATGCCATAATTTTCCAATCTTTTTCAAGCATATTTGGTCTCAATCATATCCAATCACCATAATTCCTTCCAAATCTGATCATACACGAAATCTTAAGCCTATTCCATGCACAAAAAGATTTAGAAAATTAGGTTTAGTATTTTTCACCTATTTATTTTAATTAAATGAATTATTAATTATTAAAAATCCAAATAAATAAATAAAAATGATAAAAAACTTCCCTTTGGGCCAAATGGTCGTGCACATGCCTTGGATGATGAATTGTGGAAGAAAAAGAGGCCCATTAGCAATTTTTAAGACATTTGAAGCAATGTTGACTTTTCAAAATATCCAAAAAATTCCCAACTTCCACAAGGCATAACTTGCTCAATTTTTAATCTTTGCTCATGTTCTTGGACATTTTGGAAAGGTCTTTGAATCCTCTAACCAATGCCTTTGGTCCCATGTCATTTTGATTTACCAATCTCAAGTTATGGCCTTTGACTTAAAGTCCCTTTTTGTTGACTTTTGAAAATGACCTATAATGTTGAAATTGATAACTTTTTGTGAGAGCATTTCTTGGACTTAAGTGTGAAGAGGAGTTGTAGGAAATGTCTTTCTCTTCAAAATGAGCTTTGGATGGAATTTTTCTGATAATCCATGTGAAAGTTATGCCCTGGTCAAGTTACAGTTGACTTTTTCAATTGTCCAAATATGGAAACTATTGCATCTTGATGATTTTTGAGCCAAACTTTGAGAATCATGATCAAGCATTGATTAAATGATGTTTGTGGCTTCAAAATGAGATGTTGACCAAAATTTTTAACTTTTGACTGTCAAATGACCATTTTGCCCCTGCAGTTGACTGCTGAGCAATTAGGGTTTTTGATTGTGCAATTTTGTGCTGTAAGTCTTGAAACTTGGTATGAGGATGCTTGACCATGTTTATAAGCATGTGGGACTTGATTGAACCCTTGGAAACTTCATTTACTTAGCCAGAACCAAAACCCTAATTTTTGATTGTTAGGAGGCCCTTGAATTGTGCAACCCTTGGAGAGATTTTGAAGCATGCTCTTTGCAAATTTTGAAGAATATGGGAGGGCAAATTTTGGGGTACAACAGTTGCCCCTGTTCAATCTTCTTAAACCTGAGGATGTAGATTGGCTTGCGTGCCTTTCGTAATCCGAAGGTGGAAGATGATTGAACACTAGAGTGCCCAGAAATTTGCACTCACATAGTAGAGTGTCAGCGGTATGATGCAGGGAATGGGCTTACAGATGCCATTTGGAGACTGTTTGTATGTGGATGGGCTTATAGATGCCATCTAAGTGTCGATCGCGTAAGAGATTCCTTAGCGAGAATTTGCGTACCTGAGAAAAAGAAAATAATTACCTGACCTGTTACAGGAGCTGGTCTTCAAATTCTTTGTATGGATGTGTCCTGACTGGTTACAGGAGCTGAATCTGGAGCTTCAAACGACGATGAATGAACCAGGGATGGTTACTACCTCAACAGGAACGGTGAGAGAACCTTGGACGACTTCAACCTCAACAGTAATCATTGAGAGAATCTTGGGACGATTACTACCTCCGCAGTATCGGGGAGAGAACCATAGGCGACTACAACCTCAACAGCAAACATTGAGAGAATCTTAGACGACTTCGACTTCAACAGTAACGTTGAGCGAATCTGGGGATGATTACTACCTCCGCAGTAACGGGGAGAGAACCACAGGCGACTACAACCTCAACAGTATCATTGAGAGAATCTTGGATATCTTCTACTGAGTCTTTATCAGGAAAATCTGTTAGGGGTCGATTTAACTGGACTAGAGAAGGCCTTTGACTGGATAAGAAACAGAAAATCTTAGGGTCGATTAACTGAACCGGTCTAGGTCTTGAAATGTCTTCAACTGGATAAGAAACAGAGAGATCTTAGGGTCGATCTGACTGAACCAGAGAAGGCCTTGGACTAAGAAACAGAAAAGTCTTAGGGTCAACTTAACTGAACCGGTCTAGGTCTTGGGATGTCTTCAACTGGATAAGAAACAGGGAGATCTTAGGGTCGATCTGACTGAACCAGAGAAGGCCTTGGACTGGATAAGAAACAGAAAAATCTTTGGAGTCGATTTAACTGAACCAGACTAGGTCTTGAAACATAGTTGAAAATTTAACTGGATCTTTCCTGAAAGGTAAAGGTCAGTCATATGCAATGCATGGTATGGATCAAGCAATGATGTTCTCAACATAAATGAGATTTGTAATATATGATGCGTATATGCATGCTATAATGATGTATGTGATGTATAGGAAGGTATGTTTTTCGTCTAGGAAAGTAAATCCTTGACGGGTGCCGGGAAGTCATATCCTGGGCTGATGTTGAAGAATAGATTTTGTCTCCGCTAGGGATAATAGTTGCAAGAATATCGGTACGAGAAGATGACTCCGTTGGGTAATAAACTTGGCGAATGATTACTCTGCGGGGAGAAAAGTACTCTAGCGATCTTGCTGGGAAGCAATACTCTGTGGGGAAAGAGGTACTTTGTTGAGTTGTTGATAATAACTTGCTGGGGATACCCTTGCTGTGTTGGAAGTGCTAATAGACTTCGCTGGGGATAAGAAGACTTCGTCGAGGACGCTCTTTCCGTGGCTTTTGGCTGAGGATAACCCAGTTATATCCTGGTAAGGAAATAACTCTTTGAATAAAGCCAGGAGACGCGTTCGTGCTCTGTGAGGATAAGCTTCCAGAATCTACTGGGGATAAGCTTACTGCTTGGGGAGATGAATTCCAACTTTTCCTGGGAAAACTGGATTGGACTCTCTTGGGGAAGTTTTGAATTGTATCGGAGAAGTGATTCCACTGAATGTTGGATATACCGCCGGGGAACAATCTTTAGGTCAAGACTGCCGGGGATGCTTGTTAAGAGTGCATATATACTGGGGAATGTTGAGATCTGCTGGAGGATACCCGACTTCCTTAAGTTTGATAATATAGCTTGGGGAAAGTGCAGTGACTTGCTGACTCACTTTCTGGGGAATTAAGATATCTGGTTATGTTCTTTAATTGAACCTACCTTAGTACCTTGGAGGATAGAACAATTAGATTGCTTAGACAACTCTTTATTGCCCCTGTTTCTAATGTTACCTGTAATTAATCCTTTGTTTCGCATGCAAATATTCATGAGTTAGCAGATTATTGTCGATGCATATATCACAAATTGAACCTTGGACGTTCTTCGCAAAGCAAAACAGAAAAGGAAAACCAATTGGCAATTTTAACTGAAAAGTGTATTTGTATTGATTTTTGAATTGCCTGAAAATAGGCGTTTTATGTACAAGAGGCTGACGTCCTAGTAAGAGAACGCCGCCGAACAAAAGAGTTTATACAAATTTTGTACAAGAGAAAATAAAACAGCTGTGTGAAATGAATGATCCCACTGGGTTTCAACTCCGCTATTGCCTTTATATCTCCGAGCGTCTCATCACTTGATGACCTTAGTGGAAGATGAAGCTGACTGATCGATGCCGTCTGAACTTGATGTAGATACTGGATTCTAGATGCAAAGTGATCAATGAGACATAGTATTACGCTTTTATCCCTAACTTTTGCCTGGACCGCCCTTTCGGGTTTTCAGTCCACCGGGATACCCATTTTTTCCCAAGCCGCCTTTTCAGGTTTTCGACTTGCCGGGTGTACAGATTTTTCATTTCATCCCTTCATTTTGCCCGAACCCTTTTGGTTCGCCGGGAAGCCCTAATTTTTGCCTAGGCATGTCAGCCTAGCGGGTCTTTTTTCATGCGTAGTATCTTTTTACTATGTCTGCATTGGCGGGGTGAGGAAGGTCGTCACCATCCATGTTGGTTAGGATCATGGCTCCTCCTGAGAACACATGTTTAACCACAAATGGCCCTTCGTATGTAGGGGTCCATTTGCCCCTTGGATCACTCTGAGGAAGGATGATTCGCTTGATTACCAGATCCCTAACTTGATATTCCTGTGGTCTGACCTTTTTGTTAAATGCCCTGATCATCCGTTTCTGATACGTCTGACCATGACAGATAGCAGCAAGTCTCTTTTCATCAATGAGGTTTAGCTGATCAAGTCGTGTCTGGATCCAATCATCTTCGTTCAGGTTTGCATCCTTCATTATTCGGAGAGAGGGTATTTGTACTTCGATCGGTAAGACTGCCTCCATACCGTAAACCAAGGAGAAAGGAGTTGCCCCGGTTGACGTCCTGGCTGAGGTACGGTACCCATGTAGAGCGAACGGTAACATCTCGTGCCAATCCTTGTAAGTCATTGTCATCTTCTGCACAATTTTCTTGATATTTTTATTTGCTGCTTCTACAGCCCCATTCATCTTCGGTCTGTAAGGAGAAGAGTTATGGTGCTGTATTTTGAACTGCTCGCAGAGCTCAGTGATCATCTTGTTATTAAGATTGGTACCGTTGTCTGTAATAATTCTTTCTGGGACGCCGTATCGACAGATCAGGTTATGCCGAATGAACCGTTCCACAACAGTCTTGGTTACCGTAGCGTAGGAAGCCGCTTCGACCCACTTCGTGAAGTAATCAATCGCTACCAGGATGAAGCGATGCCCGTTAGATGCCGTAGGTTTAAGCTCACCGATCATGTCTATGCCCCACATTGCAAACGGCCAAGGCGCAGTCAGAACATTTAGAGGAACTGGGGGAACATGCACCTTGTCTGCATATATCTGACATTTATGGCATGTCCGAGAATGTTGGTAGCAGTCTGCTTCCATTGTGGACCAGAAATATCCTGCCCGAAGGATCTTCTTTGCCATAGTGTGTCCACTGGAATATGTACCAAAGGTCCCTTCATGCAGCTCCTCCATGATCCTTTCTGCTTCAGTCTTATCCACACAACGCAGTAAGGTCGAATCATGGTTTCGCTTGTACAAGATGTCGTTGCTAAGGAAGAACTTCACTGCGAACCTTCTCAGAAACTTTTTATCATTGACAGATGCACCTTCAGGGTATTCCTGAGCTTCCAAATATCTCTTCACCTCATGGTACCAAGGCTTCTCAGTCACCAATTCAGTTTCGAGATCACAACAGTATGCCGGTTCGTCCAATTTCCAGATGATGATCCGGGGAGCCTCATTATCCCATTTGACCTTGAACATGGAAGACATCGTAGCTAACGCGTCCGCCAGCTGATTCTCCTCTCTTGGGAAATGTTCAAAGGTTATCTTCGTGAAGTGAGGGATCAATGTCAACACACATTCCCTGTAAGGAATAAGATTCGGATGTTTCGTATCCCACTCTCCTTTGATCTGATTGATTACAAGAGCGGAATCTCCGAAGACACTCAGAAACTTGATCCTTAAGTCGATCGCAGCTTGAAGACCCATGATGCATGCCTCATACTCCGCCATGTTGTTGGTGCAGTTGAAACATAGCCGGGCAGTGAGTGGAGTATGAGTGCCTTGAGGAGATATGATCACAGCGCCGATGCCGTTACCCAAAGCATTGGAGGCTCCGTCAAAGTGCATAGACCATCGGGATCCTTCCTCAGGTCCTTCATCCGGTCCAGGTACTTCACAATCAGTCACTATCATGATGCTTTCGTCCGGAAACTCAAAGTTCATTGACTGATAGTCGTCTACGGCCTGATGTGCCAAGTGGTCTGCCAATACACTTCCCTTGATGGCTTTCTGGGTTGTGTACTGAATGTCGTATTCCGTCAAGATCATCTGCCATCTTGCTATTCTCCCAGACAGAGCAGGCTTTTCAAATATGTACTTTATAGGATCCATCTTTGAGATCAATAAGGTAGTGTGGGTCAGCATATACTGTCTCAGCCGGCGAGCAGCCCATACCAAAGCGCATCAAGTTTTCTCAAGCAGTGAGTATCGGGTCTCACAGTCGGTAAACGTTTTTCTAAGGTAATAAATGGCATGCTCTTTTCGGCCAGACTCGTCATGCTGCCCCAGCACACACCCCATTGAGTTGTCAAGTACTGTCAGGTATAGTATCAGAGGTCTCCCTTCAACCGGTGGCATAAGAATGGGTGGTTCTTGGAGATACTCTTTGATTCTGTCAAAAGCAGCCTTACATTCATCATTCCAACGTACTACCTGATCTTTCTTCAGCAGCTTGAAGATTGGCTCACAGGTAGCAGTTAAATGCGAGATGAACCGAGCAATGTAATTCAGGCGTCCTAAAAAGCCTCTGACTTCCTTCTTTGTCTTAGGAACTGGCATCTCTTGAATAGCTTTGACTTTGGCAGGGTCCACTTGAATGCCCTTATCACTTACCACGAAGCCTAGCAATTTTCCAGATCTTACCCCGAAGGTGCACTTGTTCGGGTTCAATCTCAGCTTGTACAACTTCAGACGGTCAAACAACTTCTGCAGATGATCTAGGTGCTCTTCTTCAGTCTGAGACCTTGCAATCATGTCGTCAACATACACTTCTATCTCATGATGGATCATGTCATGAATTAAAGCAACCATGGCACGTTGGTAGGTTTCCCCAGCGTTCTTCAGTCCAAAGGGCATGACCTTGTAGCAGAAGGTGCCCCACTGAGTGACAAAGGTAGTCTTTTCCATGTCTTCAGGTGCCATCTTGATCTGATTGTAACCTGAAAAACCATCCATGAAAGAGAACACCTTATGTTGAGCTGTATTGTCAACAAGGACATCAATGTGAGGTAGAGGGAAGTCATCTTTGGGGCTGGCCCTGTTCAGATCCCTGTAGTCGACACACATTCTGACCTTACCGTCCTTCTTTGGTACCGGCACCACATTAGCAACCCACTGAGGGTTAGAAGTCACTGCAAGGAACCCAGCATCAAACTGTTTCATAACCTCGGCTTTGATCTTCTCAGACATCTCTGGACGCATACGGCGGACCTTTTGCTTAACCGGAGGGCAGTCTTCCTTAGTAGGCAAGTGATGGACCACAATGTCGGTATCCAACCCAGGAATGTCTTCGTAGGACCAGGCAAAGATCTCCATATAATCATGTAGCATCTGAGTCAACCATTGCTTCATGCTGAGCTCTAGGTTGGCACCAATCTTTACCTCCTTTATGTCCGTCTCAGTACCCAGATTTATTATTTCCACTGGCTCTTCGTGTGGTTGAATTTCCCTCTCTTCCTGGAGTAACAGTCTTGCAAGCTTGCCAGGCACTTCGCAATCATCTTCACCTTCGTCTTCGGCTAAGTTGATCGGATTTTCGAAGTCATAACTGGAAGTAGCAGAGTCGTTACCAGTGAGATCCAGAGTGGATTGAAACCTGTATGAGTGAGTGTGTGTAAATACAGCTGTTTTGGAATATATAAAGGAAGGAAAGACAGAAAAGGAGCATAAGATTTGAAATGCTAGAAAACGTCCAAGATCTTTATTCATGATATATGAAATGACAGTTTATATGCCCTCACAAATGAAGCCACGGTGCCCCGGGTAAGACACCGGGCCATAGAGTTCAATTTATTGTTTATTACAAAT
The DNA here is from genome assembly GCA_948472305.1 of Vicia faba. NCBI lineage: Eukaryota > Viridiplantae > Streptophyta > Magnoliopsida > Fabales > Fabaceae > Vicia > Vicia faba. The sequence goes on along the minus strand of OX451741.1, from coordinate 604,281,101 downwards.
ACCAAAACATAGGAATTCATTACTCGGTAACAAGAGAAAAAGGTAGGTTGTCCTTCGCACTCCAATTGCTAAGTCCACTGTCGGTTGCCGGGTAGATCCAGCTATCAAACTCAGCTTCATCCACCTCGTCTTCGTCCCCAATAGCATTCACTCCATGAGCAGGAAGGGGAGCTGTCACTACATTAGGCTTCTCAGATGCCTCAAATTGTACCTCCTTGGCGTCAATAAGGTCCTACAGCTTGTTCCTTAAGGCCCAACAGTCATCAGTGGAATGCCCCGGGCTATCGGAGTGATAAGCACAGCGAGCATTTGGATTGTATTTCGGAGAGGCAGTGTTTACAACTTTGGGGGCCTCTCTGACAGTCACTAGGTTGGTAGATAGCAACTGTGGCAAGATCTGCGACAAAGTCATGCTCAAACGGGTAAACTCTCTCCGGGGTCTTTCAGCCCTTTGAGGATTGGTTTGCCGAGGAGCGGAAGCAGGCTTAGCAATCATTACTGCACTGACAGATTGGCGGCGCTCAGATTTCTCTTGTCTCCTGGACCCATATACAGCACTGGCCTCCTTTTTAAAGGGCTTCTTCTCAGAACTTGCAGATGCACCCTTTTGAATTTTACCAGACTTCATCCCAGCCTCTATTCTCTCTCCAGTCAGAATAAGATCAGTAAACCCTGCAGATGAGTTACTGATAAGATGATTGAAAAACGGCCCAGATAGGGTCCCCAAGAACATGTCTACCAACTCCCGGTCAGTTAACGGAGGCTGCACCCTGCCAGCCAGATCCCTCCACTTCTGTGCATACTCTTTGAAACCTTCGCTTGAACCTAGCGACATACCCTGGAGTTGGGTACGTGTAGGAGCAAGGTCGGCATTATATTGATACTGCTTATAAAAAGCAGTAGCCAACTCCTCCCAGTTACGAACTTTGGTCCCATCCAGCTGATAGAACCATTCGAGATGAGTCCCTGAAAGACTCTCCTGGAAGAAGTGGATCCACAAGTTCTTGTCCACTGAGTACGGTTGAATCTTCCGCACATAAGACCTGAGGTGTAGCTTGGGACAAGATGCCCCGTCATACTTAGTGAAAGATGGTGCTTTGAACTTACGAGGAATGATCACACCAGTAGACAAACCCAAGTCTCCGAAATCCAGCCCAGGTACCTGTTGTATCTCCATAGCATTCAGTCTGTCTTCCAACTTCTTATACCGGTCTTCAGCCGGAGGATACTTCTCCTCATCAAAATCAGTCTCGTTGTCGGAGACTACCGGACTAGGACCTTTTTCCCCTTGAGGGGTACCCTTGCCTATGGAAGAACCAGCCTCTTCATTCTGCAGAGTGTTGCCAAACCTTCGGCCCGAGTTAAAAAGAACAGTCCTTCTCTTCTTCTTCTTTTCCTTCTTCAGGAGCAGAGCCTTCAGCTCTTCTTGGCCCTGAGCCAAACCCATGATTAATTCCTGAAATTGCGCATTCTGCGCTTGAAGAGCCTTGATGGACATCTCAGTTGATGATGAGTCAGGATTCATGATGCTGAAATAAACAGAGTAGAACGGTAAGCAACCTGAAAAGAAGGAAACCTGCTATGCACATGATGAATGATATGTGTTTATGCAATGCATTCAAGGGTTCGAAAGTTCAAATTTGTTGTAGACAAAAAGAACACACATTAGCATTAAGGAAATAATTGTTCAGTACATCAAAGCCTCGTGGGCACAAATACAAAGCAAATCAATCCCAAAAGACACTACGCATCCTCTTTGGAGCTATGTAGGTGTTGAGATTCCTCTCCTCATGCAATAGGCGGGTGAGCTCCAAGACCTTCTTTTCACTAGCATGTAGACTGTTCTCAAGAGAATTCTGTTCTTCCTTAAGCTGGATCCAGCTCTTCTGCATCTCTTCCCAGGATGTGGGCATGTCAGGATGCTGAATGGTGTAGGACACTTCTCCTTCCAAGACTGGCTCTTTGATTACTGGGAGCATATGAGGATATGGCATCACTAACTTCTGGGAGCGGGCACGTACCCACTTGAGATAAGGTTCCAACGGGATGGAGTTCCTGTGCCCCAGTGTCTTGCTATCTATCCTACTGGGCATCCTCCAAGCTCTGATAAATCTCTGGCGAAGTCCTTGGGCATCGTTGTCGAAGTCAAAAACTATGTCAGGAATTAACATGTCATGAGGACCATCCCTCCGAGCATAACCAAACTGTCTCCAAGCCAGGCATGGGTTATAAGTAATACCTCCTCTGATTCCAAGTAAAGGAACATTAGGGTACTCCCCGCAACGATCAATGATAGTGACATCCTCTCTGGACCGAGGGCACCAATGTATATCTGCATGTGTAAGAGTCATCAACCGTTGTGACCATCTCAAACCCCGCTCATTCTTCAAAACTGATTGTGGAAGGTGCGAAATAAACCACCTTCCCAGGAGAGGAGTGCAACACATAAGGACACCTCTTTTTCTCATGGTTCGAGTGTAACATGAGTGAAGGATGTCCCCCAGCAACGTAGGTATAGGATTCCTGGACATGAAGATCTGGACAACACTGATATCTATAAGCTGATCTGGGTTAGGGAACAACACCAAACCATAGACAAGGAGGGCCATAACCTCTTCAAAAGCTTGTAAATCAAGGGAGTTCCAACATTCATGGGCCTTTTCAAACAGAAACTTGGCTAAGAACCCTTTGATACCACTTTTAACTTCCCAATGTCCCTTGAGATCAGATGACTGTAGGTGCAAGGCTTTAGCAATCTCTTCAAGCTTAGGTTCCTTTTCCGTACCGTTGTAGGGTAGTTGATCAAGGATAGGGATCTTCAGGAGCCGTGAGAACTCCTCCAATGTAGGTACCAACTGATAATCCAAGAAGGTGAAACAGTGATGCAGAGGGTCAAAGAACTGGAACAGGACCTTTATCATATCTTCCTCAATGTTGGTATTGACCAAGCTGATGAGACTTCCATGTCTTTCACTGAATGAATAGTTCTCGGGAATCCTGGATATAAGTTCCTTAAGCTGAGGAGGGACCCTTTGAATTGTCTTTCTGCGAACAGTTTCCATGTCCTACAAAACAAGAACAAAGATGAAGATTCGAACCCCTGAAATGGTTAGTCAATGCATATGATGCTGTATGATGTCATGATGCTATGATTAAACACACCACAGATATTTACAAAGACAAACATGTAAGGCACACAAGGCACACAAGATAAGCCCTTAGGGTTTAAGGCCAGCATGGGGTCTGGGTAGTACCCTCTTGAAGTTGGTGGGTTCAACCTGTCCTATTAGAAGTAACCGGGTTCTAAGGGTCCCAATATCACGGGATTGCTTTCATTGTTCATCGTTTCGATGTAGCCACTGAACTGGTGACCGAAATATTCCAGGAAAGCAACCCTCAATTGAGTGTAGTATCGAGTATCAACCAACCTCGGACTGCACCAAAGTCAGTTATCTCACTACCCTAAAGAGGCCAAGATAGTTCAATTAAGGTTCCTAAGGTCTGTTGATGCTTCATGACACCACGCGGAGGCCCCGTACTCTCCTTGACTGAACTCAAGGGTTACCGGTACACACCAAAGTGTCACATCAACGTAGCAGACTGTTTCAACCATGTCGGTATACCCCACACAGTTCCCTCACAGCCTTGTTGCTACTTTCTAAGAAGGTATCCCCCAGATCCGGGTTAGGATCTATAGAACTCCCAAGCAACCCACAATTTAAAGCAAGCAAAGCAATACAATTGAAAACACAGTTATGAACTAACCCTAAGGTACACCTCACTTTAAGTTTATTTCCCCAGCAGAGTCGCCAGTTCTGTGATCGGTGGATCTGGAACTGACTGTTTAACGCTGGTTCCGCGAAATGTCGCGGAAGCAAGAGTCGCCACCGTCTTTTATTTTCTCCAATATGGACAGGACAAAAGCACATCAAAATTCCTTATGAGATAGTTTCTCAGTTCGGGAGGTAGATTTATAGAAAGGGAAGGTGTTAGCACCCTTTCTATCCATGGTTATCCATGGGCTCTTAGATACTTGCTCATTGTGTTTTCAAAAGTGTTTGCTTTTCAAAGTGTGAGTGGGTTTGAAAAATTTTCATTGAAAGATTTCTGAATGACTCTTGTATCAGTCCTCAAGAGTGTTTGAAAAATTATTTTGAAAGCTTTTTGAAAGTGTCGGTGTGAAAAGGTTTTTGTCTGTTTTTTGAAAAGAGCAAGTATCCATGAGTCATCTACCTACCCTAAGGAATTAAGCTGTATAAATGTCCTTAAGGTAGTGCCATCCCACCATTGAGAGGTAGGTAGCACCACCGTTGGAGATGTTCGGGTCAATTTGAGGTTCGGGACATGGTGATCACCAGAGCAATGGGAAGACACCTTAGAAGCTACCCTCATGCCAGGTTCCCGGATCATGAGGACTTACTAAGACATCCTCTACTCGACGATCACCTTTCGAGGCAAGGCAACAGTGAGGCGTACCCTAGGGGTGGTGTGTGATTCGTGTGTCATGTTCAGTTATTTTTGTCTTGTCCATGTCATTGGTGATCTACGCATTGTTTTTATTTGGTCATTCATTCTTGCATACCATTATTAACAGTTAAAAAAATTGCGGAAAATGTAAAGTTCCTAAATTATTACAAAGGCGCGGGTCCACATCGCCAAATTAAATCCAGGACCCGATTTGACAGAAAGTAAAGAAATAAAGTGCGGAAGATAAATATTACACGGCGTTGGGAGAAGTACATAAAAATTATACGAAAAGAAAATAAATGCGCGAATAGGAATTAAAATTGGCAACGAGGGCGTTGGACCCTTTTTAATGAAATTAGATTATTATTTACAAATTAGTTCAATTAAAATAAAAAAGAGAAATTATTTTTGAGGTTTTCGTATTTATGGCTTTTTAATGAGAATTAAACGAAATTAACTAATTAACCCTAATTCTACAACTTTTATTTATTAAGAAAACATGTTAAAATTTAAACCTAAAATTAAATTAATTATTTACATGCAATTTGATTTATAAAAATAAATAATATTTAATTATTAGTGAAAAGAAAAGAAAAAGGATAAAAATTGATTAAAGCCCTAATTCTACAAATTTTAAGTTAATTAAGAAAATGTTTGAATTAAACCTAATTTAATAGCTAAAATTAATGAATAGTATTTATTTACAAAATATTAAAATAAAATATATTTTTAATTTTTATGGCCTTTCTGATTTTTTTGTGTTTTTTATATTATTACGAAAATATTAATTAAAGAATCAAATTAAAAAACTAAATAAAACAAGAAATAGAAAAATATGAGAAAAGGAATTAGGAATGCAAACCATGGGGGTCTGTCCCCAAATTGGAGGGTTTGTTAGCATTTTAGGCCCATTAAACTCATGGCCTCGTTTGACTCTTGGGCTGGCATACATGTGCGTTGACTGAGGCACACCCTAGTCTCTGAATCCTGGCCCTTGATTGAGTGCAGTGGGACGCGTGGCGTAGCTGGATCAGGGGTGTATGATGTTCCCTTGTAACGAAACTGCACGCAAGCATGTTAATAAAAATAATATGGAAAGGGGTGGGGACCTGGGGCTCGAACCCAGGTCCCAGGGATTACCAGTAACGCGCCTTGCCAACTGCTCCACTTGCGTTCTTTGTTTATATAACAACTAATAAATAATATGAAATAAACAATGGTTAGTGGATAAATTCAGCGCGAAAATTCAAATCACCCTATCATGCTTTGACACTTCATCATCTTCTTTGTTTGGCTCTTTTTCCTGAAATATAAAAGGTGGTTAGCGGGGGTTTTGAACCCCCCCAAAATATGTGTTTTCCAGTAATAGCGATTAGGCCGCCTTGGAGTATAAATTAGGCGCGAGGAGTGTTTTGTTTTCGTCCAAGCACGCTGAGTTCATTCATGGTATTGGCATGTCCTAATTTTACAGTAGCTGGAAACGCCCAAATTAGAACTTGAAAAACCCTAGATATCTTTAATGGTGAATCCTTATATAATGCGTGAAAACTCAATCAAAGCATATGGTTAGTTTCAGAATCATCTAATTAGCAAGAATCCATGAAAAAATGCAATGAATATGCTTAAATATTAAAACACGATTATGAAAAAAATGTGAAAAAGTTTGAATCCCCTATACCGATTCTGGGCGTTAGAGTTGATGTTCTTGATTGGAATAGTCTCCTGGTCACCTTGGTAAGCTAATGGAATGATTATTTTGGCTTGAATCGCCCTAAAACCTAGTTTTCAGTTTTCAACTTTTTTGCAAAAAACTCAAGTTTTGTTCTTGGTCTATGGCGCAGCTGGGAGGTCATATGCATTAGGGTTAGCATCAATATATACATGTGAATGATTAGGGTTGGTTTTTTTGTCCAAAGAATCCATGAATTGAAGGAATCAATCTTTGATTTTTATGCCATAATTTTCCAATCTTTTTCAAGCATATTTGGTCTCAATCATATCCAATCACCATAATTCCTTCCAAATCTGATCATACACGAAATCTTAAGCCTATTCCATGCACAAAAAGATTTAAAAAATTAGGTTTAGTATTTTTCACCTATTTATTTTAATTAAATAAATTATTAATTATTAAAAATCCAAATAAATAAATAAAAATGTTAAAAAACTTCCCTTTGGGCCAAATGGTCGTGCACATGCCTTGGATGATGAATTGTGGACGAAAAAGAGGCCCATTAGCAATTTTTAAGACATTTGAAGCAATGTTGACTTTTCAAAATATCCAAAAATTTCCCAACTTCCACAAGGCATAACTTGCTCAATTTTTAAGCTTTGCTCATGTTATTGGACATTTTGGAAAGGTCTTTGAATCCTCTAACCAATGTCTTTGGTCCCATGTCATTTTGATTTACCAATCTCAAGTTATGGCCTTTGACCTAAAGTCCCTTTTTGTTGACTTTTGAAAATGACCTATAATGTTGAAATTGATAACTTTTTGTGAGAGCATTTCTTGGACTTGAAGTGTGAATAGGAGTTGTAGGAAATGTCTTTCTCTTCAAAATGAGCTTTGGATGGAATTTTTCTGATAAACCATGTGAAAGTTATGCCCTGGTCAAGTTACAGTTGACTTTTTCAACTGTCCAAATATGGAAACTATTGCATCTTGATGATTTTTGAGCCAAACTTTGAGAATCATGATCAAGCATTGATCAAATGATGTTTGTGGCTTCAAAATGAGATGTTGACCAAAATTTTGAACTTTTGACTGTCAAATGACCATTTTGCCCCTGAAGTTGACTACTGAGCAATTAGGGTTTTTGACTGTGCAATTTTGTGCTGTAAGTCTTGAAACTTGGTATGAGGATGCTTGACCATGTTTATAAGCATGTGGGACTTGATTGAACCCTTGGAAAATTCATTTACTTAGCCAGAACCAAAACCCTAATTTTTGATTGTCAGGAGGCCCTTGAACTGTGCAACCCTTGGGGAGATTTTGAAGCATGCTCTTTGCAAATTTTGAAGAATATGGGAGGGAAAATTTTGGGGTACAACATCCACCATGTAAGATCTCAAGAATCCATAAGATTTACCCATGAGCTTGCATATGCATCTATGATGACTTTTAATTGTGAAATCATACCCATTGAATGGATAGATTGCCGAACAAATAGGTTCGAAGTATATATCTGTTTGAATTTGAATTTACTGTGTGTTCTGAGTTTTTAAGAAAGTGATGAAACTGTGACTTTGAACATGAATTTCTATGAGGTGAAATAATTGTTTGACGAGATAATTGAGTCTATGTTGTTCTGTGCCACGAGATGTTCAGTTTTTATTTTGATTTCACTCGATTTCATGGAGTATGCAGAGAGATATAAAGCTCTGAAGATCGTAGGGTGAAACTTCATTTTATCGTTAGATGTTGGTTCATGTCGTAGGGACGATGACATGTTGCATTTTAATTGAACATATTCTAAAACTTTTCGTAGCATATTTTGCAAATAACAGGTGTAACAGATTTTCAATATATTTGAATTTTCTTTGTTTTCTCTAATTTTGTTTTAATATTTTTCTTAATTCAAAAACCACCACAAAAATATTATAAATTCTATTTTCAATATATTTCATATTTTTATTTCCTCTAATACATTCCCTCTGTTGTACCCCAAAATTTTCCCTCTCATATTTTTCTAAGATTTCCTCTTGCATAGGTGGTTACAAAATTTTGCCTAAAGAAAAGGGAAATTTTTCAAAAGATGGTTAAAGATCCTTTGATTGGCCTCTGCAAAAGATCCTTCGATTAGAGAATCATAGCTTCCTTCTATTGGAGCATCAGAGATTCCTTCCATTGGATCATCAGAGCTTCCTTCGATTGGAGCATCAGAGCTTCCTTCGATTGGAGCATCAGAGCTTCCTTCAATTGGAGCATCAGGGCTTCCTTCAATTGTAGCATCAGAGCTTCCTTTGATTGGAGCATCATAGCTTCCTTCGATTGAGGCATCAAGGTGTCCTTCGATTGGAACATCAGAGGGTCTTTCAATTGGAACATCAGAGGGTCTTTCGATTGGAACATCAGAATTGCCTTCGATTGGCATGTCAGTGCAGAGATGTCTTAATCCAAAATGTTCTGATGAGGGAAGTTATGATTACTTCGAATCAGAACTCAGAACCATCGAAGGGAACAAGGGCTGGTCGAATGGGCTTTGGAGATGGAAATTTTGAATATTTTCAAATTCGAACAAGGCGCCAAGTTGACTTGTCAAGATTCACTCAGGATTCCAAAATGGCATGATATATCTCAAAGTGGAAATCTTTTAATGTGTCTGATTCTGTTTTCAAGGCCATTTTTAATGTTTGATCAATGCCTTGATTCTTTCCCCATTTCCTTGTATCCTCCACCATCTATAAATACAAGATGTCAAACACAAACGAGAAAAAAAGGAGAATCACGCGTAGAGATACTTTTAGACACGAACAGACCATGCTACCATATTGCTCATGGAAACCCCAAGAGTGTCAAATTGAAGCACTTTTTTGCAGGCGCCTTCAGCCCAAACGAAGACTAGATCCTTGTTCATGAGACATCCAGGAGTCCACACCTACTCCAAGCAAACATTTCCATGCTCAGAGCCACCTTCGATTACTAAGGGTTTGCAGAACCAAAACTACACCTTCATGCCATCTAGATATACATTGCATGTATACTCTTGTTATTTCCAATATTTGTGTTGCATTCAAGCTAAAATGCAAAGGTGAGATCGTGCCACCACTAGGGAACGATCTAAGTTTTTCCTTCGAATCACACATGGGAAATTCCAGGCTAAACAAATCCAGATTCGAGTTGGAGAGAGATTTGAATTAGGGAGGGATTCGAATCAGGGGGGTAAAGCCCCCCCCCCTGGATCTCTAACGGTTATACATTTTGCAGGAGTAATGTTTAGGGCTTCGAAGCATTAAGATTCGAATTGGGTGACTCAGGAACCTTCTGCCATTTTTAGATACATATTTGAATCTCAGGACTTTTGGTATTACAGGATGAAATAACTTTAAATTCCTTCGATTGGAGAGGGAATCGAAGGATCTGGGTTCGACATCCAGGTCATACGTTTTGTGTTTTTTCTAACAAACTTGCTTGCAGATCCAATATCCCAGATTGAAAGAGTTTATCATGTACCATCATTAGACACCTTTGACCAACCTTTTCACTTGGATCAAAAGGCAGCCTTTGGCCTTTCGATCCAGGCCTACATCCTGCAGCCTACTCTTTTCTTTTTAGTTTATCCTTTTCATTACTTTGTTTTTAGTCAGAAAATCAAAATCACAAAAAAGGATTAGATTTTAGTTTTTACTATTAATATTAATTTTTTTCAATTACTTGATTAATTTTTTTAATACTTTCTGGAAAAAAAAACTAAAATTAAATAGACTTAAGTTTTTTTAAAGTTAATCTCTTTTCATAACAAAAATAACAAAAAGAATTTTATTTAATAGTTCTTAGGTTTTTTAGATGACATATTTATTTCGCACGTGTTATTTTTATTCTTGCATTTCATGTGAATAATGTAACTGGTTATTGGATGTAATAGTTTTAGATTTAAATTTCCGCACTTTATTTCATTCACTTTTTTATGTAACTTCCCCAAAGCCGTGTAATAGTTTAGGATTTGTTTTTCTGCATTTTATTTCCCACACATTTACTGCTTCAAAATTTTTGCTATATTACTGTTAGTAACTAAGATTGTATGATAATACTGTAAATTAAAACGCTAGCTAACCTAATAAAAAGACAAAAATAACTGAATCTCATCACATATGCACATAGGCACCTCTAGGGTATCCCCACTTCGGTTGCCTTCGGTAAAACAGTCATGTCCCTCGAGAATGGGGACTCTTTAGAAAAGACCCGTAAAATCAAAAGGTCATAGTCCCTCGATGACCCATACAGTGTTGCCTTTCGGTAAATGATCTCGTCCCTTAAATGAAATTGCTAAAGCATCTCCATATGTTACCTTTATGACTGTAAAACGTCCCTTCGATTGTCCCTCAACATCCAACGATAAGGCTACCTACTCACTAATAGTAGGATAGCATTGTCTAAAGGAAAAGAGGAAAAGAACGACCCTTTTCTAGTAATAAAGTAGATAGATGTTAGAAGTTTGCTCAAACATCTTACACTTACACAAAAACTGCTTTTCAAAAATAATTTCAAAACCCCATGTATACTTTCTCCACTATACCAGAAACATTACAAAGTCCTTTGTACTAAAGCATTTTCAAAACATTTTCAAACACAAAGCACAAAGGTATTTTAAAAATGAGAAAACCTCTAAGAGCCCATGGAAAACAACGGATGGAAAGGGTGCTAACACCTTCCCTTTCCATAATCTACCCCCCTTACTCAGAAAACATCTCGAAAAGGTCTTTTTCTGTTCTTTTCACCCTTTCCTTTGTTAGATAAAAGAAAAGACGGTGGCGACTCTTGCTTACCGCACATTTGTGAATACAAAACCCAAACCAGTATAAATAGTCGGTTCTGGCACCGTATCACCAAACTGGAAACTCTGCTGGGGATAATATATAGTAGTGGGGTTTACCTTAGAGTTAGTTCATTTTTAAACTGTGTAGCGGTAGAAATGTTCAGGACTAAGCCATTGGATTGACTAGACTTTATACAAATCTAAATAAAAATCGCCACCGCGCTTTATTGTTTCCAAAGGAATGGGAAAAGAGCGAATAACCCAAAAAGAGGGGGAAAGATTCGAGGTATAGGGGTTGGTTATGCAAAGGGAAGGTATTAACACCCTAAACATCTATGGTACTCCGCAGGAACCTCTTTGTAAAATCTATATATTTTGGCTATAAAAATGTGTTGTATATAAAATGGATGGTGGAGGTGAGAAAAGAAATATTTTTATGATTTTTGCACCCGCCGCGGTTGAGAACCTTTAGTGCCTACGTGCCACCTTTCGTGCAATAGGGGATCAGGGTACACGTAGTTCCTCTTTTAAAAAATTGAAACACAAATGCGTTGGTTAATTTTAAGAGATAAGACATCATCGTCATTGTCCGTGTGGAAAACATACTTACTACCCACAATCACGAGAAAGGAGAATTTACATCATCTCAAATTGGAGGATATGGCTTGGATTTTAAAATTAACAATGCCTCACTCAACACCCAAGTGGAAAATATCTCTCTTCACTATATATTGTAGAAGTATAGTTGTTTGCATCACTACAAGGATTGACAAGAGTCTAATCTTTTTAAGAAATGGTTTTAAAATAAAAAGCCAAAGTGGCAAAAATGGTTTGAAATGAGATTGTTTGACTTTTAGTCTTCTCACAAAAATATAAAGGTATTATTAAATTGATTGAAATTTATTCATGAAAATGTTTTGAAAATGCATGGATATAAGTCCAAGTTTATTATGAAAGTATTTCAAGTTTCAAAACAAGAAGAGTTTTCAAAAGGAGGGAGAAGATTTTTGAAATTAAAGAAGATGAGAGGAGATGAAGAGACTATCCTAAAGCATAAGGTAAAAGCTAGGGATAAGAACAATCTAACCAACAATAAGCCAATACTTGACATTATGAGTCAATATAGAATTCCCATTCTTCAGATTGAAACCAAGCAAGCAAAGATACTAGACCTCTTCAAGTGTATTAAGTCTTAACAAAAATTGGGCAGAGTAACGGCTGTATACGGGTGAATTCCATATTACAAACAAAGGGGTGTAATCACAATAACATGCACACAAAACAAACAAATAACCCAATGTCTTGAGGTAAACCTGAAGAACTCCAGACAAAATAATCAGATAAAGTCACAAAGTCTCCAAGATAGGCCAATGTCTCTAATCCTAAGTCCAAGAAGTCCAATACTCCATAATGCCAAGGATAGTAACCAAATAGTCCAAGTATCATTAAAGATTTTTATGGTTCATGTTGATTATTAAGTGTATTAAAAGGGAAAAGAAAATCTCAAGTGAGCAAAATAAAAATGACATAAAAGTAAATGCTCAAGTGAGCAAAGATGAAAATATCATGAAATGTAAAAATGCTAAAAGCAAATGGTACATAAATCATAAAAATAAAAGAATAAAGTAAAGTCAATTGTTAGAAATTAGTTGTTAGTTGGATGACCATCTTGAAACTTGCATTTGGAACTCATTTGAGGATTGGTAGGACCAAAGCCTCCAGACAACAAGTTTCATTTGCTTTTCTTCAAGTATATCATCAATTTTGGAATCCTCAAAAGTAACATTTAATGATCAACGATGTTTAAGTGATCTGCCTTGACCAAAGGTGTTGTAGATCCATTAGAGGATTGGTAGAACCAAAGCCTCCACATAATGAATCTCAAGGTTATTGGATCAAAGAGATCAAATTAACATACTTGGGCTTGCAATCATAAGTTTAGGCCCCGAATGATCATTTATTCGAATCAGGACAAAATTTAGCGCTATGTTAAGCAATCGTAAGTGGACTTATGTAGAAGTCGCACCTATTTTGAGGCTGGTCAATAGTAATCTATGTACTTCATGTTTGGATAAATGATATAGAGATCACCATCCCTTAACATGTAGCACAATTAAAAAAGAAAGGGATAAGATGAAGAGGGAGGGGAATGATAAGCTAATTTGGATTACCACCTCAAAATTCTTTCATCTTTAAATTCAACCACTCCTATAGATGGATTAAAAAACTAAATATATCATTAATCCAAAGCACCAAAAACGAATTAAATAATTCACTCTTAGGTAGATTTGAATTGATGAACATTTATCCAACTTCATCTACATCACAAAGTCCATTGAGTTTAAAGAGAAATTGGACATTTAAAATTGCAATCCAAACCAACAATCAAAAGGAGTGAGTAGAAAAAACATTTTGGATCAAAGCTGCCCCAAAACAAGGCAAAAAAATGCATTTTGTCCCTGTGTAAATTTATTGCACTACTGTGTAAATAGATTACACAGTACAATTTGCACAAAATTGCTTCTGTGCAATCGATTACACTGTTACAACAATCGATTACACGCTGTTACAGACAGAAAAACAACATTTTAAAAGGCCAAATTCTTGTTCAAACTTTCCATCAAATACCTTATGATCATGGATCCAATTGAGCACGAAAATTCCATCGAATTATGAGAAAATAACACCATTGGAATCACAAAATAATGCTCAATGAATCAAACCCAAAGATCAACAAGAGATCACATTGTGAAAGATGAATTATCTAACTTACCAAAGGTAGATCTAGAGAATTATCAAAACAAATTCAAGAATTTACTTCAATTCAACCACAAGAATCAATTGCCAAGCTTGGATGTAGAGAATTGATGAAGAAAAAGTGTTTGGATGAAGATTTAGCTCAAAGATTAGTAAGCTTCAATGCAAAGCTTATTAACTTTTTGAAAATGGAGCTTTGAGTGAATTTGGTAGATGGGGAGAATTGAGAGATTTTTTAGCAAGGTGGATTTGGCTATCAAAATCTTGAAATTTGAATGAAATGAGGGCTCTATTTATAGAGTTTAGGATTGGGATTAGTAGTAATTTGGTAATTGATTCTTGGAGCCAAAATTGGAATTAATGATAATTCTTTCAAATATTAGAGCCAAAATTCGAATTAATGATAATTCTATCAAATATTAGAGCCAAAATTTGAATTAATGATAATTCTTCTTAAAAATGAAAGATTGGCACTAAAATTTGAATTAATGGTATATCTTTAAAAAATGAAGAAAAATTGGAGCCAAAATTTGACAAGTTTAAAATGCTAATTTTTTTTTCAAATTTTCACGCTGTGCAATCGATTGCACTATAGTGCAAATCGATTTGCACAGTGTATCTTTTAAAAAATGGCGCAAAATGCACTATGTGCAATCGATTGCACTCTAAGAGCAATCAATTGCATCAGTGAAAAAAATGATTTTTTGTTAATTTTTCCTTTGAAAATAGAGATTTTAGGAAAATAATACCAGAAATCCTTATTTGTTAGATGCTTCGACTTGGTACCTACAAAAATATACAAAGACAAAGGCAAATATTTTTTGTATTTTGATTAGAAGTTAGTCAATAACACATATACAAAATACACAACTAAGGTGCTTGGAGATTCCTCAAGCGCAAACTTAAAGATAGGAAATAGAAAAAGAGTAAGAACCAACCCTAATGTGATCTTGTTATGATCAAGTTGATATGATGTGATAGAGGAATCTTAGGAGCAAAAATTTGGGTACAACAAACTGCTTTTTATGCTTTGTTTTCTCTACTTTTTATGCTTTGTACGGCAAAGACCGATACGGACGAAGCGGTGGCTACGTTAGCGCCATACTTTGGATTGTACTAATGTTCCTTAAGCAAGTTAAGGATAACATTAGGCTTCCTCATAGTGTCACTAAGCGTTGGCTGACCTTTTGAACCTTTAATTGACTCATCATATCCATTAGGAAGTAGTGAAATAACTGGTTTTGGTTCCGACCGAAGATTGGTTGATGCTCGATACTACACTCATTGAGGCTGGACTTTCAGGATTTTTTGGCTGCAATACTTCGGTGCGGAGCTGAAACAATTTCTGAAGGGAAGGTCAGTGATATTGAGACTCCTTAGAACGTGGTTACTATTAATAGAACAAGTTGAGCCAACTGAACATTCAAGAGGGTACTTACCTTAAAACCTCATGTAAGCCTTTAAACCTAAGTTCTATTGTGTGATTTGCTTGTGTTTATCTGTGATTTTAAGCATAATCATGATATCATAAACATCATGACATTCATATATACTAATCATTTCAAGGACCAATTGGATTTACCTCTCTGCTATTTTGTAGGATATGAATTCAGGTCGCAGAAAAGCCATCCGAATTCACTTCACATAAGTTCCTCCCAAGCTCAAGGAATTAGTCTTGAAAGTTCCCGAGGACTCATCATTCCACAAAAGACATGGTCACTTACTCATTTTAGTTACCACAGGATTTGACGAAGGTTTGATGGGTGTCTTATTCCAATTCTTCGACCCTAATCACCATTGCTTCACATTCCCCGATTATCAACTGGTGCCTACACTGGAAGAATTCTCTAAGTTACTTGGTTTACCTATATTGGAGCGAGTACCTTTCACTGGTTTAGAACAAGACCCAGCTTCTAAAGATGTTGTCGTAGCTTTGCACTTGAAGTCGTCTGACATTGAGTCCAATTGGGAAAAAAGAATTGAAGTTTAGGGTCTCCTTGCAAATTTTCTGATGAAAAAAGCTCAGATTTTCCTGGATGCCATGAGTTATCATGTTGTCGAAGATATCTTAGCCCTCTTGATCTATGGGTTGGTCATGTTTCCTAATTCAGATCAACTTATAGATGTGAATGCCATCAACATTTTACTTGCTCATAATTCAGTTCCTACATTGCTCGGGGATATCCTACATTCTCTCCATACTCGTACTCTGAAGAAGCGAGGAACTCTCATGTATTGCACCCCTCTCCTATATAGGTGGTTTATTTCGCACCTTCCTTTGTCAACAATGAAGAATGATTTAGGCTTGAGGTGGAGTCAAAGACTAATGTATCTCTCTCTCACTCTGACATTCATTAGTGTCCTCGATCTCAAAAAGACATTTCTTTTATTGATTGCTGCGGAGAATTTCCTAATATGCCACTCCTGGGCATTAGGGGAGACATCACCTATAATCCTTCTTTAGCACTACGTCAGTTTGGCTATGCACGGAGAGATGGTCCACGGGATATGCTCATCCAGGGTATTATGTTCAACTACTCAGATGATTTGCAAAATTATCACCAGAGGTTCATCCGCGCTTGGGGCATTGTTAAGAAGACTGATAGTAAGACTTTTGGGCGCAAGAACCCCATCCCTTTGGAACCTTACCTCAAATGGGTGAGAGCTCGAGCCCAAAGTCTTATGATGCCATACGATTCCATCTTACCGTTTATCTTGGAACCTGTTGTTCAAGGGGGGGAGTCCCGTATTATTCTCCATCCTGATATGCCAACCAACTTCGAAGAGTTGCAAAAGTCTTGGATCAGCTCAAGGGAGAACGGGATACTTTTGAGGCTCAATTCTATGAAAGTGAGAAGAAGGTGTTGGAATTAACAAAACAACTTCATGAAGAGAGGAACCTTAACTCCTACCTCAACACCAAGAGGATGCGCCCATGGGAGACTTAGGAATTTCCTTTCAATATTTATCCTTGTGTAATCTTTTGTTTCTTTAAAAATTGCTAAGAAAAGATTTTTTTTCTTATTTTGTTTAAAAGAGCTTAAATCCAATAGGGTCCTTGAAAACATTGCACAAGCATATCGTGTCTCTCATTGCATAAGCAGGTCTCAAAGCAGGGTTCTTATCTTCTTCGCTGTTTATTTCAGCAAGTAAAGAAATGGCTCTTGAACAAAACATCAAGGATCTCCAGGCGCAAAATGCCCAGTTCCAGAAAATGATTGTGGCTCTAGATAAAGGGAAGGAAGATCTGAAAGCCCTCATACTGAAAGATAAAAAGAAGACGCCAAAGAAACCAATTGGGGTAGTGAATCTGGGAAGAAGGATCAGAGGACCAGTGCGGCGAGCTTCTGAACTGGTAACTTCATCAAAGGAAGGAGACCATCAAGAAGAGGAAACAAGAGAGGAAGACTCCAGTCCAAAGGAATCTGATGATGAATCTGACTATGATGAGGAGCAGTATCCTCCTGCTGATGAAAAATACAAACAGCTGGAGGATCTTCTAAATGTAATGGAAATCCAGAATGTACCTTGAAGGGGTGAAAAACACAAGAAGGGGGGGGGTTGAATTGTAAAACTGGAAACTTAAAGCAAATGACAAGGTATTTTTATCCTGGTTCGTTTGATCTCAAACTACTCCAGTCCACCCGTTCAAGGTGATTTCGCCTCTCTCCAACGAGGTCTTAATTCACTATATTCAACTGAATACAAATCTGCTTTAGCAACTGCTAAAACCTTCTTGATTCAAACCACAATCCGGTTTGTCAAGGCAACACTTTCTTACAAAGGAATAATCAAATGTGTGTGAATGTTTCTACAAAAACTATATCACAACTGTGATGTTTACACAAATGAAGCTTAGAATACTAAGTTGCTAAACGCTAATAGAGTATCAGAGTTTGGTGGTTTAGCAAAACTTGTAGTGTGAAGATTATTGATCAGCTTTTTACGTGTAGAGAGTTTGGAAGCATTAGCCGTGATAACCTTCAAAGCTTGGTTTATATAGCACTTTGAGAAGATGAACGTTGAAGCAAATATTCTTGATTCAATGCTATTTACAAGCTTTCCTTTCTGAGCAGATCTTGTCTAGAATGATGCCGTTGGTATTGATTAGCTTTCAATGCACAGTACCGTTGCTTCTTCAATGCACGATCTGGCTTGGCTCATTCTGATTCTGCTTTGCTGCTGATGAACTGATTTGATTCTGTATCAGAGTATTTTACGCGCAGTTCTGTTCACCAAGCTTCAGCATGTGCAAGCGTTGATCTTCTGATCTTGACGTTCTGATTCAGCAACTTCTGATGCTGGTGCACAAACTCATATTCTGATGCTGAGAACGTGATCTTGCTTATTTTAATCAGCATATCTGCAAGTCAGAGCATAGTAATTTTAAGTAGCATATAATTCAATCATGAAATATTTAACTACTATATCTTTTCACTTTGTTATCATCAAAACTTAATTATAGGGTACTAGATTCAAACATTGTTCTAACAATCTCCCCCTTTTTGATGATGACAAAAACTAGATATTTTAAATGAAAAATAACGTGAAAAGTTATCAGATCTATGTATCAGAATAAGAAGTACGGAGAAGTTAGAGTTAAGAAATACTCCCCCTGAGTTTGTTACTTCCCTTTGATATGCGTGTTCTTCAGGGTCAGATCTTTTTCTATCTTTGAGCATCAGATTGTAAGTCTTTGACTTATCAGAAAGTAGAGCTTCAGAGCTTTTCCTGTCAGAGCTTTGCTTCGGATCAGAGTGTTAGGTTGATCAGAGCTTCATGTATCAGAACTTCATATTTGATCAGAGCAACATGAGCTTCTAGCCTTCATTGTGTTCAAGGGCTTCCTTGTGCCTGTAGACTTAAAGACAAAACAGAAAAACATTTCAAGTAATAGAGAGTTAGAATGTTTGAGAGTTTCTGTCTAGTTATCCGTTATTGATTTTAAATATCATTCTTGTTCTCCCCCTTTTTGTCAGCAATCAAAAAGTGCTGGTGATGTGCTAAAATGATTTAGATCAGAAAAACTAATAGTATTAAAGATAGTTCAGAATCAGAGCAAAATAGCATTACAAACCATAGTCAAAACATAGTCAAAAGTACATCAGAAAATAAGGAAAATATAGAAAATGTCATGCATGAAAAAATTTCAAGGTTGTGGGGGCATGCGTGAGAACAGGCTTTCCAGCATTGCCTGAATCTTTTCAGAAGTTGCATTCTGCTTCTGAACCAAGGTGACAACAGAATCAATCTTGCTGTCCTGGACATTCATTCTAGCTTCCATCTTCTGATTATTCTCATCCATCCGCTGCTGTAGACGCAAGTCATTCAGCCTTAACTCTTCCAGAGCCTGCCTGTCCAAGGCAGCTTGAGAGCTTTCAGCAGGAGGAAGCTTCTCAGAACTTTCAGCTACATCTTCTGCTGGATTCTCTTCTTGAAGAGTCTTGTCTTCTTCTGCTGGTTCCACCTGAGCAGCTTGCTCTTTCTCAGACCACGATTCAGAGTCCAGAGGCAGCACAACTTCTTGAGGCAGCTGACTCTCAACTTCCTTCAGCAGCTTGCTAAAGTTCTGTTGAGCCTGCTCATAGTTGACGTCCTGCAGCTTGAGTGCTTCAGCACGAACCCAAACTCTGAACTGTGACCAGAGCTGATCAGAAGCAGCTGGGTCGATCATCCCGGGACAGACTTGCTTCAAGGAAGCAATCCACTGCAGCATACCTGTTTCAAAGTCCAAAATACCAGAGCCAACATCTAATTGCTTTGGTTTGGGAATGGCCAATTTGTGTCTTAAATCAGCAAGACGTTCAAGACTTGTTAAGTCAATGAATGTTTTGCTGGGGTTTTCAGAGGATTGGCTTTCAGAGGTGTGCTGAGGTGCTGTCTGTTTTGATGGATGGTTATCAGAGTCAGAGGATATGTCTATTGGAGTGGTTGGAGTTCTTGGAGGTGTTGATTCCTCTGATGATGGTAACTGGGGTGTGATAATGGTGGTTCCACATGGCAACTGTATTGCCAGCGGTGAAGGTTGAGGTGAGTGGGGATCAGAATGATGAGGAGATGGGGTTTCATAGCGATGAAACTCTGTTGGAGGTGAGGGAGGATTATTTTCTGGTTGAGGAGGTGGAACTTCTGATTGTTCATGGATCAGAGGTTCTTCTGTGATAGGTTGTTGAGATTGTGGTTCTGGTTCTTGTTCTGGTTCTGGTTGTGGTTGAATTTCTGGTTCAGGTTGTGGAGGAGGAATATTTGGTGGTTCAGAGTGAGGTTGAACAGAAGTATGTTCACGCTCAATGTCAGCTAGCACTCTATCAAGTGCTGGTGTTGTTGAAACAGTTGGTTGTTGTTTGGTAATTTTGAGAGGAATTTTAATTCTGGTTCTTCTGAGTTGTAAGTTCTCAGAAGGGTCTTCTGGTATGTTTTCATCAATAGTGGGGATTGGAATGGAAATTCTGTGAGAGGTTTGGGGTGGAGCAACAGATGTTGGAATAGTATTTGAAATTGAAATAGGAGCAGTAGATGGATTACCTCGTTTCTTTGGAGTCTGGTGAGATGATCCTTCTGCTTTCCTCTTCTTTGACTTCTTCTGAGCCATTTCAGGTTGAACCTGACTCAGATCCTTGATCTTCAGCTTCGAACCTGCAACTTCTTCCTTGAGAGAATCTGGATACTTGGCAACCATATCTGGGTGGGATTCCATCTCAGAAAATCTTGGGAAATCACTCAGAGGCACTCTTCTTCTGGTGATGTCAGCAGTTGAAGAAGCTCTGGGTTCCTTCCTGATATTGTCTATCAGCTTCATCTTTTTGATATTCTTAGCATTCAGCGCTTTTCCAACAGTTGGTTCAAAATTGCCCAGTACTTTAGCTTCGCTCAGATAGTCTATCAGCTTATTCTCTGTCAGAATATCTGAGATAAGCCTCCCAAATGGTATCCAGTCTCTTTTCGTCCTTTCTTCTTCTCTAGTCTCTTTCACACTTGTCTTCAGATGATTGAACAGGAAGTGTGCCAAATTTATCTTCACCCTCTGATCAATAAAGTAGATCAGAAATTGCTGATCCACGTTTATATAGTCAGGAGAGCTTGTTGGCTTCCTGTGATTGAAACAGCCTAGAACAATCTTGGCCCACACTCTGAAGTGATCCTTCAGATCCTTGATTTTGCTGCTGGGAAGACCAAGAGTGAAAATGCAGTTTGCTACCACACCAATATCCGGACACCTATCAGCCATGTCCACACAACGGACTCCGCCACCACTCTGACCAATTAACCTAGCAATGAGGTCTTCAGAAATTATGATCTTCTTTCCCATAACAGAAGAGACGACTAGATGCTTATCAATCTTGGCATGAATCCAAAATTCTTTGACAAGTTCTGGGAAGGTTGGTCCAACCAATCGATCAAAGTACCTCTCCCACCTTTGAGTTTTGACTTCAGCAGTTAGGTCAAATCCATTTTCCTTCAAACTTTCGAAATCCACTATTAACTCAGAGAGAACCTCAAGATTCTTTACTGGTGTGAGAAGAGTTCTGGTAGGCGCTTGATATTGCTCAGAGGTTTCCTTCTTCTGATTTCCTGCAGAAATGCTGGAGGATGCCATTGTTCTCACACAAAAAGCTTGAGAGTGATTTGAGAAAAGCTAGGGTTTTGAAGGAGATATGCAGAAAAATTCTTAAGAGATTATGAGTAAGCGTAAAGATTAAGAATGAAGAGTAATGTGCTTAAATAGGATTTTCAAAAATGATTTTGAAAAATAAAACGTTTTTAAGAGAGAGAAAAAAATAATGATTGCAATTAACAAGCGTGATTACTTTTGCATTTAATGCTTGCTGATTTTGGGGGATTTGAGAAAGATACTTAAAAACGGTTACCAGACATGTGTCTCAATGCACCCAATCAGCGTTTTCCTTTCTCAGAAACGTGCACGCGTTCTGCTTCAGGGATTTGCTGATGATTGGATGACACTTGTTTGATATAGTGATCAGCACGTCTGTCTTTGAGCTTAGACTCTCAGATCTTCAGACTTGCCTCTGATACAATCTGCATGTTCTAACTTTCTGAAACAAAGATTGATCAGAAGTTCACAGTAATATAATTACATTCAGAAAGATAAACATATGGAATTAAAGCATTTTCATTCTGGGCATACTTTCATGCTGAGATGTTTCAGAATGAAATTAAACCTATCTTCTGAAAGGGGTTTTGTAAAGATATCAGCCCATTGATGGTCTGTATCTATAAATTTCAAGTTTAAAATGCCTTTCTGAATATAGTCCCTAATGAAATGATGTTTTATTTCTATATGCTTAGCTCTAGAATGTAAAATAGGATTCTTACTTAAGCAAATAGCAGAAGTATTATCACAAAGAATAGGAATGTTACTCTCAAAGATCTGGAAGTCTTCAAGCTGACTTTTCATCCAGAGCATCTGTGTGCTGCAACCAGCTGCTGCTATGTACTCAGCTTCTGCTGTTGACAGAGCAATAGTTGATTGCCTTTTGCTGGACCACGAGATCAGATTTTCTCCCAGAAACTGGCAGCTTCCAGAAGTACTTTTTCGTTCCACTCTGTCTCCAGCAAAATCAGCGTCGCAGTAGCCTACTAAACTGTAATCACTAGATTTTCTATAAAACAAACCCAGATTAGTAGTACCTTTCAGATACTTGAAAATTCGCTTAACAGCTGTTAAGTGAGATTCTCTAGGATCTGATTGGAATCTAGCACAAATACATACACTGAATAGAATATCAGGTCTTGAAGCAGTCAGATAAAGGAGAGAACCAATCATACCTCTGTAGACTTTCTGTTCTACGCTTTTGCTTACCTCTTCTCTTTCCAGAATGCACGTGGGATGCATTGGAATCTTTGATGGCTTACATTCTGAGAGGTCAAATTTCTTCAGAAGATCTCTGATGTATTTGCTCTGATGAATGTAAGTTCCCTCTGGAGTTTGATTGATCTGAATTCCTAGAAAGAACTTCAGTTCCCCCATGAGGCTCATCTCAAATTCTGCCTGCATACACTTAGCAAATTTTCTTCCAAGAGAAGGATTAGTAGATCCAAAGATTATATCATCAACATAAATTTGACAAACTAAAATGTCACTCTTAACTGTTTTACAGAATAGAGTGGTGTCCACTTTCCCTCTGGTGAACTCATTTTCAAGCAGAAAGTTGCTTAGCCTTTCATACCAAGCTCTGGGAGCTTGTTTCAGACCATACAGTGACTTTTTCAGTTTGAAAACATGTTCTGGATGTTTGGTGTTTTCAAAACCTGGGGGTTGGTGAACATACACTTCTTCTTCTATATAACCATTTAAAAATGCACTTTTGACATCCATCTGATACAGAGTGATGCCTCTATTAACAGCAAATGAGATTAAAAGTCTGATAGATTCTAACCTGGCGACTGGGGCAAAGGTTTCTGTATAGTCTATCCCCTCTTGCTGACTATAACCTTGTGCAACCAGTCGTGCCTTGTTTCTGACGACTTCACCTTGTTCATTGAGCTTGTTTCTGAACACCCATCTTGTTCCAATGACGTTGAATCCTTTTGGTCTTGGAACGAGATCCCATACGTCGTTTCTGGTGAATTGATTCAGCTCTTCTTGCATTGCCAGAATCCAGTCATTGTCCAGAAGTGCTTCATCAATAGAAGAAGGTTCAATCAGAGACACAAGTCCCATTAGAGTTTCTTCAGAGTTTCTGAGGCTTGCTCTTGTTCTGATTGGATCTTCCTTTCTTCCTAGAATAGATTCTTCTGGGTGATCCAAACTGCTTCTGGGTACTCTCTTCTGAGGTTGATCAGCAGCAGTTGTAGGATTTCTAGCATTGCTTCTTTCAGACGTTGAAGGAGTGTCTGTGTTGAGAGCTTCTGATGACTTGTCTTCAGAACCTGCAAATTCAATTTCTATACCTGCAAGATTTTCATTCTGCTTTGACTTTTCAAAGTCAAGCTTGTCATCAAAACGAACACTGATTGATTCTTCCACAATCTGTGTTTCTGTATTGTATACTCTGTACCCTCTTGAGCGTTCAGAGTATCCTAACATAATACACTTCTGTGCCTTAGAATCAAACTTGTTCAAATAATTCTTAGTATTTAACATATAGCAAGTACATCCAAATGGATGAAAATACGAAATGTTGGGCTTTCTGTTCTTCCACAATTCATATGGAGTCTTTTCCAGAATAGGTCTTATTGAGATTCTATTCTGAATGTAGCACGCTGTGTTTATTGCCTCTGCCCAGAAAGTCTTAGCAACGTTTGTCTCGTTGATCATGGTTCTGGCCATTTCTTGCAATGTTCTGTTCTTTCGTTCTACAACTCCATTTTGTTGGGGAGTTCTAGGACAAGAGAAATCATGCAGAATGCCTTTGTCATTAAAGAATGACTCAAAATCTTTATTTTCAAATTCTCCACCATGATCACTTCTGACTTTAACGATTCTAAGATCTTTTTCATTCTGAACTTGGTTGCAGAAGGTAACAAACACAGAGTGTGACTCGTCCTTGTGTCTTAAGAACTTTACCCATGTCCATCTGCTATAGTCATCTACGATTACTAACCCATACTTCTTGCCACTGACAGAAGCAGTCTTAACTGGTCCAAATAAGTCAATGTGCAGAAGTTCTAATGGCTTAGAGGTAGAAACAACATTTTTGGATTTAAAAGAGGGTTTTGCAAATTTGCCTTTCTGACATGCTTCACACAGAGCATCTGAATTGAACTTCAAATTTGGAAGTCCTCTGACCAGATTGAGTTTGTTAATCTGAGATATTCTTCTCATACTAACATGCCCCAATCTCCTGTGCCAGATCCACTGCTCGTTGTTAACAGACAGAAGACATTTTACGTTCTGACTCTTAAGTTCAGAAAGTTTGATTTTGTAAATGTTGTTTTTCCTCTTACCATTAAATAGGATAGTCCCATCTTTCTGACTAACAGCTTTACATGATTTTTGATTAAAGATTATATCATAACCGTTATCACTTAATTGACTTATGGATAACAGGTTATGCATCAATCCATCAACAAGCAGAACATTATTAATAGAGGGAAGATTTCCGTTACCTACAGTTCCAGAGCCAATTATCTTTCCCCTCTGATTGCCTCCAAAGCCAACGTGGCCTCCAGGCTTAAGTTCCAGGCTTTGGAACATATGCCTTCTTCCCGTCATGTGACGTGAGCAGCCAGAGTCCAGGTACCATGACTGGTGTTTCTGACTTGCTGCTAAAGATATCTGCAACATGTATTATTTTATCCTTAGGTACCCAGATCTTCTTGGGTCCTGTTTTGTTAGTTTTACCAAAACTCTGATTGAATTTTGGTTTCACAAAGTGATTGCTACTAGTATATTTGATGTCATGTGTGTGACCATACACAAAGTGTGAATTTAGAGGAGTGTACTTAATTGTTAAATCCATGACATTTTTAGGTGTAGGATTCTTACCTAGGTATCCTATTCCTTTCCTGCCGTTTCCGCTAACTCCATAGATCATTGAAGCCATTTTGCTTCTATCTATGCTTTTAGCAAGGAACTTCTGGAAACTATGATCATACTCCTTGATGATCTCATCAGCGTTGCTGGGAGTTTCAGCAATTGGTTCCTTCTGAGAGTTTTGTAAAGAGTTTTCTAATTTTAAAATTTTATCTCTCAGCTCAGAGTTTTCCAATCTGAGACTCTCAGACTTATTAGAGTCAGATTCAAGAGTCCTTTTCAGGTCTCTGAATTTAGCTCTAATCTGCTGATAACGTTCCAGAATTTCATTTAGGCTTTCAGCAAGTTCAGCCTTTGTAAAATTAACAGCGAAGTTAGGGAATACCTCTTCTGTGTCTGATTCTGAGTCTGAGTCAGAAGCTTCACTGTCATCTTGAATGTTAGCCATAAGCGCTAGGTTCGCCCTTTCATCATCTGATTCTGAGTCAGCTTCAGATGAGTCAGAGTCATCCCATGTGGCCATGAGACTTTTCTTCTTCTCTCTTCCAAACTTCCTTTTTGGCTTTTCCCTCTGAAGCTTTGG
The DNA here is from genome assembly GCA_948472305.1 of Vicia faba. Lineage (NCBI taxonomy): Eukaryota > Viridiplantae > Streptophyta > Magnoliopsida > Fabales > Fabaceae > Vicia > Vicia faba. The sequence goes on along the minus strand of OX451741.1, from coordinate 604,255,381 downwards.
ACAGTCACTCTTGTAGTGACCTTGCTCATTGCACTCGTAGCAGATGATGTCTTTTGTATTTGGCTTCTTGCTACCTGAGGAGCCTTCAGATCTTCTGTATCCAGAGGAAGAATCTGTCCTTCTGTGTCTGGAAGAAGACTCGTTATGATCAGATCTTCTGGGATTCCTGAACTTCTTTTGTCTTTGCTTCCACAGTTGATTTACTCTTCTGGAGAGGAGAGAAAGCTCGTCTTCTTCTGATGAGGATCCATCAGATGTTTCTTCAACTTCCTGCAAAACTTTAGATTCAGATTTTCTGTTAGATTTCAAAGCTATAGGCTTACCTTGCTTCTGAGGCTCGTCAGCTTCCAGCTCTATCTCATGACTTCTGAGGGAGCTTATAAGTTCCTCCAGAGTGATTTTGTTGAGATCTTTCGCCAGCTTCAGAGCAGTAACCATAGGCCTCCACTGCTTGGGTAAACTTCTGATTATCTTCTTGACATGGTCAGCAGTAGAGTACCCCTTGTCCAGAACTTTGAGACCAGCTACCAGAATCTGGAATCTAGAGAACATAGTTTCAATGGATTCAGATTCTTCCATTTTAAACGCCTCATACTTCTGAATGAGCGCCAGAGCCTTTGTTTCCTTGACTTGAACGTTGCCCTCATGCGTCATTCTGAGAGAATCAAAGATGTTCTTAGCTGTGTCTCTGTTGGAGATCTTCTCATACTCAGTATAGGAGATAGCACTGAGAAGGATGGTTCTGGCCTTATGGTGATTCTTGAAATCACGCTTTTGTTGATCAGTCATTGATTTTCTATCAATCTTCTGACCAGTTGCATTAACAGGGTGCGTGTATCCATCTGTCACCATATCCCACAGATCAGCATCATGTGCTAGAAAGAAGCTTTCAATTCTGTCTTTCCAGTAGTCAAAGTTTTCTCCATCAAAGACTGGAGGTTTGCCGCTGAATCTGTCTCTATCCTCATTGTTGTCATTGCTGAAATGAGAGTTGTTTCCTGCCATAGTGTTTTTCTGATGCTGGATCTTTTACTGACACGGTTAAGTGTTTTAGCTCAGAACCAGGCGCTCTGATGCCAATTGAAGGGGTGAAAAACACAAGAAGGGGGGGGTTGAATTGTAAAACTGGAAACTTAAAGCAAATGACAAGGTATTTTTATCCTGGTTCGTTTGATCTCAAACTACTCCAGTCCACCCGTTCAAGGTGATTTCGCCTCTCTCCAACGAGGTCTTAATTCACTATATTCAACTGAATACAAATCTGCTTTAGCAACTGCTAAAACCTTCTTGATTCAAACCACAATCCGGTTTGTCAAGGCAACACTTTCTTACAAAGGAATAATCAAATGTGTGTGAATGTTTCTACAAAAACTATATCACAACTGTGATGTTTACACAAATGAAGCTTAGAATACTAAGTTGCTAAACGCTAATAGAGTATCAGAGTTTGGTGGTTTAGCAAAACTTGTAGTGTGAAGATTATTGATCAGCTTTTTACGTGTAGAGAGTTTGGAAGCATTAGCCGTGATAACCTTCAAAGCTTGGTTTATATAGCACTTTGAGAAGATGAACGTTGAAGCAAATATTCTTGATTCAATGCTATTTACAAGCTTTCCTTTCTGAGCAGATCTTGTCTAGAATGATGCCGTTGGTATTGATTAGCTTTCAATGCACAGTACCGTTGCTTCTTCAATGCACGATCTGGCTTGGCTCATTCTGATTCTGCTTTGCTGCTGATGAACTGATTTGATTCTGTATCAGAGTATTTTACGCGCAGTTCTGTTCACCAAGCTTCAGCATGTGCAAGCGTTGATCTTCTGATCTTGACGTTCTGATTCAGCAACTTCTGATGCTGGTGCACAAACTCATATTCTGATGCTGAGAACGTGATCTTGCTTATTTTAATCAGCATATCTGCAAGTCAGAGCATAGTAATTTTAAGTAGCATATAATTCAATCATGAAATATTTAACTACTATATCTTTTCACTTTGTTATCATCAAAACTTAATTATAGGGTACTAGATTCAAACATTGTTCTAACATACCTGGGCTGTATTTTGAACAGCTGGGTTTGGTTTCTGCAGTTGTCATCCCACAGAAGTTCAAGGTTCCGGTGTTCGCAAAATATGACGGGGTCTCATGTTCCAAGATGCATCTCCGATCTTATGTGAGAAAGATTCAGCCTCACACTGCAGACAAAGACTTATGGGTCCACTTATTTCAAGACAGTCTATTTGGGACTCAACTAGAGTGGTCCTATCAGCTGGAGGGGACTATATTCGTAACTGGGAGGACCTGGTTGCTGCTTTCTACAAGTAGTATTAGTATAATGCAGACATTTCTCCCACCCGTACGCAACTCCAAAGTATGTCTATGGGTTCGAGCGAAGGTTTTAAAGACTATGCTCAAAAGTGGAGGGACTTAGCAGGAAGATTCAAACCCCCCCATGTCTGATAGGGAGTTAGTGGATATGTTTTTGGGTACCCTATCTGGTCCGGTTTTCAATCATCTGATTGGAAGCTCCTTAGCTGGCTTTACTGAGTTAATTTTTACGGGAGAAAGAGTGGAAGTTGGGATTAGAAGTGGCAAGATTCAGAAGGATGCCTCTTCAAGTGCGGGAAAGAGACCTTTCATAGGGAAAAAAGAGGTCAATGTTGTTTACAATCAAAGAAATCAGAGGTTAACCGAGCTCCATCCAACAGTAAGGGCTATTATGATATCCAAGCCTGCAGTTACTCAACAGCAGAACAACTAGCCTAGAGAAGAAAGGCCTATGAGATAGTTTACCCGGATTAATATGACTTTGTCTAAAGTTTTTCCACACTTATTGAAGTCCAATCTGGTAACTTTGAGGGAAGCTCCGAAGAATCCTAATACTGCCTCTCCACTCTACAACCCAAATGCTCATTGTACTTACCATTCAGAAAGTCCAGGCCATGATACAAACGACTATTGGGCTTTGAAAAACAAGGTGCAGGATCTGATCGAGGCAAAGGAGACTGAATTCGATGCTCCGGAAACTCCCAACATCATAACTGCACCCATGCCCAAGCATGGCCCAAGAATCAATGTTATTAATGTTGTCCCTGCCACAGAAGATGCTGACAGTAGCTATGTCATGGACAGCTGGATCTTCCATACTACTAACGGTGGACCCAGTAACTGGACAACTAAAGACTTTGTACCAATTACTTTTATTCAGAAGTAATTATCTTTCTTGGTTTCGGATATGTAATAATTAAACAATATAAACTATATGGCCATGTGTCTTACCCGGGGCACAATGGTTTATTTGTGAAGGTTATCATGTTTTAATCTCATATGTCATTAATAAAGCATTGGAAGTTTTACATACAAATTTTGCGCTCTCTGTTTTTCTTTTCTGCTTTTTACTTTGTCAATACAGCTATGCTCTTACACACACTCACGTATTAAACTGCATATCCATATCCACTATGGATCCCATTGATAACGGTTCTGATATTGCCGTTTATGACTTTGAAAATCCGATCAACCAAGTCGAGGACGAAGGTGAGGAAGATTGTGAGGTACCCGGAGAACTTGTCAGACTGTTACAGCATGAAGAAAGGGTTATACAGCCTCATGAAGAGCCAGTTAAGACAGTGAATTTGGGCACAGAAAAGGACAGAAAAGAAGTCAAGATAGGGGTAAATTTGGAGCATAGTGTCAAACAACATTTGATATAGATGTTGCATGATTATATCGATATATTTGCATAGTCATATGAAGACATGTCGGGGCTAAATACTGATATTGTGGTTTATCGTATGCCAACTAAAGAAGATTGCCCTCCAGTAAAGTAGAAGGTTTGTGGTATGCGCCCTGAAATGTCGGAGAAAATCAAACAGAAGTTATGAAATTGTTCAACGTTGGGTTCTTAGTTGTCACCTCTTATCCATAATGGGTTGCTAACGTAGTTCCGGTGCCTAATAAGGACGACAAAGTACGAATGTTTGTGGACTACAGAGATCTGAACAGGGCAATCCCCAAGGATGACTTATCGCTTCCCCATATTGACGTTCTAGTTAACAACACCATGCAACATAAGATATTTTCCTTCATGGACGGTTTCTCTAGTTACAATCAGATCAAGATGGCACCCAAAGACATGGAGAAGACAACCTTCGTCACACAATGGGGCACTTTCTTTTACAAAGTGATGCCATTTGGGTTGACGAATGCTAGGGCAACCTATTAACGAGTTATGGTAGCTTTGTTCCTCAATATGATTCACCATGAGATAAAGTTCTATGTTGACGACATGATAGCCAGATCTCAAACGGAAGAAGAGAACCTTGATCATCTACAAATGTTGTTTGATAGGTTGAAGACGTACAAGCTGAGGTTAAATCCAAACAAATGCACTTTCGGGGTAAGGTCTGGTAAACTCCTAGGTTTCATTATCAGTGACAAGGGTATTCAGGTAGACCCTGCAAAGGTGAAAGCTATACAAGAGATGTCAGCTCCTTGCACTGAGAAGGAGGTTAGAGGTTTCTTGGGACGCCTAAATTACATTGCCAGGTTTATTTCCCATCTAAATGCTACTTGTGAGTCAATCTTCAAACTCCTAAAGAAAGATCAAGTGGTAAAGTGGAATGACGAATGCCAGACTGCCTTTGATAGAATCAAGGAATACCTACAAGAGCCTCCAATTCTGATGCCTCGGATTGAAGGAAGACCTTTGATAATGTATTTAACAGTGTTAGATAAATCAATGGGATGTTTGCTGGGCCAGCATGACGAGTCCGGTCGAAAAGAGCATGCAATATACTACCTTACCAAAAAGTTTACCGACTGTGAAACAAGATACTTACTGCTCGAGAAAACTTGTTGTGCTTTGGAATGGGCTGCTCGTCGATTGAGACAATATATGTTGATCCACACTACTTTGTTGATATCTAAGATGGATCTTATCAAGTACATCTTCAAGAAGCCCTCTCTCCCAGAAGGATAGCAAGATGGAAAATGATCCTAACCGAATACGACATTCAATACACGACCCAGAAGGCGATCAAGGGAAGTGTACTAGCTGATCATTTGGCTCATCAGGCTGTGAATGACTACCAATCCGTGAACTTTGAATTCCCATATGAGAATATTATGTTAGTGACTGACTGTGAAGAACCTGGATCGGATGAAGGACCTGAGGAAGGATCTTGATGGACTATGGTTTTTGATGGAGCCTCCAACGCACCCGGCAATGGCATATTTGTTGTAATCATATCTCCTGAGGGCTGCCACACTCCATTCACCGCCAGATTATGCTTCAATTGTACCAACAATTTGGCTGAGTATGAAGCATGCATCATGGGTCTCAAAGCTGCTATTGACCTGAGGATCAAGCTCTTTAGTGTTTTCGGAGATTCGTCTTTACTAATAAGTCTAATCAAAGGAGAGTGGGACACGAAGTACCCTAATCTCATCCCTTACAAAGAACATGTACTGACGTTGCTTCCATACTTTGAAGAAGTTACCTTTGAGCATTTTCCACGAGAAGAGAATCAGTTAGCGGACACGCTAGCTACTATGTCATTTATGTTCAAGGTCAGATGGGACAACGAAGCTCCTCATATCACTATTGAGAGATTGGATGAACCAGCATACTGCTATGAGATTGATACTGAAGAAGTAGCAGACAAACCTTGGTTCCATGAAGTGAAAAGGTATCTTGAGGATCAGGAATATCCTGAGGAGGCATCTGTCAATGATAAAAAGTTTCTGAGAAGGTTCTCCGCAAAGTTCTTCCTCAGTAACGGAATCCTCTACAAGCGCAACCATGACTCTACTTTACTTCGGTGTGTAGACAAGAGTGAAGCAGAGAGGATTATGGCAGATTTACACGAAGGTACCTTTGGCACCCACTCTAGTGGACACACCATGGCTAAAAAGCTCCTTCAGGCAGGATACTATTGCTCCACTATGGAAGCAGACTGTTATCAGCATTCCCAAACTTGTCACAAATGCCAGATCTATGCTGATAAAGTACATGTACCTCTGGTTCCCTTGAACGTCTTGACGGCTCCATGGCCCTTTGCAATGTGGGGTATTGACATGATCGGAGTGATTAGACCTACCGCTTCCAATGGGCATCACTTCATCCTAGTGGCCATTGATTACTTCATGAAGTGGATTGAGGCTGCCTCTTTTGCTATTGTTACCAAGAATGTTATGGCGCGATTCATCAAGAATAACCTTATCTGTCGGTACGGTGTTCCAGAGAGAATCATCATAGATAATGGTACAAATCTCAACAATACTATGATCATTGGACTCTGTAAACAATTCAGAATCCAGCATCATAATTCTCCCCCTTATCAACTGAAGATGTATGGCATTGTGGAGGCTTCTAACAAGAACATTAAGAAAATCATACAGAAGATGACGGTGACAGATAAAGATTGGCATGAGATGTTACCATTTGCTCTTCATGGTTACCGCACCTCAGCACGAACGTCAACAGGGGAAACACCTTATTCTCGGGTGTATGGTATGGAGGTTGTCCTACCTATTGAGGACCAGATCCCTTATTTTAGAATCATGAAGGATGCAGGTTTGAATGAAGATGATTGGATCCAGACTCGACTTTACTAACTAAATCTGATTGATGAGAAAAGGCTTGCTGCTGTCTGTTATGGTCAGATGTACCAAAATCGAATGATCAAGGCTTTTAAAAAAAATGTCAAATATCAGGTATATCAAGTGGGTGATCTAGTAATCAAGCGCATCATACTGCCACAAGGTGATCCTAGGGGAAAGTGGACTCCCACGTACGAAGGGCCATTTGTAATCAAGAACATATTTTCTGGTGGAGCCATTATTCTAACCCCCATGGATGGTGACGACCTTCCTCACCCTGTGAATGCGGACATAGTTAAGAGATACTACGCCTGAATAAAGACCCGATAGGTTGACTAGCCTAGACAAAAATAAGGGCATCCCGGCAAACCAAAAGGGTACGGGCAAAAATTAGGGATAAATACAAAACAATATGTGCACCCATCAAGTTGAAAACCTGAAAAGGCGGCTTGGGCAAAAAAGGGTATCCTGGTGGACTGAAAACCCAAAAGGGCGGTCCAGGAAAAAGTTAGGGATTTGAAGCGTACAACTATGTCCCATTGGACCACCTTATGACCAGACTTTAGTATCAACTATCAAGTTCAAATGGTACCAAACAGTCCAGTCATCTTCAGACAAGTAGCAAAGTGATGAGACGCTCAAGGACATAGGGGAAATAGCAGAATTGAAACTCAATGGGATTATTACAAATAGCTATTTTCTCTTTGTACACTATTTTGTATAGTTTTTATTTTCACGACGGCGTTCTCCTACTAGGAGGTCAGACTCTTTGTACAAAAATGCATGTTATAGAAAAATTTCAAAATCAATGAAAATCATTTCTTTGTAAGTACAAAACAATTTGTTTTCTATTTTTCTGTTTTGTTGTGCAAAAACGTCCAATGATTATTTTTGACATATGCATTTGAATGTGATTACCATTTACAAATACTTGCATATGAAACAGAAAGACAGTTGCTAATAACTTTAAGAAACGGGGCAAAGTCTAAAAAAGCAATTTGTAGTCCCGACAGTTACTCTTTTCGGCATGGTACAAAGGCAGAGACATCTTGAAACGAAGTCACCGCTACATACGACCCAATGATGTCTATGTTCCACACATAGTAGAAACAACCAAAGTTCTGATCTCTTCTTCCCCAAGCAGAAATTAACTCCTCCAGCAAAGTTCCCTCAGAGAGGTTAACTCAAAGATCCCCAACTGAGTTTTTATAATCTCGAACAGTTTATAAAGCCTTATCCCCTAGTAGAGTTCATTTCTGTAGTTGCGGAAGTTTATCCCCCAACAGATTTTTTTTCCTCTACAGCGGTAAAATCTTCCAACAGAGCATCTTTCTCCCCATAGAGTCATTCTCAAGCAGGAGCCAAAGATGCCCGACAGAATATCCTCAAACGGAAAGAGGAAGTCCCCAGCAAATCATCTTCGTTCATCATCCCCAGTGGGAATGAAAGAATCACTTTCCTCATCTACCAAACAGAAGTCCAGAATTCAGCTTCCCAGCACTCTCTAGCAACAGTCAGGGATTTACTTTCCCATACTAGGAAATATCGCAACAGCATTTCATGGCATGCACATACACATCATATACCGCATAATCTCATTTATTTTGAGAACATGATTACACAATGCATTTCATACATCATGACATTGCATACGACTAACTCTTTACCTTTTCAGGAAAGATAAAATCAACATACATTGTTGACTACTTACATGACCCAGTAGTCTTCTCAAAGGCTACGTCTGACGAAGGGCTACTTCAGCATTTTCCTCGGAAAAAAATGCTCTCAAGATTTTCCTCTGGTTCAGTTAGATCGATACTAAGATCTTCCTGATTTCTATTCTAGTTGAATATAATTCAAGACCTTTCTCTGGTTCAGTTAAACCGACAATAATATTTTTCTGATTTATATTCCATTTAAAGTTAACTCAAGTCCTTCTCTGGTTCAGTTAAATCGACACTAAGATTTTTCTGATTTCTATTCCAGTTAAAGCTAATTCAATACCTTCTCTGGTTCAGTTAAATTGATACTAAGATTTTCCTGATTTCTATTCCAGTTGAAGATAACCCAAGACCTTTCTCTGGTTTAGTTAAACCGACACTAAGATTTTTCTAATTCTTATCCAGTTAAAGATGATTCAAGACCTTTCCCTGGTTCAGATAAATCGCTCCAAATATTTATTCTGATTCTTTTCCAGTTAAATATTATTCAAGACCTCTGTTGGTTCAGTTTAAATCGGTCATTCATTTATTCTGATTCTTTTCCGATAGATACTTTCTCTGGTTCAGTTAAATCCACCCTAAAATTTTCTGATACTTATCCAATTATAGATACTGTAAAGCCTGGAGTCCGACCAGATAGCGGATTATTAATTACTATGAATCCTGGACCCGACCAGATGATAGTATAACCTATGACACCGAAGCCTAGACTCGACCAGATAACGGTATACCTCAGATTCAAGTTGAAGCCTGGACCCTACCAGATAACAATTTAATTTCTTCAAACCACTGAAGCTTGGATACGACCAGATAACAGGTCAATGTATACAATTACTGTGAAGCCTGAAACCGACCAGATAGTAGTTAATTTCATATTCCCCAATAAGTCGCTCTGAATCATGGAATACAACCAGATAGCAGTCAGTGTTATTGTCCTCAACAAGTCGCTGTGAAGGCTGGATCCCGACCAGATAACAACTTGCTTTCAAGAGATAATTCCCCAATAGAGTAATGGACAACTAAAGCTCTTAGGCTCTATTCCCCTAAAACATTCCTCAGCAGAATCCTTCTCAATAACAGGAATAGGGATCCCCACAAAGGAATAGCTCATGAAGTCAACTTTATTCTAGATGGAATCTTTAAGCCCATCTCTGATGATCTTCCGTCATCTTTTCCAAATGGCATCTGTAAGCCCATTCCCAATACTATCTACACAGTCAAGTATAATCTCAGACAAGTGCTAATTTCTGAGCACTCTAGTGTTCAATCATCTTCCACCTTCCGATCATGAAAGGCAGACAAGCCAATCTACATCCTCAAGTTTAAGAAGATTGATAAGGGGAAGTTGTTGTACCCCAAAATTTTCCCTCTCATGTTTTTCCAAGATTTCCTCTTGCATAGGTGGTTACAAACTTTTGCCTAAAGAAAAGGGAAATTTTTCAAAAGATGGTTAAGGATCCTTCGATTAGCATCTACAAGGTACCCTTCAACTGGCCTTTGCAAAATATCCTTCGATTTGAGCATCAGAGCTTCCTTCGATTGGAGCATCAGAGCTTCCTTTGATAGGAGCATCAAAGATTTCTTCGATTGGAGCTTCAGAGCTTCCTTCGATTGGAGCATCGGAGCTTCCTTAGATTGGAGAATCAGAGCTTCCTTCGATTGGAGCATCAGAGCTTCCTTCGATTGCAGCATCAGAGCTTCCTTCAATAGGAGCATCAAAGATTTCTTCGATTAGAGCTTTAGAGCTTCCTTCAATTGGAGCATCAGAGCTTCCTTCGATTGGAGAATCAGAGCTTCCTTCGATTGGAGCATCAGAGCTTCCTTCGATTGGAGCATCAGAGCTTCCTTTGATTGAGGCATCAGGGTGTCCTTCGATTAGAACATCGGAGGGTCTTTCAATTGGAACATCAGAGGGTATTTCGATTGGAACACCAGAATTGCCTTTGATTGGCATGTCAGTGCAGAGATATCTTAATCCAAAATGTTCTGATCAGGGAAGTTCTGATTACTTTGAATCAGAACTCAGAACCATCGAAGGGAACAAGGGTTGGTCGAAGGGGCTTTGGAGAGGGAAATTTTGAATATTTTAAAATTCGAACAAGGCACCAAGTTGACTTATCCAGATTCACTCAGGATTCCAAAATGGCATGATATGTCTCAAAGTGGAAATCTTTTAATGTGTCTGATTCTGTTTTCAAGGCCATGTTTAATGTTTGGTCTTCAATGCCTTGATTCTTTCCGCATTTCCTTGTCTCCTCCACCATCTATAAATACAAGATGTCAAACACAAATGAAAAAAAAGAAGGAGATTCACACGTAGAGATACTTTTGGACACGAACAGATCATGCTGCCATATTGCTCATAGAAAACCCAAGAGTGTCAAATCGAAGCACTTTTTTGCAGGCGCCTTCAGCCTAAACGAAGACCAGATCCTTATTCCTGAGGCATCCAGGAGTCCACACCTACTCCCAGCAAACATTTCCATGCTCAGAGCCACCTTCGATTGGTAAGGGTTTGCAGAACCAAAACTGCACCTTCATGCCATATAGATATACATTGCACGTATACTCTTGTTATTTCCAATATTTGTGTTGCATGCAAGCTAAAATACAGAGGTGAGATCGTGCCATTGCTAGGGCACAATCTGAGTTTTTCCTTCGAATCACACTTGGGAAGTTCCAGGCTAAACAAACCCAGATACGAGTTGGAGAGAGATTCGAATTAGGGATGGATTCCAATCAGGGGGGGTAAAGTCCACCTTGGATCTCTAACATTTGTACATTTTGAAGAAGTACTGTTTAGGGCTTTAAAGTAGTAAGCTTAAAATTGGGTGACTCAGGAACCTTCTTCCATTTTTGGACCCAGATTCGAATTTCAGGACTTTTGGTATTACAGGACGAAATAACTTCAATTTCCTTCAATTGGAGAGGGAATCGAAGGATCTGGGTTCGACACCTAGGTCATACGTTTTGTGTTTTTTCTAACGAACTTTCTTGCAGATCCAATATCCCAGATCGAAAGAGTTTATCATGTACCATCATTAGACACCTTCGACCAGCCTTTTCACTTGGATCGAAAGAAAGTCTTGGGACTTTCGATCCAGGCCTACATCCTGCAACCTACTCTTTTCTTTTTATTTTATCCTTTTCATTACTTTGTTTTTCATGAGAAAATCAAAATCACAAAAAAGGATTAGGTTTTAGTTTTTACTATTAATATTAATTTTTTTCAATTAATTAATTAATTAATTATTTTAATACTTTCTGGAAAAAAACAAAAATTGAATAGACTTAGGTTTTTTTAAGTTAATTTCTTTTCATAACAAAAATAACAAATAGAATTTTATTTAATAGTTCTTAGGTTTTTTAGACGTAATATTTATTTCGCGTGTGTTATTTTTATTCTTGCATTATATGTGAATAATGTAACTGGTTATGGGATGTAATAGTTTTAGATTAAAAATTTTGCACTTTATTTCATGCACTTTTTTATGTAACTACCCCAAAGTCGTGTAATAGTTTAGGATTTATTTTTATGCATTTTATTTCCCACACATTTACTGCTTTACTATTTATTATATTACTGTTAGTAACTAAGATTGTATGATAAGACTAAATTAAAATTTTACCTAACCTAATAAAAAGACAAAAATAACTGAATCTCAACACATATGCAGATATGCACATCTAGGGTATCCCCATTCTGGTTGCCTTTGGTAAAATAGTCATGTCCCTCGAGAATGGTGACGCTTTAGAAAAGACCCGTAAAATCAAAAGATCATAGTCCCTCGATGACCCTTACAGTGTTTCCTTTCGGTAAATGATCTCGTCCCTTAAACGAAATTGCTAAAGCGTATCTATATGTTGCCTTTATGACTGTAAAACGTCCCTTTGATTGTCCCTCAATATCCAACAATTAGGCTACCTACTCACTAATAGTAGGATAGAATTGTCTAAAGGAAAATAGGAAAAGAATGACCCTTTTCAAGTAATAAAGTAGATAGTTGTTAGAAGTTTGCTCAAACATCTTACACTTATACAAAAAACTGCTTTTCAAAAACAATTTCAAAACCCTTTGTATACTTTCTCCACTATCCCGAGAAACATTACAAAGTTCGTCGTACTAAGGCGTTTTGAAAACATTTTCAAACACAAAGAACAAAGGTATTTTAAGAATGAGCAAACCTCTAAGAACCCGTGGAAAACCACGGATGGAAAGGGTGCTAACACCTTCCCTTTACATAATCTACCCCCCTTACTCACAAAACATCTCGAAAAGGTCTTTTTATATTCTTTTCACCCCTTCCTTTGTTGGATAAAAGAAAAGACGGTGGCGAATCTTGCTTACTGCACGTTTGCGAATAAAAAACGCAAACCTTTATAAACAGTCGGTTTTGTACTACATGTTATTGGAGAATAATCTACATATAATTTCTCTAACATTTAGTACATAGATTTCTATTGACCAGCCTCAAAATAGGTGTGACTTCCACATAAGTCAACTTACGGTGGCTGAACATAGCGCTATATTTTGTCCCGATTCGAGAAATGATCATTTGTAGCCCAAACCTATGTTTGCAAGCCCAAGTATTTTAATTTGAAACCTTTGATCCAATAACCTTGAGATTCGTTGTTAGGAGGCTTTAATCTTATCAATCCTCTAATGAATCTTCATAATCTTTGGTCTAAGTGAATCATTTAAACATCATTGATCATATGTTATCGCCTCGAGAACTTGAAATGAATGATATGCTTGACAAAAAGCAAATGAAACTTATTGTTGAGAAGCTTTTATTTTATCAATCTTCTAATGAGTTTTCAAATGCAAGTTTCAAGATGGTCATTCAACTAACCTCTAACTTCTAACTCACTAACAATTGCCTTTTACTTTGTGCTTTTACTTTATGATTTTATTTTTATGCCTTTACTTTTATGAACCATTTACCTTAACATTTACTTCTTTTCTATCTTGAGCTTTCCTTTTCTTTTATAAGATACTTAATAATCAACTTGAACATTAAAAACCTTAAGGTTACTCGGACTATTTGGTTACTATGCTTGGCATAATGGAGTTGTGGACCTCTTGGATTTAGGATTAGAAACCTTGATTACCCTTGGGACCTTTTGACTTTGTTGTTATTTTTTCTGGAGTTCTTGGGGTTTACCCCAAGACATTGGGTTGATTTTCTTTGTGTGAAGGTTATTCTGATTATGTGCTTTGTATGTGATTGGGAATTCCCTTGTATACAGTTGTTACTCTGTCCAATTTTTTAGAAGACTTAATGCATCTAAAGCTTGGTATTCCTAAGAGGTTTAGTATATTTGCTTGCTTGGTTTCAATCCAAAGGATGGGAATTCTACATCGACTTCATATGTCAAGTGTTGGCTTCTTATTGGTTAGACGGTTTTTTTCCCTAGCTTTTAACTTATGCTTTAGGATTGTCCCTTCATCTGCTCTCATCTTCTTTAATTTCAAAAATATTCTCCCTCATTTTCAAAACTCTTCTGGTTTTCTAACTTGAACCTTTTTTATAATAAACTTGGACTTAGGTCCATGCATTTTAAAAAAATATTTTCTTAATCAAACTTTAACCAACTTAATCATACTTTGACATTTTGTGAGAAGACTAAAAGTCAATCAACCTTATTCAAACCCTTTTTCCACTTTGGCTTTTTACTTTAAAATTTTCTCAAAGGATTAGACTCTTGTCAATCCTTGTAGTGATATGGGCTACTATACTTCTACGATATGTAGTGAAGTGAGATATTTTACACTTGGGTGTTGAGTGAGGCTTTGTTTATTTTAAAATCCAAGCCATATTCTCCACTTTGAGATGATGCAAGTTATATTTTTTCATGATTGTGGGTAGTAAGTATGTTTTCCACACGGACAATGACGATGATGTCTTATCTCATAAAATTAACCAACACACTTCTGTTTAAATTTTTTTAAAGGTGGACTATGTGTACCCTGATCCCCTATTGCACGAAAGGTGATACGTAGGCACTAAAGTTCACCACCGCGGAGGGTGCAAAATTGTAAAAAAATTCTTATTTTCTCATCTCCACCATCTATTTTTGTGTACAACACATATAGCCAAAATACACAAATTTTCAAAGAGGTTCCTGCAGAGTACCGTAGATGTTTAGGGTTCTAATATCTTCCATTTGCATAACTAACTCATGTACCTAGATTCTCTCCCCCTTTTTTGGTTATTCGATCTTTTTCCCAGTCTTCTAGAAACAATTAAGCACGGTGGCAATTTTTATTTGATTTATGTGAGTTACGTTAATCCAATGGCTTAGCCTCAATATTTCTACCTCTACCGAAAATATGGCGACTTCACTGGGGACAGATCGACCAAATGCTGGTCCATCTCTAAGTGACTTGAGCATATCTTTGTTTATTTGTGTATGTGCTATTATTTGTTGTATATTATATGTTGTATATATGTTTGTCTGGATTTCCTTGGTTTTCAGTGTGCTTGGTGATTTCTTATAAGTCCTCTACCCGGACTTGGGCAAACATAAGATAGGACGGGCGGTATAGTCATGTTAACTTTGATGTAGTAATCCTAAAAAAGGAGACATGAGATATTTTTAAGTGTAGGCCCCTTTAACTGTAGTATTGTTTACCGAGTAATCAAGAAGACGTGCTGCTTTTGACCTGGGAGCCTACTGAAGTTGAGGATCGTAGAACCCTTAACCCATATTGGCCTTTTAGGTGTAGTGCAGAAACTACAACGGAGTAATCTAGAAATGGTTGTCACGCGATACTACATACAAACGAGTTTTTCCTGAGAATATTACTAATTATCGAGTTAATCGGGACCCTGGTAATATCTGAAGGAAGGATGTAGACTCTGAGAACCTTTTAGAACATTGTTCGGCAGGTGATAAACTATTAGTCCATACCTTGTTGGTAGTACCTTTGACTTCATGCACGTGACGCCGAACCTATGAACCCCTCATATTTGTGATCTTGTGTGTGATTGTTGCATCATGCATCGATGCATCCATAAGCATTCTTTAAAATAACTATTTCAAGGGACTTACAATTGACTTTTAGAAAATATCTCAGGTACCTTTTGACCATGGATTCTGGAAAAAGAAAGACTCAGAAGTACAGTTTCAAGGATCCTAAGATAGAGGAACTGATGAGTTTGATTCCTGAGATTGAGAGCTCTACAGATTTCCTGAAGAAGTGTGGATCAATCGTTCCTCTTATGAAACTCAAGATGAAGGAGGGTATTCTTTCTACATTGGTCAAGTTCTATGATATGTTATGTTGGTGTTTTACTTTCCCTGTTTATTAGTTGATGCCCATATTGGAGTAGTATTCTTACTTACTTGGTTTACCTATTATTGAATGTGTTCCTTTCACCGACTTAGAGGGGGAGCCCAAGTCTCATGAGATTGCTGCCATAATTCATTTGGAGAAGTCTGAGATTGAGGCTAACATGACTACCAAAGGAGGAATTAAAGGTTTACCTGTTCAGTTTTTATTGGAGAAAGCTTGCCACTTTGCTAAGATGAAGAGTACAGTTGCTTTTGAGGCTATATTTGCTTTGCTTGCCTATGGGTTGTTCTTATTTCCTAACATCGACAAATTTGTGGATATCAACGCTATTATAATCTTTTTAATTGGGAATCCAGTCCCTACACTGTTAGGAGAAACTTATTATTCCATCCATCTTCGGGATTTTTATCAAGGATGGATGATCATTTATTCCACACCGTTGTTATATCAGTGGCTTATTTCTCACTTACCTCGGTCTGTTGCTTTTTGGGATATCAAGAAGGAACCTCGTTGGGCCCTGAATATTATGGCTCTCAATCATTCTGACATTGTTTGGTATCATCAGGCTTATTATGAGGTGGAGATTATTGATAGTTGTGGTATTTTCCCCAATGTTCCTCTTCTTGGTAAAAAGGGAGGAATTAACTATAATCTCGTTCTTGCGTGTCGTCAACATGGATACCCAATGAGAGACAAGCCAAACAAAATTCATCTGAGTGGTTTCTTTCTCAAAGAAGGAGAGGATCATAAGGAAACTAAGGAAGAGATTGAAAAGGCTTGGCACCGTAGTCATAGGAAGAGTAGAAAATATTTGGGACCAAGAGAAGTTGTTTCCTTGGAGTCTCATCTTTGTTAGGTACAAGCATGGAAAAATAGTTGAAGATGCCATATTCTCATGAATAACCTATACTTTATATGTTTGTGAGGAATACTCCTCCTTTTTTATAAGATGTGGAAGAACTTTAGCTTGCTTTGGTTAGGATGCAGCAAGAGAAGGAAGCATAGAAGAGTAGGTGCCAGACTTTAGAGATCTCCTACTCAACATAATTGAAAGAGAAAGATGACTTGATCGAGATTCTTGAGAGTTGTACTTTGGAGATGATGGAGAAACAAGAGGATTTATTTTCCTCTAGAGCTTATCCAGGTCCCAGTTGCTCATTTTCTGACTCTGGTAGTTGCAAAGAAATCATCGACAAGTATGCAGAAGAGAATAAGCAGTTGAAGGCTCAGATTGCAAGACTTATGGGAAAGTGTTAGTGTGTGGAGAGATCTTCATCAGCTTTGGCTCCTTAGGATTTTAGATTCGATCTTTATTCTCTTGTACTTAGGATTATTGAAACATGTACTAAAAGTTGTAATCCATTCCGAAGTTATTTTAATGGAATTTTCAGTATTTCAAAATGTGTTAGTACTTTAATATTTGCAAATCGTCTATAATTCTTTGAGTTCCTTGAAATAATAATAATAATGATAAATAAATAATATGTATTGAATATCATGCATCATTTTGCATATATTTTTGCATTTCTGTTCATACCCAGGTGTCTTACTGTGTTTTTCTACTTCGTTCAGTCAGCAAGTTGTCTCATCGATACAATACTCGGGCTAATTCCAGAAAGAAGATGGAAAATCTTTAACAAGAGAATCGCAAGCTGCACGAAGAATTTACTGTTTTGGTGTATAAGTGCAATATATTTATGGCACCTGACTGTGACCAATTAGGAGCGATGGCTCAGAAAGATAAGGAGTCATTCAATGGATATGTGCAGCGTTAGCACGAGGTTGTTGCCCAAGTGGTACCCCCGATGGGAGAGCAAGAGATGACCAAGGTCTTTCTGAAAACCCTTAGATCATTTTATTATGAAAGGATAGTTTCCGGTGCATCGAGTGATTTCACTAAAATGGTGAGCATGGGTGTTCGTCTAGAAGAAGTTGTCCAGGAAGGAAGATTGACAAAAGACGAAGGAACAAAGAAATCATCATATGGGTTTTCTAGAAAGAAAGAAATAAAAACATTGTCATCGAGGAAAGAAAGTTTAGACATCTCAGAAGACGTCATCTATACCAACAACAAGTTGCTTCTGTGACTCCAGTCGTCAATGTAGCTTCGATTTTTGTTGCCTATCAGAGACCACCTTCTCAAGGAAATCAAGGGCAAGTTCGGAGGAGATAAGCGTTTGACCCTATTCTGATAAGTTATACGAAATTGTTTCCGGCTTTAATTCAACTGAAATTGGTGCAGATGAGACCTCCCCATGTTATACCTTCACCTTTTCCATGGAATTACAAGGCGGATAAGACTTGTTATTTTCATCAAGGAGCCCCAGGGCACAACATCGAAAATTGCCATCCCTTAAAGTCTGAAGTGCAGAAGACAATGAGATCTGGTCTTCTATCTTTTAAAGATGTTGGTCCTAATGTGAAGGATAATCCACTACCTAAACATGGAGGTGGAAATGGTGTAAATATGGTTGTTGGATGTCCTGGATACTTGAGGATTTTTGATATCAACCTGGTAAGAGGTGATTTGGTGAAGATGCATGTTGATCTCTATGAATTCGGCTATTATACACACGACCATGCTAGTTGTAGTATTTGTAGTACAAATATCCATGGATGTGATAAAGTGAGAGCTGATCTTCAAGAAATGATGGATGAAAGTCTTATCCACATAATCAGACCAAGGGTTGAATATGAAGAAGATGTGAATATGGTTTATGGATGTCCCGGTGAATTATGGATTTTTGAGGTGAACTACATGAATGATGATCTGGTATAGCTGCACGCTACATTTTGTCACATGGATGGACAAGAAGAACATCATTAGGGGTCATGTTATATCTGTTGTAGGGATTCTCGTGGTTGTTCTATCGCAAGAAAACGTGTTCAGTTATTTCTAGATAATAGTACTATCAAAGTCACAAGAAATAGAGATGATTACAATGGAGTTAATGTGATTTAAGATTACTCTGTTGAGGCCATGTCTGATGATGAATATGTTTCTGTTGATGAGGTCTTTTCTTCTGATGAAGGTATATTCTCCGATAATTATATTGTGATGCCTAAATATTATGAAGTAGGGGTTAATGTTATTGTTCCTTGTTTTCGTGTTCTCGCTCCTATAAAAATTGAGTACCATAGCAAGCCTGATGCTGTTCCCATAGTTATTTGTCTGCCTGGTCATGTCCCATATGAATCAGACAAACTTGTGCTTTATAAGTACAATGCAACTATCCTGGAAGATGGTGTGGAAATTCCTATCCAACCTTTGTCCCAAGTTGAGAATATTCTTGAAGATAGTCAGGTAACCTGCAGTGGTCATGTCTTCGCCCCTAACTTTCGAGGGAATGTTAATTATGATAAAATGGTTTTTGAGAATATTGAACAGAAGAAAATGGTAGGAGGATCTGGTAGCGTTGCCTTGGAAAAGGATGTGGATGAATTGTTGAAAATCATCAAGATGAGTGATTACAAGATTGTGGATCAATTGTTGCAAACTCCACCTAATATTTCCATTCTAGCCTTGCTAATGAACTCTTCTGCTCATCGGGAATTTCTGATGAGAGTGTTGGATCAGGCTTTTGTTGAAAGTGACATGTCTCTAGATTAACTCAGTAGTGTTGTGGGGAATATTACATCTTGTAATAATCTGAGCTTTTGTGATGATGAGTTTCACGATGAAGGAAGAAATTATAACATGGCTCTCCATATTTCCATGAATTGTAAGAATGACTCTTTTTCCAATGTGTTGATTGACAATGGGTATGCTTTGAATGTCATACCGAGAATTACGCTCAGGAAGCTTAAGTACCAAGGAGCTCCCATGCACCCAAGTGGCATTATAGTGAAAGCATTTGATGGTTCGAGGAAGTTTGTCATCGAAGAAGTAGATTTGCCTATTCACATAGGTTCGCACTTATTCCAGATTACTTTCCAGATTATGGATATTGTTCCCGCCTATAGTTGTTTATTGGGACTACCGTGGATCCATGAAGCATGAGTTGTTACTTCAACCTTGCATCAGAAGCTGAAATTTGTTTGTGAAAGGAAGGTAGTCATTGTGAATGGTGAGAAACCTCTGTTGATATCTCATTTGTCTTCCTTTAGCATTGTAGAAGCTAACGAAGCCGATATTGGAACTTAGTTCCATGCTTTGTCCATTGATAATATAAGAAAGAATGAGAATTATATCACCTCATTTAAGGATGCATAATAGGTAGTGCAAAAACGGCCTAGCAAGGTGTGGGGGCACATTATTAATCCTTTTGTGAATCAAAATGGAACTGGTTTGGGTTTCTCCATAAAGAAGGAGGTCGTGAAGCCGAAGTCTGCTTTGAGTAAATATTAAGACATCTTTCATAGTGCAGGCTATCTTCATCTAACTACTACAAGGATCAACGCCATTATCGAATATGAATCAGAGTAAGAGATGCCAAACTTCGTGACACATGGAGTCAGAGTCCAGAATTGGATCATTGTTAATGTTCCTTCTTGGGTTCACATTTCAAAGTAATTTTTTTTTGTTAGTCTTTTCAAAAATCTGTCACTCTACCCAAGGTGAATGTATTAATGTTGTATGGACATATTTGTTATTTTGATTTTTAAAATCATTAATAAAAGTTGTTTTTAATTCCCAAATTATGTCTTTATTTTATGCTTTTTCTTGGAAAATGTTAGTCAGAAAAAAAAACCTTTCGAAATAAATAATAACTGTAAATAAATCTCACTAATCACTTGTTAGATGTGTTAGTTTCTAATATCAATCATAAATCACATGTGCATATTAAGTAAAAAACCCGTTGAGTACAATGACCCAACACCCCTCTCCCAACTTTGAATATCATGTGTATATGGCTGAAGAAAAAGAATATGATGAAATCCCAGAAGAGGTTTCACGGTTGCTTGAGCGCAGGGAAAGTACCATTCAGTCGTATAAAGAGCCGTTGGAGATGATTAACTTGGGTTCAGAGGAAAATCCAAAGGAAGTCAAGATTGGAGCACTGTGTTGTACCTCAAAATTTTCCCTCCCATTTTCTTCAAGACCTTCTTCTAAGATTCTCAAATACTCAAGGATTCTCAAGAGTTGACTGGTCAAACCTCCTCCTAAGCCAGGATCCACAACTAGGGTTTTAGTTTTCTCAAGGAAAATTAGACTTATAATGCCTCAGGTGACTTTCATGTTTCATAATAGGTCTTAAAGAATGTCCATACTAAGTTTCAAGTCTTGCATCACAAATTTGCTCAATCAATTGCTCACATGACTGAAAATCAACTATATTGGGTAAAAAGTCAATTATGGTCAACAAATAATCAAACTTCGAGATTTTTGGTCAACATCAACATTTTGAAGTCATATTCAACATTTTATCAAGGGTTGGTCATAATTCCTCAATAAAATCCCTCAGATCACCAAAGGGGCAAAATTGTCAAAATTAGGGTTTTGACTGAGAATGACTGATCATTGACTTTTGACCTAATGCATGACCTAAGGGCTTGAACCATGGCCTCAAGGGCTTAAATACAACATCTTGATCTAATTACATGGCTCAAGACATTCCCAAAGGTGCAAGTGATTGATAGTTGAAGAATTAAGATCAATTGATGAAAAGTCAATTGTCACACAAAAGTCAAACTTTGACTTTTTTTTGGTCAACTTTGAACTTCAAAGATCAAGAGTCATAAAAACATTCAAATTTATCAAGCTTGATCATCCTGAATCAACAAACTCATCAAAAGTCAAATATATAAAGTTTTCTAATACTTAGAAAATTTTCTAAGTGTTAATGCTTTATTCTTAATAAAGTCACTACTTCATGGCCATTTTTCACTAAGATGCAAGATGATTCAAGAAAAACTTTCAACATGAAAAACTTTCAACTTTCAAGAAAATCAACTATATTGGGCATCCATTCTTGAATTATAGGTCACATTTGTGAAGAATAAATAACCAAATCCTCATGCCATGCTGCATAATCTTGCTTTGCAGGCCTCTCAACTTGTGAATCTACCTCTAATCAGAAGATTACACAATTTTTTGAGCCATTATCCACTTGTTCAAGCTTTGTCCAAGATGATTTTCCATTAATGGCACAAAGTTCACACTTCCATTTTGGAAAAGTTTGCTTTAATCACTTTATCAACTCTCCTTGAGTCTCTCACTTTCTCCCTCTGCACACACTCAACACAAAATCTAGAAGAAACATGTTTAAAGTTCCTAACCATTTTAGAATGCCCTGTACTTCACATTGAAACCATATGTTTCAAAGTTTGCTTCATTTACAATTCAACCAAACCATAACTTGTGATCTTGATAATCTGATCTGCTCCTTCCCTCCAACCTTTTTCTATAAATAGAGAGGTCCATTTACAAGCTAGGACACGAGTTCATAAGACCTAAAACACCCTCATACTCTCTCAAATCTGAATTTGTATTAAAAACTCCATTTGTTGTAATTTGTGACCTTGAACTCCAAACACCCAATCCACTCGTGCGTTTTCATTTTAAATCTTTCACAAAGATTTTATAACTCATATAGAACTTGTCCAAAGTCCTGTTTCATCACTGTAACATCATCTTCATCATCCTCCATTTTCAAAAACAGAGCCCTACAACTTGACTTGTCCAGAAAAATTGAGGCACTCTTAATCCAAAGTAAGTGTTGCAACAGCTTCCTGGGAGTTCAGTGAAGCTATCCAGATCATCACAACATCTCCAAGAGTGCTCTAACTTCAAACTCGATTCTCACTTCAGAGGTAAGTTTTCTAAACTGTGATATTCTTGATCATACATCATTTGCCTTCGATTTCAAAAGATAAAATGTAGATAACATGTCTATGAAGCTAACCATGTCCTTACTTTTCATTTGTATTGTTTGTGTGATGAGAATTTTGGAACTGAAGTTTCTGAAAAATTAGGTTTCAATTTGGCACCAAACAAAATTCGTCATAACCATTGATCTATAGCTTTTAGAATTTATATAGTTAGACTCGTGGTTAAATTTCAAACAAGTTTGATGTTTATATTTTCTGATTTGGTTGAGAAATGAGCATTTTACTAAATTCAAAAATATGTTCATGGCTACTGGTGCGAGGAAGAAGATGCAGTTACATTTAGAATTGAGTTTGTAATATATTTAAAAGTTGTTATTTTATGAACGGATGAAACAGCCACCCTAGTGGTAAAGGAAGCGCGTGTATGACTATAGGGACCTGGGTTCGAGCCCCAGCGGTACCCTTTTATTTATTTCATATCTTCTTATTACAGATTCAATACAAGCAAGTTCAACAAGCGCATGGTGTACCTCTCTCCATCACCCTCTGATCATCACAAGGCCATTATCCAGCGCCCAACATTACTTCCCCATGGTACACTTCAAGGAACATTCCACACTGAACCACAACAGGCACCTGGACCTTCTTGTTTTAGGCCTTGTACATTTCTTTCTACACCCCCTTTTTACTTCACGCCATAGGCTCATTCCCTTTTTATTTTCTTGATTCAAACTAATTGTTTTGGGCCTAACATCTTTTTTTCCTTTTCACCCCCTAATTTCTTTTTACAGCACAGGGCCCAATCTTTTATTTGTTTATATTTTGTTTCTCACTCTTATTTATTTATTTCATTTAATAAAAATACAAAAACTATATTTTTATTCTAAGAAAAAAATCATAAAAAGAATTAGACTTAGGTTTTGTTTATTTAATTTCCCTTTTAAATTAATTAAGTTAATTCAACATAGATTCCTAGGTTTTAATTAAGTTAATTCAATGTAGATTCTTAGGTTTTATTTAATTAAAATTAACATATATTTTAGGTTTTGTTTGATTAATTAATTAAATTCCTTTTTAATAAAGAAACAACTAAATAATTAGGTTAAATCACCTTTTTTTCTATAAAAAAAATCACCAAAACCATTTCTTTTTTCCTTTTTCTCTACTTCACATTTTTGCGTATTTTATTATTTCGCATTATCATTTATGTAAATGGTTTGTAATAGATAATTAGAGTTTATTACGTTTCTCCCCATTCACAAATTTGTATCCCTCATCCTCAAAGCATTGTAATAGCACATGATATTTAGTTTCCTTAATTTATCACTTTCCATATTCTTATTAGTAATTAGGGTTTGTATGACAAGATTAAAATCAATCATAGCAAAACCCTTAATTCAAGATAAAATAATTAAATCAAAGACACTTTGTACACTTGTACCTCTAGAGTAACCTCACTTGTTGCCTTTGGAAAAAACAGTCACGTCCCTCGAATGTGAGATGCTTTAGAAAAGACCCTCTGTTAAAATATCGTAGTCCCTCGATGACCCTTCAATATTGCCTTCGGTAAACAATATTAGTCCCTTACGAAAATTTATAAAGTGTCCTACAAGTTGCCTTTTATGACTGTAGGATGACCCACACCTATCCCTTACATCCAATGATAGAGCTTCCTACTAACTAATGGACGGATAGCACTATCTAAAGGAAAGGAGGAAAAGAACAAAGACTCTTTGAGTATGTAGATTGCTCGTAATCGCTTGCTCACAAACTAAAACAATTTCCACCTTACACTTTCAAAACAACTACTTTCAAAATACTTTATAAACACTCTTGAGGACTGATACAAGGGTTATTATAAAGAAAACTGTCTTACATTGACGTATTCAAAACATTTTCAGAAAACCACACCGTCTTTCAAAATATTTTCAAAACAAACATTTTTGTATATATTCTCAACGATACGAGAATCATTACAAAATTATCGAACTTAGGAATTTTCAATAAAATATTTTCAAACATACACAAAGTATTTCAAAGTGAGCTAGCAATTAAGATCCCATAGATAACTATGGATGAAAAGGGTTCTAACACCTTCCCTTTTCATAACCTACCCCCCCCCCCGAACTCAAGAAAGTTCTCAAAAGGTCTTGCATGTTCTTTTCACCATTTCCCTTATTGGATAAAATAAAAGTCGGTGGTGACTCTTCCTATCTGCAACAATTGCGATAAAATGCAAAACCCAAAAAGTTAGTTCTCCCACCGTATTGCAGAACTTGCAACTCTGCTAGGGATGATAAAGTGTAAACTAAAAGTGGGGTTACCTTAGAGTTAGATCACATTTAAAATTTGATTTACTTGCTTGATTTGTATGCTTTACATTTTGGGGTTATGCTTGGGTTTATTTATTTTATATATCTTATACCTAGATCTGGGGAATTTTAGGTAAGTAGAAATAGATCGTGAAGACTGTATGGCATAAACCGATATGGTTAAAGCGATGGCTATGTTAGTGCGACACATTTGTTCGTACCAGTGTCCCTTGAGTCAAGTCAAGCAGAATACGGGGCCGTTGTGTGGTGTCATAAAGCACTAACTGACCCTAGAATCTTAGTTGACACAACTTAGCCATTAGACAGTAGTGAGATAGCTGGATTTGGTGCAAACTGAAGTCGGTTGATACTTGATACTACACTCATTGAGATTGTACTTTTGGGATATTTCAGTCGCAGTTTAGATGCTTATGGTGAAACAATGCCTGAGAGAAAAATCAGTGATATTGAGGCTCCTAGAACCCGGTTACTTCTTTTAGGACAGGTTGAGCCAACTAAAACTTCAAAAGGGTACTTACCTATAAACTCCATGCAAGCTTAAACCTAAGGCCTTGTGTGATTTGTTTGTGTATGATTAATTGTTCGAACATGACATCATGACATCATAACATCATGACACATCATTTTCACTAACCATTTCAAGGACCTAAGGATTTATCTTTGTTCTTTTTTGTAGGTTATGGCTTTCGCTCGCAGAAACACAATCCAAATCATTTTTGTGAGGATACCTTCTCAACTTAAGGAGTTACTCTCCAAGGTTACCGAAAGTTCTACATTCCTCAAAAGGCATGGCCGAATACTCAGTTTAGTTACCTCAGGTTTTGAAGAAGACATGATTGAAGATGTGAAAAACACAAGAAGGGGGGGGGGGGGGGGGGGTTGAATTGAAAAAACTTAAATCAAAAGGCTTATCAACACAGTATTTTTATCCTGGTTCGTTTGATCTCAAACTACTCCAGTCCACCCGTCAAGGTGATTTCGCCTCTCTTCAACGAGGTCTTAATCCACTAATCTCAAAGAATTACAACAACTCACTTTAACAACTGTTAAAGTCTTCTTGAGTATAACCACACACCGGTTTATCTCAAGGAAATATTTTACAAATAATTGAACAAGAGTGTGTTGTTTTTTTCTAACAAAACAATATATCACAACTGTGATAATTACACAAATTAAGCTTGGAATAAAATGAATTTGCTAAAGCTTTGAATATGCATGGTTTGGAAGGCTTGGCAAATTATTGTGTGCGTACGTATGTGCTTCTTTCACAAGCAGACTTGTTTATATAGGCAAGCAAAGATACGTTGTCCATAAAGCAGGTTTTAAGGATAATAACATACTTTCCTTTTGTAGAAGATCTTTGTCTGAAGAAAGCCGTTAGCATTTAATTTTGTCTTGAATAATCAGTAACGCTTTAGAGTCTTCTTAGCAAAACTGCTGATAACGCTTCAGAGTGTTGATGACTTGGTAAAGATGTCTTTGATCAGAGTCAGAGTGTATTTGTTTAGGCGCGAATTCTGGTCATCAAGCTTCAACATATAATCTGGTAGCTTCAGCGTGTAGCACATATTGCTGATCTTCTGATGTTGATTCCATTCTGATGCTGATTCCATCAGAACTTCTGCATATACAAAATATAATTTTAAGGAGCATAGTTGTTCTTTGTATATATCTTTGAAATAATTTATTTTTTGTATTTTGTTATCATCAAAACTATAATCAAGGGTTGTAGAATCAAACTATGTTCTAACAATCTCCCCCTTTTTTATGATGACAAAAACTAGATTTTTCAATTAGAAATAAAGAACAAAAAGTATAGAATTAAGAAGAAAGACTCCCCCTGAGTTGATTACTTCCCTTTAATTCCATGAGTCTTTGAGCATCAGAATCTTACTGTATCTTTCAACAGAGTTTTGTACCTGTTCAAGCTTTTCAGAAGAGAGAAATTGAGTAGATCAGAATGTTTGAGACTTATGACTCAGTAATCCGTTATTGAAATTATCTTATTCTTTCTCCCCCGTTGTCAGTTATCAAAAAGAACATATAATCATAGCCAAAAAGGTTTTATATTAAAATTAGAAGCAACGATAAGAAGTTCAGAATAGCAGCAATGTAGAAAATATTACAGATAAACAAATTTTAAAACAAAGGAGAGTCTAAGATGGAGGAGGAAGGCGCGTGAACAAAGCTTCCAACAAGCCCTTGATCTGGGTGTTGGTTTCCTCATGTTTGGTTAACATGCTATTGATTTCCGAAATTTTATCATCCTGTTTATCCATCCTTTCCTGCATAACAATATTTGCTCTCTTCAGTTCTTCCAGAGTATGCCTTTCATAGGAGGAAGCTTGAGAATCTTCAGTAACTGGATGCTTCTCAGAGCATTCTGCAACGTCATCTTTTTTACCCAGTTCTTCTGCAGGAATCATCTGTTATGGAGTATCATTTAGAATGAGACCTTCTGACTCTGGTTGAAGTTTGTCTGTTGGACGATGTTCTGACCACGGAGCATTGTCCAGAGGGAGAACATCTTCCTTTAGCAGTTGGCTCAAAACTTGGTCTTCAATTACTTTTAGCATATTACTGAAATTCTGTTGAACTTGTCCGTAGCTCTGTTCTTGCATCTTATGAGTTTCAGAACATACCCATTTTCTGAAACTTGTCCAAAGATAATCTGAAGCAGCAGGATTAATCATCTCAAGACTAGCTTGCTTTAGGGAAGTTATCCACTTCTGCATTTCTGTTTCAAACATCAATAAACTAGTACCAACATCTGGTGAGGGTTCAGATCGTTTTGGTTTTGGAATGGCTGTTTTGTGGGTTATGGCAGCAAGACATTCAAAAAACAGTTAAATCAATGACAGGTTTGGCGTTGTCATCTGGATTGTTCTTTGGTGAGGGAGTGGGAGAGTCTGGAATAATTATTGGACTAGTTGGGGAATTTGGTGGAGTTGATTCTAGTGAAGAGGGAACTTGGGGAATATTCAGAATGGTTAGGGGTATACGGATGGCCAGAGGTTCAGTGATTCTAGGAATGGGAATGGTATCAGAATCAACAGTTTGGTTGGATTAAAAGTTATGAGGTTCTGGTTCACAGGATTCAGAAGGTTGGACCTCAGAAGTTTGAACTTCTGGTTGTGATAGTTCAGGTTGTGGAGAAGGTGGATGAATTTCTGGTTGAGGAGATGGAGGTAGTGGTATTTCTGGTTGTGGAGAGAGGGGGATATCTGGTTGTGGTGCTTCTGAAGTGGTTTCAGAGTTTGGATTTTCTGGTGTGGGAGCAGAAATATTCTGGTCAAAAGTTTCAATATCTGACAAAACTTTTGCAAGTTCTGGTTGAGTTGTTTTAATAATTGGATTGATAGGTAGGGAGTGATATTCTCTAAGAGTTAAAGTTTCTGAGGGGTCAAACCCAATGTCAAAATCATCAAAGGTTTGAGGGGTAGGAATTTCTGAATGGGTAGGTAAGGGGCCAGATGTTGATAAAGATACTGAATCTAAAACAGTTATAGAAGAAGGATTACCTCTCTTTTTAGCAGCTTTGGGAGTCCGCTGAGATGATCCTTCTGTCGCCTTTCTTTTCTTGTTCTTCTTCAGCACAACTTTTGGAGCCGCCTGTTGTAAGTCCTGGATGTTTAATCATGGTGCAGTGCCATCTGCTTTGCATGCATCCAAGTATCTGACGATAATCTCAGGCTTGGAATCAATTTCTGAGAACATAGGAAAATCATCCAGAGGAATCCTTCTGCTGGTGATTGTTGCAAAAGAAGTAACACTGGGTTCCTTCTTGATGTTCTCAATAATCTTCATCTTTTTCAGATTCTTCGCATTCAAAGGCTTCCCAGTAGTTGCCTCTAAAGAGCTGATTTCCTGTGCTTCTGTTAGATGCTCTATCAGCCTATTCTCTGTCAGAATATCTGATATGAGCCTTCCAAGGGGTATCTAGTCCCTTTTAGTGCGCTCATCTTCTCTAGTCTCCTTAACACTGGTCCTCAGATGATTGAACAGCAAATGAGCCAGATTCACCTTACTCTTCTGGGAGATGAAGTAGATCAGAAACTGCTGATCAATGTTGATGTAGTCAGGAGAGCTGGTTGGCTTCCTGTGGTTTATGCATCCCAGAATAATCTTATCCCATATTCTGTGATGGTCCTTCAGATCCCTTATCTTGCTAGAGGGAAGACCCAGAGTGAAAATTTCTCTAGCAATTGAAGCGACATCAGCACATCTTTCAGCCATGTTTATACACCTTACGCCACCACCACTATAACCTATCAATCTTGCAATAAGGTCTTCAGTTATGACTATCTTCTTCCCCATTACATACGAAGTAACTTGATGGTTGGAGGATGAAGCATGAATCCAAAATTCCTTCACAAGGATTAGGAACGTTGGACCTAGAAGACAGTTGAAATACGTGTTCCATCCTTGAGCCTTTACCTCTTCAGAAAGATTGAATCCATTTTCTTGAAGACTTTCAAAATCCACAATCAATTCTGAAAGCACTTCTAAGTTGTCAATGGGCGTGAGGAGAGTTATGAATGGTTCTTCGTATTGTTCTGTGGATTATGTTCTCTGAGTACTGGTATTAGGAATGCTTGAGGAAGCCATGTTCACACAGAAAAATTTGAGACGAAAGTGAAGGGGTTTTGAAATATGCAAACTGAAAACAATTAGATTATAGAGAAAGTGAAAGTGAAAGAGTGTAAAGAGTAAAAAGATGCATTTAAATAGATTTTGAAAACCTAAACTGCAAGAGAGAGAAATAAATTGTAATGATTATAAGCATTAATGACAGCTAATTTTGGGGGATTCAGAAAGATATTGGAACGGTTACCCATGACACGTGTCTCAATGCATCCAATCAGCGCTTTTGACCTTTCAGAAAAATGAACGCGTGTTCAGCCTCAGAAGGTAGCTGATGAATGGATGACAACTGTTTGCTTACGTGAACAACACACTTCTATCCTTGAAATGAAACACTCAGATCTTCATGGATAGATTCTGATACAATCTGGACTTCTAAAATTCTGAAGGCAGGTTGATCATCAGTTCACAGATAATAACAAAAAATTTGAAGATTAAGATATGTAAATAAAACAGTTTATTATGGGCAAAGCTTCATGCTGAGATGTTTCAGAATGAAGTTAAACCTATCTTCTGAAAGAGGTTTTGTAAAGACATCAGCCTATTGATGGTCTGTGTCAATGAATTTTAAATTGAGAATCCCTTTCTGAATATAGTCCTTAATAAAATGATGTTTTATTTCTATATGCTTAGCCCTAGAATGAAAAATAGGATTTTTACTGAGACAAATAGCAGAAGTATTGTCATAGAGGATAGGGATGTTACTCTCAAATATATTGAAGTCCTCGAGTTGACTTTTCATCCAGAGCATTTGCGTGCTACATCCAGCTGCTTCTATGTATTCAGCTTCTGTTGTTGATAGAGCTATTGTGGATTGTCTTTTGCTGGACCATGAGATCAGATTTTCTCCCAGAAACTGGCAGCTTCCAGAAGTGCTTTTACGTTCTACTCTATCTCCAGCAAAATCAGCATCACAGTATCCTACTAAGCTGTAATCACTTGATTTTCTATAAAACAAACCCAGATTAGCAGTACCTTTCAGATACTTGAAAATTCGCTTAACTGTTGTTAAGTGAGATTCTCTAGGATCTGATTGGAATCTAGCACAAATGCAAACACTGAATAGAATGTCAGGCCTTGAAGCCGTCAGATAGAGAAGAGAACCAATCATACCTCTGTAGACCTTCTGTTCTACCTTTTTACTTACCTCTTCTTTTTCCAGAATGCACGTGGGATGCATTGGAATCCTTGATGGCTTACATTCTGAGAGATCAAATTTCTTCAGAAGTTCTCTGACATATTTCCTCTGATGAATGTAAGTTTCTTCAGGATTTTGATTAATCTGAATGCCCAGAAAGAATTTTAGTTTCCCCATTAGGCTCATCTCAAACTCTGCCTGCATACATTTAGCAAACTCTCTTCCCAAAGAGGGTTTAGTGGATCCAAATATGATATCATCAACATAAATATGACATACTAAAATGTCATTCTTAACTGTCTTACAGAACAAGGTTGTGTCCACTTTCCCTCTGGTGAATTCTTTTTCTAACAGGAAGTTACTTAGTGTTTCATACCAAGTTCTGGGAGCTTGTTTCAGACCATAGAGTGACTTCTTTAGTTTGAAAACATATTATGGATTTTTGGAACTTTAAAAACCATGGGGTTGGTGCACATATACCTCTTCTTTTATATAGCCATTTAAGAATGCACTCTTGACATCCATGTGATACAGAGTGATGCCTTTATTAACAGAAAATGAAATTAAAAGTCTGATAGATTCTAACCTGGCGACTGGAGCAAAGGTTTATGTATAGTCTATCCTCTCTTGCTGACTATAACCTTGTGCTACCAGCCGTGCTTTGTTTCTGATGACTTCACCTTGTTCATTCAGTTTGTTTCTAAACACCCATTTTGTACCAATGACGTTGAATCCTTTTGGTTTGGGAACCAGATCCCATACGTCATTTCTTGTGAATTGATTTAGCTCCTCTTGCATTGCCAGAATCCAGTCATTGTCCAGAAGTGCTTCATCAATTGTTATTGGTTCAATCAGAGAAACCAGTCCCATGAGGGATTCTTCAGAGTTTCTGAAGGTAGATCTTGTTCTGATTGGATCTTCCTTCCTTCCTAAGATTGTTTCTTCTGGGTGATCAATGCTGCTTATGGATGGTCTTTTCTGGAGTTGATCAACAGAAGGTGTTGGTTTGCTTGCAGTTACTCTTTCTGATGTTGAGGGAGTGTCTCTGTTGAGAGCTTCTGATGATTTGTCTTCAGTACCTGTGAGTTCAACTTCCATTACTGCAAGGAATTTATTCTACTTTGACTTTTTAGAGTCAAGCTTATCATCAAACCGAACACTGATTGACTCTTCAATAATCTGTGTTTCTGTATTGTATACTCTGTACCCTCTTGAGCGTTCAGAGTATCCTAACATAATACACTTTTGTGCTTTAGAGTCAAACTTGTTCAAATAATTTTTTGTATTCAAGATAAAACATGTACATCAAAATGGATGAAAATAAGAAATGTTGGGCTCTCTATTCTTCCACAATTCATATGGAGTCTTTTCCAGAATAGGTCTTATGGAGATTCTATTCTGAATGTAACATGTTGTGTTTATTGCCTCTTCCCAGAAGATCTTAGAAACGTTAGTCTCGTTGATCATGGTTCTGGCCATTTCTTGCAATGTTCTGTTCTTTCGTTCCACAACTCCATTTTGTTGGGGAGTTCTAGGACAAGAGAAATCATGCAGAATGCCTTTTTCATTAAAGAATAACTAAAAATCTTTGTTTTCAAATTCTCCACCATGATCACTTCTGACTTTGACGATTCTAAGATCCTTTTCATTCTGAACTTGGTTGCAGAAGGTAACAAACACAGAGTGTGACTCGTCCTTGTGCCTTAAGAACTTTACCCATGTCCATCTGCTATAGTCATCTATGATTACTAACCCATACTTCTTGCCACTGACTGAAGCAGTTTAAACAGGTCCAAATAAGTCAATGTGCAGAGGTTATAATGGCTTAGAAGTGGAAACAACATTTTTGGATTTGAAAGCCGGTTTTGCAAACTTGCCTTTCTGACATGCTTCACACAGAGCATTTGAATTGAACTTCAAGTTAGGAAGTCCTCTGACAAGATTGAGTTTGTTAATCTGAGATATTCTTCTCATACTAACATGTCCCAATCTTCTGTGCCAGATCCATTGCTCGTTGTTAACAAACAGAAGACATTTTACATTCTGACTTTTCAGTTCAGAAAGTTTGATTTTATAAATGTTGTTTTTACTCTTTCCATTAAATAGGATAGTCCCATCTTTCTGACTAACAGCTTTGCATGAATTTTGATTGAAGATTTTATCATAACCGTTATCACTTAATTGACTTATGGATAACAGGTTATGCATTAATCCATCAACTAATAAAACATTACTTATAGAGGGAAGATTTCCATTACCTACTGTTCCAGAGCCAATAATCTTTCCTCTCTGATTGCCTCCAAAGCCTACGTGGCCTCCAGGCTTAAGTTCCAGGCTTTGGAACATATGCCTTCTTCCCGTCATGTGTCGTGAGCAGCCATAGTCCAGGTACCATGATTGGTGTCTTTGCTTTGCTGCTAAAGATATCTGCCACATGTATTATTTTATCCTTAGGTACCCACATTTTCTTGGGTCCAGATTTGTTAGTTTTACCAAAACTCTGGTTGAATTTTGGTTTGACAGAGTAATCACTACTTGTGTATTTTATGTCATGTGTGTGCCCATATATAAAGTGTGAATCAAGTGGAGTGAGTTTTATAACTAAGTTCATGGAATTTTTTGGAGTAGGAACCTTACCTTGATATCCTATCCCTTTTCTGCCATTTTTGCTAACTCCATGGATCATTAAAGCCATCTTGCTTCTGTCTATGTTTTTAGCAAGAAACTTCTGAAAGCTGTGATCATACTCTTTGATGATCTCATCAGTATTGCTGGGAGTTTCAGGGATTGTTTCCTTCTGAGAGTTTTGCAACTGGTTTTATAATTTTGAAATTTTTTCTTTTAACTCAGAATTC
This sequence comes from Vicia faba, assembly GCA_948472305.1. Lineage (NCBI taxonomy): Eukaryota > Viridiplantae > Streptophyta > Magnoliopsida > Fabales > Fabaceae > Vicia > Vicia faba. Next base: position 604,222,020 of record OX451741.1, on the reverse strand, counting down.
TCCAATCTGAGACTCTCAATCTTATCCGAGTCAGAAGCAAAATTCCTTTTCAGGTTTCTGAATTTGACTTTGATCTGCTGATACCTTTCCAGAATTTTATTAAGGCTTTCAGCTAATTCAGCCTTAGTAAAATTTATAGTAAAGTCAGGGAATACCTCTTCTGTATCTGATTCAGAGTCTGACTCAGAAGCTTCACTGTCTTCATATATGATTGCCATGAGAGCTATGTTTGCTCTTTCATCATCTGATTTTGAGTCAGCTTCAGATGTGTCAGAATCATCCCATGTAGCCATGATACTTTTCTTCTTTTCCTTGCCAAACTTCTTTTTGGGCTTCTCCTTCTAAAGCTTTGGGTAATCACTTTTGTAGTGCCCTTGCTAGTTACATTCATAGCAAGTGATATCTTTGTTCTTTGGCTTTCTGTATCTTGAAGAACCTTCAGATCTTCTGTGTCCAGAGGAGGATTCTGACCTTCTGTATCTGGAGGAAGATTCATTCTAATTTTCTGATCTTCTGGGATTCCTGAACTTCCTTTGCCTCTGCTTCCACAGTTGTTTCACCCTTCTGGAGAGAAGAGACAGTTCATCTTCTTCTGATGAGGATCCACCAGAGGTTTCTTCCACAGCCTGCAAAACTTTGGAGTCAGATTTTCTGTTAGATTTTAAAGCTAATGGCATACCTTGCTTTTGAGTTTCATCTGCTTCTAGCTCTATCTCGTGACTTCTGAGGGAGCTGACAAGTTCCTCCAGAGAGATTTTGTTGAGATCCTTGGCTAGCTTAAGCGTTGTGACCATTGGCCTCCACTATTTTGGCAAGCTTCTGATGATCTTCTTAACGTGATCAGCAGTGGAATATCCTTTGTCAAGAACTTTTAGACCAGCAACAAGAATTTGGAATATTGAAAACATAGCTTCTATTGGTTCACTATCTTCCATCTTGAATGCCTCATACTTCTGAATGAGCGCAAGGGCTTTTGTTTCTTTGACTTGAATGTTGCCTTCATGCGTCATTCTCAGAGAGTCAAACATATTCTTGGCAGTTTCTCTGTTTGATACTTTCTCATATTCTGAATATGAGATGGCGCTGAGAAGAATTGTTTTGTCCTTGTGATGATTTCTGAGCTAACGCTTTTGCTGATCAGACATCATTTTCCTGTCAATCTTCTGACCATGTCCACCCACTGGGTGCATGTATCCATCAGTTACCATGTCCCACAGATCAACATCATGGGCCAGAAAGAAACTCTCAATTTTGTCTTTCCAGTAGTCAAAGTTCTCTCCATCAAAGACTGGAGGTTTGCCACTGAATCTGTCCCTTTCTTCATTATTGTCATTGCTGATGTTTTGACTTGGTCTTACCATTGTGTTTTTCTGACGCTGGATCTTGTACTGACACGGTTAAGTGTTTAAGCTCAGAACCAGGCGCTCTGGTGCCAATTGAAGATGTGAAAAACACAAGAGGGGGGGGGGGGGGGTTGAATTGAAAAAACTTAAATCAAAAGGCTTATCAACATAATATTTTTATCCTGGTTCGTTTGATCTCAAACTACTCCAGTCCACCCGTCAAGGTGATTTCGCCTCTCTCCAACAAGGTCTTAATCCACTAATCTCAAAGAATTACAACAGCTCACTTTAACAACTATTAAAGTCTTCTTGAGTATAACCACACACCGGTTTATCTCAAGGAAATCTTTTACAAATAATTGAACAAGAGTGTGTTGTTGTTTTCTAACAAAACAGTATATCACAACTGTGATAATTACACAAATTAAGCTTGGAATAAAATGAATTTGCTAAAGCTTTGAATATGCGGGTTTTGGAAGGCTTGGCAAATTATTGTGTGCGTACGTACGTGCTTCTTTCACAAGCAGACTTGTTTATATAGGCAAGAAAAGATACGTTGTCCATAAAGCAGGTTTTAATGATAATAACACACTTTCCTTTTGTAGAAGATCTTTGTCTGAAGAAAGCCGTTAGCATTTAATTTTGTCTTGAATAATCAGTAACGCTTCAGAGTCTTCTTAGCAAAACTGTTGATAACGCTTCAGAGTGTTGATTAATTGGTAAAGATGTCTTTGATCAGAGTCAGAGTGTATTTGTTTAGGCGCAGATTCTGGTCATCAAGCTTCAGCATATAATCTGGTAGCTTCAGCGTGTAGCACATATTATTGATCTTCTGATGTTGATTCCATTCTGATGCTGATTCCATCAGAACTTCTGCATATACAAAACATAATTTTAAGGAGCATAGTTGTTCTTTGTATATATCTTTGAAATAATTTATTCTTTGTCCATTCTTAATCAAATACCCTTCACAGGTTTAGAGAAAGAGCCACAACCTGAAGAAATTGCATCAGCCTTACATTTGAAACGAGCCAACATTGTATCAAATTGGGAAACAAGGAGTGGAGTAAAGGGTTTTCTAGCTAAATTTTTGTTAGATATGTCTTGATTGTTTTTGTATTCAATGAGTTTTCAAGCTTTCGAAGAAATTTTGGATCTTCTAATCTATGGTTTGGTATTATTCCCTAATCCGGACCAACTCATAGATGTGAACACCATCAAAAATTTCCTCACTCGTAACCCCGTGCCTACTTTGCTCGGAGACATTTTGCATTCTCTTTATACTCGTACTACGAGGAAATGAGGGTCTCTTATGTGTTGTATACATTTGATGTCAAGGTGGTTTATTTTGCACCTTCCCTGATCAGTATTGAAGAATGAACAAGGCTTGAGGTGGTCTCAAAGGATGATGTCACTCTCTCATTCAGATATCTATTGGTGTTCCCGATTTCAAGAGGAAGTTATTATCATTTACCACTGTGGGGAATTCCATAATGCTCCACTCTTTGGAATTATGGGAGGTATTACTTACAACCCTTCTCTTGCTCTATGTCAGTTTGGTTACACTCGAAGAGATGGTCCTCATGACGCACTTATCCAAGGTATTTTGTTCGATTACGAAAATGATCCTCAAGGTTATCGTTGAAGGTTTGTATGTGCTTGGGTCATGTTAAACAAAGTTTATAGCAAGATTTTAGGACATAAGAATTCAATCCCTTTGGATCCATATCTCAAGTGGGTACGAGCTTGCGCTCAAAACCTCATGATGTCATATCCAACAATCCAACCAGTGATCCTAGATCATGTTGCCAAGGGGGATATTCCTTATACAACTCTCTATCCGGACATGCCCATCGACCTCGAAGAATTGAAGAAGTCCTGGATTTAACTCAAGGGAGAATGAGACACCTTTGAAACTCAATTCTATGCAAGCGAGAAGAAAGTGTTGGAGCTCACAAAGCAACTTCACGATGAACAAAGCCTTAAATGCATACATCGTCACAAAGAAGAAGCGCCTGTGGGAGACTTGAGTCTTAGGGTTTAGAAGTTTATATTGTTGTCTCCTTGAGACCCTGTTGCTTTTTCATTATAAGCCCAAGATGCAATTGTAATTTTGAACTTATTATTGCAATCTTTGTTTTTGTTTCCTTTTTGGCTATTAAATTTAAATCTCTTAAGGTCCTTGAAAACATTGCATCCACCCATCATGCATCATTTCATAGGAAGGTTTTCCAATACAGGTTTACTCATCTATTTACTATTTATTTCAGTATAAGATGGCTCCTGAACAACATGTCAAGGATCTCCAAACTCAACATGCACAGTTTTAAGAGACTCTGCTGAATCTGGACAAAGGGAAATAAGAGATAATGGCACTCCTCACCACGAAAAAGAAGACTAAAAAACGGGTTGTTATCCTCAATATAGGGAGAAGATTCAAAGGTCTTGCTCGACTGTCTCAAGCATGTGATTTTTCCTATGAGGAAGACGACAATAAAGAAGAGGATGTTAGAAGCACAAGGGCTGGAGGAGGAAATAATCAGGGTTCCGAAGATGAAGACTACTTTGACGAACAGTACCCTACTGCAGATGACAAATACAAGCAGTTGGAAGACCTACTCAAGGCTGTGGAAATCCAGAAAGTGCCTGGATTGGACTTTGGAGATTTGGGTCTAATACCATGGGTGGTCATCCCTCACAAAGTCAAGGTCCCTATCTTTGCTAAATATGATGGGGTCTCTTATCCCAAACTCCATCTGAGGTCGTATGCTCGAAAACACATACTGCTGATCGGAAGTTGTGGGTCTATTTCTTTCAAGAAATCTTGTCCGGTACTCAACTTGAATGGTTATATCAACTTGAAGGAACCAGTATTCACATATGGGAAGACTTGGCTGCTGCTTTCTACAAGCAGTACCAATATAATGCTGACCTGGCGCCGACTCGTGTTTAATTATATAATATGTTTATGGGTTCGAAGGAAGGATTCAAGGAGTATGCTAAAAATTGGAGGGACCTAGCTGGAAGGGTGCAACCTCCTTTGACTGACCGAGAATTGGTGGATATGTTCATGGGTACTCTGACAAGTCCATTCTTTAATTTGATGATTGGGAGTTCTTCATTAGGGTTTACTAAGCTGATTTTGACTGGTGAACGAGTTGAAAATGGTATCAAGAGCAGAAAGATTCCAATGGTTGTAACTTCCAATGCTATGAAGAAGTGGTTTAGTGGTAAGAAGGAAACAAATGTTGTTTATGGCTAGAGGAGTCGTAGTAAGAATGATCATCATCAGTTTGTAGAGGCAATGTTAATCTCTACTCCAGTGCCTATTCAACCACAACAACATGGTGATCAGCGTAGGTCAGACGCACCAAGAAGGCAGTTCACCAAGATTAGTATGCCATTGGCTCAAGCATTACAACATCTGTTGAAAGAAGACTTGATAACACTGCGGGATCCTCCTCCTAATCCCAATAAATCCTCTCTAAAATACAATCCAAATGCAAAATGTGCATATCATTCGAACAGTCTAGGGCATAATACCAACAACTGTTGGGCTTTGAAAAACAAAATCCAAGATATGATTGATGCAAAATAAATTGAGTTTGATCCTCCAAAGACCCCTAATGTGATTATTGCGCCCATTCCCAGTCATGGTAAAAGTGTTAATGTTATTGACGATGTTTCATATGTCTCCACCATAAATGATTTAACCACTCCCTTGATGATCGTTAAAAAGAATTTGTTGCGGGTCGGTTTATTTCCGGGTTATCCTAAAAATTGTTGCCTTTGTGGGTCCTAAACTAATGGTTATATGTGGCTGAAGAAGGGTATTCAGCGCTTGATTGATAGCCATGACATTTTGTTCGAGAAGACTCCTCCCATAAAGAGTTTGCATGAAAGCATATCTCAAGAGCTGAGAATTGAAGATGTTTCTATAATCACGGTTTCCATTACTCCTGTAAGAATCACCTCTAGAGGTCCTATAAGGATTCTTGCCGAGCCGAGGGTGGCTCCCCTGATCATCATTGCACTGGAACTAGTCTCTTATTCCTCTGACAAGGTTGTTCCCTGGAACTATGTGGTAGACGTTCATTATCATGGTGTTAAGAAAGAGCTATGGATCACCAAAGATGAATATTCTAAATTTACCAATCTCAATGTCAAAAATATTGTCGGAACTAGTAAAGTTACCCGAACAGGAAGGATCTTCTCCCCGAAGATCTCTCCTCCAAAATCTATCACAACACTTGTTCATATTCCTACTGTTGGGTCAACTGCTGACGCCCGGGGAAAAGGGAAAGTGACTGAGCCTGCCCATATTGAGGCACCTTAAAAAGATGTTACAATTGAAGACTCCTCTAAACAAGATATGGAAGAAATACTGAAGATCATTTGTAAAAGTGACTACAAAATAGTTGAACAATTGGGACAGACACCCTCCAAAATATCTATGTTGTCCTTGTTATTATGCTCTGGAGCCCATGCTTAGGCTTTGTTGAAATTTCTGAAGAATGCTCATGTACCACAAGAGACCTCTGCTAATCAGTTTAAGAATTGTGTTGCAAGCCTAACAATTGATAATGGTTTAGGTTTTTCTGATGTCGACTTAACTCCGACAATAAAGAATCAGAAAAAGTCTTTGCATGTCTCTATTAAGTGTAAGGTAACTACTTTAGCGCATGTGTTAGTTGATTCAGGTTCCTCCCTGAATGTATTACCAAAAGGTGTTCTTGATAGATTGTACTTTAAAGGGCTGGTGCTGAAACCCAACGATATTATCGTAAGAGCCTTTGATGGGTCAAAAAGAATGGTGCACGGAGAAGTTAATCTTCCGATCAAGGTGGGATCTCAGGTTTTCAACTCCACTTTTTATGTAATGGATATTCGCCCGGCCTACTCCTGTTTGCTCGGACGCCCTTAGATTCATGGGGCAGGCGTTGTTACCTCTACCTTACATCAAAAATTGAAGTATCCTATGAAAGGGAAGATCGTTAGTCTGTGGAGAAGAAGAATATATGGTCTTCCATTTGAATTCTTTCAAATATGTTGAAATGGATGGTGAATTCATTGAAACTCCCTGCCAGACATTTGAAGTAATCCCTCCGATGATTGTCGTTGCTAAAGCTACTCTTGCTACTCCCAAGATTACCAAGGATACACCAAGAATGGCTTCTCTTAAGGATACTAGGGATACTATAGAAGAAGGCGGTTGTACTGTTTGGGGTCATCTTCCTGATATCCCCTACAAATCTGACAAGTTTGAAATGGGCTTTACTGTAGAGGGTTAAAGGGTTGGTCGTCGCGCTCGAGCTGGTAGACCTCCATTTCGTATCAGCAATAATGGAGTCAACTTAATAAAAGACACTGATAGTGATGGTGACTTGGACAACTGGATATTCCCTACCATTGGCGGTGGACTCAATAACTAGTAGGCTAAAGACTGTACTAATCTCCTTCAGTCATAAGTAATAGCTATTTCTGTTTTTTATTTTAAGAAGTTTGGTTATGTAATTTCTTTTAAAACAATGACTTTAAACCTTGTGTCTTACCCGGGGCACAATGGTCCATTTGTTAAGGGTTGTCATGTCATATGTCATATTTTCATTTAATGAAAACATTGGACGTTTTGCATTCAAATTTTGTGCTCTCTGTCTTCTTTTTACTTTATTGCACTTTTAAATTTCTATATGTTCTTACACACACCCACACACTACAATTCAGATCCCCATCCACTCTGGATCTTATTGATAACGATTCTGATATTGCCGCTTATGACTTTGAAAATCCAGTCTACCAAGCCGAAGACGAAGGCGAGAAAGATCATGAAATACCTGGAGAACTTGCCAGACTCTTAATACAAGAAGAAAAGGCTATCCAACCACATGAAGAGCCGATCGAAGTGGTAAACTTGGGTTCTGAGACAAATAAGAAAGAAGTTAAGATAGGAACCAACTTAGAGGGCCGTGTCAAGAACAAATTGATTCAGATGTTGCAAAACTGTGTTGAGGTATTTGCTTGGTCATACAAAGACATGCCAGGGATTGATATTAATATTGTAGTTCATCGTCTGCCAATGAAAGAGGGTTATTCTCCTATTAAGCAGAAAGTTTGTGGCATGCGTCCTGAGATGTCATAGAAAATCAAGGTTGAGGTTATGAAACTTCAATGCAGGGTTCTAACAGTGACGTCATATCCTTAATGGGTTGCTAATGTTGTTCATGTATCGAAGAAATATGGAAAAGTACGTATCTGTGTAGATTACAGGGATTGAATAGGGAAAGCCCCAAAGATAATTTACCACTTCCACATATTGACGTTCTGGTCAATAACACCGCTCAACACAAGGTATTCTCCTTCATGGATGGTTTTTCGGGTTATAAACAGATCAAGATGGCGCCTGAAGACATGGAGAAAACTACCTTCCTCACACAATGGGACACGTCCTGTTACAAGGTCATGCCTTTTGGGTTGAAGAATGCTGGGGAGACTTATCAACGTGCCATAGTAGTTTTATTTAACGACATGATTCATCACGAGATAGAGGTCTACGTAAACGACATGATAGCAAGGTCACAAACTGAGGAAGAACATATTAATCATTTACACAAGTTATTTGAAAGGCTGAAGAAGTACAAACAGAGGTTGAATCCGAACAAATGCACCTTTGGAATGAGGTCTAGAAAACTCCTAGGTTTCGTTGTCAGTGGCAAAAGTATTGAAGTTGATCTTGAAAAAGTTAAAGCTATTCAAGAAACGCCAGTTCCCCATACCAAGAAGGAAGTCAGGGGTTTCTTAGGACGACTAAACTGAATTTCTCGTTTCATTTCTCATTTAACTGCTACTTGTGAGACAATCTTCAAGCTGTTGAAGAAAGATCAAGTAGTGAAGTGGAACGACGACTACCGAATAGCTTTGATAAAAATCAAGGAGTGCCTACAAGAACCTCCGATTCTGATGCAACCATTTGAAGGAAGACCTCTAATCATGTACCTAATTATGTTAGAGAATTCAATGGGGTGTATGTTGGGGCAACATGATGAGTCTGGTCGAAAAGAGCATGCAATATACTAGCTTAGCAAAAAGTTTACCAACTGTGAAATAAGATATTCACTGCTCGAGAAAACTTGTTGCGCTTTGGCATGGGCTGCTCACCGACTAAGACAGTATATGTTGACCCATACTACCTTGTTGATATCTAAAATGGATCCCATCAAGTACATATTCGAGAAGCCAGCTCTCTCCAGAAGAATATCCCGATGGCAAATGATCTTAATGGAATATGACACTCAGTACACCACTCAAAAAGCAATCAAAGGAAGTGTACTGGCAGATCATTTGGCACATCAAGCTGTATACGAATACCAATCTATGAACTTCGAATTCCTGGATGAGAATATCATGCTAATTACAGATTGTGAAGAACCTGGACCGTATGAAGGACCTGAGTTAGGATCCAGATGGACTATAGTTTTTAACGGGGCTTCTAACGCACTTGGCAATGGAATTGGCATTGTAATTATCTCTCCTCAAGGTTTCCATAAACCCTTCACTGTCAAACTTTTCTTTGACTGTACCAATAATATGGATGAGTACGAAGCATGCATCCTGGGAATTAAAGTTGTTATTGACCTGAGAACCAAATTCCTAAGCGTATATGGGAATTCAGCCTTGGTAATCAGTCAGGTTAAGGGAGAATGGGATACGAAACATCTTAATCTTATTCCTTACTGAGAACATATGCTAACCCCTTGATTCCGTACTTCAAAGAGATTACTTTTGAGCATATCCCAAGAGAAGAAAATCAATTGGCAGATGCATTAGCTACCATGTCATCCATGTTCAAGCTCAGATGGGACAACAAGGCTCCCAAAATTACCATTGAAAGATTCGACGAACTAGGCACACTGGTACGAAATTGATACGGATAGAGTAAACGAAAAGCCTTGGTTTCATAAAGTGAAAACGTACCTTGAAGCTCAAGAATACCCTGAAGGGGCATCGATCAATGACAAGAAATTCCTGCGGAGGTTCTCGGCTAAGTTCTTCTTGAGCAATGGAATTTTGTATAAGCGTAATCATGATTCAATCTTGCTTCGCTATATAGACAAGAAGGAAGCCGAGAAAATTATGGAGGATATGCACGAAGGCATCTTTGGTACTCACTCTAGTGGGCATGCTATGGCTAAAAATATTCTGAGAGCATGTTACTATTGGTCGACTATGAAAGCTGACGGTCACCACCAATCAAGGACTTGACATAAGTGCCAAATCTATGTTCATAAGGTTCATGTGCCTCTGGTAACTTTGAATGTCATGTCTTCTCCTTGGCCATTCGCAATGTGGGGCATTTATATGATCGGAGAAATTAAGCCTACTTCTTCTAAAGGACATCGCTTCATTCTCGTTGCCATTGATTACTTTACAAAATGAGTTGAAGCAGCTTCGTTCGCCTCTGTTACTAAGAATGTGGCTGCCCGTTTCATAAAGCACAACCTTATCTGTCGGCATGGCATCCTCGAGAGAATCATCACGGACAATGGTGCCAATCTCAACAACAATATGATCACTGAACTCTGCACACATTTCAAGATCAAGCACCACAACTCTTCTCTGTATCGACCAAAGATAAATGGTGCAGTGGAAGCCGCCAATTAGAACATAAAGAAGATCGTTCAAAAGATGGTTGTGACCTACAAAGACTGGAACGAGATATTACCGTTTGCTCTTCATGATGTTGCAACTGGTTTTTAAATCAGAGTCGCCACCCTTAATTTTTATTTTAAAGGAAGGGAATATAAAAGAATAACCCTAAAGTTCATAGATTCTAGATTTGGACTTGGTTCTAGACGAGGGGAAGGTTTTAGGTACCCCTTATCTACTTTGTTCACAACGATACTAGGTTTAGAAGCGCGTAAGAATTAGAGTTTTAATGCTTATTAGGGGAAAAGAAAAAGGGTTTAATTTTAGTTTTGGGGAACTCGCCACAATTTTAATTGTATGCCTACATATCCTCCTAGGAGGAATCAGAGTCTCATTTCGTAGTTCGTAGTTGGTTTTTGTTTTTATGGATTGTGCAAAATTATTTTCGAATTAAACTTGAACCTTGTCTGGGTTGAAATTTGTTTCAACATAGACGTAGTTCGCAGTTAATTTGAAAGAAATTCTCCTTGATCATTTTTCAAATATATCTTGGTTTTTGTTAAGTTAGTGGAAAATTATTTGAATTGTTGGTTAGTTGTTTTTAAGTAATAGAGCGGGGGAAGTCTGATATAGTCTCCTCATCATATGGCCAGATATTGGCTACGTGTCACTCATTGGCGCGTGGTTTTTAATATTTGATTTTGAATAAAAGACTGAAAGACGTTTAATATGATCAATTGATTATCCAAGTATGTATATCCCATTATTTGTTAATCTACTAAAAAAATTGACATTTTCTTTGTATCTTATAATAATAATAAAATAATATAAAAAATTTATAAATATATTAAACACAAAAGTATTAATTAATGTAAAAATAAAAAAAATATAAAATAAAATAATTAAATAAAATGCAGGAGGTGTATTTTGTTTAGGTTGAGTAAAACATGAGGGTTTTATTCAGCAAGGACCCGAGTTCAGATATTAAACTGGGTCCAATAGCACAGGGGATGCGGATTGCAACTGGGAAGTAATTATGGGAGTGTGAATGGAATTTAGCAATACATATATGGGTTGAAGGCCCAATCTAAAAACATATAAATCCTAATTAATATCCATCAATAAAAAAATAATAATAGTAATAAAAACTAAGAGATAAAGGCATCTGTGTCCCATTCTCTTTTCAAGCTTTAAAGCTTGACTTTTTCCATTATCTAAAAGAAATAAAATAGGATCAATAACAAATGGACATGTGTCCTTTTTATCAAAAATAAAATAAAAAAAACAAGAAAATATAAACATGAGTAGCATACTCGGTTAACATTCAGAACACCATTTTTTTCCTCATTACTGTTCTTTCTTTTCCCCAAACAACAACAATGAATCTCACAAAATTGATTTCAATAATAACAGTTTATACTCTCTCACTTGCAAAATCATGACAAACAAACATCAACACAAATCCAATAAAACGATGGAGGAAGTTATCGAGTGGGAGGGATGAGTCGGCGATGAGGGAGGCTGAGTGACTGTAGCGGTTGTGATCGCGGCTGGGATCGGAGATGGCATCCCAACAACGAATCTGGAGGTATGTGGGGTGATGAATCGAGATATGTGTGTTATCGGTGATGGAGCGTCTAGATTCAAATCTAAATCCCTTTCGTTGTTCTATTGTTTTCTCATTGTTTGTGTTTTAAATTTACTTATACGCTTGAGTTTAGAGTTGCTGCAAAAAAATAATGAACAACTATTGTGGCTGCAAAAAAAAGTGATAAACAAAAGTTTTTGATTGTAATTCATAATGGTTTTAATATAGATTTTTGGTTTTGATATACAGGTTAAAAATAGGATACGGTTTGTATGTCATGGTCAACACATGCGAGAGTGAGAGACTTCTTGTGTATGGCTTTTCTTGGTGAGATACGAGTATGGTAGTTATGAGTGAATCCCTTGAGGGAATGTTTCTACGTGAAACAATGGTATATACTATATACACAAAATGTGTATAATATGTACAAGGTTTTATATATATAAAAAAAGGTGGATGGAAGTTTCTTAGGTGTGTTAGAAAAATGGGTTAGAAATTGTTGTTGTAATATATGTATGGAACCTATATAAAATGTGAATATTGTAGGTTAATTAACATATTGATAAGAAATGATGATAAAAAAAAGGTTTGTGAAATCGTTGATAAAACAAAATACTACATATATATTATTTTTTTACGAAGAAAGGAAACCATGAGAAAATATCATTATATGGTTAAATAAAACAACAACAAAAATTAAAAAAATAATCAAAAGGCCTGATATGAAATCATCGGCCAAAAAATAGTAAAACAAACACCAATAATATTGAGAAGAAGATTTTAAAAGAAAGTGTGTTTGAAAGTTTGTTGTGAGAAATTCTGGATGAAAATTTTAGACAATGAGGAGTCTTATTTATAGAGTGAGAATTAGGTTAGACAAACTTAACAAGTAAGTTATCCAAAGTGAATGAAAATCCCAAGCCCGATTTCCAAAAAGGAAATAAAATTATTAACGAAAATAAATAAAAAGGACATCACAAGTGCTCCACAAGATATTTGAACCCACGACCTTATACTTGCAAACTTTATTCTTTACCAATTGTGATGTCTTACTCATTTGTTAATAAACTCAATTTGAAAGAATATGAAAGGTGTGCATATATTTGTTATTTTTTTAAATACACATAATTTGAAATGAATAATTATATTTTTAAATAGGTTTGAAAGTGAATGTTTATAAAAATGAAATAATATCATAAAAACAAAGTTTAAAATATTTTTGACTATACTTGAGAATGAATGCGATACGGTGGCAGAACCGACTGTTAATACTGGTTTTTTATTTGTGTTTGCAAATGTTGCGGTAAGCAAGAGTCACCACCGACTTTTCTTTTATCCAAATTAAGGAAAGGGTGAAAAGAAAAGAAAAATACCTTTTCGAGATTATTCTGAGTAAGGGGGTAAATTATGGAAAGGGAAGGTGTTAACATCCTTTCCATCTATAGTTATCTACGGGCTCTTAGAGGTTTGCTCATTCTGAAAGTACTTTGTGCTTTGTGTGTTTGAAAATGTTTGGAAAATTCCTTAGTGTGGCGACTTGGTTTGTGTTAACTCTTGTATCAGTCCTCAAGAGTGTTAACAAGGCAAATTTTTTGATAAATTGTTTTTTTTAAAAGTAGTATTTGTGTAAGTGCTAAATGTTTTGAGAAAACTTCTAACAGCTATCTACTTTGTACTCAAAAAGGTAGTTCTTTTCCTCATATCCTTTAGACAGTGTTATCCTACTATTAGTGAGTAGATACCCCTATTGTTAGATGTATGAGGGACGTCGAAGGGATGATACAGTCACAAAAGCAACTTGTGGAGACGCTTTAGCAATTTTGTTTAGGGACTAGATCATTTACCGAGAAGGCAATCGTAGGATCATCGAGGGACTAGGATATTTTTAATTTACGGGTCTTTGCTGAAGCATCCCCATTTTGAGGGACATGACTGCTTTATTTCCGAAGGCAAGCAAAGTGCAGTACCCTAGATGTGTATATGTGCAAGTGTGTTATGTTCAGTTATTTTTGTCTTTTTGTTAAGTTTGCTAACGCTTTTGTTTTTCAGTATTATCATACATGCCTAATTACTAGCAGTAATATTTTGCAGGAAATAAAGTGCGAAAGTATAAACCTACACTATTGCATGGCTTTGGGGAGGGGGTATTTACAATATACAAAACTGGGGGAAAGGTAAAATAAAGAAAGCGATAAAAAAGTCCTACTTAGTCTATTACATACATGTATACAGTTACATTATTATAAAAAAATGTGAAAAAAAATAATGTGCACGAAACAAATATTATGTCTAAAAGAAACCTAGGGAATAGCTAAGTAAAAATCTTTTTGATTGTCTTTGTTTATTTAGGAAAATACTAAATTAAATTAAACCTAAATTTAATTAATTAAAATAAAACAAAGTTATTGATCAAAATTAAATTCTAAACAAAAACCTAACATTTCTTGTATTTGTTTTATTTAAGAAAATAATTAAACTATCCTAAAATTTATTTAGAAAAATAAATTTAATTGAGAAATTATCTAAGTTTTTTTTTTGTTTTTTATTATGTAATGAAAACTACTTAAAAATATAAAATTAAACCTAAGTCTAATTTATTTTAAATTTGAAGAAAAGAAAGAAAAAATGTTAAAGTTAATAAATTAGTTAATTTCAGAAATTAATTTAATTAATTAAAAGAAAAAAAGAGAAAACTATAGAAAAGAAATGAACAACAAAAATAAAAATATAAGAAGAAAGATCTTTCGATCCCAGGAAAAGATAGCTTTTGATCCAATGAAGAGCATCATCCTTCGATCCAGGGATAAGGTAGCCTTCGATCCAGTTAAGGATGGCCTTCGATCCAGTTGAGGATATTGTTAGGGGTGTATGTTGTATTCATGCAGGAAATTTATTAGGGAAAACAAGATATAAGTCCAGATTTGGGTCAAATCTAGCCTTAGATTCGACAGCTCGTGGCTGCATAATCCTAATTAGGATCCTCTGGGTCTGAATTAAAGGCTACTTTGTTTGTCTTACAACCTCATAAACCCTGAGATTCGAAATAAAGTATGGATCATGCCCAAGACATCGCATGATCCCGAACCCTTCGCTTAATCTTGCATGTAGCACATGTAAGCAATAACAAACATTAGCAACAATATGAATGTGTGATTAATATAAAATTTAAAAGTTGCATGCTTAGCTAGTTTGAGATCAAAAATAAGTTACCAACGGATTAATTTTGTGTGTGATGCTTCAGTGAATGTTGGGGTTTGTCTAGTATTTGGGAACGCCTCTTGCAGATTTCAGGGGGTGAGTGGGGCGTTGTTGAAAATTGCTTTGATTTGGATCACTTATGATATTTTTTTGATAACTTTGGTGGTTTATGGGGAAACGTATCTCCAATGTGTGTGTAAGCTTCCATTTAGCTTGCGAGCATGCTGCTTATATAGAGTAGAAGGGAGGGGACACAAAGACAATGGTTTAAACATCCATAAACAATGATTTCAAAGCCATGAATGAAGTTTTGTAACATTGTAAAAGTCATGGAAACTTGTCCCTTTTTTATTTTGAATGAACCTGGACATGCTTCCCTCTTTCGAACGCCTTCAATCCCTGCCCTTCGATTGGCCTTAAGTTGCGTCCTTCAACTGGCTCTTTTGTGTAGCCTTCGAATGGGCCTTCTGCATGCTTCTTCGAATGCACCTCTTGTGTACCCTTCGATTGGCTCTAGTATTACTTCCTTCAAATGGGTCTTTAGATGGTCCTTTTGTGTACCGTTTGAATGGGCCTTTGGTGTGTCCTTCGCATGGGCCATCATGCGTGTGGAAGTGTGTACAATTGTTCTAACAGGGGCCAGCGCCCAGTCGAAGCTGGCACAAAGGCAGCTCGTGCCTTGTGGATGCTAGCATGAAGCAAGTCAAGGCGGGCGTAAAGGAGGCCATTTCCTAGGAGAAGCTGGCACAAAGGTAGCGAGCACCTTGTGGGTCGAAGGAAACCTTTTTGCTTGGTGAATCAAAAAGAAGCTTTTTTCCTGGTGGATCGAAGGCAAACCTGAAGGAGTCTTAGCCTTATGTGTTGAAGGCAAGCTGAAGATGGGCCTTTACCTTGTGAATCAAAAGCATGCTGGTGGGTTTTTGCCTTGTGAAACCAAGGCAAGCATGAAGAGGCATACGTGCGTTGGTGACACGATGAGGGGCCTTTTGCCCAGTGGGAGCTTTGTGAATCGAAGGCCGATTTGAAGAAGTTCTTGCTTTGTGCACTGAAGGAACGCACAGAGGGATAATTTTCCTAGTCAAAGTAGAAGTCAAGCTTTCTCTAAAGACATCAAATGCCCAAACAAAGCAGAAAACCAGCTTGCATGCAGGTAGCCATTGCATTTTGAATCAAGCTAGCATGCAAAGCCAATGGTGCAATTGAAGGAGCATTAACAGGAGGCCCTTCCTTTTTGGATCGAAGGAGGATGTTTCAAAGGAAACCCATGCCCAGTCGAAGCTAGTATGCAGCAAACAAGCAAAAGACTAAGGCTTCAATCGAAGCTTGGAAATTTGAGGCAAGTTTGGAGAAGGTTAGGCACTCAATCGAATCCTGTCCAAATACCAAACGAAAGGCCCTTTAACATGCCAATTAAAAGACTTTGTTAAGATGCCAGTTGAAGAATCCTTGTTTATATTAAAAAAAATTATTTTTTCTTTTAATCAAATGATTGTAATCACCTATGTAAGAGAAAAATATTGGGAAAATATGAGAGGGCAAATTTTGGGGTACAACAGCTGCCCCTGTTCAATCTTCTTAAACCTTAGTATTTAGATTCGCTTGTCTGCCTTTCATGATCTGAAGGTGGAAGATGATTGAACACTAGAATTCCAACAATAACCAATGAACCACAAAACTCCCCAGCCGAGTTCAAATTTCCTTAACATACAACAATCAAGACACCGCAAAGTTCCCCAGCTATGCCTATCTTCCCCAGTTGAGCATATATTCCCCGGCCAAGGCTATTATCTCCAAGAGGAGTTTATCCTCCCCAGTTGAGTGTATCCTCCCCAAGTTGAGTATGTCCTACCCGACTGAGTCTACACTCTTAAGTTTGAATTTTCTTTCAGATTATTGCAAATCATAGGGCCACAACCCTTGATCCCCAGTAAAGCCGTCAACAAAGCCTTTACTATTTCCAAAAAAAGATACTATGAAGCCTGGATCCGACCAGATATTAGCACAATTTTCAAGTTATTACTGAAGCCTGGACCCGACCAGATAATAATTTGACTTCTTCAAGTTGTTGAAACCTGGACTCGACTAGATAATAGTTTGAGTATCTGAAACCTGGACCCGACCAGATAACAGTTGATCTCAATTTCAAGATGCTATGAAACATGGACCCGAACAGATAGTAGCCTAACTCTTGAAAGATATAGAAGAACCTGGACTCAATCCGACAGGTTTAAATTCTTTTCCCCAATATAGTTTTCCTCTGCCCCAACAAATTACTGTGAAACCTGGATCCAACCAGATAATAGTTCTCAACTTCATCTTTTCAAGCAAGTTGTTGTGAAGCCTGGATCCGACCTAGTAACAACTAAATCCCCAAACAGTTTATTGTGAAGCCTAGACCCGACTAGATAGTAATTGACCTCATCAACCTCAGAAATCTGCAAAGCCTGGACCCGACCAGATAACAGTTTTTCAAATAGTTTATTGTAAATCCTGGAACCCGACCAGATAAAAATTAATTGTAATCCCTAGAGATGCACTATAAAGCCTGAACTCGACCAGATAATAGTACAACTTTCCAAAAACCATGAAACTTGGACCCGACCAGATAGTAGTTACCACTTCAAGTTACTGTGAATCCTAGATCTGACCAAATAACAATTAACCTTTGTATCCCCAACAAGTTGTTATGAAGCTTGGATCCGACCAGATAACTATTCAATTTCAAGAAAATTTCTGCAAAGCCTGGAATCCGACCAGATAACAGTTAATTCATCTCTTCCCCCAGTAAGTTACCGTGAAGCCTGGATCCGACCAGATAGCAGTTGACTACTTCATCCTCAGCAAATTGTAAAGCCTAGATCCGACCAGATAACAATTGACATTCAAGAGATATTCTCCAATGGCAATCAGGGATTCAACCTCCCAGAATTTCCATAGCAGTAGTCAGGGATTTATTTTCCTGGACAGAAACATACATCTCACATTCATACATCATAGCATGTACATACCCTATGTATTTAGCATAATACCACATCTGGTGAACATCATGCATGCATCTGTATTTTACTAACTCTTTTTCTCACAGATAAAACATCAAGTTTTAGTATAAATCAACAAGATATTTGTGCTGATATTTCTTCTAATGTTTATCAACTTTCCTCTGAATGGCATCTATAAGCCCATTCACCATGCATCTTCGAGTGCAAATTTCTGGGCACTCTAGTGTTAATTCATCTTTCACCTTCAAGTCATGAATGGCGGACTCACCAATCTAACTCTTCAGGTTTAAGAAGATTGAACAGGGGCAGCTGTTGTACCCCAAAATTTTCCCTCTCATTTCTCAAGATTTCTCTCACGACATCTTCTATGACGTCAAGTTTGCAGCACTCATACATCAATTTAGGCTTGGAATTGGCACAAGGGCAAAATGGTCAATTGCATATTAGAAAGTCAAACTTTGACTTTTTGGTCAACATTACATTCCAAAGATAAAATTTCATCAAGACATGCAAGAATATCAAGCTTGATCATCAAGAAAGTCAAGAAAGTCAAGAAAGTCAAAAGTCAACTTGAAAACTCAAGATTTCCAAGACTTAGAAATTTTCTAAGTTGTTTTTATACATGATAATTTCATCACTTCATGCCATTCTTTCATCATGATGCAAGATGATTCAAAAGAAACTTTCAACGTGAAAGTTGTAGATCTCCATGATATCTACAACATTACTTTACACGGCTTCTCCTAAATATGATGGGATATCAAGTTACAAATTCATGAAGTCATGAAATTTTCATTTAACACTTAGAGAAATTTTCAACAGATTTTGGTCAGGATTTTACCCCAACTTCTTGGCATTTTTTCACATAGTTCCAAGATGATTTTGTCAAAATGGCCAACATGAAAGTTATAGAGGATGTTTCAAGCTTTCCAAAACATCCAAGAGGATAAATTTATCATCCTGGAGCTAGGAGATTCAAGGGCTTGAAGTTGGCCATCCATCTTTGAATTTCAAGTCATTCTAAGTGAAGAACACATAACAAAACTCTCATGATTTACTGCATAATCTTATGTTGCGGCTTCTTTTCTTGCAAATATCATCATAATTTAATGTTTACACCCACTCTTGAGCTATTACCCAAGTGTTTAAAACATTGTCCAAAAGATCTTTCCATTTATGGCATAAAGGCACCATTGCTATTCTTGAAAAGCAAGCTTTTTGTACAAAGTTTGTCTTGAGCCCATACCTTGCTTGTTGCTGATTATACTCAACCATAAATCATGGGAAGTAGCTCCTCTATACCAGCAACTTTGGTACTTCACCTTGGGACTATGAAGTACTTGACTTAGTTTGATCTTTGTAATCCAACTAAACCATAACATGTTGTCTTATAAACCTAATCAGATCATATGCACAAACCCCTTGCCTATAAATAGAAGAAGCATTTGCAAGAAAAAGAGGTTGGAAAAAGGTTAGAAAAATAGAGAGAAAAGCCATAAGTCTTGTTTTAAACTAGCCATCAAAAACCATAACTGTCCAAAAAAGCTTCCACTCTTGAGTTTTAAAGTACAAATATTTGGAACTCTCACACCTTGCAAGCTCTGTCTAAACATCTAAGCACCTCACATACATCACCTAGAAATTGTCCAAACTCAAGAACAAGCTTCTACAACACCTCTGTTTTCTCTTCCAATTTCAAGGACAATCAAGACAACAACTCAAATTCAGAGTATAAAGATCCAACTCCAAGGTAAGTTTCTTGACTTTAGTAATTCATTTTTTGAAGACAAAAATGTAGTAACCATTGTCCTTGAAGCTAACCTTTTGTTTATATTCCATTATTTTCATTAGGTGTTGATAACTAACCCATGTATACAGCAAAACAATGTTGAATTAGAAAAATGACAGTATGAGTCGACACATAGCCTTATGAGTCGATACATACTGTTGTACAGGCCCAAAACAGAAGGAAAAACAATGTATGAGTCGACACAAAGAACGTATGAGTCGACACATACCATTATGTATCGACTCATAATGAGTTGATTTGGCAATACAGGGGCAAGGAAATTTATATGTCGATGCATGTGAGCTTGTGTCGACACATAATAGTTCAAAATGCATTTTTCCATCTTTTTACATTGTTTTTACGTTTCCTCCATGGTTATTCGATATGGTTGTAATATTTAAGTTCCAACTTCATCCCCATTTGTAAATTGTACCCTCATCCCCTAAACAATGTAATAGCGTAGGACTTTATTTTCCACAATTTAACGCTTTCAAATACAAATGTTAGTAACTAAGGTGTGTATGGAAAGATAAACTCAACAAGTAGATAACCCTAATCCAAGATTAAATGCGTGCAAATCAAACACACTATCCACACATGCACCCTTAAGTTTAACTTCACTTGGTTTCCTTACAAAAATGGCCATATTACGCATGTAAGGTATCTTAGCAAAAACAAGCAAATACAAGATCATAGTCCCTCGATGACGCTATCTAAGTTGCCTTACAAATTATCTTAGTCCCTAAAAAAAAGAATGCTAAGATACCTTGCAACATTGCTAATCATGGCTATACGATGACCCTTTCCCGCCCCTTTACATCCAAAGATAGGGTTGCTTACCAAATCAATGGTAAGACAACAATGTCAAAGGAAAAGAAAATGAACAAGAAAGACATTTGAGTAGGTAGATTGTTCGTAGTTGCTTGCTCAATTTCAAAACCAAAACATCCTTTCTATTTTCAAAACAAACACCAACACTTTCAAACACATCTTTCAAACTTGGAAACATTTTCAAAAGATCAACATCTTTGTATACATTCTTACGAACGAGAGTCATTACAAATATTGCCTAAACGATGGCATCTTTACAAAATACGTTCAAAAAACCACACAAAGCATAATTTCAAACAAAAGCAAGTGATATAGAAAGTAAATAAGAACCCATTGAAAACCATGGATGAAAAGGGTGCTAATACCTTCCCTTTTCATAATCTACTCCCCGAACTCAAGAAATAATCTCAAAGGTCTTTCCTGTGCTTTTTCACCTTTCCTTTTGGATAAAAGAAAAGTTTGTGACGACTCTTGCTAACCGCAACATTTGCAATTAAACACAAAACACCCAAGTCAGTTCTCCCACCGTATCACAGGTAGAAATGTTTAAGACTAAGCCATTGGATTAACTAGACTTATACAAATCAAAATAAAAATCGCCACCGCGCTTTATTATTTCCAAAGGAATGGAAAAAGAGCGAATAACCCAAAAAAGGGGGAAAGATTTAAGGTAAGGGTTGGTTATGCAAAGGGAAGGTATTAGCACCCTAAACATCTACGGTACTCCACAAGAACCTCTTTGTAAAATCTGTATATTTTGGCTATGAAAAATGTTGTATAAAAATAGATGGTGGAGGTGAGAAAAGAAATATATTTTTTATGGTTTTTTGCACCCGCCGCGGTTGCAAACCTTTAGTGCCTATGTACCACCTTCTGTGAAATAGGGGATCAGGGTACACGTAGTTCCTCTTTTAAAAAATTTAAAACACAAGTGTGTTGGTTAATTTTATGAGATAAGACATCATTATCATTGTCCGTGTGGAAAACATACTTACTACCCACAATTATGATAAAGGAGAATTTGCATCATCTCAAAGTGGAGGATATGGCTTGGATTTTAAAATCAAAAATGCCTCACTCAACACCTAAGTGGAAAAGATATCTCTTCACTACATATTGTAGAAGTATAGTTGTTTGCATCACTACAAGTATTCACATGATTCCAATCTTTTTGAGAAAAGTTTAAAGATAAAAGCCAAAGTGGAAAACTGGTTTGAAATGAGATTGATTGACTTTTAGTCTTCTCACAAAAAAATTCAAATTATTATTAAGTTTATTGAAGTTTATTTATGAAAACATTTTGAAAATGCATGGACCTAAGTCCAAGTTTATTATAAAAGTGATTCAAGTTTTAAAAAAAACAAGAAGATTTTTTCAAAAGGAGAGAGAAGATTTTTGAATTAAAGAAGATGGGAGGAGAAGAAGGGGCTATCCTAAAGCATAAGGTAAAAGCTAGGGATAAGAACCATCTATCCGAGAAGAAGCCAATACTTGACACTATGAGCCAAGATAGAATTCTCATTCTTTGGATTGAAACCAAACAAGCAAAGATACTAGACCTCTTGAGAGAACCAAACTTCAAGTGTATTAAGTCTTCATAAAAATTGGGCAGAGTAACGGCTGTATACGGGTGAATACCAAATTACAAACAATGGGTGTAGTCGCAATAACCTGCACACAAAACAAACAAATAACCCAATGTCTTGAGGTAAACCTCAAGAGCTCTAGACATAATAATCAGATAAGATCACAAGGTCTCCAATCATAGGCCAGGGTTTCTAATCCTAAGTCCAAAAACTCCAATGCTCCATAATGCCAAGGATATTAACCAAATAGTCCAAGTATCATTAAAGACTTTTAGGGTTTGTGTTGATTATTAGGTGTTTTAAAAAGAAAAGTAAAACTCAAGTGAGCAAAAATAAAAATGACAAGAAAGTAAATACTTAAATGAGCAAATATGAAAATGGCATGAAATGTAAATGCTAAAAGTAAATAGTGCATAAAAATAAAAGGGGCATATAATAAAAGAATAAAGGATAAAGTCAATTATTAGTGATTAATGGTTAGTTGGATGATCATCTTGAAACTTGCATTTGGAACTCATTAGAGGATTGGTAGAACCAAAGCCTCCACACAACAAGTTGCATTTGGTTTTTGTCAAGTATATCATCCATTTGCAATCCTTATGAGTATCATTTAATGATCAACGATGTTTAAGTGATCCGCGTTGACCAAATGTGTTATAGATCCATTAGAGGATTGGTAGAACCGAAGCCTCCACACAATGAATCTCAAGGTTATTGGATCAAAAAGATCAAATTAACATACTTGGGCTTGCAAACATAAGTTTGGGCCAAGAATGATCATTTATTCTAATCGGGACAAAATTTAGCGCTATGTTAAGCAATCGTAAGTGGACTTATATAGAAGACTCACCTATTTTGAGGCCGGTCAATAGCAATCTATGCACCATTTGTTTTGAGACATGATATAGAGATCATGCTCCAACAACATTTAATGCAATAAGAAGGGGATGTGATGAAGTGGGGTGGGAGAGAAAATATAAACCACTTTTGGATTAAATTTAATCAAACTATTATTAAAATCATTCATCCATTTTTGTGGAGTTAGACTCAACACCATGGATCCAATGATGTTAGTAAAGCTCATGATCAAAAATTTAACCCAAGATCAACCATAAAATAATAACAAAATAATATTGCATTTAATATATACATTAAAAAAAGGTTTAAAAATGTTTTAAATAGAAATAAAAAGAAAAAATATCAACTATGTTCAAATTAATCAAGAAATAAAAAGTAAGACCATAGAAAAATCAGAAAAGGGCTCAAATGATTTTATAAATTTTTTGTTAATTTTTTAAAGTCAGAAACTATTTTTAAAATTAAAAGAAATGGGTAAAATAAACTAAAAATCATAAAAAAATAGCAAAGTCAGAAACAAAAATAAAATAAGGTCACCAATATTTGTCACAATATCACTGGATCATTCCATAATTTTTTCAGAATTTAAAAATGCATAAAAGTATTTTTAAACATTTAAAACAATTCAAATAAAGTGTAAATTTATAAAAAATAACAAAACATAAAATTAAATTGTGAAAAAATAAAAATCAGAAAGAGAATAATCAAAAATATTTTTCATAATTTTTTCAGATTTATTGGACTTAAAATGAATTTTCTATAATTTTTTGAAGTTTAAAACAATTAAATATAAAAATCAGAAAAGAAAATAAAAGTAAAAAATATGTGGACCATTGGATGAGAGTCAAAATGCGTTAGTAATCAGATCCAAAGGGTCTGGCGCACTGTGCATATCATGGTCATTAATGAATAAAGCATAGAATCAAAAATAAAATCAGAATTAAAAAAAAAAACAAGTGGCACGCCATCATTGATTGGAAAATGACACGTTGGTCATCTTCAACCTCCAGCCAACGTGAATTTCATGTCTCTCAAACTGTAAAATCAGAAGCTCAGACCTATGCCATTCGCTTCTTCTCTTCAAGACGAAGACAACTATACCCTCGCGTCAAATTTATATAAATTGTAGCTCAAGCAATTTAGAAGGAAAGTTTTGAAAAGGGATTTGAAATTTCATGGTAAAAACGTGTTTCCAGTAAAAAACAAGTGTTGCAACTAGAACCAGGGCAATGAGAGCATCACAATGATATCAAAGTTTTGAAGAATTGATGAAGGAATCTACCTATTGAAGTTGAGTTGCAGAGCTCTGAAACTGGACTTCTATGGAGCAATATAGGGTACGATTCTTGAATGTAATTATATGGTTAGATTCAGGGAAGATCAAGGAAGGTGAATTAATGAAAAAATTGGATTGAAAAAGGCTTGTATATGGATTTCAAAGTTGTTGAATTATGAGTTATAGAACAAGTTTGGCAGGGTGATTCTGGCTATCCAAGCTTGAGGAAATGAATGGGGAATGATCCTCTATTTATAGGGAATCAAATGGAATGTCCGAGCGTGTGAAATGATGAAGTTTGGAGGGAAATTGTGTGAAGTTGCAAACAAGAAAAGTGTGATTTCTAATTTTATCAAAACTCATCCAAAATGCGCGTTTTGTTATGCTAAACACTTCTGGAAGTTCACTAAACACGTTCAGAAGCAAAAACGTGCAGAATCAAAGTGTTTAGAAGCCAAATCAAGGATTTCAAACTTCTGACTTGGTGAAAAATTCGGTTTCAAAGTGCCAACTTCTGACCAATGGCATTCTCAGCTCAAGGGGTCTTAGGGCATGATTCTTGATGCTTTAGAAAGATGAGGTTACAAGCTTTTCAATGTGAAAATAATGGAGACAAATGGATTCTTGAGCTGAAAGTTATAACGAGTCAAAGTTGGAAAAAATGTTGACTTTCCATACTTAGAAATATTTCAAATTTTTCTTAAAAAGTGACTTATAATGTCTTGCATCCAAACATAGCCTTCCACTTGGAATTTGCTCTTGACCAAAAAATATGGCATGAAATAGACATCTTGAATGAAAGTTTGAAACTTGAACCATTCAAAATCTCCAAGAATTGAGAAAGTTATGACTTGTTGAAGTTGGAAAATGTTCATAAAATGACCTATAATCTTTTGTATCCTTGAGGAAAATTCCATCCATTTCATCACTTTGAACATAAAAGAAGGGATAAAATTCACATCCTCAAGTTCATTGTTGAAAAAGAATGGGCTCAAGGTGATAAAAACAAAGTTATGATCATTTGAAGTCACACATGAAAAATTGGGGATTCATCTGGAGGACTTGTAATCTTTCTTCGTCATCAAGTTTCTTCCACTTGAAAACTCCTTGGAACTTTTGAATTTATTTGTTAATAACCCTTTTAAGAGAATGATGTCTTTGGAATCACTCAAAAATACTAAAATGTGAGCAAGATATACTCCTTTGAAGTTCAAAACCCTAGCTCCTAGATTAAGAAACGTGCCTTGAGGAACTTTGACAATTTTGAACAAACTTCTTGTACCAAAACAAATTCTTTGTAAATATAAGTTGTTTAGGATGATAATGAGAATTCATAGCAACAAAAACAACTTCCATATCTTGAGAATTTAGAGAAATATGCATTTGTGACCAATGGGAATAAAATCTTGTCCAAACATGACTATTTTTTCAACTAACCCCTTGTAATTTTTTGGATAAAATTTGATAATCTTGAAATATGGTGAACCAAAATAAGCTTGATATTCCATTTCCTCCAAAACAACTTCAATGGTGAGGCTTGAACGTCTCAAGCTTTATTGACTAGGGCATGGAAATAAACTCATGAACCCATGGGGAAACTTGTTAAATCTCATTGCCTTTACCTACATGGATAACAAGCAAGACAAACCAACATTTCATTTTATTAATTAAAAGAAGAAATCAAGACAAAAAATATTCATGATCACAAAAGAACACAAGTCAAGGTGCTTGGTGATTCCTCAAAGAGCAAAGCTAAATATAGTGAGGGGAACCAAGAATCCTAGTGTGATCTTATTGTAATGGAATCAACATGGTATGATGAAGGGATCTTAGGGGGAAAATTTGGGGTACAACACCCACGGGCGTATCCTCTTTGGTTCAATGTAGGCATTTATACTCTTCTCTTTGTGAAGTAGCCTGGTAAGCTCTAAAACCTTCTTCTCGCTGGCGTAAAATTGGGTTTCAAAGGTATCCTGTTCCTCTTTGTGTTGAATCTAGGATTTTTGTAACTCCTCGAAATTAGTCGGCATGTTAGGATGAAGAACAATGTAAGGAGTGTCTTCCTCAGCAACAGACTCCATGATGATGAGTAGAGTAGCTTCATAAGGCATCCTCAGACTTTGAGCACGGGTTCGTACCCACTTAAGATAAGGCTCCAAAGGAATGGAGTTCTTATGCCCCAGTGTTTTGCTATCAACTTTGTCCACCATGCCCCCAAGCTCTTATGAACCTCTGGAGATAGCCCTGAACATCATTCTCATATTCGAACACGATTCCTTGGACAAGTGTATCATGAGAACCATCCCTCCTAGCATAGCCAAACTTTCGCAACGCCAAACAGGGATTATAAGTGATTCCTCCCCTAATGCCTAGGAGAGGGACATTAGGGAATTCCCCACAGCGGAAAATGATGGTAACATTCTCCAAGGATCGAGGACACCAATGAATGTCGGAATGTGTGAGGGACATCAACCTATTAGACCATCTCATTCCCCGCTCATTCTTCAACATAGATCGAGGTAGGTGCAAAATAAAACACCTAGCCAACAGAGGAATGCAACACAGCAGGTTCTCTCTTCTCTTTACAGTGCAGGTATGCAGAGAGTGTAGGATGTCTCCAAGTAAAGTAGGCACCGGATTATAAGGCAAAAAAACCTTGACCGCATTCACATCTATGAGTTGGTCTGGATTAGGAAATAGTACCATCCCATAGATGAGAAGGGCCAAAACTTCTTCAAAATCTTGTAAATCCATGGTATCCTAAAAATGATGAGCCTTCTCAAAAAGAAACTTAGCTAGAAACCCTTTGACGCCTCTTCTTGTTTCCCAATTTGCCACTACATCAGACCGTTGTAAAGACAGAGCATGAACAATCTCTTTAGGTTTTGGGTCTCTTTCCATACCATTGAAGGGTAACTGATCAAGGATAGGCATCCCTAATAACTGAGAAAACTCCTCCATAGTGGGAACCAATTGGTAATCAGGACAGGTGAAGCAGTGATGTAAAGGGTCGAAGAATTGAAAGAGCACCTTCAACATTTCTTAATTAGGGCTTGAGGTGACCAGATTGAGAAGTCGACCATGTCTTTCAGTGAATGGAGAGCTCTCAGGGACCCTTGATGCTAACTCCTTAAGTTTAGGAGGTACCCTTATGAGGTTGACTTGGATAGTATTCCTGCGAGTGGATGCCATGTCCTACAAAACAACGCAAAGATAAGCCCTAAAAATCCTTGAAATGGTTAGTATGATATGCCATGTTATGATGTTATGATATCATGATCATGCTAAGAAAACACAAGTATAGAAAGCACAAGCAAATCACACAAATACCTTAGGTTTAAGGTTTGAATGGGTTTTCAGATAAGTACCCTCTTGAAGTTTAGTTGGCTCAACCTGTCCTATCAATAGTAATCGGGTTCTAAGAGATCTCAATATCACTGATCTTTCCCACAAGTTTCATTCCGATAGACAACTGACTTGCCACCAAACAAAACTCGGGAGTCAAATCTCAATGAGTGTAGTATCGAGTATCAACCGACTTTGGGCTACACCAAAGACGTCTATCTCACTACTTCCTAATGGCCAAGTTTTTCAATTAAAGGTTCTAAGGTCAGTTGATGCCTCGTGAAACCATGCAGCGGCCCCGTATTCTCCTGGACTACTCAAGGGCTACTGGTACCAACCAAAGTGTCACTTCAACATAGCTATCGCTTTGCCCGTGTCGTATACCCCGCACAGTTTCAACGATCTATTTCTAATTACCTAAAAGGTGCCCCAGATCCTGGTGTAGGATCTATAGAAATAACCAAAACAACCCTCCAAAGATAAAGCATAAAAAGAAAGTAAATACAATAGTTTTAAAATGAAATAACTCTAAGGTAACCCCACTTTTTTATAAAATCCCCAGCAGAGTCGCCAGTTCTATGATACGGTGGTAGAACCGACTGTTAATACTGGCTTTGCATTTGTGTTCGCAAATGTTATGGTAAGTAAGATTCGCCATCGACTTTTCTTTTATCTAAATTAAGGAAAGGGTGAAAAGAACAGAAAAAGACCTTTTTGAGATTATTCTGAGTAAGGGGGTAAATTATGGAAAGGGAAGGTGTTGGCACCCTTTCCATCCGTAGTTATCTATGCGCTCTTAGAGGTTTTCTCATTTTGGAAGTACTTTGTGTGTTTGAAAATGTTTTGAAAATGCCTTAGTGTAGCGATTTGCTTTGCGTTAACTCTTGTATCAGTCCTCAAAGTGTTAACAAGGCAAATGTTTTGAAAATTTATATTTTTGAAAAAGTAGTATTTGTGTAAGTGCAAAATGTTTTGAGCAAACTTCTAACAGCTATCTACTTTGTACTTGAAAAGGTAGTTCTTTTCCTCCTATCCTTTAGATAGTGTTATCCTACTATTAGTGAGTAGGTAGCCCTATCGTTTGATGTATGATAGACATTGAAGGGACGATACAGTCACGAAAGCAACTTGTGGAGATGCTTTAGCAATTTTGTTTAGGGACTAGATCATTTATCGAGAAGGCAATTGTATGTTCATCGACGGACTATGATCTTTTTTATTTACGCGTCTTTGCTAAAGCGTCCCTGTTTCGAAGGGCATGACTGCATTATTTCTGAAGGCAACCAAAGTGGGGTACCCTAGAGGTGTATATGTGCAAGTGTATTATGTTCAGTTATTTTTGTCTTTTTGTTATGTTTGCTAACACTTGTGTTTTTCACTATTATCATACATGCCTAATTACTAGCAGTAATATTTTGCAGGAAATAAAGTGCGGAAGTATAAACCTACACTATTACATGGCTTTGGGGAGGGGGTATTTACAATATACAAAACTGGGGGAAAGGTTAAATAAAGAAAGTGATAAAAAAAATCCTACTTAGTCTATTACATACGAGTATACAGTTACATTGTTATTAAAAAAATGCGAGAACAAAATAATGCGTGCGAAATGAATATTATGTCTCAAAGAGACCTAGGGAATAGCTAAGTAAAAATCTTTTTGATTGTTTTTGTTTATTTAGGAAAATACTAAATTAAATTAAACCTAAATTTAATTAATTAAAATAAAATAAATTTATTGATCAAAATTAAATTCTAAACAAAATCCTAACATTTCTTGTATTTGTTTTATTTAAGAAAATAATTAAACTATCCTAAAATTTATTTAGAAAAATAAATTTAATTAAGAAATTATCTAAGTTTTTTTATTGTTTTTTATTATGTCATGAAAACTACTTAAAAATATAAAATTAAACCTAAGTCTAATTTATTTTAAATTTGAAAAAGAAAAAAGAAAAAATGTTAAAGTTAATTAATTAGTTAATTTCAGATATTAATTAAAAGAAAAAAGCTAATCCTAATTTTTTGTGATTTTTGATTATTTTTATGTTAATTTTAATAAATAAAAATAGAGAGAGAAAACTATAGAAAAGAAATGATCAACAAAAATAAAATTATAAGAAGAAAAATCTTTCGATCCCAAGAAAAGATAGCTTTCGATCCAATAAAGAGCATCATCCTTCGATCCAGGGACAAGGTATCCTTTGATCCAGTTAAAGATGGCCTTCGATCTAGTTAAGGTTATTGTTAGGGGTGTATGTTGTATTCCTGTAGGAAATTTATTAGGGAAAATAAGATACAAGTCCAGATTTGGGTCGAATCTAGCCTTAGATTCGACAGTCCGTGGCTGCATAATCCTTATTAGGGTCCTCTGAGTCTGAATCGAAGGCTACTTCGTCTGTCTTACAACCTCATAAACCTTGAGATTCAAAAGAAAATATGGATAGTGCCCAAGACATGGCATGATCCCAAACCCTGCGCTTAATCTTGAATGTAGCACATGTAAACAATAACAAACATTAGCAACAACATGAATGTGTGATTAATATGAATTTAAAAATTGCATGCTTAGCTAGTTTGAGATCGAAAATAAGTTACCAACGGATTAATTATGTGAGTGATTCTCTAGTGAATTTTGGGGTCTGTGTAGTATTTGGGAACGCCTCTTGCATATTTCAGGGGGTGAGTGTGGCGTTGTTGAAAATTACTTCGATTTGGATCACTTATGAGATTTTTTTTGATAACTTTGGTGGTTTATGGGGCAACGTATCTCCAATGTGTGTGTAAGCTTCCATTCGGCTTGCAAGCACGCTGCTTATATAGAGTAGAAGGGAGGGGACAAGAAGACAATGGTTTAAACAACCATAAACAATGTTTTCAAAGCCATGAATGAAGTTTTGTAACGTTGCAAAAGTCATGGAAACTTATCCCTTTTTTAATTTGAATGAACCTGGACACGCTTCCCTCTTTCGGACGCCTTTAATCCCTACCCTTCGATTGGCCTCAAGTTGCCTCCTTCGATTGGATCTTTTATGTAGCCTTCGAATAGGCCTTCTGCATGCTTCTTCGAATGTACCTCTTGTGTACCCTTCAAATGTATCTAGTATTACTTCCTTCAAATGGGTCTTTAGATGGTCCTTTTGTGTACCCTTCGAGTGGGCCTTTGGTGTGTCCTTCGCATGGGCCATCATGCGTGTTAAAGTGTGTACAATTGTTTCAAGGGGGGCCAGCGCCCAGTCGAAGCTGGCACAAAGGCAGCCTATGCCTTGTGGATGCTAGCATGAAGCAAGTCAAGGCAGGCGTAAAGGAGGCCATTGCCTAGGCGAAGCTGGCACAAAGGTAGCCAACACCTTGTGGGTCGAAGGAAACCTTTTTTCCTGGTGAATCAAAAAGAATCTTTTTGCCTGGTGGATCGAAGGAAAACTTGAAGGAGTCTTGGCCTTGTGTGCTGAAGGCAAGCTGAAGAGGGGCCTTTGCCTTGTGAATCGAAGGCATGCTAATGGGTCTTTTCCTTGTGAAACCAAGGAAAGCATGAAGAGGCATTTGTACGCTGGTGACACGCTGAGGGGCCTTTTTCCCAGTGGGAGCTTTGTGAATCGAAGGCCAGTTTGAAGAAGTTCTTGGTTTGTGCGCTGAAGGCTCGCACTGAGGGATAATTTGCCTAGTCGAACCAGGAATCAAGCTTGCTCCAAAGACATCAAATGCCCAAACGAAGCAGAAATCCAGCTTACATATATTAGCTATTGCATTGTGAATCAAGCCAGCATGCAAAGAAAATGGTGCAATTGAAGGAGCGTTAACAGGATGCCCTTCCTTTTTTGATTGAAGGAGACTGTTATAAAGGAAACCCATGCCCAATCAAAGCTGGTATGCAGTAAACAAGCAAAAGACTAAGGCTTCAATCGAAGCTTTTAAATTTGACGCAAGTTTGGAGAAGGTTAGGAACTCAATCGAATCCTATCCAAATACCAATCGAAAGGCCCTTTAACTTTCAAATTGAAAGACTTTGTTAAGATTCCAATCGAAGACTCCTTGTTTATATTCACACAAAAAAATATTTTAATCAAATGCTTGTAATCACCTATGTAAGAGAAAAATCTTTGGAAAATATGAGAGGGAAAATTTTGGGGTACAACAGCTGCCCATGTTCAATCTTCTTAAACCTGAGTATTTAGATTGGCTTGTCTGCCTTTCGTGATCTAAAGGTGGAAGATGATTGAACACTAGAGTGCCTAGAAAATTGCACTCGTATGAAATAACATTGATGATTGATGATGTAGGGAATGGGCTTACAGATGCCATTTGGAGGAGATGACAGAGAGTCGTCAGAGATGGGCTTAAAGATGCCATCTAATGTAGATGTTGATTTCACACATGGTCCTTTTGGGGGTTCTTGTTCCTGCTGTTTGAGGAGGAGTCTGTTGGGGAATATGGGTTTCTGTTGTTCTCCTGCTTGAGGAAAACTCTATGGAGCATAGAGTCTAGGAGCTTCAGTTGTCCAAGACTCTGCTGAGGAGTTATCTCTGTACTGGAGAGATGAGAGTTTGTTGTATTCTTGTTGAAGTCCAGGTTTCCAGTGATTTGCTGGGGATAATGGAATTAACCGTTATCTGGAAATGTATCAGAAGAAACCTGTGTAGGGTTGTTTCACCCGGTCGTGTAGATAGTTTTCTTGTCTGGTTTCAGGTATTGATCTACAAGTCAACTGTTCGCAGATAGTTGTCCTGTATGGTTTCGAGTATTAATCTAGAACTTGAAAATTGTTGATCGTTGAGACAGTTATCTTGGATGATTACAGGTATTAATCTTTTACCTAAGAAAGAAAGATAGTTTTCCTAGCTTGTTACAGGTGTTAATCTTAAATCTCTTCATATGGATAATTTTCCTGGCTTGTTACAAGTATTAATCTGGAACTTGTTTTTGTTAGTCGTTGAGATAGTTCTCCTGGCTTGTTACAGGTATTAATCTTTAACCTTAGAAAAAAAGATAGTTTTCCCGGCTGGTTTCAGGTATTAATATTCAATCTCTTCATGTAGATAGTTCTCCTGGATTGTTATAGGTATTAATCCATAGTCGTTCGTCCACAAATGGTTCTCCTAGCTTGTTACAGGTATTACTCTGGAACTTGAAAATTGTCGGGCAGAAAGATAGTTTCCTCGTCTGGTTTCAGGCATTAATCTGTGGACTATTGCATTTGCTGGTGAACTCGTCTTGCTTTGGGAATTCATACCATTTGGTCGTGTAGATAGCTTCTTCCTTCTGGTTTCGGGCATTAATCTTTGACCTGCTGCATAAGTTGATAATGTTTGTCCTTCTGATAATTTAACCTGAAAGGCAAAGTCAGTTTTATGCGATGTCATGATGTATGAATTGCATAATGCTCTCAAAAAAATGAGATTATGATGTATGTATTTGTATGCACATGCTATGATGTATGAACATGTAATGTTGTTGTGCAATATCTTTGTCTGGGAAAATAAATCCCTGACAATTGTTGGAGAGTACCGGGAAGCTGAATCTCGGACTGCTGTTGGTGAGTGAAGAAAGTGATTATTCAATTTCCGCTGGGGATAATGAACGGAGATAGTTTTGTTAGCGATTCCCTTTCTATGTCGAGGATCTTCGACTTCTATTTGAGAATGATTTTGCTGAGGGGAAGAGTTTTGTTGGAAGATTTCACCAATTTGGAGAAATAAATTATGCTGGGGGATGAACTCCAGTAGCTAGAGAAATAAACTCTACTAGGGATAAGGCTTTATAAAAGACTTGAAATTTATAAAACTCTGTTGCGGAAGGTGAACTCCACAGTCTGCTTGGGAATTTTGTTGAAATCTGGTAGAGAAATCTTGAGAAGCTTGGCGACTTTAGTGGGGATTTTGGAGCAGTAATTAGAGATTTTGCTTTGTCAGGGATGTGAGAATAACTGACATCAATAGGCTACATGCTGAGAATATGGCAGTGACCTTGTAGTAGAATTCCCATGTGTTGTACCCCAAAATTTGCCCACTCATTTCTCAAGGCATTTCTCATAAGGATTCTCAAAGTTCAAGCTTGCACAAGTACAATTGAAGGAAACTGTTAAAAAGGGAAAAACTGATAAAAATAATTTTTTCAACAAAATTGGAGAAAAATAAGTTTTCTTCATTTTCCCTTGCTTTGATTGGATTTTTGGTCCCATGTAAATCTACTTCGATTCAAAAGGATTCTATTGGACTTTGGTCTCCTTCAGGCCTTCTTCGATTTCCCCTGTTTCATTTGGACTTTAGTCTCTTTCAAGAGTGCTTAGATTGGAATAGGACTTCCTTAAAGCTTCCTTCAATTCAGAAGGAAATTGTCTTCATACAAGCTTCGATTGAGTTTTGTTTCCCTTTGAAACAGCGTCCTTCGATTCAGGAAGTAAAGGCCTCCTGTTGGTTTTCTTCGATTCAGAAAGTCAATAACCTTCTGAAAGCTTCCTTCGATTTAGAAGGAAATAACCTTCTGAAAAGTGTCCTTCGATTGCACCATTGACCCCTTACATGTTTGCCTTGAGTCACAAAGCAGTGACCTTCTGTATGCAGGCTTCGACAGGGCATTAGCTCTTCATGAAAGCTTTCATTTGAGCAAAGGCCTCTTGCATGTTTGCTTAAAGTCACAAAGTAATGGCCTCCTGTAGCCTCCTTCGATTCCAAGGAAAAAAGCCTCCTGCTGATATCCTTCGATTGCACCTTTTGGCATCCTTCAATTGCATATTTTTTCTTCCTGCATACCTCTTTCTTTTAGGTATGTGGCCCCCCTTTGTTGCAAGCTTTGTTTGGGCATTTAGACCCTCTGGAAGGCAAGCCGTCGATTGGACAAGAGCCACCTGCATAAAAAATTTCAATTGGAGTTTTGATTCCCTTGGAATTAGCATATTTTGAACCCAACTATTGACCATTCGAAGCAAGCTTGTTTGAAGAACTTTGAGAAAATCTCATAGCCTTATCTTCCAAATCTCACTTTTCAGGCTATGTTTCTTCCAAATATTTACATAATCAGAAGCTTTTACAAAGGATAGAAGCTTTGTCTATTGGATAATACTATTCTTGGTTAAAATAGAAAAAGCTGCATACTTTTTTTCATAAAGAGTACTTTTATCACAAAAGCAGCTTCCAACCTGATTCATGTCTGAACGAAAAGTTGTGCCAGAAGCACAAGTCCAATCTTCTGCCAGCAGGCCCCTACTTATACTAGAAACGTGGGAACAACGAAAAGGGACTGACTTGTTTCACCCTTAACCAAACTATGGTTTGTCATCATACAAACATGGTTACTTCAAACATGTTAATTCTTTTCTCTATAACTAGAGAAGCATTTGCAAGCTCACAAGAGGACTTTTTGGCCAGAAGAACGAATCTCCAAAATTTTCTCAAACAAAATAAAGCTCTCAAACACTTAAACACCTATCAAACACAAACCCAGAATCTCAAACTCTTGTCCCCTTCGAACCTGAAACATCCTTACATCTTGTTATCCTTTTGAATCCAACAGGAAAGCCATTTCACTTGTGTGTCTCTTTTGAATCCAGCAGTAGAGACGTTACCCTTTCTCCTTCTCTTTGATTCCAGGGACATTCAAGGAAACCACTTCAAGGTCCTGCACACCCTCCAGCCTCTAGCAAGGTAAGTTGTTCCAAACCTTGAGCTTTTCGTTTCTTATATAACATGTGAATAAGCTTTTCCTTCGTTTCAAGCATGTAAATACCAGTGCTCTTTTTGTTTCCACCCTTTTAACATGTTTTCAGAGCTAACCCTTTCATTTTGCTTCTTGTTTACCTAAACTTTCATTAAGTATTAAAATTGGTTGTAAGGAAATGCTAGCATGGCCTTAGGCCATATTGCTATTTAAGAGTTTAAACGAAAGAAACAGGAAACATGAAGTAGGAAACGAAGCCTCTAGCATCCACACTAACCTCTAGGTCAAACGAAAGAGACAACCAGAAGGCACACCATGCTGACTTCTAGGCCCAGACGAAAAGCATGCCTACACTGATTCCAGGCCCAGTTGAAAGGCACTCCCTCACTGCTTTCAACCCCCAGTCGGAGGAGGCAAAAAGGAAGATTGCATCTTGCACTGGTTCTAGGCCTAGTCGAAAGGCACAACATGCTGACTTCCAGGCCACAATCGAAAGGCATAACATGTTGACCGCCAGGCCTCAGTCGAAATCCATGCCTTCACCCCTTCTAGGCCATATAGAAATAAGACAGGAAGAGCAGAATTGAAGGATGTTGCTACCTGAATCGAAAAGGATTATTTTTCGTTCTTTATTTTTTTTTTGTCTTTATATTTTCTTGCTATTCAATATGGTTGTAATAGTGTAGGATATTTATTTCCTGCATTTTACTACTTTATAAATGTTAGTAATTAGGATGTATGGCAAGATTAAAAACAACAAGTAGACAACCCCTAATCAAAGTGTTAAATCCACTTGTTGCCTAAAAATGGTCATGTTATGCATGTGAGACGTCTTAGTAAAAACAATTAAAATACAATATCATAGTCCCTCGATGATGCTACGAATGTTTCCTTACAAATGATCTTAGTCCCTCAAGAGAAATTCTAAGATATCTCACAACATTACTATCATGACTATACGATGACCCACACCCGTCCCTTCACATCCAATGATGGGGATTCTTACCAAATCAATGGTAAGAGAGAAATATCTAAAGGAGGAGGAAAAGAACACAAAAGACCTTTTGAGTAGGTAGATTTCTCCTAGTTGCTCGCTTGCTCACAACAAAAACATTTTATACACCAAGACTATTCATTTTGAAACATTTTCAAAAGACAAACACTTTGTATGCGTTCTTATAGAGACGAGAATCATTACAAAGACACCTTTTCAAAATCACTTTAAAAAACAAACACTTCTTTGAACTATTTTCCAAACAACACTTTGTATGCGTTCTTATAGAGACGAGAATCATTACCAAGGCATATTTTCAAAATACTTTCAAAACCACACCATAAAGCACACTTTCAAACAAAAGCAAGTGATCTAGCAAGCAACTAAGAGCCCATAGATAACTATGGATGAAAAGGGTGCTAACACCTTCCCTTTTCATAATCTACGCCCCGAACTCAAGAAATAATCTCGAAAGGTCTTTCATGTTCTTTTCTGCCTTTCCTTATTGGATAAAATAAAAGTCGGTGGCGACTCTTGCTATCTGCAACAATTGCAATCAAACGGAAAACATCCCAATTCAGTTCTCCCACCGTGTTACAGAATTGGCGACTCTACTGGGGATTTTAACTTAAAAGTGGGGTTACCTTAGGGATAGATCACCTTTACTTGTTTTTCATTGTTTGACTTGTTTGTTTACATTATGGTTCCTTGTTTGGGCTTGTTTTGATCCTCTACCCATATCTGGGGCACCTTTTAGGTAAGTAGCAATAGATTGTGGAAACTGTGTGGGTTATACCGACATGGTCTAAGCAATAGCTACGTTAGTGTGACACATTTGTTGGTACCGGTAGCCCTTGAGTAGTCAAGGAGAATACGGAGCCGTTGTGTGGTGTCATGAAGCACTAACTGACTTTAGAACCTTACTTGACCAACTTGGTTATTATGAAGTAGTGAGGTAGTCGGCTTTGGTGCAGTCCGAAGTTGGTTGATACTCGATACTACGCTCATTGAGATCGGACTTTCGGAAT
Organism: Vicia faba; assembly: GCA_948472305.1. Lineage (NCBI taxonomy): Eukaryota > Viridiplantae > Streptophyta > Magnoliopsida > Fabales > Fabaceae > Vicia > Vicia faba. The sequence continues at coordinate 604,184,889 of OX451741.1, read as the reverse complement.
ATTTCGGTCGCCATTAAAGAGGCTTGTGCTGAAACAATGCCCAATGAAGAAAGATCAGTGATATTGAGATCCCCTAGATCCCGATCGCTTTCTAGGACAGGTTGAGCCAACTAAACTTCAAGAGTGTACTTACCTACAAACTTCATGCAAGCCCAAACCTAAGGACTTGTTTGCTTTGTGTGTATATGATTATTTGTACATAACAACATTCTTACTTTGCATACTTGTACATAACATCATAACATCATACCATATCATTTTTAATAACCATTTCAAGGATCTCAAGGGCCTATGATGTAGGGTCATGTTGAACCATACGCCTATCAAGGGGAAAAAGGATTCATTCTCTAATCAAAGACCGTCAAGACAAAGGCACGGTAACTTGAGTCAAGGGCTATGACCCACTTGACATGGTGAGCTTGATTCTCGTGGAAGGACATCCACCGATACGAAGTTCTCCAATCAAAGTTGTCGATCAAAATTCAACTTCTAACATCCTCTTGTGTTTACCCTGCGAGATCCTTGAAAACATGCATCTACATACCATGCATAATATCATGACAGGTTTCTCCCATACAGGTCTCCGTATCTTCTTACTGTTTATTTCAGTAGAGATGGCTCTAGAATAGACTATCAAATACATCCATACTCAAAATGCTAAACTACAAGAGATGTTCTTGAACCTATCCAAGGGGCAAGAAGAGTTGAAAACATTGTTCATTGAGAGCGTGACCAATGACGATCTTGAAGGCGACAAGGAAAGTCAAATAAGACAATTACAAGCGGAGGTAGCAACGATGAGAATCCAGATGTTGGGACAAATGGCTCTCATCCAAAACTTAGCTCGGGGACAAGAAGAGTTCAGGGCCCTCGTCAACAAGCTCCGTCAAAACGGATGCAACCGTATGAAACAAGCAGTCGAGACTGAGGATCAAGTCATTGATCAGTCCTTTAAAAGGCAAGAGGTTAGCTTCATAGAGAGTAGACCTTTTTAGTTTGCTACTACATCACGAGCCCAACAACAACAGGGTAATCGGCGTAAGCAAGATACATCCAATAGGCAATATACCAAACTGAACATGCCGATGTTGCAAGTCTTGCATCACATGTTGAATATGAATTTGGTCACATTGAAGGATCCTCCTCGGAATCCTAATACTTCTTCTCCTAGATACCATCCCAATAAAAGGTGTGTGTATCACTCCAACAGTCTGGGGCATGATACTGATAGCTGTTGGATTCTGAAATATAAAATTCAAGACCTGATTAATGAAAGAGTGTTGGAGTTTTCACAAGATGGTCAAATTGAATTTTTCTATCGTCCCTCAAGCACACACCACCTTAAGTGACAATTTCAGACAAAGAGGCTTTTGTTCATTTTGAATTTTCAATTGTAATCTCTTTTGTTGTTCAAACACTTATCTATTAATGTCAAAGTTTGTTTCATTAATGCATTTCATATGTTTGTCTTGAATTGATCCATTCGTTTTCATTATATTTAAACTATGCTTTTTACTCCCTTTATATTCAACTCTTGTTTTAAAAGTTGCAAGCCTTTAGAGGGACGATGACAAAAACAATGCCATGATCTCATACAGTATGCTTTTGAACAGACTTTACTGACGATGTACATGCGTTCTTTCAAATCCTAAACACTGGAGTTATAAGGAAGATAATCCCTTGTCAACCCCTTTGAGCCAAAGAAGTAGAAGTTTCCTTTTTCACACAAATTGAAACATTTAATCAAAACCTAGGGCAGGGTAGTCTCTCAGTTAATTCAAATGCACGTTCAATCGTAAACTTTCACTTTGCAATACAACGAATGACATCAAAAACATTCCTCTGGAATCAAAAGACGGTAATGGTTCCCTATCACATAGGCAGTCATTATCTCTCAAAAGAAAAGCCCACTAAGTTAAAACCTATGAAGGAGACTTAAGAAAAACTGGGGCATCCCGCTGACTGTAATCTCCAAAATAGGGACAGTCAGGCAAAACTCAGGGATAATAAATCAAAAAAAGGAGGTCACTACAAATCCTCAACAACATGAAAAATGTTGCAAAAATGATTGCCTTCCGATAAACTAAACTTGTCTGAACCATCACCAAAACGTCATTGGAGTTCGAACGTACAATTAACTGAGTTTAGGATTTAAGAACATCACGAAGAACGGGTGGGTAAAAATAAAATTTGAGCCTTTATCCTTTGTTTCTCAAACCGTGAACCAAGCCACGTTATAACCCTTCAAAAGTCCTAATTAAAGCATGGGTTAATTCGAAAGCATACTGTTACAAAAGGTATCCTGACTCCTGTAAGGCTTTACTCTAAATCCTGAGTTGAATTTTCTTACAAAAAATTATTTTATCTGCTAAATACGCATTTTCAAAACTTCAAGACAAGCATAAACTTTGCATTATTTGAATATCGTTGTTTGCATATGGCTATTTGTTTGACAGCGGAGAAATTTGCACGACGAATATCCAGTGAACGAAAGCTCTTTCAGTGAACTAAATCACATCAAGTTGGAAGACGCTTCCAATAAAAAATATCCTATAAGCAAGTAGGTCTGACGTGTCACTATCCAACACACCTGGGGAAGTCCAGTCAAGATTCCAAGAAATCTCTCAAGAAACGTTGAACATACCAGGGGCAGGTCTCCATTTTAATCACTTAGGGCATTGGACACGAGTTCCAGTAACGAATTATGTACGATCAAACAAACATCTTTCTGGCAGTGTGGCAACACCTGCTACCAGGGGCAGTGACAAATTTCTCATAAAGTCATTTTCATAGGATGACTCCCAGCCAGAGTTTCAATCTCTAGAAAACTTTCTTCCCAGCTGAGTTGGTCTCAAGAGGAACCCTAGAGGATTTCTGCAAAAAAAAGACACATCTCCAACAGACTGGTGACAGGGTTTATTTCCCCAACAAACTACAGATTCCCTGGCTTGAGTTTTCCCTTCCAACTGCTATAAATCAAGGGACCATAACTCCTCTTCCCCAGTAGACTTCTCTACAATCCCCAGCAAGTTACTGCGAAGCCTAGAAACAGACCACATAACAGTTAACTTCAGTAAGTTATTATGAAGCCTGGAATTCGACCAGATAACAATTGACTTCATTCTCTCGGGAATTTATTGTGAAGCCTGGAATCCGACCAGATAACAATCAAATTCAGTAAGTTACTGTGAAGCCTAGATACCGACCAGATAACAGTTGACTTCAGTAAGTTGTTGTGAATCCTGGAACTCAACTAGATAACAATTAACTTCATTTTCTCAGAAATTTGTTGTGAAGCTTGGAATCCGACCAGATAACAATTAAATTCAGTAAGTTACTGCGAAGCCTGGAAACCGACCAGATAACAATTAACTTTAGAAAGTTGTTGTGAAGCCTGGAATTCGACCAGATAACAATTAACTTCTTTTTCTCAGAAATTTATTGTGAAGCCTAGAATCCAACCAGATAACAATTAAATTCAGTAAGTTACTACGAAGCTTGGAAACTGACCAGATAACAGTTAACTTCAGTAAGTTGTTTTGAAGCCTGGAATTCAACCAGATAACAATTAACTTCTTTCTCTCAGAAATTTGTTGTGAAACCTGGAGTCCGACCAGATAACAATCAAATTCAATAAGTTACTGTGAAGCTTGGAAACCGACCAGATAACAGTTAACTTTATTAAGTTGTTGTGAAGCCTGGACCCGACCAGATATTAGTTCAACTTCATCCTTTCAAGAATTGGTTATGAAGCCTGGAATCCGACCAGATAACAATCAAATTCAGTAAGTTACTGTGAAGCCTGGAAATCGACCAAATAACAATTAACTTCAGTAAGTTGTTGTGAAGCCTGGACCCGACCAGATATCTGTTCAACTTTATCCTTTCAAGAATTTGTTATGAAGCCTGGAATCCGACCAAATAACAATCAAATTCAGTAAGTTATTGTGAAGCCTAGAAACTGGCCAAATAACAGTTAACTTCAGTAAGTTTTTGTGAAGCCTGGACCCGACAAGATATCAATTCAACTTCATCCTTTCAAGAATTTGTTATGAAGCCTGGAATCTGACCAGATAACAATCAAATTCAGTGAGTTACTTTGAAGCCTGGAAACCGACCAGATAACAGTTAACTTCAGAAAGTTGTTATGAAGCCTGGAATTCGATCAGATAACAATTAACTTCATTTTCTCATAAATTTATTGTGAAGCCTTGAATCCGACCAGATAACAATTAAATTCAGAATTTGTTATGAAGCCTAGAATCCGACCAAATAACAATTAAATTCAGAATTTGTTATGAAGCCTGTACCCGACCAGATATCAGTTCAACATTTCAAACAAGTTACTGTGAAGCCTGGACCAGACCAGATATCAGTTCAACTTCATCCTTTCAAGAAAGTTATTATGAAGCCTGAAACTCGACCAGATAACAATTAACTTCATCCACCTCAGAAAGTTGCTGCGAAGCTTGGAATCCGACCAGATAACAACCTAACTTCACTCTCCCAAGTAATTTCCTACGAAGCCTGGAATCTGACCAGATAACAGTTAATTTAATCTTCCCCAGTAAGTCGCTGTGAAGCCTGGAATATGATCGGATAACAGTCAACTTCATTTATCCTCAATAATTTGCTGCCAAGCCTGGATTTCGACCAGATAACAGCTAACTTTTATTTCTCTTCAGTCAGGAATAATTCCCCAATAGAGTAATGGATAACCAAAATTCTTGAACTCCTTTCCCCAAGCAAAAATCAACACTCTCCATAGATTTTTCTTCTCAAAGCAAAGTCAACTTCCCCAACAGATTTCTCCTCAAACAACAAAAATAGGAATCCCTAGCGGAAACATCCTAAAACAAGGTCTGAAGAGGAGCATACTCTTCATCCACAGTAGTGGTCCATGATTTCGTTTCCCAAGTCTCTCCAGCATTTTTCAAGGATTTATTTTCCAAGACAAAGATACATTTCAACAATGCTTCACATTTATACATCATATAACATACATGATATATGCATACAGCATAACCTCATTTTGAGAACATCATTACATAATGCATTTCATACATCATCACATTGCATACAGCTAACATTATACCTTTTCAGGAAAAGGTCAATCAACAGATGGGTATCATCAATAATTTTCAACAGGTCCAAGATTAGTTTCTTAAGCAAGACAGAGCAACTACCTATGTGACCAGATTCAACTTTACACGGACTCATCATGAAGCAATCTTACATGGATTCCTTTTCATCATGAAGTAACCCTACCCAGGATCCTTCTCTCAAACTCTAGGTGAAGTTTCATATGGATTCATCCTGAAGAAGTTCTACCCAGGCTTCCCTCTCATATGTCTCCTAAAAACAGCCCTACACAGGCCCATCATAAATAAATAATCAAAGACCTCTTCTGGTTAGATTTAGTCTTCCAGTTAAAGACAGGCGACCAAAGACCTCTTCTGGTTAGATTTATTTCTTCTAGATTTACAACAAGCAGTTGAAGACCTCTTACGGTTAGATTTAGTTCTTCTAGATTAAAAACAGGAAAAGGACATCTACTATTTCAGTATAAATCAACCAAAAGATTTATCCTGATACCTCCATAGTCACTCTGGATGGCATGTATAAGCCCATCTCCAACAAATTTCCATCATTTCTCCAAATGGAATCTTTAAGCCCATTCCCTACACAGTCAACTAACATATCATCGAGTGCAAATTTCTGGGCACTTTAGTGTTCAATCATCTTCCACCTTCAAGTCACGAATGGTAGGCTTGCCAGTCTAACTCTTCAGGTTTAAGAAGATTGAACAGGGCCAGTTGTTGTACCCCAAAATTTTCCCTCTCATTTCTCAAGGCATTTCTCACAAGAATTCTCAAAGTTCAAGCTTGCACAAGTACAATTGGAGGAAACTGTTAAAAAGGGCAAAACAGATAAAAATAATCTTTTCAACAAAATTGGAGAAAAATAAGTTTTCTTCGATCTCCCTTGCTTCAATTGGATTTTTGGTCCCCTGAAAATCTACTTTGATTCACAAGGCTTCTATTGGACTTTGGTCTCCATCGAGCCTTCTTCAATTTCCCCTATTTCGTTTGGACTTTAGTCTCTTTCAAGACTGCTTCGATTGGAATAGGACTTCCTTAAAGCTTCCTTTGATTCAGAAGGAAACGATCTTCATACAAGCTTCGACTGAGTTTTGTTTCCCTTTGAAACATCGTCCTTCGATTCAAGAAGTAAAGGCCTCCTGTTGGTTTTCTTTGATCTAGAAATCCAATAACCTTCTGAAAGCTTCCTTCGATTCAAAAGGAAATAACCTTCTGAAAAGTGTCCTTTCATTTCACAATTGACCCCTTACATGTTTTCCTTGAGTCACAAAGCAGTGACCTCCTGCATGCAGGCTTCGACAGGGCATTGGCTCTTCATGCAAGTTTTCGTTTGAGCAAAGGCCTCTTGCAAGTTTGCTTGAAGTCACAAAGTAATGACCTCCTGTAGCCTCCTTCGATTCCAAGGCAAAAAGCCTCATGCTGATATCCTTCGATTACACCTTTTGGAATCCTTCGATTGCATATTTTTGCTTCCTGCATACCTCTTTCGTTTGGGTATATGGCCCCCTGTGATACGGTGGGAAGAACTGACTGTTTTTTTGTAATGCTGGTTTGTGTTTTGCGTTTTTTGTTTGCAAAATGTCGCGGTAAGCAAGAGTCGCCACCGACTTTTATTTTATCCAACAAGGAAAGGAAAAAAGAACAGAAAAATTCCTTTTTTGAGATACTTCTGAGTACGGGGGATAGATTATAGAAAGGGAAGGTATTAACACCCTTTCTATCCGTGGTTATCCACGGGCTCTTAGGTAGTTGCTCAAATGTTTTCAAAATTTATTTCTTTGTGCTTGTGGGTTTGAAAAGTTTTTGTTTTAACTTTGATTTAACTCTTGTGTCTGTCTTCAAGAGTGTAATGAAGTGTTTTTGAAAACTTTGTTTGTAAAAGTGTAAGTGCGAAAAAGTTTTAATTTGAAAGAGCAAGTACTTAAGAACTAATCTACCTACTAGAAAAAGGAATCGTTCTACGCTAATTTCCTTTAGACAATGCTATCCCACTATTAGTGAGTGGGTAGCACCGTCGTTGGAGTTTGAGGGTCAATTCGAATGAGGGACATACAGTCACTAAAGAAATGTTAGGACGCCTTAGCGATAGCCCTAATGTCTTAGATCATTTGTTTGAGGCAACAATATTCGAGGAAACCATTTCGAGACGACTATGATCTTTTAGACAAGAGGGCGACCTCTAAAACGACCTATACTCAATGATCGCGTACGAAGGCAACCAAGTGGGGTGTACCCTAAGAGTGCGCATGTGCGAGTGTGTCGTTTTCAGTTATTTTTATCTTTGTACATGTTAAGGGTGATATAAGTTGATTTTAGGTGAAAACATTCAGTCTTGTCATGCCATCTTATTATCAAACATCTAACAGTTATAATTTGCGGAAATAAAATACGGAATTTAAATTACAAGGCGTCAGGTATTTACATCGTCAAAGACAAACTCTTTAAAAATAAATAAAGCGATAAAAATAAATAAAAGTCCTATTAACTATTACAATCCGGAAACAAATACATTATTGGATAAAAATAAGTAACGCGTGCGGGAAATTAAATCGGGTGCAAAATTAGGGTTTTGACCCTTTTTGGTTAAAGAAAAAAACTTTTTGTTGTTTTTTATTTTAAGAAAGAAATTAAACCTAAATTAATTACTAAATTAAATTAATTAATTAATTAATAAAGATAAATTATTTTTTTGAGTTTTTGGTATTTTAAGAAAGAAAATAAAATTAATTGGATTAGTAATTAAAACCTAATTAAATCTAATTAATTTTAATTATTTGCAAAATAGGTTAAAATTATTCTAGCATCAAGACCTAAATTAATTAATTAGTATTTATTAATAAAAGTTAAAATTTGATTGAATAAAAATATTTTTTGGTGATTTTATTTTATGAGAAAAAGAATTTTTTATTAGATAGAAATTAAATAAAACAATTAAATCAATAAATAAATAAATAAAAAGAATTATGAGTGAGGAGTATGGGCTTATTTTTTATGGTGTGGATAGCAATCTGAAGGCCCATTAGAGTTGGCCTTGTTTTGACTTTTGCAGATCTGGTGAAGGCGCGTTGACTTGGCTCCATGTGGACCCCCAGCTTTTGACCATCAGATTTGGCCTTTGGCCATCTGGCGTTTGGAGGATGAAGGACCATGGTGGGCTGCACGCTTGAGTATACATGTGATCATCTGAAAAACAAAATTATTAAGGAAAGATGGGGACCTGGGATTCGAACCCAGGTCCTGAAGGAAATTGCTCGCTTGCCTTGCCACTACGCTGCCTTGATCTATTTGTAAGTATAATGCATAGAAAACATAATATAATGAAACAAGTCATATGCCAGCAAAACAAAAAAAATGCGTAAAAGTTATTTGAATTGGCCAATCGGAGGATGACACGATCTCATCCCTGTCCTCAGACCTGTAACAATATTACTTGCGGATTTGAATCCGCAGCAAAAAACGCAAGCTTATGCTAAAAATCTCCCCAGGCTAAATAAATACATTCTAAGAACATGATTGGATTCGTTATGGCCTCTTGATCACAGCCACGTTCTTCTTGAGTCCCAATTTTGCCTGAAACAGAAAACCCTAAAACCCAAACGAAGAACCCTAGTTATGGTGGTTCTTCATTCAGGCTATATAAACGCAATTGAATAATACCAATCGCTTCCAAATGTTATGTAGATTCAAAATATGGTATTGATTCATGAAAAGGATGCTTAAATTTAGAGTTGCGAAATCAAGAACAGGGATGGTTATCGTGACACTTACAGTGCGCTATGGAGTCTGAAAAAGCTTTCTTTGGATTGGTTTGGCTTGAGTGAATGCCCAGGAAGCGTTTGGGACAGGTCTTAACCCTTGAAAACACCTATAAACACGATTTTGATCTCAAGCTTTTTGTGACTTTTTTCAAATCTTTTTCTGCCTCTCTCTGCAATTGCCAACCCTTATTTCGTCCCTTGTGGCTTGCTTATGTATTGTATAGTGTGTTAGGGTAACAAATATGGACTGAATCCCTTCATATCAATGCACATGATTTTGATTTGATCTCCATTATTAACCTTTCCAAATTTGATTTGATTCAATCTTTTTGTGCATGATTTTCTTTGATACTAATTCCATGGTGTTTCTACCTGTAAACAAATCCTAAAACAATCAATAAATCAAGAGTTATTAATTATTTGGATTTTCTATGATTTTATTTGATTTAAAATGAATAAATTCAATAAAAAATCAAATTAAATAATAAAAACGAAATATGGGCTCATGGCTGAAGCTAGGACACGTGGACAATGATTCAAACTCAAATCAAGTGGAAAAGAATGGGCCCATTTGAAAAAATTTGATGTTTTGGGGATAGTTGACTTTTGGGAATTTTGCAAAAATGTCCAACTTCAACAATGCATAACTTCTTCAATTTTGAACTTTTGGAGGTCTTGTTGGACTTTTTAGAAATATTTATATGTCCTCTAACCAACCCTTTTGATCTTATCTCATTTTGATATTCCATGCTCAAGTTATAAGCTTTGGCATAAAAGGTATTTTTGTTGACTTTCAAAAATGACCTATAATGTCCAAATTCATAACTTCTTGTAAGTGCATTTTTTGATCTTGGGGTATGAATATGGATTGTATGAAATTTCATCCTATTCAAAATGAGCTTTGGATGGGTAATTTCTCATAAAGTATGAGAAAGTTATGCTTGATCAAAGTTGAGTTGACTTTTCCTGCAAAACCCTAATTTAGCAACTTTTGAGTCTTGATGAATTTTGAGAAATACTTGATGAATCATGATCAACCCTTGATCAAATGATGAAATATCCTTAAAAATGATAATGTTGGCAAGAAATCTTGAATTTTGACTGTTTATAGGTCACAGTTGACTTTTGCCCTAGCACAGTCGATTTTTGGACCTTTTGAGCAATTGACTGAGCAAACTTCCTCTGCAAGGCTTGAAATTTGACATGGATGATCTTGAGAGAATATTAGGACATTAAGGAGAAATTGAGGTCATTTGGACTCAAGGATCTTGATGCAACACAAAACCCTAATTTAGGATAGACTGCCTTAGGAGGTGACTTGTCTGACCTACTCTTGAGCAACCTTGAGCCACTTGGAGATTTTTCTTGCAATATCTTGAGAAATATAAGAGGGAAAATTTTGGGGTACAACAGCATCCCCTGTTCAATCTTCTTAAACCTGAGGATGTAGATTGGCTTTCGTGCCTTTCGTGATCCGAAGGTGGAAGAGGATTGAACACTAGAGTGCCCAGAAATTTGCACTCGCATGAAGTGGTATCAGCCTGGTGATATCGGGAATGGGCTTACAGATGCCATTTGGAGATTGCTGGTGGGAGGATGGGCTTAAAGATGCCATCTGCAGGAGTGTCGATTGCATAAGAGATTCCTTAGCGAGAACTTGCATACCTGTTGTTGTAGAAGATTTCGCTGGGGAAGTCTAACTTTTGTTGAGATTTAGGAACTTTCCTGTACTTCAACTGAGAGAACATCTCTGCTGAGTTTTAAGAACATGTCCGTAATTAAACTAGGGGGAACTCTGTCAAGATTTAGAACCTTATATGTAATTAAACCGAGGATAATTCAGTTGAGATTTAAGAACCGGTCAGTACTTCGACTGAGGAAAATTGTCGAGATTTAGAACCTTATCTATAATTCAACTGAGACTAATTCAGTTGAGATTTAAGAACCGGTCAGTACTTCGACTGAGGATAACATCTTTATCAAGATCTAGGACTGTTTGTACTTCAACGGAGGATAATTCTATTGAGATTTAAGAACTCGTCCACACTTCGACGGAGGAAAATTACCGATATTTAGAACCTTATCTGTAATTCAACCGAGACTAACTCAGTTGAGATTTAAGAACCGGACAGTACTTCGACTGAGGGAAACATCTTCATCGAGATCTAGGAACTGTCTGTACTTCAACAGAGGATAATTCTGTTGAGATTTAAGAACTCTTCCACACTTCGACGGAGGAAAATTGTTGAGATTTAGAACCTTATCTGTAATTCAACCGAGACTAATTCAGTTGAGATTCAAGAACCGGTCAGTACTTCGACTGAGGGAAACATCTTCATCGAGATCTAGGACTGTCTATACTTCAACGGAGGATAATTCTGTTGATATTTAAGAACTTGTCCACACTTCGACGGAGGAACTTTTCCGAGATTTAGAACCTTATCTGTAATTCAACCGAGACTAATTTGGTTGAGATTTAAGAACCGGTCCACACTTCGACGGAGGAAAATTATCAAGATTTAGAACCTTATCTTTAATTCAACCGAGAATAATTCCGTTAAGATTTAAGAACCGGTCAGTACTTCGATTGAGGGAAACATCTTCATCGAGATCTAGGAACTATTTGTACTTCAACGGAGGATAATTCTGTTGAGATTTAAGAACTCGTCCACACTTCGACGGAGGAAAATTGTCGAGATTTAGAACCTTATCTGTAATTCAACCGAGAATAATTCAGTTGAGATTTAAGAACCGGTCAGTACTTCGACTGAGGGAAACATCTTCATCGAGATCTAGGAACTGTCTGTACTTCAACGGAGGATAATTCTGTTGAGATTTAAGAACTCGTCCACACTTCGACGGAGGAAAATTGTCGAGATTTAGAACCTTATTTGTAATTCAATCGAGAATAATTCAGTTGAGATTTAAGAACTGGTCAGTAGTTCGACATAGCTGAGAATTTAACTGCATCCTTCCTGAAAGGTAAAGGTTAGTCGTATGCAATACATGATATATATCAAGCAATGATGTTCTCAAAATAAATGAGATTGTATTGTATGATGCATTTATGCATGTATCATGATGTATGGAAATGTAATGTTTTAGCTGGGGAAAATAAATCCCGGATAGCTGCTAGAGAAAGGAGTTGACTTCTTTGTTTCCGCTGGGGATAGCGAATGAAGATGATTGATGAGAATAAACCTGTAAGAGAGGATAACTCTGTTGGGGAATAAACTGATGAGGAGATTTCTCTGTGGAGAAGAGATGTTCTACTGAGGATTCCACCGATAAATTTCACCGGGGAAGAATTACCGTTGCTGGTGATACTGAATCCTGTTGGGGATTGAATTCTTGTTTGTGAGAGGGAAGAAATCTGCTGGGGATGGTCGTCGGTTGCGCCTTCACTGGGGATAACCCTTTAGACTCTAATGGGGATAACCCTTCGAGCTCTGTTGGGGATAATCTTCCAAAGTCTACTGGGGATGATTCTTCAACTCCACTGGGGAAGCTTTTTCAGACCGCGCTGGGAAAAATTTCAAACTCCACTGGGGATTTTTGTATTCTGCCGGGGAATATCCTTGCACTCAGTTGGGGAATATTAAGACTGTCGGGGATATTAAGCCTTTTTCGGTGTTGATGGTAGATAAACTCTGCTTGGGGAGAATATTACCGATTCATTCACAGTTGCGAGTCTCAGCTGGGGAGAGCTATCATTACTGTCTTTTTTACTCTGCGGGGAGTGAATGTACTTTAGCCATATTCTTCAGCTAAATTTACCTTGTACTTGGTGGATAAAGCATCCGTACAACTTGGACAATTCTTATTGCCCCTGTTTCTAATATTTACCAGTAATCGTCTTTTGTTTTGTATGTAAATATCCATGAGCAGCAATTAATGTCAAATGCATATATCAAAAATGAACATTGGACGTTCTTTGCAAAACAAAACAGAAAAAGGAAAAACAGTTTGAATTTTCTCTGAAAATGAATTATATTGATTTTGAAGTTTGGCCTGTAAATAGGCGTTTTTGTACAAGAGGTTGACGTCCTAATAAGAGAACACCGCTGAATAATAGAATTTACACAATTTGTGAAAAACTAAACTAAACAGCTACGTGAATGATCCCATTGGGTTCCAACTCTGTTATTGCCTTTATATCCTCGAGCATCTCATAACTTTGCTACTTGGTTGAAGGTAGATCAGATTGATTAGTGTCGTCCGAGCTTGATAGTTGATACTGAAGTCTGGTTGCAAAGTGATCCAATGAGACATAGTGTTACGCTTTGATCCCTAATTTTTGCCTGGACCGTCCTTTCGGGTTTTCAGTCCACCGGGATACCCTTTTTTCCCAAGCCGACTTTCCAGGTTTTCGACTTGTCGGGTGTACAGATTTTTTATTTTCATCCCTTATTTTTGCCCGAACCCTTTTGGTTCGCCGGGAAGCCTTTATTTTTTCCTAGGCCAGTCAACCTAGCGGGTATTTGATTATGCATAGTATCTTTTCACTATGTTTGTATTGACAGGGTGAGGAAGGTCGTCACCATCTATGGTGGTTACAATCATAGCTCCTCCTGAGAAAACATTCTTAACCACAAATGGCCCTTCGTAAGTAGGGGTCCATTTGCCCCTGGGATCACCTTGAGGTAAGATAATGCGCTTGATTACCAGATCTCCAACTTGATACTCTTGTCGTCTAACTTTCTTGTTAAATGCCTTGATCATCCGCTTTTGATACGTTTGACCATGACAAATAGCAGTAAGTCTCTTTTTATTGACTAGGTTTAGCAGATCAAGCCGGGTCTGAATCCAGTCAACTTCGCTTAAACCTGCATCCTTCATAATCCGAAGAGAGGGTATCTGAACTTCAATGGGCAAGACTGCCTCCATGCCATATACCAAGGAATAGGGGGTTGCCCCTGTTGAGGTCTGTGCTGAGGTACGGTACCCATGAAGAGCAAATGGTAACATCTCGTGCCAATATTTGTATGTCACTGTCATCTTCTACACAATCTTCTTAATGTTCTTATTAGCCGCTTCTACAGCCCCATTCATCTTCGGCCGGTAGGGAGAAGAGTTGTAATGTTGTATCTTGAACTGTTTGCAGAGTTCAGTGATCATCTTATTATTGATATTTGTACCATTGTCCGTAATGATCCTCTCTGGTACACCATATCGACAGATCAGATTGTGCCGAATAAACCGTGCCATGATGTTCTTGGTTACAGTGGCAAAGGAAGTTGCTTCAACCCACTTCGTAAAGTAATCAATAGCTACCAGGATGAAACGATGCCCGTTGGATGTTGTAGGTCTGATCTCGCCGATCATGTCAATGCCCCACATTGCAAAAGGCCATGGAGTTGTCAAGACGTTCAGAGGTACTGGAGGTATGTGCACCTTATCAGCATAGACTTGGCACTTATGACATGTCCGAGAATGCTGATAACAGTCGGCTTCAATTGTGGACCATTAATATCCTGCCCGAAGGATTTTCTTTGCCATGGTGTGTCCACTGGAGTGAGTTCCAAAAGTACCTTCATGTAACTCTGCCATGATCCTTTCTGCCTCGTTCTTATCCACACATCACAGTAAGGTAGAATCATGGTTAGGCTTGTAAAGGATGCCATTTCTGATGAAGAACTTCGCTGCGAACCTCCTTAGAAACTTCTTGTCATTAACAGATGCACCCTCGGGGTATTCCTGAGCCTCAAGATACCTCTTTACTTCATGAAACCAGGGTTTATCTGCTACCTCTTCAGTCTCAATGTCACAGTAATATGCAGGTTCGTCCAATCTTTCAATGATAATTCGGGGAGCTTCGTTGTCCCAATTGACTTTGAACATAGAAGACATTGTAGCCAGCGCGTCCTCTAACTGATTCTCCTCTCTAGGGAAGTGTTCAAAGGTTATCTCCTCGAAATGGGGAAGTAACGTCAATACATACTCCTTGTAAGGAATAAGATTTGGGTGTTTCGTATTCCACTCGCCTTTGACCTGACTGATGACGAGAGCGAAATCTCTATAAACACTTAGGAACTTAATCCTTAGGTCAATAGCTGCTCGAAGACCCATGATGCATGCTTCATACTCCGCCATATTGTTAGTGCATTGGAAACATAATCGGGCGGTAAACGGAGTATGAGAGCCTTTAGGAGATATGATCATGGCGCCAATGCCATTACCCAAAGTGTTTGAAGCTCCATCAAAGTACATAGACCATCGGGATCCTTCCTCGGGTCCTTCATCCGGTCCAAGTTCTTCAAAGTCAGTTACTATCATGATATTCTCATCCGGGAATTCAAAGTTCATAGACTGGTAATCATCCACTGCCTGATGTGCCAAATGATCTGCTAACACACTTCCCTTGATTGCCTTTTGGGTCGTGTATTGGATGTCATACTCAGTTAGGATCATCCGCCATCTTGCTATTCTTCCGGACAAGGCAAACTTTTTAAAGATATACCTGATTGGATCCATCTTTGATATCAACAGAGTAGTGTGAGTCAGCATATAATGTCTCAGCCGGCGAGCAGCCCATGCCAAAGCGCAGCAAGTTTTCTCAAGCAGTGAGTATCGGGTCTCACACTCGGTAAACTTTTTGCTAAGGTAATAAATAGCATTCTCTTTTCGTCCAGACTCGTCATGCTGCCCCAGCACGCACCCCATTGAGTTGTCGAGTACTGTCAAGTATAAGATCAAAGGTATCCCTTCAACTGGAGGCATTAGAATAGGTGGCTCTTGGAGATACTCTTTGATCCTTTAGAAAGCGGCCTGACATTCATCGTTCCATCTTACCACTTGATCTTTCTTCAGTAGCTTGAAGATTGGCTCATAAGTAGCAGTCAGGTGCGAGATGAATCGGGCAATATAGTTCAGATGTCCCAGAAAGCCTCAGACTTCTTTCTCTGTTCGGGGAGCTGGCATCTCCTGTATAGCCTTCACCTTTGCAGGATCCACTTGAATACCTTTATCACTTACGACGAAACCTAGGAGCTTACCAGATCTCACTCCGAAGGTGCACTTGTTCGGGTTTAACCTCAGCTTGTACAACTTCAACCTGTCAAATAACTTCTGAAGGTGGTCAAGATGCTCCTCTTCAGTTTGGGATCTTGCAATCATATCGTCGACGTATACCTCAATCTCATGATGGATCATGTCATGGAACAGAGCGACCATGGCACGCTGATACGTTGCCCCAGCATTTTTCAATCCAAAAGGCATGACCTTGTAGAAAAAGGTACCCCATTGAGTAACAAAGGTTATCTTCTCCATGTCTTCGGGAGCCATTTTAATCTGATTATAACCGGAGAAACCATCCATAAAGTAGAAGACCTTATGTTGTGCGTTGTTGTCAACCAAAACATTGATATAGGGAAGAGGGAAATCATCCTTGGGGCTTTCCTGTTCAGATCCCTATAGTCAACACACATTCGAACCTTACCATCCTTATTCGGTACAGGAACCACGTTGGCCACCCATTGTGGGTAAGAAGTAACTGCTAGAAAACCGGTGTCAAACTGTTTCATCACCTCAGCCTTGATTTTCTCAGACATCTAAGGGCGCATTCGGCGAACTTTCTGTTTTACTGGAGGACAGTCTTCCTTGGTAGGCAAACGGTGAACCACAATATCGGTATCCAACCCAGGCATATCCGCATAAGACCAGGAAAAGATCTCAATGTAGTCACGCAGCATCTGAATCAATCGTTGCTTAACACTAGCTTCCAGATTTGCACCGACTTTGACCTCTTTCTTGTCTATCTCTATACCCAGATTCACTGTTTCCACTGGCTCTTCATGCGGCTGTATGGCCCTCTCTTCCTGAAGTAGTAGTCTATCAAGTTCACCAGGCACTTCGCAATCATCTTCACCTTCGTCTTCGGCTAAGTTAATCGGACTTTCAAAGTCATTACTGGCAGTAGCAAAGTCGTTACCAGTGAGATCCAGAGTGGATGTAGACCTGTATATGTGAGTGTGTGTGTAAAATAGCTGTTTTGCGATATATAATAAAAGAAAACAAGGAGCTCAAAATTTGAAATGCAAGAAACGTCCAATGCTTTTATTAATGATATATGTAGATGACACGCATAAAGCCCTCACAAATGAAGCCATGGTGCCCCGGGTAAGACACCGGGCCGTAAAGTTTAAAAATGTCTGTTACAAAATCAAAACAAAAGTCTCATTACTGGGTGATAACAGAAATAGGCATAGAATCCTTCGTTGTCCAGTTGCTCAATCCACCGTCGGCAGTCGGGTAAATCCAGTTGTCAAAGTCAAACTCTTCATCATCATCATCCCCGATAGCATTCACTACCACATCATGTTTAGGCTTTTCTAGTGCTCTGAACTCGATCTCCTTAGCATCAATCAAGTCATGTACCTTATTCTTCAAAACCCAGCAGTTATCTGTATCATGCCACGGGCTATCAGAGTGAAAAGCACAGCGGGCATTCGGATCATACATCAGTGATGTTGTATTGGGACTCTTCGGGGCCTCCCTTGGAATCACCAAGTTGGTTTTCAATAATTGTGGCAAAATTTGGGATAAAGTCATGTTGAGCTGAGTGAATTGTCTTCGTGGCCTTTCGGCCCTTGATTGATTGTTGCGCTGAGGAGCACCAGCAGGTCTTGATATAACCACCACATTAATAGCTTGGCGGTGTTCAGGTCTATTCTGACTTTTTGAACTGTAAACAGCACTGGACTGCTTCTTAAAAATCTTCTTCTCTGTGCTCGATGAAGCACCCTTCTTTATTTTACCGGATTTGATACCAGCCTCAATCCTCTCCCCGGTCATAATCAGCTCTGTAAACCCGGACGAAGAACTTCCAATCAGATGGTTGAAATACGGACCAGACAAGGTCCCTAGAAACATATCCATTATCTCTCTATCAGCCAAGGGAGGTTGCACTCTTCCAGCAAGGTCCCTCCATTTCTGAGCATAATCTTTGAAACCTTCACCCGCACCCATGGACATACCCTAGAGTTGGGTCCGCGTGGGAGCGAGGTCGGCATTGTATTGGTACTGCTTGTAGAAAGCAGCAGCCAAGTCCTCCCAATTACGGATGCTAGCTCCTTCCAGCTGGTAAAATCATTCAAGCTGAGTCCCTGAAAGACTGTCTTGAAAGAAGTGGATCTAGAGGTTCTTGTCAGCGGTGTATGGCTGAATCTTCCTAACATACGAACGGAGGTGCAACTTTAGATAAGAAACCCTGTCGTACTTTGCAAAGGTTGGTGCTTTGAACTTGTGGGGAATCACCACCCCAGATGACAGACCTAAATCACCAAAGTCCAGACCAGGCACTTTCTGAACTTCCATCGCGCTCAACCGGTCTTCCAGTTGCTTATATCTATCCCCAGCCGAAGGATATTGGTCTTCGTCAAAGTCAGTCTCGTTTTCTGAAACCACAGGGCTAGGAGCCCTCCTTTCTTCTTGATTATCTCCCCCTCCAGATGAGTGGGTCAAATCAACCTCTTCTCGCAAATTGTTTCCGAATCTGTGACCCATATTGAATAGGACCGTCTTCTTCTTCTTCTTCTTCTCTTTCAAGATAAAGGTCTTCAGATCTTGCTGACCCTTAGCCAAACACATGAACAATTCCTGGAACTGGGCATTTTGAGCTTGCAGAGCCTTGATTGTTTGTTCAGTTGATGTTTCAAAAGACATGATGCTGAAATAAACAGCGAAGAAGATGAGAAACCTGTAAGGGTACCTGTTATGCAATGATATGTATGATATATGTATGCAATGTTTTCAAGGATCTCGCAGGGTAAACAAGAAACTTGTTAGAATTTGAATTTCACAGCTTTGATTGAAGAAACTTTGTGTTGTTAAGAGTCCTTCTTCAAGAGTCAAGCTCACCATATCAAGTGGGTCATAGCCACCGACTCAAGTCCTCGTGTTTTGATCTCTAGACGACATTGGCTAGAGGAAAATAAATCCCCTTTTCCCCTTGCTAGACATTTGATTTACCATAACCTGCATCACAAACCCTTGAGATCCTTGAAATGGTTAAGGAAATGTTAAGGCATGATGTTATGATATGTATGCTATGCGTTTAAGCAAAAGTGTGAGGTGATGTAAGTAAGCCCTGCAATAAATCCAAATTATTGGATAAGGACTGTAAACAAAACCTGCAAGGAACTCATGTTGTCAGATAACAAGAATGTGCAAGTAGTTCAAGTTTGAAGGCACACAAGTCACACAAACAGCCTTAAGTTTAGGCTTGCATGGGGTCTAGGTATTACCCTCTTGAAGTTCAGTTGGTTCAACCTGTCCTAGTAATAGTAACCGGGTTCTAGAGGATCTCAATATCACTGACCACCCTCGATCGGTCATAATTCTAGTTTAGCAACCTTTTCTTGCGGCCGGAATCATCGCGAGAGTATGGTCTCAATGAGTGTAGTATTCTGCTACTTTTCTATGGCCAAGTTGGTCAATTATAGGTTCTAAGGTCAGTTGGTGCTTAATGACCCCTTAGCAGCCCCATATTCTCCTTATTCCTCCACAAGGGATATCGGTACAAACTAAAGTGTCACACCAACGTAGCTATTGCTTCAACTGTATCGGTCTATGTCGTACAGTTCCCTCACAGTCTATTGCTACTTACCTAAAAGGTGTCCCCAGATCCGGGTTAGGATCTATAGTAACTCCAATTCAAACCCACAAAAATAAAGGAAATAGATCAAACAATTGAAAACAATATGAACTAATCCTAAGGTACACCCCACTTATTTTAGTCCCCAGCAGAGTCGCCAGTTCTGTGATACGGTGGGAAGAACTGATTGTTTTTTTGGAATGCTGGTTTGTGTTTTGCGTTTTTTGTTTGCAAAATTCCGCGGTAAGCAAGAGTCGCCACCGACTTTTATTTTATCCAACAAGGAAAGGAAAAAAACATAGAAAAATTCCTTTTTTGAGATATTTCTGAGTACGGGGGGTAGATTATAGAAAGGGAAGGTATTAGCACCTTTTCTATCAGTGGTTATCCACGGGCTCTTAGGTACTTGGTCAAATGTTTTCAAAATTGCTTTCTTTATGCTTGTGGGTTTGAAAAGTTTTTGTTTTAACTTCGATTTAACTCTTGCGTCTGTCTTCAAGAGTGTAATGAAGTGTTTTTGAAAACTTTGTTTGTAAAAGTGTAAGTGCAAAAAAGTTTTGTTTTGAAAGAGCAAGTACTTAAGAACTAATCTACCTACTCGAAAAAGGAATCGTTCTATGCTAATTTCCTTTAGACAATGCTATCCCACTATTAGTGAGTGGGTAGCACCGTCGTTGGAGTTTGAGGGTCTATTCGAATGAGGGACATACGGTCACTAAAGCAATGTTAGGATGCCTTAGCGATAACCCTAATGTCTTAGATCATTTGTTTGAGGCAACAATATCCGAGGCAACCATTTCGAGACGACTATGATCTTTTAGACAGGAGGGCGACCTCTAAAACGACCTATACTCAATGACCGCGTACGAAGGCAACCAAGTGCGGTGTACCCTAAGAGTGCACATGTGCGAGTGTGTCGTTTTCAGTTATTTTTATCTTTGTACATGTTAAGGGTGATCTAAGTTTATTTTAGGTTAAAACATCCAGTCTTGTCATGCCATCCTATTATCAAACATCTAACAGTTATAATTTGCAGAAATAAAATGTGGAATTTAAATTACAAGGCGTCGGGTATTTACATCTCCAAAGACAAACCCTTTAAAAATAAATAAAGTGATAAAAATAAATAAAAGTCCTATTAACTATTACAATCCGGAAACAAGTACATTATTGGATAAAAATAAGTAACGCGTTCGGGAAATTAAATCGGGTGCGAAATTAGGGTTTTGACCCTTTTTGGTTAAAGAAAAAAACATTTTTGTTGTTTTTTATTTTAAGAAAGAAATTAAACCTCAATTAATTACTAAAGTAAATTAAATTAATTAATTAATAAAGATAAATTATTTTTTTGAGTTTTTGGTATTTTAAGAAAGAAAATAAAATTAATTGGATTAGTAATTAAAACCTAATTAAATCTAATTAATTTTAATTATTTGCAAAATAGGTTAAAAGTATTCTAGCATCATGACCTAAATTAATTAATTAGTATTTATTAATAAAAGTTAAAATTTGATTGAATAAAAATATTTTTTGGTGATTTTATTTTATAAGAAAAAGAATTTTTGATTGGATAGAAATTAAATAAAACAATTAAATCAATAAATAAACAAAACAAAAAGAATTATGAGTGAGGAGTATGGGCCTGTTTTTTATGGTGTGGATAGCAATCTGAAGGCCCATTAGAGCTGGCCTTGTTTTGACTTTTGCAGATCTGGTGAAGGCGCGTTGACTTGGCTCCATGTGGACCCCCAGCTTTTGACCATCAGATTTGGCCTTTGGCCATCTAGCGTTTGGAGGATGAAAGACCATGGTGGGTTGCACGCTTGAGTATACATGTGATCGTCTGAAAAAGAAAATTATTAAGGAAAGTGGGGGACCTGGGATTTAAACCCAGGTCCTGAAGGAAATTGCTCGCTTGCCTTGCCACTACGCTGCCTTGATCTATTTGTAAGTATAATGCATAGAAAACATAATATAATGAAACAATTCATATGCCAGCAAAACAAAAAAATGCGCGAAAGTTATTTGAATTGGCCAATCGGAGGATGACATGATCTCATCCTTGTCCTCAGACCTGTAACAATATTACCTGAGGATTTGAATACGCGGCAAAAAACGCAGGCTTATGCTAAAAATCTCCCCAAGCTAAATAAATTCATTCCAAGAACATGATTGGATTCGTTATGGCCTCCTGATCACAGCCACGTTCTTCTTGAGTCCCAATTTTTCCTGAAACAGAAAACCCTAAAAACCAAACGAAGAACCCTTGATATGGTGGTTCTTCATTCAGGCTAGATAAATGCAATTGAATAATACAAATCGCTTCCAAATGTTATGTAGATTCAAAATATGGTATTGATTCATGAAGAGGATGCTTAAATTCAGATTTGCGAAATCAAGAACAGGGATGGTTTTCGTGACACTTACAGTGTGCTATGGAGTCTGAACAAGCTTGCTTTGGATTGGTTTGGCTTGAGTGAATGCCCAGGAAGCGTTTGGGACAGGTCTCAGCCCTTGAAAATACCTCTAAACACGATTTCGATCTCAAGCTTTTTGTGACTTTTTTGAAATCTTGTTTTGCCTCTCTCTGCAATTTCCAACCCTTATTTCGTCCCTTGTGGCTTGCTTATGTATTGTATAGTGTGTTAGGGTAACAAATATGGACTGAATCCCTTCATATCAATGCACATGATTTTGATTTGATCTCCATTATTAACCTTTCCAAATTTGATTTGATTCCATCTTTTTGTGCATGATTTGCTTTGATACGAATTCCATGGTGTTGCTAGTTGTAAACAAAGCCTAAAACAATCAATAAATCAAGAGTTATTAATTATTTGGATTTTATATGATTTTATTTGATTTAAAATGAATAAATTCAATAAAAAAATCAAATTAAATAATAAAAATGAAATATGGGCTCATGGCTGAAGCTAGGACACGTGGACAATGATGCAAACTCAAATCAAGTGGAAAAGAATGGGCCCATTTGACAAAATTTGAAGTTTTGGGGATAGTTGTCTTTTGGCAATTTTGCAAAAATGTCCAACTTCACTAATGCATAACTTCTTCAATTTTGAACTTTTTGAGGTGTTCTTGGACTTTTTAGAAAGCTTGAGATGTCCTTTAACCAACCCTTTTGATATAATATCATTTTGATATTTCATGCTCAAGTTATAAGCTTTGGCAAAAAAAGGTATTTTTGTTGACTTTCAAAAATGACCTATAATGTCCAAATTTATAACTTCTTGTGAGTGCATTTTTTGATCTTGGGGTATGAAGATGTATTGTAGGAAACTTCATCCTCTTCAAAATGAGCTTTGGATGGGTCATTTATCATAAAGTATGAGAAAGTTATGCTTGGTCAAAATTGAGTTGACTTTTCCTACAAAACCCTAATTTAGCAACTTTTGAGTCTTGATGAATTTTGAGCAATCCTTGATGAATCATGATCAACCCTTGATAAAATGATGAAATATCATTCAAAATGAGAATGTTGGCAAGAAATCTTGAAGTTTGACTGTTTATAGGTCACAGTTGACTTTTGCTCTAGCACAGTCGATTTTTGGACCTTTTGAGCAATTGACTGAGCAAACTTCCTCTGCAAGGCTTGAAATTTTACATGGATGATCTTGAGAGCATATTAGGACATTAGGGAGAACTTGAGGTCATTTGTACTCAAGGATCTTGATGCAACACAAAACCCTAATTTAGGATAGACTGCCTTAGGAGGTGACTTGTCTGACCTACTCTTGAGCAACCTTGAGCCACTTGGAGATTTTTCTTGCAATATCTTGAGAAATATGAGAGGGAAAATTTTGGGGTACAACACCCCCCTTTGTTGCAAGCTTCATTTGGGCATTTAGACCCTCTGGCAGGCAAGCCTTCGATTGGATAAGAGCCACCTGCATACAAAGTTTTGATTGGATTTTTGATTCCCTTCAAATCAGCATATTTCGAACCCAACTCGTGACCATTCGAAGCAAGCTTGTTTGAAGAACTTTGAGAAAATCTCATAGCCTTATCCTCCAAATCTCACTTGTCAGGCTATGTTGCTTCCAAATATTTACATAATCAGAAGCTTGTACAAAGGATAAAATATTTGTCTATTGGATAATATTATTCTTGGTTAAAAAGAAAAAGTTGTGTCCTTTTTTCATAGAGAGTACTTTTATCACAAAAGCAGCTTCCAACCTGATTCATGTCTGAATGAAAATCAGTGCCAGAAGCACAAGTCCAATCTTCTGCCAGCAGGCCCCCACTTGTACTGGAAACGTGGGAACAACGAAAAGGGACTGACTTGTTTCACCCTTAACCAAACCATGGTTTGTCATCATACTAACCTGGTTACTTTAAACGTGTTGATTCTTTTCTCTATAAATAGAGAAGCATTTGCAAGCTCACAAGAGGAATTTTTGGCCAGAAGAACAAATCTCTAAAATTTTCTCAAACACAATAAAGCTCTCAAACACAGAAAAGATCTCAAAGACAATAAAGCTCTCAAACACTTAAACACCTGTCAAACAGAAACCCAGAATCCCAAACTCTTGTCCCCTTCGAACCTGAAACATCCTTACATATTGTTATCCTTTCGAATACAGTAGGAAAGCCATTTCACTTGTTTGTCTATTTCGAATCCAGCAGTAGAGACGTTACCCTTGCTCCTTCTCTTTAATTCCAGGGACATTCAAGGAAACCACTTCAAGGTCCATCACACCCTCCGGTCTCCAGCAAGGTAAGTTGTTCCAAACCTTGAGCTTTTCGTTTCTTGTATAACATGTGAATAAGCTTTTCTTTCATTTCAAGCATGTACATACCATTGCTCTTTTCGTTTCCACCCTTTTAATATGTTTTCAGAGCTAACCCTTTCTTTTTGCTTCTTGTTTACCTAAACTTGCATTAAGTATTAAAATTGGTTGTAAGGCAATGCTAGCATGGCCTTATGCCATATTGCTATTTAAGAGTTCAAACGAAAGAAATAGGAAACAGGAAGTAGGAAACGAAGCCTCTGGGTTCCACACTAAGCTCCACTTCATACGAAAGAGGTAACCAGAAGTCACACCTTGCTAACTTCTAGGCCCACACGAAAAGCATGCCTACACAGATTCCAGGCCCATTCGAAAGGCACTCCCTCACTGCTTTTAACCCCCAGTCGAGGAGGCAAAAAGGTAGATTGCATCTTGCACTGGTTCCAGACCCAGTCGAAAGGCACTACATGCTGACTTCCAGGCCCCCATCGAAAGGCATAACATGTTGACCTCCAGGCCTCAGTCGAAAGCCACGCCTTCACCCCTTCCAGGCCAGATCGAAAGAAGCCAGGAAGAGCAAGATCGAAGGATGCTGCTTCCTGGATCGAAAAGGCTTGTTTTCCGTTCTTTATTTGGTTTTGTCTTTACATTTTCTTGCTATTCAATATGGATGTAATAGTGTAGGATATTTTTTTTCTGCATTTTTATTGCTTTATATAAATGTTAGTAATTAGGATGTATGGCAAGATAAAAACAACAAGTAGACAACCCCTAATCAAAGACTAAATGCGTGCAAATCAAACACACTATTCACACATGCACCCCTAGGGTTAACTCCACTTGTTTCCTAAAAATGGTCATGTTGTGCATGTGAGACGTCTTAGCAAAAACAATCAAAATACAAGATCATAGTCCCTCGATGACGCTACGAATGTTGCCTTACAAATGATCTTAGTCCCTCAAGAGAAATGCTAAGATATCTCACAACATTGCGATCATGATTATACGATGACCCACGCCCATCCCTTCACAACGCCCATCCCTTCACATCCAATGATGGGGCTTCTTACCAAATCAATGGTAAGATAGCAACATCTAAAGGAGGGGGAAAGAACACAAAAGACCTTTTGAGTAGGTAGATTTCTCCTAGTTGCTCGCTTGCTCACAACAAAAATATTTTATACACCAACACTATTCATTTTGAAACATTTTCAAAAGACAAACACTTTGTATGCATTCTTATAGAGACGATAATCATTACAAATACACATTTTCAAAATCACTTTCAAAAACAAACACTTCTTTGAACTATTTTCGAAGCAACACTTTGTATGCGTTCTTATAGAGAAGAGAATCATTACAGAGGCACGTTTCCAAAATACTAAAACCACACCATAAAGCACACTTTCAAACAAAAACAAGTGATCTAGGAAGCAACTAAGAGCCCGTAGATAACTATGGATGAAAAGGGTGCTAACAACTTCCCTTTTCATAATCTACCCCATGATCTCAAGAAATAATCTCGAAAGGCCTTTCCTGTTATTTTCAGCCTTTCCTTATTGGATAAAAGAAAAGTCGGTGGCGACTCTTGCTATCTACAACAATTGCGATCAAACGCAAAACATCCCAAATCATTTCTCCTGTCGTGTTACACCCTGCCTCTGTACCTGTTGGAGAAGGTATCTCCCGGGGAAGACATCTGCGGAGATCTTATGAATGGCCCTTAGATATTATCCCGTTTCTTAAAGTCGTTAGAAATTGTATTTTGTTTTTATGCGTGTATTTGTAAGCAGTAATCATATTCAAATGCATATGTTCAAAAATAATCACTAGAAGTTTTCGCACACAAAACAGGAAAATAAAAATAGAAGTTTGCAACTTTCAAAGAAATAGTTTTGTATTAATTTGAAATAAGCGTTTTTGTATAAAGGGACAAACATCCTAGTAAGAGAATGTCGTCGTAAGAATGGAAATTATACAAAAGTAATATACAAAGAAAGACAGCTATGTGAAATAACCCCCATTGGGTTCCCATTCTGCTATTGCCTATATGTCCTTGAGCATCTCATCCCTTTCGCTGCTTGTCTGAAGCTGATTGGATTGATTAGTACTGCTTGAGATTGATAGTTGATACTGAAGATTGGATGTAAGATGATCCAACGGGACATAGTTATACGCTTTAAATCCCTAACTTTTTCCTGGACCTTCCTTTCGGGTGTTTAGTCCAACGGGATACCCTTTTTTGCCCAAGCCGCCTTTTCAGGTTTTCGACTTGCCGGTGTACAAATTTTTTATGTATATCCCTAATTTTTTCTCGAACCCTTTTGGTTCACCGGGATGCTCTAATTTTTTCCTAGGCCAGTCGACCTAGTGGGTATTTGTTTATGCGTAGTATCTTTTAACTATATCCGCATTTACAGGGTGCGGAAGGTCGTCACCGTCCATAGTGGTTAGGATCATGGCTCCACCAGAGAATATGTTCTTGATTACAAATGGCCCTTCATATGTGGGAGTCCATTTTCCCCTGGGATCACCTTGTGGCAATATAATGCGCTTGATTACCAGGTCACCAACCTGATATACTTGACGTCTGACCTTCTTGTTAAAAGCTTTGATCATACATTTTTGGTACATCTGACCATAGAAGACAGTCGCGAGCCTCTTCTCGTCAATCAGGTTTAACTGGTCAAGTCGAGTCTAGACCTATTCGTCTTCACTCGGCCCTGCATCCTTCATGATTCTCATAGAAGGGATCTGGACTTCAATAGATAGGACAGCTTCTATACCATATACCAAAGATAAAGGAGTTTCCCCTGTTGATGTGCACATTGTGGTGCGATAACTATGAAGAGAAAATGGTAACATCTCATGCCAATCTTTATATGTCACTGTCATCTTCTGTATGATTCTCTTGATATTTTTGTTAGCAGCTTCAACAGCGCCAATCATCTTCGGCTGGTAGGGAGAAGAGTTATGATGCTGGATTTTGAATTGTGTGCAAAGCTCGGTGATCGTAGTGTTGTTGAGATTGGTACCATTATCTGTAATGATCCTTTCTGGAATATCGTACCGATAGATAATGTTATGTCTGATGAAACGGGCCATAACATTCTTGGTAACGGAAGCAAATGAAGCCGCCTCGACCCACTTCATGAAGTAATCAATGGCAACCAGGATGAAGGGGTGCCTATTAGAAGTTGTCAGTCTAATTTCTCCAATCATGTCGATTCCCCACATTAGGAATGGCCAAGGAGAAGTCAAGATGTTCAGAGGAACTGGAGGCACATGTACCTTGTCAGCATAGGTCTGACATTTGTGACAAGTTTGTGAATGCTGATAACAGTCTGCCTCCATGGTGGACCAGTAATATCCTGCCTGTAGGATCTTTTTGGCCATTAAGTATCCACTGGAATGAATGCCAAAAGTACCTTCATGTAAATCAACCATAATCCTTTCTGCCTCACTCTTGTCTACACACCGAAGCAAGGTAGAGTCGTGATTGTGCTTGTAGAGGATCCAGTTACTGAGGAAGAACTTAGCAGAGAACCTCCTTAGGAACTTCTTATCATTGATTAAATCTCCTTCAAGGTATTCTTGGGCTTCGAGATATCTTTTGACTTCTTGGAACCAAGGCTTGTCCACTACTTCTTTAGTACCAATCTCGTGACAGTATGTTGGTTCTTCCATCCTCTCAATGGTGATCTGATGAGCCTCATTATCCCACCTGACCTTGAACATGGATGACACCGTGGCTAGCGCGTCTACTAGTTGATTTTCCTCTTGTGGAAAATGCTCAAAGGTCATTTCTTCAAAGTATGGTATTAGTGTCAACACATGCTCTTTGTATGGGATGAGATTAGGGTGCTTGGTGTCCCATTCTCCTTTGATCTAGCTGATTACCCGAGTCTCCAAACACGCTTAAGAACTTGATCCTTAAATCGATTGCAACTTTGAGACCCATGATACATGCTTCATACTCATCCATATTGTTCGTATAGTTGAAACATAACCTGGAAGTGAAATGAGTATGATGGCCTTTAGGAGATATAATCATAGTCCCAATTTCATTTCAAAGAGAGTTGGAAACTCCATCAAAAACCATAGTCCAAAGGGATCCTTTTTCAGATCCTTCATCTGATCCAGGCTCTTCACAATCAGTTACTAACATGACGTTCTCATCTGGGAATTCAAAATTCATGGATTGGTAGTCATCCACAACCTGATGAGCCAAATGATCAGCTAGTACACTACCCTTAATTTCTTTCTGGGTTGTGTATTGAATGTCGTATTCAGTCGGGATCATTTTCCATCTTGTTATTCTTCCGGAGAGAGCAGGCTTTTCGAAGATGTACTTGATAGGATCCATTTTAGATATCAACAAAGTAGTGTGAGTCAACATATATTGTCTTAGTCGGCGAGCAGCCCATGCCAAAGCACAACAAGTTCTCTCGAGCAGTGAGTATCTTGTTTCACAGTCAGTAAACTTTTTGCTAAGGTAGTATATTGCATGCTCTTTTCGACCAGGCTCGTCATGCTGCCCCGGCACACACCCCATTGAGTTCTATAATACCATTAAGTAGATGATCAGAGGTCTTCCTTCAAATGGTGGCATCAAAATTGGAGGCTCTTGGAGATATTCCTTGATTTTGTCAAAGGCATACTGGAAAACATCATTCCAATTCACTGCTTGATCTTTCTTCAGTAATTTGAAGATTGATTCACAAGTAGCGGTCAGATGTCAAATGAATCTGGCTATGCAGTTCAGACGTCCCAAGAATCCCCTAACTTCCTTCTCAGTGCAAGGAGTTGGCATTTCTTGTATATCTTTGACCTTTTCAGGGTCTACCTCAATACCTTTGTCGCTAAAAATGAAGCCTAAGAGCTTACCGGATCTTACTCTGAAAGTGCACTTATTTGGATTCAGCCTCAGTCTGTATTTCTTCAGCCTGTCAAATAGTTTCTGTAGGTGATCAAGGTGCTCCTTTTCAGTCTGATACTTGGCTGTCATGTCATCAACGTAGACCTCTATCTCGTGATGGATCATATCATTAAACAAAGCTACCATAGTGCGCTGACAGGTTACCCCAGCATTCTTCAACCCAAATGGCACAACCTTGTAACAGAAAGTGCCTCACTGTGTGAAGAAGGTTGTATTCTACATGTCCTCAGGTGCCATCTTGATCTGATTATATTCGGAGAAACCATCCATGAACGAGAATACCTTATGTTGTGCAGTGTTGTCAACCGAAACATCAATGTGGGGAAGCAGAAAGTCATCCTTTGGGATTTCCCTATTCAGGTCTCTGTAATCCACATACATACATACCTTACCGTCTTTCTTGGGAACTGGAACAACATTAGTGACCCATTGTGGATAGGATGTGACAGCTAAGAAACTTGCATTGAACTATTTCATGACTTCGGCCTTGATCTTTTGACATATCTGATCGTATACGACGAACCTTTTGTTTCACTAGAGGGAAGCCCTCTTTTGTATGTAGGCGATGAACTACAATATCAGTGTCAAGTCCCGGCATGTCTTTGTATGACCAGGCAAAAACCTTAACATAATCATGTAGCATCTGTATTAACCGTTGTTTGACATTAGGCTCCAAGTTAGCACCTACTTTGACTTCTTTTATGTCTTCTTCAGTACCAAAGTTAACTGTCTCAACCAGCTCCTCATGAGGTTGTATTTCCCTTTCTTCCTGTTGTAACAGTTCGGAAAGCTCTCCTGGTACCTCACAATCTTCCTCACCTTCGTCCTCCGCTTGGTTGATCGGATTTTCAAAGTCATAACGAGCAATAGCAGAACTATTATCAATGGGATCCAGAGTGGATATGGATCTGCAGTTGATATGTGAGTGTGTGTAAGAGCATAGCTGTTTTGATAAAGTAAAAAAGAAGAAAAGAAAAGCAGAGAGCACAAAATTTGTATGTAAAAACGTCCAATTCTTTATTAATGACATATGAAAATGAAACATGATAACCCTCACAAATAAAACATTGTGCCTCGGGTAAGACACATGGTTCTAGAGTTTATATTATTCATTTATTACATATCCAAAAAACAAAAAAAAAGGATAATTACTCCTGAATAAAAGTAATCGGCACAAAGTCTTTAGTCTTCCAGTTGGTGAGTGCTCCGCTGACAGTTGGGAAGATCCACTTGCCCATGTCGCAGTCCCTATAACTGCCCTCTAAAGCATTAACCCCGTGATTGCTGATGCGTAGGGGTGGTCCTCTGGCACGAGCATGATGAACAGCCCTTTGAGCTCCTGATGTAAAACCCAAACCAAATTTGTCAGATTTGTATGGAATATCCGGAAGTTGGCCCCAAATTATACACCCTCTTTCTTCAACAACTGCCCTGGAATCTTTCAGAGAAGCCATCTTCAGTGGAGGCCTAGTAGTCTTTGGAACACTGGTAGTGGTCTTGGTTGTAGCAACGGTCTGTGGAACCTCCTCAAAGTTCTGACAGGGGGTCTCAATGAACTCGTCGTCCATTTCAATGTACCTGAAAGAGTTCAGGTTGCTTACCATGTACTCCTTCTCCCTATGAACTGTGATAATATTCCCATTGACTGGGTACTTCAGCATTTGATGTAGGGTGGAAGTCACAGTGCCAGCCCCATGGATCCAGGGTCGACCCAATAAACAGGAGTAAGATGGGTAGATGTACATCACATAGAAAGTGGAATTAAAAGTCTGAGTACCCACTTTGATAGGGATGTACACCTCCCCATGCACCATTATTTTATAATCGTCGAAAGCTCTCACCACAATGTTACTAGGCTTCATAGTCAATCCTTAGGAATCTAATCTGTCAAGGGCCTTCTTGGGAAGAACATTCAGTGATGAACCTGTATCCACTAGAACATGGGCCAAAGTAGTGCCCCTGCATTCGATAGAGACATGCAGGGCATCATTATGTTTCCTTCCTCTATGAGTCAGATCAACATCAGAGAAACCTAGCCCGTTATCAACAGTCAGACTCGCCACACAGTCTTCAAATTGATCAGCGG
This sequence comes from Vicia faba, assembly GCA_948472305.1. Classification (NCBI taxonomy): domain Eukaryota; kingdom Viridiplantae; phylum Streptophyta; class Magnoliopsida; order Fabales; family Fabaceae; genus Vicia; species Vicia faba. Next base: position 604,153,662 of record OX451741.1, on the reverse strand, counting down.
AGGTTTCAGGTGGCACATGAGTAGTCTTGAGGAGTTTCACTAAAGCCTTAGCATGGGCTTCAGAGCACAGTAACAGGGCCAACATTGAGATCTCGGAAGGGGTATTCCCCAGTTGTTCAACCACATTGTAGTCACTCTTATTTATAATCCTCAATGTCTCTTCCATCTCCTTTTTAGAATCCTCAAGAATGGCTTTTGAATGTGCCTTCGTTTGGACAGGCTCAACCAATACCTCTTTGCCCCGAGTCTCGGCCGACTCGGTAGCAGGGATAATAGTGGGACTAACAGTAGGAGTAGCAATGGGAATATTGATAGGAGCAGCAGGGATGATCACAGAGTAGTAACAGTTTTAGGAGGAGAGATATCGGGAGAGAAAACTCTTCCGCTTCTTGTTATCTTACTGGTCCCGACGATATTACTAACGTCCGGATCAGAGTCTTTGGAAACTTTTTCTTTAATAACTAACAAATCTTATTTGACGCCATGGTAATAAACATCAGCCTCATAGTTCCAGGGAATAGCTTTATCCGAGGAATATGGCATAGGTCCAGGAAAATTAATTATCAACGGAGCAACTTTCGGAACAGATGTAATCCTGACAAGTCTTTTGGAGGAGACCTTGGGAGGATTGGCGGAAATGGTAATGATAGAAACATCTTCACATGAAGCACTTGTAACTGGAGTATTCTCAAACAGGATTTCTTTTTCATCTATCAGGCACTGAATTCCTTCCCTTATCAACTGGAAACCATTAGGTAAGGAAAAACATAAGTGGAAACCTTCTCCATAACCCGGAAATAAACCGGCCTGCAAGAGATTCTTCTTAATAGTCAGGAGTGGAGTAGCTAGTCCACCCATAGAAGCAACAAACATGTCATTGTCAATAGCGTTAACACCACAGTCGTGCTTGGGCATAGGGGCAGTTATAACATTAGGAGTCTCAGGAGAGTCAAATTCAATCTCCTTTGCTTCAATCAAGTCCTGAACATTGTTCTTCAAATCCCAACAGTCGTTGGTATCATGGCTTGGACTTTCAGAATGGTAAGCACATTGAGCATTTGCATTATAGTGAGGAGAGGCAGTATTAGGATTCTTCGGGGCCTCCTTAAGGGTCACCAGGTTTGACTTTAGCAGGTGTGGTAAAACCTGAGATAGGGTCATGTTGAATCGAGTAAACTATCTCCTTGGCTTATATGTTCTAGGCTGATTATTTTGTTGCCGGTTTGATGTAGAATTGGAAATCATAACAGCCCCTACCACTGGACGACACTCAGTTTTGTTAAGATTTATTTGGCCATAAGCAGCACTGACCTCCTTCTTTCCTGTGAATGGTTTCTTTGTAGTACTGGAGGATGCATCTCTCTGTATTTTACCATTTTTAATGTCGGCTTCTACCTATTCACCTGTCAAGATCAATTCCGTGAACCCAGCAGAAGAACTTCCAAATAGGTGGTTAAAGAATGGTACACTTCAAGGAACATTCCACACTGAACCACAACAGGCGCCTGGACCTTCTTGTTTTGGGACTTGTACATTTCTTTCCATGCCCCTTTTTTACTTCACACCACAGGCCCATTCCTCTTTTATTTTCCTGATTCAAACAAATTTTTTTGGGCCTAACATCTTTTTTTTCCTTTTCACCCCCTAATTTATTTTTACAGCACCAGGCCCAATCTTTTATTTCTTTGATATTTTCGTTCTCACTCTTATTTATTTATTTTATTTAATAAAAATACAAAAAATATATTTTTATTCTAAGAAAAAAATCATAAAAAGAATTAGACTTAGGTTTTGTTTATTTAATTTCCCTTTTAAATTAATTAAGTTAATTCAACATAGATTCTTTGGTTTTAATTAAGATAATTCATTGTACATTCTTAGGTTTTAATTAATTAAAGTTAACATAGATTTTTTAGGTTTTGTTTGATTAATTAATTAACTTCCTTCTTAATAAAGAAACAATTAAATAATTAGGTTAAATCATTAAACCTTTTTTTCTCAAAAAAAATCACCAAAAAAATTTATTTTTTCCTTTTTCTCTACTTCACATTTTTGCGTATTTTATTATTTTGCATTATCATTTATGTAAATGGTCTGTAATAGATAATTAACGTTTATTGCGTTCCTCCCCATTCACAAATTTGTATCCCCCATTCCCAAAGCATTGTAATAGCTTAGGATATTTAGTTTCTGTAATTTATCACTTTCCATATTCCTGTTAGTAATTAGGGTTTGTATGACAAGATTAAAATCAATCATAGCAAAACCCTTAATTCAAGATAAAATAATCGAATCAAACACACTTTGCACACTTACACCTCTAGAGTAACCTCACTTGTTGCCTTCGGATAAAACAGTCATGTTCCTCGAACATGAGATGCTTTAGCAAAGACCCTCGGTTAAAAGATCGCAGTCCCTCGATGACCCTTCAATATTACCTTCAGTAAACGATCTTAGTCCCTTACGACAATTTCTAAAGTGTCCTACAAGTTGCCTTCTATGACTGTACGATGACCCACGCATGTCCCTCACATCCAATGATAGGGCTTCCTACTAACTAAGGGTGGGATAGCACTATCTAAAGGAAAGGAGGAAAAGAACAAAGACTATTTGAGTAGGTAGATTGCTCGTAATCGCTTGCTCACAAACTAAAACAATTTCCACCTTACACTTTTAAAACAACTACTTTCAAAATGCTTTATAAACATTCTTGAGGATTTATACAAGGGTTATTATAAAGCAAACTTCCTTACATTGACATCTTCGAAACATTTTCACAAAACAACACTTTCTTTCAAAATGCTTTCAAAACAAACATTTTTGTATACATTCTCAATGATATGAGAATCATTAAGAAATTGCCGCACTTAGGCATTTTCAAAAAAATATTTTCAAACATACACAAAGCATTTCAATGTGAGCTAGCAATTAAGAGCCTATAGATAACTACGGATGAAAAGGGTGCTAACACCTTCCTTTTTCATAACCTATCCCCCGTACTCAAGAAAATTCTCAAAAGGCCTTTCCAGTTCTTTTCACCATTTCCTTTTTTGGATAAAAGAAAAGTCGGTGACGGCTCTTGTCATCCGCAACATTTGCGATAAAATGCAAAACCCAAAAGTCAGTTCTCCCACCGTATTATACACTACTTCATCCCGATGTGAAGAGCAGGTTGATTGAATTGTTGAAAGAGTATGTGGATATATTTGGTTGTTCTTATCAAGACATGCCTGGTTTGGATACTGATATTATGGAATGTTATTTGCCGTTAAATACAGAATGTCCACCAATCAAGAAGAAGTTGCAAAGAACCCACCCCGACATGGCAGTGAAAATTAAAAAGAAGTTTTAAAGAAGATTGATGCTGGTTTTCTTATGACATACGTATACCCTCAGTGGATTGCCAATATTGTTTCAGTACCAAAGAAATACGGAAAAGTCCACATGTGCGTCGATTATAGAGATTTAAATAAAGCCAATCCAAAAGATGACTTTCCATTACTGCATATTGATATGTTGGTTGATAGTACAGCAAAACTCAAAGTTTTTTCGTTTATGGACAGATTTTCCGGATACAATCAAATTAGGATGGCTCTTGAGGACATGGAAGAAACAATGTTTATCACACCTTGGGGAACATTCTGTTACAGAGTGATGCCCTTCGGGTTGAAGAACGCTGGTGCAACGTACCAGAGAGCTATGACAACCTTATTCCATGATCTGATGCACAAGGAAATTGATGTATTTATTGATGATATGATCTCCAAATATCAGACTGAGGATGGGCATATAGAAGATTTGTTTAAGTGGTTTCAGCGTTTGAGGAAATATCATCTTCGCTTGAATCCAAATAAGTTTACTTTTGGTGTTCGTTCGAGAAAGTTGTTAGGCTTCATTGTTAGCCAAAAAGGGAATGAAGTGGACCCTGATAACGTTAAAGAAATTCAAGCAATGCTTGAACCAAGAACTGAAAAGAAAGTTAGAGGTTTCCTTGGATGTTTGAATTACATTTCCAGATTCATTTCCCACATGAATGCAACATGTGAACAGATCTTTAAGCTAATAAAGAAAGATCAAGGTTATGTGTGGACGGATGATTGCCAAAGAGCATTTGAAAGCATTAAATAATATCTTCTTGAACCTCCTATCTTTCTCCCTCATGTTGAAGGAAGACCATTGATTATGTATTTGACTGTGTTAGATAATTTTATGGGTTGTATTTTGGGACAACAAGATGAAACGAGAAGAAAAGAATATGCCATTTATTATCTTAGCAAGAAGTTTACTGACTGTGAGTCACGATATTCTATGTTGGAAAAATATTTGTGCTTTGGCTTGGGCGGAAAAGTGATTGCGACAATATATGTTGAATCATACCACTTGGTTGATTTCTAAATTGGATCCAATTAAGTATATTTTATAAAATCCTGCTCTTACTGGAATTCCCATTAGCAGATGATTTTGTCTGAATATGATATTGAATATCATACTCATAAGTCTATAAAAAGTAGTGTGTTGGTAGATTATCTTGCTTACCAACCAGTTGATGATTATCAGTCTGTTAAACATGATTTCCTTGACAAGGATCTGATGTATTTGAAAGTAAAATATTGTGATGAACCTTTTCCTGAGGAAGGTCCTGATCCTAAATCCCGGTGAGGTATGGTGTTTGATGGAGCTATAAATGCTTATGGGAAAGGAATTGGTGTCGTGATTATCACTCCCCATGGGTCACATATCCCTTTTACTATAAAGTTTGCATTTGATTGTACTAATAGTATGGCAGAGTATGAAGCTTGTATCATGGGTCTTGAAGACGCTATAGATCTTAGAATCAAAATTCTAGATGTATATGGAGATTCAGCTTTGATAATAAATCAGATTAAAGGAGAATGGGATACTTGTCACGTTGGCTTGATTCGCTACAAAGATTATGCTAGATATTATTACCTTTCTTTAACAAAGTTGAATTCCATCATATTCCTAGAGATGAGAACCAGATGGCAGATTCTTTAGCCACTTTGGCTTCTATGTACCAAGTAAATGCTTGGAACGATGTACCTCAAATCACAATTTAATGTCTAGATAGGCCAGCTCATGTGTTTGTGACAGAGGGAACATCAGACGGAAAAACCTTAGTATTATGATATCAAGCATTTCCTCCAGACTCAGGAATACTCGGTTGATGCGTCGAACAAAGATAGAAAGACATTGTGAAGGTTGACAGGTAGCTTTTTCCTTAATGAAGATGTGCTATATAAAAGAAATTACGACATGGTCTTGCTCAAATGTGTGGATAGACACGAAGCAGACACGTTGATGCATGAAGGTTCCTTTGGGACCCATTCTAATGGACATTCAATGGCAAAGAAGATGATTAGGGCAGGTTACTATTGGATGACAATGGAATCTGACTGTTACAAATTTGCAAGAAGTGCCATAATTGTCAGATTTATGCTGACAAGATTCATGTGCCTCCAACGCTTCTCAATGTTATTTCTACCCCGTGGCCTTTTTTCCATGTGGGATATTGATATGATTAGAATGATTGAACCCAAGGCGTCGAATGGACATTGTTTCAACTTTGTGGAAATTGATTAATTCACCAAGTGGGTGGAAGCAGCTTCCTATGCTAATGTCACCAAGCAGGTGGTAGTACGCTTTATCAAGAACAATATTATATGTTGGTATGGTGTGCCAAGCAGGATTATCACTGACAATGGCTCAAATATGAATAACAAGATGATGACAGAACTTTGTGACGAATTCAAGATTGTCCACCACAATTCGTCTCCTTACAGGCCTAAGATGAATGGGGTTGTTGAAGTTGCTAACAAAAACATTAAGAAGATCATCTAGAAGATGGTTGTTACCTATAAATATTAGTATGGGTATCGTACATTTGTCTGCACTTCAACAGGGGCAACCTCATTCTCTCTTGTGTATGGGATGGAAGTAGTGCTCCCCGTCGAGGTTGAGATTCGCTCTTTGCATGTAATAATGGAAACCAAGTTGTGAGAGGTTGAATAGGTCTAGAATAGGTTTCACCAGTTGAATTTGATTGAAGAAAAAAGAATGACATCTTTGTGTCATGGTTAGTTATATCAGAAGATAATGAAGAAAGATTTTGATAAGAAGGTCAAGCCTCGTGAATTCAGATAAGGCAACCTCGTGCTCAGAAAGATCATGTCTTTTAACATTGATTCTAGGGGCAAGTGGACTCCCAATTATGAAGGCCCATATGTTGTTAAGAAAGCCTTCTCTGGTGGTGCATTTATTCTTGAAACTATGGATGGTGAGGAGTTCCCACGTCCCATGAATGTTAACGCAATCAAGAAATACTTCGCCTAAAGAAATAAAAGAATAGCTCGCTAAGTTGAAAACCCGGTAGGGCAGCTTAGGCAAAAAAGAGCGTCTCGGGTAGGCTGAAAACTCGAAAGGGCAGTCTAGGAAAAAGTAAGAGACACACAGAATAACTTTTCCCGCTAGGTTGAAAACTCGCGAGGGAAACCTAGGAAAAAGTTAGGGATTCCTTGGCAAGTAATTGCGTCAGATAAGACTTGATCATTGAAGCAACAATCGTCTCGGATCCTCATCACACTTCAACTGAAGTCTCTGCTCAGGAGTTCAAAGTTGTTAGGGAGAATAGTGGTCATTGTATTTCAATGTATTTTTTCCATATATTTACCATTTTCTAAACTTTGTAATCATCCATGGAGTCTCGCCATTCGTAGACTACCATTCTATTAATAGAGTTTGAGCTTTATCCAATTCTTTGTAGTTCTTATTTTATTCTGTTTGAAAAGATTTAATTTATTATTGATAGTAATTTTCAAAACAAAAAGACTTAATAATAAAAATGTTTTTGAAAAGAATTTACAAATAACTTTTTACTTCAGATTTTGTGATTCAAATAGAACAAAAGTAGCTATTCCAAGGATGGATGAACTTCGAAGTCTTAAAAATATTCCCCAGGAAAGCTTTCCCAGGTTACTTTTGCTGATGTGTGCATAGTCCACTTATATTTCATTCTTTGGATAATTGGATTTCATGCCAATCAATATATGGTGCAATGTCGGACATGTGATCCCATTTTCCCCAATTAAGTCTTGGTTCAGATTTTTTTCCAGGTTGATTATTTGGGTTTGGGTGGTATGATACCTCTATCCCATATTCCCCAGTCAGGTCTTGTTGCATATTTCTCTAGCTGAGTGTGATTCTTTCCCCTTCCAGGTGGTGATCAAACAGAGATTTAAAAAGCTATGAAGCCTTTAATCATTCGATGGAGTTCTTTCTCCCTTTGTATGTTGAGAATTGATGTGGGATCGCTTGTAGAGCATTACTTTCTCCAATTACGACATTGTTATTGTTATGTGCTTCCCAAGTAGCTATACAAAGGCAATATCTTTTCTAAGAAGTATTGAAACAACTGTCAACTTTTTGGGTTTTCTCTCGCTAAGTGTTGAGTTTGATTTAAAATCCCCATAATTTTGACTTCTTATTATGTTATTAACTTCTTAGATTCCCAATTGAAGCTGAGGTGATGCTTCTCTCTGAAATTTTTTATCCCCATGAAGTTTCATAATTTCTCCCCAAAGAAGTTTTCGCAGCCATTACTCTTGATATTGAAGATTGTATTTGGGCTCCCCTCGACGATGTGGTGTTGTTTTTCCCATTGAAGTCAGTTTGGGATCCCTAGTTGGAATCTAGACGATATGATATTGTCTTCCCTAGTGAAGTTTGTATGATATTCCCTGGTGAAGCCTGGAGGAGGATGTTATATCCCTACAAATATATTTGTTTATTGATATCAGATTGTACTTTGATTATTTTCAAGCCATGTTTCTTCCCAATGGAGTTAAGCCGTGAAGTAGGAATTTGTTTCCTTAGTTGGTGCTTACTCTCTTATGGAATCTTCATCCTGGATGTGACTTAGCCAAGTGTTGACTTTACTTAAGTTGGTTTTGTCTGGTTATCCCCAGTGCAGTGTGTTAGTTTTGTCAGCATATACATGATAACATTCATCCATTCATACATACATCATGCATAGCTGAATTAAAATTCATCGCTCATTTACATTCATTGATGTTTTTGTTGGCATATTACCCTATTTGCAGAGTTATATTATCCTCTCTCCAATAGATTGTCAACCTTAAGCATAAAGTGTATATCCTTTCAATTTCCCCACTAAGTTATCTCTCGTGGAAGAATTTTGTTTTAGTCTTCCTATTCAACTTGTTATCTGTACACCCGGCAAGTTGAAAACCCGAAAGGGCAACTTGGGCACCAAAGAAGTTCGGGAAAAAATTAGGGATAAAATTAGGGCATCCCGGGGAACCAAAGAAGTTCGGGCAAAAATTAGGGATAAAATTAAAAAATTTGTACACCCGGCAAGTTGAAAACCCGAAAGGGCAACTTGGGCAAAAAGGGGTTTCCTGGTGGACTGAAAACCCAAAAGGGAGGTCTAGGCAAAAATTAGGGAATTAAAGCGTATGACTATGTCCCGTCGGACCACTTTACGGACAACCTTCGACTTCCACGGACAAACTCGGAATTTTTGATCAATTCAATCATCTTTGGACAACGCAAATAGAAAAGATATTCGAAGATATGAAGGCTATAGCAGAATGGGAACCCCATGGGATTATTACACTTAACTATCTTTCTTTGTATACATTTTTCTTGTTTTATGGCACTATTCTCTTACTAGAATGTTTGTCCCCTTTGTACAAAAAAAAAATACTTATTCAAAATAAATACAAAGATACCCCTTTGAAAGTGCAAAAACTATTTGTCTTTTCTTTACGATTGTGTTTTGTTTACAAAAACGTCCAATGATTCATTGATGAACATATGCATTTGAACATAATTACTGTTTACAAATAAACAAAATGAGAAAGACAATCACTGATAGGTGGAAAGAATAGGAAAATGTCTCTAGGCTATTATCCAAGAAATTCCCACAGTACGTCATTTGAATCCCCAGCGGAACAAAATTTCAAATTATTAATCCCCAGTAGAAATCGTCAAATTTCTCAAGATTCCCCAAGCAGATCTTACAAGCAGTGCATGGCGTCGCCCTCACAACAGAATTTACTTCTCTCAACAAGAGTTCGTCAGTACTTCAATTTCAAGACATGAAAATTCAACATATCCTCCGCAGCATTCAAGGATTTATTTTCCTCAATCAAACAGCAATACAGCAAATTAGCTTACATGCGCATACATTACATCCATATATCATAAACAATGATAAAGCAAAAACATTGCATCATACATTTCATGCAACATAACTCTGTTTCAGCTAAACATTTTACCCTTTTCAGGATAAGATTAACAGCTACCATTAAAAATATACCTTCAGATACAGTTCAGATACGCTCCAGACACGGAAGCCATTCTGATACTCATTCAGATTCAACCTTTTGATACAGTTCGGATACGCTCCTGACATGGAAGCCATTCTGATACTCATTCAGATTCTACTTTTGATACAATAACAGATATGCTCTAAATACGGAAGCCATTCTGATACTCATTCAAATTCTACTTTTGATACAATTCGGATACGCTCCAGACACGGAAGCCATTCTGATACTCATTCAGATTCAACCTTTTGATACAGTTTAGATACGCTCCAAACACGGAAGCCATTATGATACTCATTCAGATTCTACTTTTAATACAGTTCAGATACGCTCCAGACATGGAAGCCATTCTAATACTCATTCAGATTCTACTTTTGATACAGTTCGGATATGCTCCAGACACGGAAGCCATTCTGATACTCATTCAGATTCAACCTTTTGATACAGTTCAGATACGCTCCAAACACGGAAGCCATTCTGATATTCATTCAGATCCAACCTCTTGATATAGTTCAGATACGCTCCAGACACGGAAGCCATTCTGATACTCATTCAAAGCTAAATTTCTTAATACAATAACAGATATGCTCTAAATACGGACGCCATTCTGATGTTCAACTTACAAATTACATCTCAACAAGCACTCTTGGATGGCATCTACAAGCCCATCTCCAAAAGATTCGATCACCTCTCCAAATGGCATCTTTAAGCCCATTCCCTCAACCGCGCGTCTCCGAGTGAAAAATTTTGGGCACTCTAGTGTCCAATCATTCATTTACCTTCGAGTCACGAATGGCAGAACTCGCCAATCTAACTCTTCAAGTTTAAGAAGATTGAATAGGGGCAGCTGTTGTACCCCAAAATTTTCCCTCTCATTTTCTCAAGAAATCACCCTGGATCCCCAGGTTTACTTCCATCCAATCCCAAACCTTGAATTATAAAATTTTCATGAAGATCACTTACAAGGGCAAAATGGTCATTTGCATGCTGAAAGGAAAAATTTTGACCTTTTGATCAAAATCAAATCTCAAAAAAAATCATATTCCATCAAAACATGTTGAAATAGGAATTTTTTTCATCTAAAAGTTCAAAAGCCAAATATCTAAATACTTGGGATCTTTCTATGTATTTAAGAAAAAAATGATGACACTTCTGAACTTCTGAACCAGCCTCCAAGCAGGTGCAGTCAGAGGTTGCAAACTTGGTTCATCACATAGCCTTAAGTCAGAATATGGCTCTTCAGCATCTACGCAAGCTTAGTCAGAGTTTGCCAGGGTAAAAACAGAAGATTATAAAGCGTGATAGAAAGTCTGAATGCTCTTTCAGAACATGCTGGAAAGCCTGAGGATCCCTCAGAACTTGCTGAGGCAGTAGGATACTAAGATCAGAGCTTGGATGTGTTGTTCTAGACTACGTTGAAATGGAACTTCTGGCCCAGATTTAGGCAATGATGCAAAATCTCCCATTATAGGATTTCTGATTTTGACAAATCTCATCATCATTTAATACTCATTAATGCTCACAACCACTTTTGAGTCTTTTTCAAAAGGGTCTCTCCACGTGTAGCATACAAATACCTTTGTACAGAATTAGGTATGGGTCCATGCGCTACTTTTCACTTATGGGTTTCACTTTTCCTTAATCCCTGCTTACTAATCCAGCCTAGGCTAAAAATTGTCAACTATCACACCTTTTTTTGAACTTTCTTCAAGAGCAAGTCAGCATCTAGTATATGATGTTAGCGCCACTTGACATTTTAAAACCCATAAAGCTTTACCTATAAATAGAACACCTTTGGTCACTAAGAAGAGGCCAGAAAAATTTGTAAAATAAATCAAAATTTTGAGAAAGAAAAGCCTTGAATCTCTGCCAAAATTCCAAGAGTTGTCAGAACAGTAAACACAACATATAAAACCTTGTTAACTTTTGATTCCTTGCATTCAAAACTCCACTTGTTCTCAATTTTTTCTTGACTAAAAATCATTCACACGGTTTCTGATCCACACGTTGGAAACTACCTAAACTTTTGTGTTCATATTGCTATACATTTTCCATCCATCCACTCAAAGAAATCAGAATATCACCTCTTTGCCATCCCCAGAAGCTGAACTCTTCCAGCTTACTGAGTACGTGAATAAGTTGTTTAGAGCTTCATCAGAGTTGAGGTTAACTCCGGATCATAGAACTTCTTCCAGCTGCAAGGGAATACATCAGTTCATAGCTTCTTGAAGAAACTAGAACTCAGAGTTAGGATTAGCAAATGCATGCTTGTCTCTGATTTATAGTTCTGATATTTCTTATCTTCTGAAACGCTATGACACCTGCAGTAACTGTTCTATGCATGTCTTCTTTTTTGTGGAGAAATAACCAAATTATAGATGTTCTGACTAGCATAGAGAGAGAGAGAGACCAAGTTCCGCCAGTGGCCTCAGAACTTCTGAAGTCTGTTTTGTTGCCAGTGGTATTAGAACTTCTGAAAACTACTGTATTCCCAGTGGGTTCAGAGCTTCTGACCTTATACATTTTCACTAACAGGTTTCTGTTTTGCAGCGTGCCAGGGTCAGAACCTCTGACTTCATTTTATCAGCAACACGCTGTTTCTATTCTTGCATTTTATTTTCCTTCTCATTTTTTTAACATAAAAACACGTAAAAATATTTTCTTTTTGTTTTATTTCCTTAAGACAAAAACATCTTCTAAACAAGTCCATTTTTACATTTCTTGTACATTATTTCAATATGGTTGTAATAGTAACTTAAGACTTATTTTTACTTGCAATCCCCATTCATAAATATGTACCCCCATCCCCTAAATATTGTAATAGCGTAGGACTTCACATTTCCGCAATTTATTGTTTTCCTTATACTGTATAGTAATTAGGCGTGTATGGCAAGAAATAAAAATTAACAAATAGATAACCAAAAATCAAATACAAATGCATGCAATCAAATAACACTTGCACACAAGCATCCTTAGGGTTTCTCCACTTGGTTGCCTTATATAAAATAGCCATATTACGCATGCGAAGTATCTTGGCAAAACAAACAAATATAAGATCATAGTCCCTCGATGACGTTATTCTAAGTTGCCTTACAAAAATGATCTTAGTTCCTTAAAAATCCTAAGATACTTTGCAACATTGCTAATCATGGTTATACGATGATCCCCACTCATCCCGTTTACATCCAAAGATAGGGTTGCTTACCAAATCAATGGTAAGACAACAATGTCAAAGGAATAGAAAATAAACAAGAAAGACATTTGAGTAGATAGATTGCTTCTAGTTACTTCCTCTATTTTCAAACAACTATCCTTGCTATTTTCCAAAACAAACACACACATTTCAAAAACATCTTACAAACATTGAAAACATTTTCAAAAAGACAAACATCTTTGTATACATTCTTACGAACGAGAATCATTACAAAGATTGCCTAAATAAATGGCCTTTTTTACAAAATACTTTCAAAACCACACTAAACACAATTTCAAATAACAAAAGCAAATGATCTAGCAAGTAACTAAGAGCCTATAAATAACTATAGATGAAAAGGGTGATAATACCTTCCCTTTTCATAATCTACCCCCCAAACTCAAGAAAACAATCTCAAAGGTCTTTCCTGTGCTTTTTTTACCTTTCCTTTTAGATAAAAGAAAAGTCGATGGTGACTCTTGCTAACCGCAACATTTGCGATAAAACGCAAAACCTCAAGTCAATTCTCCCACAGTATCATACATAGTTATTAAACTTTGTCATTGAGGGCTCAAGTCCAAAAAGTGAAAGGAGAATAAGTTATTGAGCCTGGAAAATTTTGGACACTTAGTGAGATTTCTAAATATGTGCACAAGACATGATTTCTTCATGGCTAATTTTGAATATCCATTTGAGCTCAAATCAAAAAGTTGTCAACATCAAAGTTAGATTTTGAAACTTTCTCTTCACTTTTGGTTCAAGAATAATCTCAAATGGTCAAGTGTAGAGAGATATACAATGCTTAGGTTTTGGAGCCTTGAGATGTCATTTCGCCAAGTCACGTGCGTGTTAGGCCAATCATTTCATCAAACAGTTCATGGGAACACGTTCATCATCATTTTTCTCTTTGAAATATTGATTGTTTTGAAAAGTGTCCAACATAAAAGATCAAGCTCCATGTGTTATGAATAACTTTGCTTCAAGATTTTTCTCAAAATAGTTCCTACATTTCAAGATATGATCATGGGAAGTAGGTGACATGAAACTAAATTTTTGCCCAGCAACAAGGCATGTCACGCGCGCATACCAGGAAGACATTTCATCAAATACGTGATTTGTATACATCTATTGACATTTATCTCATTGATTTAAACCTTATTTTGAAAAATGTTGAACATGAAAGTTAGAGTATATTGTGCCCTCTTCAATTTTGATTCAAATTATATTTCATTACATGCACTATGGAGAGAGATACGATGAGTTGAAGTCGTGATCATAATATTGGCCAAGTTTGCATTGAAATGCATGGGGTTTATGCCAATTAGGCATCAGCCTGCCAGCTCACATTCCATGCTGATTTCATTTATTCAAAATGACCTCCAAAAGATCAGCAACAGAAGGCAAAACGCAACACACCACACCACCTCATTTTCTTGTCTCTTATACCCTCCAAGCAAAACTTGTGCACGAATCTTTCTCACTCTATAAAAGCAACTATCCCACCTCACTCTAGATAGATAGAATACACACAAGAAGAGGCATGCAAGAGAGAGAAGATAAATCTAAATTCATCTTCTTCAAAGGGTGCTATCGGATTCCATTTTTTCTCATCGAGATCTCTTCATTTTTTTTCTCGCTATTTCCTCTAGATTCAAGGATTGATACAGGTGATTTTCCAGTTTTCTAAGCTTGTAAGCTTGATTCGAAGAAGTAGTGGGAGAACTACACCAAGTAAGCTCTCAAGAATCCATAAGATTTAACCATAAGCTTGCATGTGCATCCATGATGACTTTTAATTGTGAATTCATAACCATTGAATGGATAGTTGGCCGAACAAATAGGTTCGAAGTATATATCTGTTTGAATTTGAATTTACTATGTGTTCTGAGTTTTTAACAAAGTGATGAAATTGTGACTTTGAACATGATTTTCTATGAGGTGCAATAATCGTTTGACGAAATAATTGAGTCTATGTTGTTCTATGCCACGATATGTTCATTTTTTAATCATGTGGTAGGGACGATGACATGTTTCATTTTGATTGAGCATGTTCTAAAACTTTTCGCAATGCATTTTGTAAATAACAGGTGTAATAGATTTTTAATATATTTAAATTTTCTTTGTTTTCTCTAATTTTGTTTTAATATTTTTCTTAATTCAAAAATCACCACAAAAATATTCTAAACTCTATTTTCAATATATTTTCATATTCTAATTTTTATTTCATAGTCTTATCATTTTTTCATGATTAAATAAATTCAAGTAGTTTAATTAGGGTTTTAATCATTCTATAGGTTTTAGAATTTTATTTTCCTATTTTTTATTAACATAAAAATCCATAAAAAGCATTCTGAGTTGAACTTTAAGTCTACTTCTTAAAAATAACTTTTTTCTAATTTTACAAAATTCGTGGAATGCAAAATTAATTCAATTGATTGGTTATATCACTTTTTCTTTGTTTTTTTTATATGTTGTGTAATTAATTTTTGTTTAATTCTTTCTTTTGAGATAAAATTTAAGAAAAAATACTAACTAACTATTAAGGGTTGAATAAATTTTTTATGATTTTTGAGTGGGTTTACATGTCAGTTTGCTTATTTTTCAAGATTTTAGAAGTTAATTGTTATTTTTGAGGTCTTTTCTTGCTTAAGCATAAAGAAACAATTAATTCTCTAACTTCTCTCATTTCTAAAAATCAAATAAAATATATTCAAAGTTCCTGGATGAGTCAAGATCATTTAAACCTTTTGTTCTGATTTTTAAAGTATGATCTTACATTTACATTAAAATATTTTGTAAATCATGCCTAATTTTAGTATTTGACCAACTAGTTTTGATGTTTGAGTTTCAAAATCATATTTCCTCCTCTTTTCAGGAACTTTTGACTATGTTTCTGGATTTTAGAAGTCTTTAGGGAATTATAATTAAATTGACATAAATATACAAGTTATTTCCCTATTTTAACCTAATTTTGACTTAGGAGTATGCTTAGGGTTTTGCTTTGATCAAAAAGTTTGTGTTTGAGAACTTGTGTGCATAGTTTTGGGCTTACTTTTAGAATGGCATATGCTACTTACTTGGGTGTTATTTTGGGACAACATCATCAACCTCATTGGATCTTGGGTGTTAATAGGTTGAAGAACCAAATCCACCAAAATGGATGAATGATGTTGACGATATTTGAAACCCTAATTTCATCTGATACATTCCCTCCCTCTTCATCTTATCCCCTTCTTACTTATACTACATGTTATTGGAGAATAATATACATATCATTTCTCTAACATGTAGTACATATATTTCTATTGACATGCCTCAAAATAGGTGTGACTTCAACATAAGTCTAATTACGATTGCTTAATGTAGCGCTAAATTTTGTCCCGATTCGAGAAATGATCATTTGTGGCCCAAACCTATGTTTTCAAGCCAAAGTCTGATAATTTGAAATCTTTGATCCAATAACCTTGAGGTTCATTGTTACAAGGCTTTAATCTTATCAATCCTCTAATGAACCTTCATAAACTTTGGTCTAAGTGAATCATTTAAACATCGTTGATCATATTTTGTCACCTCGAGAACTTGAAATGAATGATATACTTGACAAAAAGCAAATGAAACTTGTTGTTGAGAATCTTTGATTTTATCAATCTTTTAATGAGTTTTTAAATGCAAGTTTAAAGATGGTCATTCAACTAACCTCTAACTTCTAATTTACTAACAATTGACTTTTACTTTGTGCTTTTACTTTATGCTTTTATTTTTATTCATTTAATTTTATGCACCATTTACCTTAACATTTATATCTTTGCTCTCTTGAGCTTTCTTTTTCTTTTTGAAGACACTTAATAATCAACTTGAACATTAAAAACCTTAAGGTTACTCGGACTATTTGGTTACTATCCTTGGCATAATGGAGTTGTGGACCTCTCGGACTTAGGATAAGAAACCTTGATTACTCTTAGGACCTTTTGACTCTGTTGTTATTTTGTCTGGAGTTCTTGGGGTTTACCCTAAGACATTGGGTTGATTTTCTTTGTGTTCAGGTTATTTTGATTATGTGCTTTGTCTGTGATTGGGAATTCCTCTGTATACAAATGTTACTCTGGCCAACTTTTTAGAAGACATAATGCATCTGAAGCTTGGTATTCCTAAGAGGTTTAGTATCTTTGATTGCTTTATTTCAATTCAAAGGATGGGAATTCTATATTGACTTCATATGTTAAGTGTTGGCTTCTTGTTGGTTAGACGGTTTTTTCCCTAACTTTTACCTTATGCTTTAGGATAGTCCCTTCATCTCCTCCCATCTTCTTTAATTTCAAAAATCTTCTCCCTCCTTTTCAAAACTCTTCTGGTTTTCTAACTTGAACCCCTTTCATAATAAACTTAGACTTAGGTCCATGCATTTTCAAAAAATATTTTCTTAATCAAACTTTAACCAACTTAATCATACTTTGAAATTTTTGTGAGAAGACTAAAAGTCAATCAACCTCATTCAAACCATTTTTCCACTTTGGCTTTTTACTTTAAAATTTTCTCAAAGTATTAGACTCTTGTCAATCCTTGTAGTGATGCGGACTACTATTCTTCTATGATATATAGTGAAGTGAGGTATTTTCCACTTGGGTGTTGAGTGAGGCTTTATTGATTTTAAAATCCAAGATATATCCTCCACTTTGAGATAATGCAAATTCTCCTTTCTCATAATCATGGATAGTAAGTATGTTTTCCACTTAGATATGACGATGATGTTTGTCTCTTGAAATTAACCAACACATTTGTGTTTTAAAATTTTTAAAGGTGAACTACGAGTACCCTGATCCGCTATTGCACAGAAGGTGATACGTAGGCACTAAAGGTTTGCAACCGCGGTGGGTGCAAAATTGTAAAAAATACTTCTTTTCTCATCTCCACCATCTATTTTTGTATACAACACATATAGCCAAAATTCACAAATTTTCAAAGAGGTTCCTGCAAAGTACCGTAGATTTTTAGGGTGCTAATATCTTCTCTTTTCATAACTAACCCCCATACCTAGATTCTCTCTCTCTTTTGGGTTATTCTCTCTTTTCCCATTCCTCTGGAAACAATAAAGTGCAGTGGCGATTTTTATTTGATTCGTGCGAGTCAAGTCAATCTAATGGCTTAGTCTCAATATTTCTACTACTACAGTGGGGTTTTCATTAAACTGGGTTACTAATTCTATTGTGTTCTTTATTGATTTACTTTAAATTATTCTTGGTGTCGTAGTGTGTTGAATCTAGTTGGAAAAGTTGTCCAAGACATCTGGTCCAACATATGCCCCATGAAGAACAAAATTTCAGGATCAATTCTTATTAACCAATGAATCAACCATAAAGAAGAAATTGCAAAAAAAATAAGTGCTTTACAAACTAAAAGTAGTTAAAAGGTTTGTTCCTTGTTGACCAAAGACCTAGTAATAAAAAGCCAATTGAAAGAAAGAAACTACATTTTATAACATGAGTATTTGAAAGGTCTATCCCTTTTTTAATAAAAGACTTAACCCTGATAAATTAAATAAAGAGAAAAAATACATTACATAGAATGAGTAGTTTAAATATCCACGCTTGTTGATCAAAGACTTAACCATCAGAAATCAAATAAAGAGGAAAGAAAATTCAATACATACTTTGATTAGTCTAAAGGTCCATTCCTTGATGAACTAACACCTAGTAATTAGAAACCAAATGAAGACCATAGAAATACATTACATAACATTAGTAGTTGAAAAGTGAACTCCTTGTTGATCAAACACTTAATCTTAAGAAACCAAATAAATAAGTAAGAATTATTTTACATAATATGATTATTTGAAAGATCCAGTTCTTGTTGACAAAATAATTATCCATTAAAAACACAATAAAGAGAAAGGAACTACATTTCATAACATGAGTAGTTGAAAGCTCCCCCCCCCCCCCCCCATGTAAACCAAATCCCAAACCATAATAAATCAAATTAAAAGAAATGAAATGTTACACATAATATTTGTGGTTGAAAGAATCAATCTTTAACAACCTAATACTCAACCATAAAGAAGAAATTGAATATAAAAGAAGTGCATAAATCAGATATTCAGAATTGTGTAGTTTGGAAAAACATGGTTTTTCAAAACATTTGGTAATTTAATAAAAGATTGAGAATATTTTCTAAGTCTAAGCGGCAGAAATAAAATATTAAAGTGCATAAATTAAAAATTTCAAGGAAGAAGAAAGATACCAGGAATTATAGAGGTTCGATCAAAACAAAAATGACCTACTTCTCTCTCCAAGACTTGGTCTTTAGAGTTTGCATTAATACTTTAGAGCTTTAAGTAGGAAAAACTTATTAATACTTAAGTCAGGTGGACTTGGAATAAATTTCTAAAACACGAGGATGAGTCACATTTTGTGTTCACTACCTTTTGTTCTCAAGTGCAAAATGAGAAGGATTCTAAAATTGTCAGAGTCAGAAGAGATCATGGTGCCGAGTTTGAAAAAAAAGTTTGAAATGTTATTTGATGAGAATGGCATTTCCCATGATTTCTCATATCCTAGAACTCCATAAAAAAATGGAATTATAGAGAGGACGAATATGACCTTGCAAAAAATGGCCAGAACCATGATCAATGAGACTGACATTGAAAATTGCTTCTAGGCAATGGTTGTTAACACAACTTGTTATATTCAAAATAGAGTCTCTATCAGACCTAT